>CM042436.1:24751541-25371541 GCA_023631565.1 Gymnocephalus cernua | reverse complement strand
TGAGTCTTTAAACTTAATTCAGTTAGTCATTAAAACAAGACACTTTGTGTGTTTCTCTTTTTTAAATCTAAGTGTGTTCAAATTAATTAGAGTACTCTAGTGTCCTGATAATATCACAATTACAGAGTTAATACACACCTTAATTAGTGAGTTGTGTGTATGTCAGCACCTTTCGACCTTTC
This sequence comes from Gymnocephalus cernua, assembly GCA_023631565.1. Classification (NCBI taxonomy): domain Eukaryota; kingdom Metazoa; phylum Chordata; class Actinopteri; order Perciformes; family Percidae; genus Gymnocephalus; species Gymnocephalus cernua. The sequence continues at coordinate 25,371,359 of CM042436.1, read as the reverse complement.
AAGTTATTTGCAGTAGTAATAGCGCAAATACAGTTAATTTAGCATTGTATGTCAGCCGCCAGTCGTCACACTGGACCAATGGAAGAGAATAATGAAGCACACTGTTTGTCTTTCCAGCTGGTGCTAATGAAGCCTGCTAGGACTCTCGGTGGTTTCTCCTCTCCACTGTCAGAATGAGATTTAGAGATTAAGTCACGTAGAAATCCGGTTCGCTTTTTGAAGTGAAGTTGCATAAGAACACAAGGGCAAAACCATGCGTCATCAACCCATTCCCACTCACAGTCTGTAGGGATTTCCATGTGATCTTCTGAAATGGACCACGGCTTAATGTGGCTTTGCCTTTATAGAATATTTATCAGTGTAGAAGAACCAATCACAATGTTTGTTTCCAATAACCTCTGGGTAGAAAACCCCTGTGTCACAAATTAAGTTATAAGTTAATGCCGTTGAGCAAACAGGGTCGAGTTATTTCAAGCAAAGCAAGCAAAGCAAGCAAAGCAGCACAGTGCTTAAAATAACCACAACTGGAACGTTGGGCGGAGTGATATGCTGCAGCTCTGAGCAGAGCTGCAAGCATATCACTCCGCCCAAGTAGCGCTCAGCAGAGCTGCAAGCATATCACTCCACCCAAGTAGCGCTCAGCAGAGTTGCAAGTGTATTACTCCGCCCAAGTAGCGCTCAGCAGAGCTGCAAGCATATCACTCCGCCCAAGTAGCGCTCAGCAGAGCTGCAAGCATATCACTCCGCCCAAGTAGCACTGCTTCCCTTTCTGAGAATATAGTTCCCAGTTTGTATACAGTTATCAGTCCCTCCAGAAAAACGCGATTATGCAATCGCAGAATTCAATGCATAATCAGCCAATGTCCGCATATTCATGCGGGGGCCGCATTTTTTTAAAAACGCCGCACTTTCGCCGCATAAATTGCCGATTTCCGCGCAAAATATGCGGGGCTTGCATGATTTCATAATCCCCGCATTTTCGTTGCAAAAAAGTCACATATATCTAGGGTTGGGTACCGAAACTCGGTGCCAATGGGCCCCCGGATCCGACGTAAACGGTAGTAACGAGACCGAATAAGAACGAAGATTTCGGTGCCTTATTTCGGTGCCTGACTTTACACTACACTGGACAGCAGGTAACGTTAGCCTACCGTTAGCTAGCAGCGTGATTAAACACGGTTAAAATGCTGACAGGTGACGTTAAACAGTGTAAAGTGTGACTGTATATCAACAGTCTGCTCTGCAGCGCAGCAGCTGCCGACGTCGGAAACGCACAGATGGTGCATTCACGGACACTGGTAATTGTTTGGTTTTGGTTGGTTATTCTAAAATACCCTTTTCCCATCTGGTTGCTGTTTTTGTCGTCCAACAGCAATTTACTGGTGAAATAAGTTATTGTTTATTATAAGTTATAGTTATTACATTACTATTAAATCATTTAATTTTGACCATATGGCCTTAGTAATAAACAACGTGTCCTTAATGTCACCGACTGTTGTTGAGTAGGCCTATCCTTCTTGTTTCTTCTTTTTAAAAAACTTTCTTAAAAAGTATCGGTTCAGGCACCGTTTTAAAAGTACCGATTTAGCACCAGTATCAGAAAAAAAACCAAACAATACCCAACCCTACATATATCTCAGCAGAAAGTTCAAAAATGTTGCGTTTACTTCACACAAGAGCAGCCATTTTCCCCTGTTGCCATGGGAACGTTATGAAGTGACGTAATTTCACCTACTGAGAACACGGTGTTGGGGGAATCACTTTTTTTCTCTTTTTCATCAAACCGCAGTTTTTCCAAGTTCCCGCAAGTTCCCGCAGTTTTTGCAAGTTCCCGCAATTTTTGCAAGTTCCCGCAATTTCATCGCATAAAATGGCATAAATATCCCGCATATTCCATCGCATTTTTTAAGAAAACGTGCCGCATAATTAAGGATTTTTGCCCGCAACAATCACGAAAAAACTCCGCGTTTTTCTGGAGGGACTGAGTTATACTCGGCGCAGTAGGCTAGTTGGAGCCGGTTACCTCCAGGATCTGTGCTAGGCTAAGCTAATGGTGGAGCCATCAGACAGAGTTACGACACGCACGGAGATGAGAAGGGTATGTATCGACTTGTCTAACTGTCAGGGTTACGGTAAATAAGCTAATGTCCCAATAAGTTGTCGTGTTCCTTTAACTACATGGGCCCTATTTTAACGATCTAAGTGCACGGCATGAAGCGCCTGGCGCCAGGTGCCTGTTTCAACAGGGTTATACTTTTTGTCTTTATTAATCATAGGTGTGTTTTTGGCGTAACATATAATAAACCGATCAGTGTCATCTCCCATTTCCTATCCACTTTTTTTATTTTAATTTTTCTTCATAAAAGGATCTCACATTTCCGAGAGCTCAATGTGACACCTTCAAATTGTTTGTTTTGTCTTACCAATACCCCAGAGATAATTCATTTAAAGTGACATAAAACAGAGAAAAGCAACAACTCTTTATGTTATGTTGGGTTTTTTTGCTTGATAAATTACCAGTAAGGCTTTATTTTACAGGTCCTAATTAAAACGTCCTTGAATGTCTCTAATTTGGGGCTAATTATAGGGAAACTGTTTATATATACACATTTCACATTTCTGTAATTTCAGTTGACCTGCTGTTCTCAATAGAGTATGGTAGTAATGAATTTGAATTAATTAATTGGAAGTTTACTAATTGAACCCTGTCTCTGTTTCTCCTATAATCTGTACCAAAATGCATAGTTAGAAAACTCCCCAGAAGGCTTTTAGGAATTTATTTTGTAATTACAGACCTGTAAAATAAAGTGTTAAAATGATTATCAAAATGACAAAAAAACATTAAATCTTCTACATCTTAGTATTATATTACAGCATTCTGTTATCTTGCACAAGGTCGTCTCATCCTTTTTATTTGTCTTTTATCAAGAATATCTTCCGACTCAAGGGAGCAACTCTAACCGTAAAGCTATATTGGTTAATGGAGGTCTTATACATTAAAATGGGGTCTTCTGATTATAAAATGGCTTTTATGTGATAAAGGTTCAGATTAGTGAGGAGTCAATGTGAAACTGGGATGTCTCTAAACGTTAACTTTCTTATGTAGGTCTAGGTTTCCTCAGCCTCCAAGTCCGAACAATGTGAGGCCCAGTTTTGTCACTCTCATGGTTTTGTCTGCTCCCAGTGAGGCCCTAGGTGCCGAGTGAAATGAATCTCGGGTAAAGGCTCAATTAAAAGGCGTAATCCCTCGGCATGCCGGAGGCACCCTGCGGCCTCCCTGGTCTGAATAGAAAGTGTCAGGAGGCGCTAAAGCATTGAGCAGTGACCGTCAACTCAGACTGACAGCATGTCATCTCTCCTCTTTCAGCTTCACCAAGCAGTGCCCCCTTCTCAACCCTCTCCACCATACAAACACACACACACACACACACACACACACACACACACACACACACACACACACACACACACACACACACACACACACACACACTCACTCACTCACTCACTCACTCACTCACTCACTCACTCACTCACTCACACTCTCTCCCTCTCTCTGTTACACATAACACACATACCACATCTATATCCACAACTGTATATAGGCCTACTGTACATACCAAGCACACAAGCAGAGCCTCCCACACTTCAGCTTTGAGGCTTTTAGTAACTCTGGTGAGTAACTCATTGACTCAGACAAATATTATCATAGTCTCTCCCTTGCTCACTCTCCTTCTCCTGCTTACGCACACATGGATGTTGGATGCAGTGGCATGCTGCCGAGCTGGAGCCATTTCTATTGAAATGGCTGCAGTCACATGTTTCAGGCCGTTCGTGCTTGGCTGAGCCTTGCTACCTGGGTTGGATGATTTCACCTTCCCTTTCCTCCAGCATCAAGCTGTTTGTGTCTGCATGCCATTCAACACTGGCTAACACACTGAGCTCAAGGCAATAGCTTACAGTTTGTGTAGTCTTGAGAATAGTTGTGTACATTTGTAAAGTGGTAATCTGCAAGAATTTAGTTGTTTTTATTGTGATGACACGTGCAATGCTAAGCCCTCATTGCTCTGGTGTTTGGCACCAGGTTTCTCACTTGGCAAACAATCAATGTGACATTGTTTTCCTGGTATGTTTTGGTGAACCACTTTTGAGTATCACTCCTGCTTACTACTAGCAATGCACTGATTCCACTTTTTTACCTTTCAGATCAGGGCTGTAGCAACCGTTGAAGACACTGAAGTGATGTCCTTTGTATTTTTTTCTCAGACTTTGGGTGTTTTGGCATCATGGGGGGGATTTTAACATTGTATCATTTGATACCTACACATTTTTCAGCTGATTCCAGTATTTAACAGACCCAGTGTTTTTCAACCAGGATTCAGTATTTATAGCGTTGAGAGGGCTCTGAATCAGCATTTCGACCTTCATGTTGGGAAATCAAACAGCGCTTTATTTTAGGTCCGTAATTCTCATACAATCTCATCAAGAAATTTTCTGGAAAAAACAATTTGATTGTGTGCTATTTACAGAGAAATGTTTATATGAGTTCATTTAGTTGTGTTGACTTTGTAAGAAGTTGTTGACTCAACTCCAAAATCCAAAGAATTGTATAAAATTAGATACAGGCTGAAGCAGAAGCAGGCTTAGGGAGGACTTCAATTCATGACCTCAGTATTCCTAATATCTTGGCTATGGCCCTGCTCCCAATAATAAATATGATAATATTAAAATACCTTAACTGCTGTTACTGGCATATTCTAAGTACTAATCCAAAACTAGTGCTCTTCTTTCTGTTTCAACTTGAAAATGTAGAGATTAATATAGACATTTGATAATAATGTGACTAATAAATAGAATTTACTGATCCAGTATATGGGTTCAATACATCACTAACTTTTTGTCCAAACAAGCTACAGAAACCTTAAATTCATTATTTATTTTTCAACCATTTACAGGACGTAAATGGTTGAATCACTAGTGCTATATGCAGTGTATTATATCAGTCAGTAAAGAAAGTAGAATGTGCATTTATTCATACATAAATTTGCAGGGCATCACTTGAATAAAGGTAGACCACCTAAGCTTAATTACATAGTCCAATGAACTGGGAAACGTTACAGGAATCTATTCTGTCAAAGCTCAGAGCTGTGAAATGTGTTTTATGAAAGTTCGCTCATGTTTTGTCAGTCATTTCCAATTTAGTCAATAATTGTAGCTGGTACTGACCCGACCATTTGCACTGCGTCATTTATAATTGATGCCTTCAGACATAACTAGTATTAATATACTTACTGGCTCAGTATTATATTTTACTCACATTTTGTATTTAAAGCCATTGATTCTTTTTATCTCACATTCTGAAATAGCTAGACGTGTTAAGCGGCTCACAGATGGATGACTGCCAGAGTTGCTTCATGTCTCAGTTGGATAGAGCTGATTGGAAACTGGTTCCCTACTGTTTTTGCTGCTGTTTATAAACCTAATACCAGCACATCATTTCTGAAAGTATTGTAATCATAGAAATGACCAGAGATTAGTTTATAAGGTTTTGTCTGACTCTCATTTGTGATTCATTAAAACATTTGTCTTTAGACCAGTTGTATGTAATATATTGGACTGTGTCCATGTATTCACCATACATATTACTAATCAGTTATAACATGCGCATTAGAGTTATTTGACAATGAGCTAATCAAATGCACATTTATGTAACAGTAAAATAACACTTCAGGCGATACCAAATGTGATCAGGATTTAGCTTATATATATCATTATACTGCACCAGGACTGAGGAGTTGCTGTTGGTATTCAACTGATAATTTCTATGACCCACAATCCTCTCTGGTTACCCAGCAACAGGCTGCCTGACGACGTCCCCCAGGAGGGAGATTTGGTTTAGGAAGCAGAGGAAACAGGAGGAGGCTGGTCTATGCCAGGAGACTGAGAGAAAAAGAGAACGATGCTATATTTTATCAAGTATAGTTGTATGAGCCAACCAGCACCAAAACCTTGTTTTGACTTTATCTAATACAGGTGCCACAGGATGCCTCCCGGTCAGCTGTTGCACAAGCAGAAAAGAAGCATTGCAGGAAAACCTGTGCAATGTAACAGGAAGAAAATATATAGCACAGGCAGCTTGGCAAGAGGCTGTCCCTGGCCTTTAGCGGTGCCATAAACATTCCACAGTTCAATATTCTTTGTGTAAGAATTTCATGTTATTATGAAAAAGTTTTTTATTCAGTGCAACGGTAATTTCTTTTTCTGCTCCCAAGGTAATATTGGCAGCATGAATGCATCATCTATTTGAGGGTAATGGGTCGCACCACAAAATGAAAGCAAAAACAAAATTCAGACTCTGATCTGGAGGGAGGTCTGGTCTTTCTGTACCTTTTTCACGACTGTGAACAACATGCCACTGCTCTGTATTAATCTGTTGCACGGGAACAGTACAACGTCTGATCGATTGGTTGAACTTGTCGTGCTCATCATGTGCGTCTGAGCAGACAGAGAAGCAAGAGGTGTGATGGCTCTGAGAGCAGTTTTATCACGTTGTCCTTGACTGTAAGGAAGCTGCATGCAACGGTGGAAGACCAGTGGTTGGCATCATTTACTCAAGTAAGAGTAGCAATTCCACACAATTAAAAATCTCCATTACAAATAAAAGTCTTGCATTCAAATGTTACTGGAATCACAGAAGCATTATCAGTAAAATGTATTTTCAGTTACAATTTGTACGACATTTTAATGAAACCAAACCTTGTTTGTGATGCTATTTATGGCTGTTTTAAATCCTTTTGAACTAAAACAATTACAACATTACACATTACGGTACAAATCTTTCTTTTTTTTATAGCTCCTTTCCACCTATGTGACACACACTGTAGTGACGTATTGTTTTTCCTGCATGCTTCTATGATGTGTACCGTTAGACAGCCAATCACAAGCTTTATTAGATCTTGGTACAAGCATACTGCATGCTTATTGGCCCACTGACGCTGATGAGTTTGAATCCTTACAGTATTCTCGATACTATGGAGGCAATTCGGTCGGTGCCCAAAGGTATCAAAGTTCGGTACCCAGCCCTAAGAGCTGTATCAAGTTACTGCTAATGCAAACCAAACATTTCCTACTGCTGCTGCTGCTTCACATTAAGAGTGTTAAAATGGTGAAAGTGCTCATTATGGAGCAGAATGGCTCCTCTCAGTTATGTCATTATATTTCACATTATTGGATTGTTATTATGGATGCATTAGTGTGTGAGCGGATTTTTACTGTTGTCGTTGGCCGCTGAAGCTAATTTTAGCTACTTTTATACTGTTGGGAAGTTTAACCTATAACACTGCATCAGTTTGTATTATACCATGGTCTGGGTGAATACTCGATTCTGATTGGCTGCAGGGTGTCCATAAAAAAGTGATGTAGGACACCTACTAAAGCAGTTCTGGTGAAACTGTCTGTTTACTGTTCTAAATCAATACGCTACATTAAATCAAAAAGGAAATGTGGATCTGTTATTTCCAATTCGTCCTCTGAACACCACAGGATGGCGCTAACACACATGTTGCAAGAAGTAAGTTATATTTCCCCTCTGGACTGACTGTTATTTCACAGAGAATAACGTTATCTCAGATCCTGTTCACTATTCAGGTCGCTACTTCAGGCTGCGCCGCTGCGGCCGACAGTAACGTTATCTCACAACCCGTTCACTATTCAGGTCGCTACTTCAGGCTGCGCCACTGCGGCCGACAGTAACGTTACATATCGCCGATCAAATTGTTCGTAAAAGTCGTTATATTGTTTTGGGGACAATGTCATGGCTGGATAGCTAGCTTGTCTTGTTGTTCAACATACTGTCAAATTATTTTTACTGATTCCCAACTGTACACAATGTTATTGACTTTAAATCTTGCTAGCATAGCGTTAGCTTTCTGGCTCGTAGCTAAACTGAAGGGTTCTATCAGCTGAGCGGACTATCCACCTTATTCCTAGCTCCCATGATACCTTGCGTGAATTATGGGCACGACTTCCGGAGCCGGCGATTGCCATGGTAACAGTCATAAACAGTCATTGCGGGCTTTCAGCGTTTGCGAAATAAAACATGTGGGAACACAGCCTGTTACACCTCAAACGGGACAATGTGATTATACCTCTGCCTTCTGCTATTGAGAGATGGGAGGACGACCTGAAAAAGTGGCCTCAGATAACGGACACTAGCATATTTAGCTACTTTATCAACTCTGTTGCTACGGACGGTGAAGCGATAAATAACCTGGAAAGCTCGGAGTCTTATCAGTACCTCCACAGCAATAAAGTCGGTCGCATTTATTTGGGACACAACCTTGTCTACCTTAAACATACTGTCTATGACCTTAAAGCAGACATAGAGCCGAGTCAGAGCCTTACAGTCCCATCACGGTCCTGGGTTTTAGTTTCATCGTCAGGTGAAATACAAACAGCTGGTGCTCGTGTTGCTGGACCAGGGCGATCCTGCAGCCATGCAGGTTCAATACTTTGGAAGGTAAAGTGTTGATTATTTTGATAGTTAAATTTTTTTTCAATGTATTTTGTAATATTAGTTTGCAACTAACAACAGATTTAGCTTAGTCTGTGTGTTATAGGCTACAGCCGCAAACAGCGCAACAGGTAGCCTACCAGAGCTCCGCAATGACATCTAATAACAATAATAATAACATATGTTTAAACACAAACCAGTTTCAGTTACATTATAGTTAAAATTACTTTAGAAAGAAACACTGTTGACGGCTGGCTGGGGCCAGAGCCATGTCTTCCTCTGTCACTCTGGCTGGGGTTAACGTTAACGTTACTAGGGAAACGGCTCATTCTGCTATCTCACCGGAAGTTGCACCCATAATCATTTCTACAGTAGCCCCCCCGAGAATAAGGTGGATAAACATCTCCGGTTGCTAAGGGTGGCAAGTCGTATCTAAGGTCCTTCCTATTTCCTGGAGGAGTGAACAACGTTTGCATTGCATAAGAACCTGATGGATGGGAAGGATTGTTCCAGGTATTAGTCAAACCGTCAGGCGTAACCAGGGAAACAGAGTATTGTTTGTAAAAACTTTAGATTTTGATTGTATTGTTTAAAAATATGTTATTTGGCAAGTGACCATGGTATAACCGACTTCGGCGGAGGCAACCGTCCTGCGCGTCGGACGGTTCACGCCTCGTCGTCGTCCATTAATACCTGACAATGGACACCTCGTCGGGCATGAACCCTTACTTATTGTATTGTATTATTTTGAAACTATAGCTGTCAGATAAATGAAGGTAATACAAAGTACAAAGTAGCACCAAATGTAGGTAGCTAAAATGTGTACTGCCTGCATGTATACTTTTCTGGCTAGTATCTTCAAAGCTATAGTGCGTAGTTTCTGAGGAACTCTAACTAATGACAACAAAACTGTTGCCGTGTCCACATGATACAAGCCTTACTTGATCTTGAAGGAGGACACGGAGGATTAAAAAAACACGATGGACTCTTCAGAAGAGGTCATTATCTTCACTTGAGCTTCTGCGCCGGAAAGTCACCAGACGACACAATCTTCTGAACATAGCCATACTGAGAAATACAGAGGGAGTTGGGTGGAGCTGATAGTCTTAATTAGCTTTGTAACAACTCATTTGGCAATGGCTTGAATGTAACAGACATTCATTAATATCAAAAAGGTACGCACTAAAGCTTTAAGGAAATTGACAAACTGTGTTCTGTGTTTGTGCAATCACAACAAAGTAATTTAGCACAAACTAAGAAAACCCAAATATAAGTATTATGACTGGATCCACAGGAATTTACCAGCAGACGCCTATATTGATATGTGAACCTTTTCCATTGTTGCAGCTGCCCCAAAACAGACATTGATTCTAAATTCACCCTGCAGACGACTGAGAATCGATCCCTTTTTGTGTCGCCTAGATGTTCTGTCAAGTACAAACCCTGGCAAATGTCTCCCTTTCAGCTGAGAGAAAACGTCTTTGTGCTCTGAGAAAAAAGCACACCTATACTGAAGGCCATGTTTTTTTGTCTATGGTTCAACACCCTAATTGATTTTTTTTAATAACGCTCCCCTGAAGAAGAGAAGGTAGTTTGCTCCCTCTCAACTCAGCCTCACTTCTGGATTTACAAGGCATTAGCATTCTGGAGAGAATGGGCTGCTCTCCTTTGAGAGGGTGGGAAAAAAAAGCATTGTCAGGAAGCAGTTGTCTGTAAATGAATGGCAGGGTCACCCACCACAGTAAAATGTTAATGAGGAACAGTACACTAGTTCAGAATGCAGGAGAGCTTGAAAGAGGCAAGCTTGAATATCATATGCCACAGTAATTGAGGCGTACTCTCCTTGCCACAACCGCTGAAAACAAACTAATCAAAACATATGGCAATGTGGTCACGGTTTGAAATTGTTTTTTTAAGGAGCTACTTTCATAATAAGGTTCATGTGTCAACACAATAACATTTATATTTTAGCATTTAAACTTTCTCTCTCGTCTGGAGTAGCTTGCTTCTCTGTTGAAGGAAAGGGTTAAATCTTACATTAGCAAAACTGCAGTTAATAGAGAGGAGGGCAAAGTTCAAACCCACAACACTCCAACAGAAGATGTGAATATATATTCTCGTGCTCCCAGAACATCCATATTTATGACTGAAATTATTTGATAATTGAATCCACAATGGGTTTTCTATAAAATTACAGCCAGCAAGGCTATATGATGTAAACTTTTCATGTGAACGTTGTGTATTCTGAAGGACAAATTCAGTGAAATGTCACGTCATATCTAGCTCACACTGCAGTAAGGAAGTGTCATTGGAAGTTGTTTGATCAGCCCTTGAAGGACACGTTACAGAAACAGTGTGACCTTTATGGAGATGCTGCGGCAACTGGATCAGCAGTTTGCCTGGGTGGTACACAACTCGGTTGTACGCGGCCACTGCAGATGCTGTCCTCAGAGAGAGGACCCCAAACCTTATCACCTCAGAGTGTATTGAATTTTAGTTTCCTGTTAGGATAATATTCGACTTTTCTATCTTCTGACTATTGCCACCACAGTGTGACTCCAGCTGCCTCAATTAAGCTGTCATGAGGACTTAAATGTAATATAAACACAAGGGTGTTACATCCATGGATGTAAGCAGACAAATTAGAAAAAGAGCCTAGGAGCTATTTATTTGTTGTTAGTATTTAGTTGTTTTATTAATAATAATAAGAATTGTTTGATTGACTAGATGTTTGCTTTATTAAGATGAGATTTTTGTAAAGCATTTTATTTGTGGTTGTCTAGTTAATTATTTAGGACCAGCATATACCTGGGTGGGCCTGGAGAGAGCCATTATTTCTTTGTTCCTTTGTTTGCTTGCTTGTTTTTGGAGAAATAAATCGTAAGAAACTCAGAAACTTTGCACAGACAATGGACTTATTTTGCCTGCGTACACCACATGCCCATGGTGCATCAGTGGTCCTTTGATTTAAGTTTGATTTGGATTTTACTAACTAATGGCCAATACAGAGCCAAGGGAACAGATGAAAGGGACATTTGAGACCAAACTAGAATTAGAGAGGAGGAGAAAGAATATGATTCAGTGGGTAGACAGTAACAGAAGGTCCTTATTAAATAATATTTTCAGCCCTTTTTGAGGTTATAAAACACAAGATGAGAGCATTTGGTGGGCATGAGCATTGGAGAATAAATAATAGTAACATTTCATAATAAGTACACAAACTCTGAATTGGTTAAACGTGTTGAATTAACCAATAAAGGACTAAATCAGATTCTACAGTAACTTCTAATGAACAAGAAGCTACAGTTACAGAGCTAAAATGATTCGTAAATTAAGCAACTAGTCGATCAACAGAAAATTAATTGGCAGCTGTCTTGATAATTGATTAACTGCTTAAGTCTTTGTTTAAAGAAATTGACTAACCAGGATCCTGTAAATCATATAACTAGAGAGAAAATATGTAAACATTGTTTTGTAACCTGCTGGCTTCAATAAAGATACAATAAAAAAAATAAAAAGAAATTGACTAACTCTTGTTCCAGCGTCTCCAATGTGAGGGTATGCTGCTTTTCACTGTTTGTTTAATTGTAAACTGAACACTATAGCTCAGTGTTAATCACGAACTACAAACCCCAATTCCAATGAAGTTGGGACGTTGTGTAAAACGTAATTAAAAACCGAATACAATGGTTTGCAAATCTTTTCCAACCTATATTCAATTGAATACAGTACAAACACAAGATATTTAATGTTCAAACTTACTCATTTTAAATTTGATGCCTGCAACACGTTCCAAAAAGCTGGGACAGGGGCAACAAAAGGAATGCTCAAAAAACACCTGTTTGGAACATTACACAGGTGAACAGGTTAATTGGTCACGATTGGGTATAAAAGGAGCATCCCCTAAAAGTCGTTCACAAGCAAGTATGGGGCGAGGTTCACCACTTTTTGAACAACTGCGTGAGCAAATAGCCCAACGGTTTAAAAACGTTTCTCAAAGTACAATTGCAAGGAATTTAGGGATTTCATCATCTACAGTCCATAATATCATCAAAAGATCCAGAGAATCTGGAGAAATCTCTGCAACACCAACATTGAATGCCTGTGACCATTAAAAATCGGCATCATTATGTAAAGGCTATTACCAAAAAAAAAAAAATCTCCTGGAAAATAAAGACTGCTTTTTAGTTTAGTTATCATTATGATGTAAAAAGAAAGTCATACATTTCTCTGTAGCCTTCTAGCTGACATTCTCTCCACTGGGTAACCATATTTAGCATAATATGCAGCTGAACTTTAAACTAAAACTTTCCATATGCAGCACTTAACTTACAGGTGGTTGCCTTAGTTACAGTACCTGCGGCTGGACACTGTACCTGGAAAAATTGTATCTCTCAGTGCAACACAGCACACATTGGGGAGGTATGCGGAGAAAACAAACATACAGTAAGTGGCAGGATTACCTTAATCCCACAACAGGCTTCTGCATCAATTTTAGTTTTAGATGGAGAATCAGTGAAATAATAAATGTTGGTCCAGTTCTCAGTACATGTATGATGGGAATCTTGTTATCAAAACCTTCCGCAAATATGTTTGCCATGGGCATACTAAGGTTTATTGGATCCCTTTGCCCACAGCACTCCTCTGGTTTTTCATTTTAACTTTCAGAGGTAGGCTTCACCTGTGTACTCAACGAGTAACTAGAAAATGTTCTCTAAGGCACATTATATAGCATGTTAATTGTATAACCCTGAGCTAGAGGTTTTCTGAGCGAAATTAATCATTTTCCAAAAACAAGTTATTCAAATGTGCTTGCTCTTAATGAACGTGATATCTATCATCTGTGGCTCATTAGGTTCCACATAAGCACAGTCCATCATAGACTCATCTTTAGATAATTCATGTCCTCGTAAAACGGGGAGTTCATCGTTAGCTTTGCAGAATAGTTTTCTATACTAGGCAAGGCAATGCAAATTTATTTATAGAGCACTTTCTCATACACAGAGATCATTCAAAGTGCTTTACAGGCAGAAACAACAAAAATATACAATTGAGATACATGAAAAGACAAACACATTAACATAACATAGTTTAAAAACAAATAATAAAGTAATTAAAAATACCATCAAACGAGACTAATTAAAAGCTCTGGAGAAGAGAACAGTCTTTAACTTAGATTTAAAAATAGTTTTAGTTGGTGCTTGCCTTAGATCCAGCGGAAGCTGATTCCAGCAATGGGCAACATAATGGCTGAAGGCCGTTTCACCACTCTTGGAAAGAACTCTGGGCACCACCAACCAGTACCTGCTGATCTGAGAGACTACCAGGCTCATAGTCAATAAACATGTTGGCAATATACAGTATATAGGGCCTAGACCATTGAAAGACTTGAAGGCAATAAGTAGGGCATTGAAATCGATTCTGAATTTAACTGTAATGTGCTCTCTCCTCTTGGTGTTTGTGAGTATTCTTGCAGCAGCATTTTGGATGAGTTGCAACTGTTTTATGGTATTCTTAGAGCATTAGTAAGGAGCGCATTGCAGTAGTCTACCCTACAAGAAATAAAAGCGTGAATGATCTTTTCTAGATCATGTTTGGACACAAAGTTTCTGATTCTCGCTAACATTTTGAGTTGCCAAAAAGATAAAGTGTTAACCGCTTTAATGTGATTACCAAAATGTCAAGGTTCTTGACTTTGGTACTCGTTGGAGGACATTTTGTTGCATCCACTTTTTTACTTTCTCCAAAGACATAGAGAGTCTATAGGAGCATAGTCATTTGATGAGAGTGCAAGATAAATCTGGGTATTGTCCGCATAGCTATGATAAGATATCTTGTGGTGTTGCAGAGTATGACAAAGAGGATGCATATAAAGATTGAACAGAAGGGGCCCAAGAACAGATCCTTGTGAAACTCCATATGTCATGGTCGTTCTCTCAGATTCAAGATGGCCCATCCTTACTACATATCCCCTGCCATCTAAGTATGACCTGAACCACCTGAGGACAGTTCCTGAGAGCCCAACCTAATTTTCTAATCTATCGAGAAGGATTGTGTGATCGACAGTGTCAAAAGCTGCAGTAAGATCTTATAACACAAGGACTGTCAAACTACCAGCATCATTATTCAAGCGAATGTCATTTAAAATATTTATGAGAGCAGTTTCTGTGCTGCGATGTTTACAGAAACCAGATTGATTGCTATCGAGGATCGCCTTTTTTTTGCAGGAACTCAATGATTTGATTAAAAGCAACTTTATCAATAATTTTGCTTACGAAGGGCAGATTTGAAATAGGCCTGTAGTTGTTAAGTACGGAGGCATCGAGATTTCTCTTTTTCAGAAGGGGTTTGATAATTGCAGTTTTCAGGGATGCAGGGAAACTGCCTGTGAGTAACGAGCCATTTACAATAAGCAACAAATTCATTGCAAATGAGCTAAAAACCTTTTTAAAGAAACTAGCAGGCATAATGTCTAGAGAGCACTGGGATGGCTTAAAAACTTGCACGATTTCTGCGAGTGTTTTGTCATTAATAGCAATAAATTCTGACATGGAGCCCATTCCTTTTGTATGGGGTGATAAAGTGTCAATGTTTCCGCTCAGTGGAGCTAATACTGAATCTTATGTTTTCAATTTTATTCTGGAAGAATTGGGCAAACTCCTTACATTGTTTAGTTGAGACAAAGTCAGGGCACGACTGCATGGGGGGATTAGTTAACCTATCAACAGTGGCAAATAATAAACATGTATTATTAATATTATCATTAATAATTCCTGAAAAGTGGGACTGCCTCATACTGCGTAGCACAGTGTTGTACTGACAGTTTATCTTTGTAGATCTCATGGTCAATCTGTGTTTTCGTTTTTCACCATCTTCGTTCTGCCTTCCTGCATTATTTGTTCTGATTAGCTACTGTCAGGGAAATTCTCCATGGGGCTTTCTGTTTACCAGACCTTGGTTTAGTCCTAACAGGTGCTATGACATCAAGTACCCAGAGTATTTCTGAATTACACTGTTTGAGATGATCTTCTACAGACTCTACTGCTGTAATTAATTTATTTGATACCAATTCCATGAAAGTAAGACTGGTGTTGTCAGTAATATACCTGTTTTTGACCGATTTAGATCGTGTGTGAATCACTGGAGAAACTACTGCATCAAAGAAAATGCAGTAGTGGTCAGACAGAGCTAGATCCCTATACTACTGTATACTATACAAATATGAGTCTGTGGTAGCCTTACATCTAGAAAAACATTTATCAAAAAGGTACTTCAGCAGTCATTTTATAATTGCATAGTCACTAATTTTCTAACTTTTAGTAGAACAAATGTATTTATTAAGGACTGATATTCAAGCACACTTGATGGAAACTGTTGCAACTCCGTGATCCACAGCTGAATGATAAACAAATTCCAATTATATTGATTTATTTAAGTGATAGAAGTTTAATTTTTACAACTATTCATTCACAATGTTTGTCTTATGGTATATTTTTACAGATATATAAAGTATATTTCCTCTTCCTTAAAGCTGCTCTAATACATATTTTTCTATTAATAATGGATCAAATGACTACTGTATGTATAATTTGAAAAGGGACGGTTGTAGTGATGAACCCACAGAGAATTATAACTAAACTCAGCAGTTCCCGTCAGTTATATGAAGCGCTTTAGCCTCTTTCAGCTCATAGTTTTGAGTTTTACAGCCCACAACTTTACTGTTTTGGTTTACTCTCACCAGACTCATCTGTGTTGTTTCCAGATGCAACAGGTAGCTGTTTTCAGGACACACAAAAACTCTGAAAACCCACTGTGCACTACTTACTCAGCACCAAACAGCCGACAGATTATGTTAGTAGCTAGCTGGTGAACGTGGAGCATTTAGCAGAAAGAGGGCCAGATAGTTGGTGGACACCAGAGTGGACAGAAACACAACTCCATATGAATGCTAATGTTGCTCCATGTTTGCTAGGTGTATAAATAGGCTACTATTTGGTAATATGTTATGTTTGCAGCATTTTCCCACTGCCCCCATGTGGCCAAAAAAATCAATGAATGCAGGTTTGAGAGCTGAAACATTTAGCAACCTAGTGGTGCGCTTTAGAGGCAGTTTGTTTTCCCCCCACTTTAGACAAACCCAGGCTGTTTTCCCCTACTTTCAGACTTTATACTCAGCTAAGCTAAACATATACTGCACTGACTCCAGCGGTATACTTAGCTCACAGATGGTATGTAGTTATATATACTCAAACTGAAATCATACAATGTTTATTAACCTTAAGAGGTGAGTAAAGTTTGTCCTACATATAAAAGTTCGGTCAAGAGAGTTGAGGTGGGTTTACGCCCCCACAACAACAACCCTGCTCCACACGTAATACAGTGTGTACTGGAGGAAACATCGGAGAGCTGGTCAGGTTGTAAGTGCTTTGGTCTGTAGCGTGTGCCATGAACCCTGGCAGAGCCTATTAGAGGAAATGTCTCTGTGGTCTACATGCCTCCAACCTCTCTGGCAGCCACCAAGCAACATCAATTACACCCACAGCAGCTCCAGCCTATAGCTACACTAGTATATTGCCATCACCACAGGGGTAATTGGTTCACTATATACTTCCAATTCCGAGCAAGTCGCAGCCTATTTTTCCAGTCAGTCAACATTGGTCCATGTTAAAATTGCTATTATAGCCTGCAGCTTCAGGATGAGGTCCTAAGATTGAACAAGAAAGGGGGGGGGGGGGGGGGATACTGTACCAGCAGTGATCAAAGTGATCAGCTGTGAGATATTGATGTATGTGGGACTTTCATTGCTTATTTTATCTGCTTTTATATAACTGTTTTTAACTGCTCTTTAATGTTTAATTTCTTATACTGCACTGTAACTTTTATTCTTGTATTTTAATTGTCTTCATGTAAAGCACTTTGAATTGCCCTGTTGCTGAAAAGTGCTATACAAATAAAGCTGCCTTGCCTTGCCTTGCCTTGATGTATTTTCTGTTTAGGCACACTGTAACCTTTTAACAGCTGCAAATCTACACATACAGTACAGTAAAATCGAGTAACGAAGAGTGTCTATTTTACTTTGCATATTCCTCTGAGATGGATGTACATCCATGATGCGTCTCGCTCCCTGTGGCGAGTACAACTTTAATGTCCTCCTCTGCACTGATGCACACATAAACTGTTGGATTAGACCTGTGACCTTTTCATTTACAGGACAGTTTCACTTACCACCAGGCCAACGCCACCACCTGAGGTGACCGGACAGTTCTGACAACAGTAATTAACTCCATGTATTACATAGTCCAGGATAATGTAAATGTCTTATGTCATTTCTGTTTCTTTCTTCTGTATGAGTCCTTAATTTGACTGATATTAGTCATGACAGCAAGAGTGCACACACAAACACACACACACACACACACACTCACTCTTTCTCTCTCTCTCAACACCACAGTCATACACTTGAATGCGTAATGCCATACACATGTGGGGAAATTATGCACACTTGGATACACTCTCTTTTTAATTCCCTTTAATTCAATGAAGCTTTTATTGGCATGAGATTTTGATAATAATCAAATTAATTAAAAACATGTTGCCACAGCTTATACATACAGTAAACAGACTGACAGCATACATTAAATGATGAATACATATACAATATACATACAATACTGAATATTTTCCAACACACACATATACAATAAAGTTACACGCTTCCATGCATGCACAATTAAAAAACACCATGTGCCCTCTGCAGAAATGTCCGTGTTTATGCCCAGTGCAGATTCTGCAGCAGATGAAAGGTCGGTTAAAGTACATCCCAAAGCACTGTATTTGGTGTACATTTAAAAAGACAGGGACTGCAAGAGACACACACACACACACACACCAGAACAGAACAATCTTCACAAAAAAACAAACCCAGAATGCAGATGTGTACCACACACAAACAGATGCATACAGGAAGCAAGTATAAACACAAAGACTAACACACATCGAGGCATAGATACAGAAACACCAGGCCGCCAGGCTGAGGCACTAGGGCCAATTAGGATGCCAAGGCCAATGCATCATCGGAGGGAGCCAGCTGTCTGTGGGCTGCCCTGATGTGGCTGTCCTCACTGCGCTCTGTAAGCCCTCTGCTCCTGGGGGCCTGGACAAGATCTGACACACACGCAGCCAATCTCTCCCTCGCTCTCACTCAAGAAACAGGAGGCATGTAACAAGCAACAGGTTAACCGGACTGCTCATGCAACAATTCCATTTCCCCATTTGAATCATTAATGTTGCTGCATTTTTAAACATTAAACAAGGCCACGGTCAAGATGATATGTATCTTATTCCTCACTGCACAGTGGTGCTGTTAGCGAGCTGTGATGTTTTCCAAAACCAAGACCTCATTTTCATGAATAATGTTGCTGCTTCTTTGTGTAAAATCTCTTTCTTTGTAAGAACACAAAAGGATAAGCATGTCAGAAGTTTCTTGTTCTTGTTTTTCTCTCTGTTTATCCTGCATCTCTCTCATTTTACCATCTGTTGTTGTGAAATCTTAAGCTCGGTTTGTGCTGGATAAACAGCACCAACCCAGTGGCAGAAAGAATCTGCCAGTCCAGCAGTTTCCTTTGGTTTTGGTAATTATATTATCCTAAATCATGTCTCAAAATATATTGATGTCCCAGCATCACACATACTGTATATTTAAGAAAACAATGACAAAAACAATGAATACACAAAGAAGAATTCAGTCTGAATTATTCAGTTGTGGGCGCCTGGGTAGCTCACGTGGTGGGGTGGGCACCCAAGTATAGAGGTTTGCTCCTCGACGCAGTGGCCGCGGGTTCGACTCCGACCTGCGGCCCTTTGCTGCATGTTATTTCCCCTCTCTTTCCCCTTTCCGGTCTAACCTGTCCTATACAGATAAAGGCCTAAAATGCCCCAAAATAATTCTTTAAAACAATTATTCAGTTGTACTCCTAGGAGTGACATTCATCAGAGAATGATTGTGATACGTTTTATAGTGAATTCATTTTCAAGAGACACAGTGTGATGTTCAGCAGGGTCAAGTTAAGTGCTCAACCTTGACCATCTGCTACAGTAGTTGGGAGAAGAGCTGAAGTCTCCCAGAGGACAGACAGAGGTGCTGCTGAGGTTGAAGGATAAAGAGAAACCAAACGGACTGACACGGACAAAGGGAATATGCAATTGTTTCGAAACAGTTGGCTTTGCGAATGTTTTGAGGAAGGCCATGTATTCTACGTGACTGTTAGGCCTCAAGGATACACATAGTCTCGCTTTGTCTCGCAAGGATATAGACTAGGATAAACACAATCTGTTATATGTACATTTTAACAAAACAATCACACAAGGTCCATTTGATAGCTTTTCTGGAGTTTTTTTTTATCTTCTATAAACACGTTAAGGACTTCTCATCCATGTTTGATACAAAAGCCCATGATCAGGAAGAAAGACAGGACTGTACTTGAAAAGTATTGCAGCCGTGGAATGTAAAACTAGCAGATCTCAGCCAAACTGTATTTGAAAATGTCTCTGCCTGATGGTTTGATATGCTGTGTCTTCATCATAGTTCTCCCTACATGGCAAATCCCAGCTGTCAGCTGCTCCCAGCAGGTTAAAACAAGAACAAATACTTATTTGCAAATACTTATTCACTTGGATCCTGAATGAATGAATACTAGAAATGCAATCCTGCTGGAAAGGAAAGATCAATTTGTTACTAAAATCCACTCCTAAAATAAGTTTTGGACAATTGATCAACATTTTTGAGTTCCTTTTGTCAACAAAACGAGTCTGTTTGTTATGTGCCAACAAGAGAAAGATCCATGGACATCTGACAATGAATATGCAGTTGCAATGATGCTCTAATGATGTAGCTACGAGTGGATATGGGCACTTTGTCCTGTTAACAAATGTTAGCATTACAGTGAAATCATTTGGGTGTGATGCTCAGACAAGTATCATGTGAGCCAAGAAAGTGCAGACACCAATTAATTGTCAATGGAGTGGCTCCAGGTTTTATCACAGATCACAGCATTTATTGCCAAGTTTCTTGATTTGGTAGACATTTGTTCAATTTTAGCAATTAATGATTTAACTCCCACAACATACAACTAATAAACATGCTTATTTTGTCCTTTTCTTGTATGGTTTTAGCAAGAAAGAATTAGTTTGAAGGCTCATTGTTAGGCAACACAATCCCTCAGAGGGTCCGTTTGTATTACAGGTTGATTATCTGAATCACATGGATGTGTCTTTGAACAGAAATGGATTTTACGCAAGGTACAGCAAGAGAGCAGCCCAGATGAAACACAAGAGGAACTCGTGTCGCACCCCCCAGTAGCTAGTACTGTGGGTGCGACATGAGTTCCTCTTGAGGGCAAACAATGCAGAGGCCTGTTGCAGGGGATGATAATTGAATGAAATAGAGATTGGATTGGAAGCTCCTGTCACTGCCAGACATATCGGCAGGTTGATGACTCGTCGCCGCAGGCCTCCAGGGTCTGACTGGTGAGAAAGAAAGAGCCTGTTTGGATGGCTCTTTGCTTTGCTTTTGCCTGAAGTGGGTAATAACTACATACCAACAATCATATTTTTATTTAGCAGAAACACCCATGAAGCAATCCTTTTCCTTACGATCACAAGACACATAAATGGAGGCTTTCAAAAATAAGTATACACACACACACACACACTTAAACACACACTGAGCAAAAACAAAGAAGGGAATGGGAACCCTTTCAGTTTTAATTAGTCTTTGCTGCTGTGTTTTGGAGGCGATGCAGGGGTCAACAGTAATTGGGTTGTTTTCATATTGAGGCATTCAGAGCAGAACGGACGGATATGGGTCACAGCGAAGTGATCCCACAATCCAACTGCCTGCTTTCCACCCTCTCTTCCTGCCCTCCTCCTCTTCTGCCACCCCCCATCCGTCCTGGCACCAGCGCCTTTACTGGAAAGACTTGTGGATCCTGGCAAGCCTTGCAACTGGAGAGGGGCCACGGCACCACCCTCTCAGCCCAGCTCCAAATCAGTTCTCACCAAGACCAAATGGAGGAATCTGGAGAGCTCGGCCATGCCATGAAAGAACAGGCTTCTGGGAACATGTCTGGGAAAATACAAGGAAGCGAGGGCTCAGAATGAGGCGGAGGAATCGCAGTCCCTGGAAGTGATGCCAGGATTTTCTTCACCAGCAGAACCAGGAGCGCCAAAGTGCGAAGTGCCAAGCCAAACAGAGAAGCCAGCTTAGGAACAGAGAGAGGGAGATGATACAAATGGTAAGACGGCGGAAATGATTCAGTGAGAGCACTGCTGCGGAGGATAGACACCATCCAGATGGTCAGCTCAGTGGCTTTCAATAAATTATTTATCGACTTCTTTCATTTATGGCGCCTGAAGCCTAAAACTTTATCGTTACTTAGTATTCATGGATCAAACGTGAAGAATAAGGATTCTTATGAACACTTATTTGTGGCAACTGCATCACATTAATATGGAGAGTTTGCATAAATTACACACAACTACATAATGAGTGTGCATAGGCTCTCCGAGCAGTGAAGTGCCTCTAAGGGGTAATGCAGTACAGAAGGACAATGGCAGTGGAGTTTTCTAAGCTGACTGCTCTAAACAGGTTGGAGTGCTATCAAAATGTTGAAAGGACCACTGTCTGACACACACATTAGGCTGAAATGGCTTTGAAGGATTCTGATATTGCAATGCATGGATCTGTTTGAAAAGGGCCATTATATATATATATTTTTTTTTTTTCAGAGATTTAATTATACAACACTCAACACATGCTGCATCCAATTCTAAGACAGAAAACAGGGTTTGCCACGACACATCAGTCCTCCTTGCCATCTTGCAGCTGGAAAACACGCATCAGTCCATGCCAGGGATTAACATCTTAACATCTTTTTACTTACTGGTCCTCCTTTCTAATTCAAAGCCAAACTACCACCGCAACATCTCTAACCAGCATTGGCAGTCCCTCTCCTGTCTGCTTTATTTCATTTCCAACATCCACATCAAATTATTTGGAATATTATGTCTGCAAAAAGCCACCCAAAGAAAACCCTGTTGCAGCCCGCCAGATTTCAGTTTCAGGGGAAACGGAGAAAAACTAGAGGAGCAGAAGCGATTTTCGCATTCTGCCCCAGCTCACGCTTTGAATCATCATTAGTGTGATTAATTTTCCCTCCTGTCCTACAATCCTCATTGGTGATTCTCCTCCAACACTTTGGCTGCGCTCCACAGAAGTGACAAATGTGTTCCCATGGAAACAGACCTGTCATGCCATTGTCACCACTGGCCTGTCAAATGAAACCCAGCTCTGCCAGAGAGAGGAACCGGCTGGTGACCTGACTGATATCATGTCAGTACAACAGTGTGACTTTTGACAACCAAGTTGCTTTTAAACTGTGTATGAGCTCTCACTGTCATTGTTAGACACATGCTCGCAACAGTTTCTTTTGGTCTCTTTGACTCTCAGCCTCCCTTTGCCAGCTTTGTCTCTGTCTATCTCTCGTCATACATCTCCTCTTTTTCCTCCTGTGGTTTGTCTTCTACAAAGGCTCAGCACATCTCAGTTGGATGACACCGGCCAGTTGAAATACAGCTGCCTTAAGGGGAGAAAAAGGTTTTTTTCTCAATCCTATTCGGTCAGGAAATTACTTTGCTCACATTGCTCTAAAAGCTCAGAAAGTTCCCAATGATCAGAAAGAAGTGGAGAAAGGTTATGACACACAGATACATCTTTCACTATGCTGGAATTGTCTGGAAAGTAATTTACATTCAGGTGTATCACTGTGGAAGCTACATGTGTTAATTATGGAGTAGGTGTAATTCACAAAATGTTACACAGTAATTCACACCTTTTTTCTTCAACACATTGTTTTGGTTTATTTTGTACTTGCAGCTCTCATCACCCTTGTTTACAGCAGGTAGCTGTCAGCAAGAGCTGGTGAATATAGTGGACATTTGGCAGCTCAATAGCTGGATGTATTGTTGTTGTTGAGTTGTTTGAGACCAACAGAGAGCTTTAGGGAGAGTGAATATTAGCGTCACAGTTTTTAAACATGTTTAGAGCTGCAACGATTAATCGTTTAATCGATTAGTTGTTATCTTGGGCTTTTGGGAAACACTGATCCACGTTTTTCACCATTTTCTGACATTTTATAGACCAAATAACTAATTGATTAATCAAGAAAAAAATGAACAGATTAATCGACTATGAAAATAATCGTTAGTTGCGGCCCTAAACACGTTAACATTGTAAAACGGTCGCAGCTTGGTTAGGTTTAGGTACTAAAACTACTTTGTTGTGTTTAGAAAGAGATTGTGGTTTGGGTTAAAATCAGTACATTTCTTACGTTATTCCACTTATGGTTCTGTTTGTTCCGTAAAGTAAAATAAATTACCATTTACTTTTATTTTAATGGGACAAGAACCCTGGTCTCTTGTTTGTTCGACCCATCGACCACCCTAACCTACCTACTGTGATAATAACAACAGCCAGAGGTTGCCGCCACTAGAAACGTAAATATGGGTTGTAATTCCTGCTTTAATTACTTCAAGGGGGGCGTTATGGGGGGGCGTTTTTAGGGGTCTCTACAATACAGTCTGAAATTTGCAAATGTCTTTTTTAAAGCAGGGAAATTCTGATCAAAAAACTAAATTTGCTGTTTGTTGCAAATAAACGACTGCACATACAGCCAAGTCAAGTCAAATTTGCTCATTTTCTGGACAGTTTTCGACACACTGGCTATGCGTTTTGATACCCATCCTTAAAGGACAATTCCAGCGCAAAACGAACCTATGCTACCATTGAAGTTTGGTGATATTTTGAGCCTTTTTAGTGGTACAAAATAGCAATTTGTTTTTACTTTCCCTGTGCCCTGAATACTAGCGTTGTAAGCTAATCAGCGGTCCGTGCTAGCTTGTTTCAAGCTACAAACACATTCAATTAGCATGAAAACATGTCCCAGAGAACGATCGAGTGGGTACACATCTGTTATTAACCCCTAGGTTCCTTTTGCGCCGGAATTGTCCTTTAATGTTAAAAGCATCTTGCCATTAATAGGCTACTGTGTAATAATAATAATGATAATGATATATGTGTAATGAAAGCAGCAGCAGTAATTTGGTTTCTAGACAGTTCTATTGTGCATGTACAGAATGTTGATTAGCCTCGGGTAATTTATTTCCTGACATCATCACAGCAGTTGGCAGCCTTTTAAACACAAAAAAAATGCCTGTCGTGATATGAACAACTCTTTTCATCTGCTACTATTTTAATCAGTCTTTTTGAGCAGTGTCTGTAGGCTGTTATCCGTGGCTAACTAAGTCTACCCACAGCCCAGCTCAGTGAAGCACATCCAACATGTCAACCTCACTCCCCTCTCTACTTTATCTAACCCTCAGCGAACGTTCCCCTGATTAGACATGGCTCTCAACATACATGGCTTTGCTTTCACAAGGTGGGAGGAGGCAAATCAATAGTCTCACTCAATATTTTGGAAATAAAGGCTTCAGTAAGTTGTGCGTATGTGTGCGTGGGTCAGGTGCCCTGCATTGTGAAATTCCTTTTCCACAAAATACAGTAAGGGCTAGAGAATGCATAAGCCAGCTTCACTTTCCATGTTAGCATCTTTCAAAGAGACAAATACTGATGATAACATTACATAACACGTCTTATTCCTCACTCCAGCTCTCTGTTATCTTTTACTCTTTTCCCAAAACAGTTAATTAAAAAAGCACAAAAGAGGACAACAGCCGTTTCTTCAACTGAACCGAGGGGTACTGACATTGTTGGAATCCCACTTTTTATTATAATGCCTGTGCTGTATGCACCAGCTTACATATGCTAGACTTCTGCTCTGCTACGTGATGAATTGATTAGGGATATCTACTATGAATTATTAATAAGACATATTTCGAGGACTGTTCGTATCTGAGGTCATAAAGCTCAAGAAGTGGTTTGACAAATAATCACTTGACAAATTTACATATGACTTTTTAATTCTGGCTGATTTTTATCTTCATAATATGCATACAATGAGAGAAAAGAAAATTGCACAGATGTAAGTTATACAACATAAATATATCCTTTTCTGGTCAATGTTGCCTTATGGTGATGACTAGCTGAAGGTCATAGTTTGCACTCCATTTTACAGCCCACGCACTACTTGCAAAAGATAGATGCACAAAGAGGGATCTCGACAGCGGCTATCAGGGCTCTGTGAACTGCTGTGGACTTGGCCACAGAGAGAGGACTCGGGACATATTGCTTTGGTTAATGACTGGTGACACTTGCTAGATTTGTGATCTTTGAAGGTTGTGCCCCTGCTGAAGTCACACAAGGAGGGGAGTAAGTCGTGGGCTGATCTCTGCTGAAAGCTGCAAGAATGGACATGGTTGTGATTCATCTCTGTCTCATCGCCCCTGCTGCTGGAAGCTTCCATGGACGGCCACTCTCTGTGACACTTTCTTCACTGGCCAGTTCTCAGCCAGTGACAGGAGCCATGTGCTAAAATGTAGACAAGTGTGGTAGAAATTAAGGCACTCTGTCTTTCTCTGCACAGCTCAGACAAGTGTTTTTTTACCGTAGTAAAGGGAAAGCCATGAAAGCAATGGCTTACCATTTGTGTTTATTACAATTTGGGGCTTATTTTGGCCATCATTCTCATAAGTAATAATAACAAGTGTCCTCAAAAGCTAAGGCTTGTAATTTTTTACATTTTTCTTACTGTCAACAAAACTCATCAAAACCAATTAAATTATCTTACTGAGTATTGCCTTTGTAGCCAAAGCCTTATTTATCCTTTGTGCCGTAGACCTTTATTGCTGTCACAGCCACACCATTGTACTACTGTTCCTTCATTACCATGAACATGTGTACTGTTGTTTATTTTGAGTCAATTGCACAAACACCATCTGTAAATAGTCACCAGAGAAATGTGTACTAATCCACTGCTAAAAATATTCTCCAACAAATGAATTATTCCTGTTTGAGTAATGTTTGCTAGTTTGCTGAAGTGAAACTACACAGTATATTTGTGACCAATGTTTGAATATCTACAGCTTTAATAGGAACGAATGGGCTTTGTGAAAGTGAAAAGTAAGTTGAGAAACAGAGAAACACATTTGATAAAAATGTACGGCTAATAAAGACAAAAGCCAGCCTTATCCTGTAAGCGATTAAAATGTGAGTATGGCAACATTGCCATAAAGAAGTTTTAGACACAGCAAGGAACACAATCAGTCAACGATGGTACAGGTTTTGAACAAAGCCCCAGGTTAGCCAGTTTCCAAAGTAAAATGCAAAAGAAAATTAGCGAATGATACAATTACAGAACTGCAAAAAAAAAAAAAAACAGTCTTCAGGCCGACGTCTTGATAAAATGTTAATCTGCTTAGTATAGTTGAGTTTGCACCCAGTTTACCTATGCAATTAAGGATGATTACCAACATTTCAGGCGCATTCACTTTAGGTTTTAATTCCAAATAAAGTGGTTAAAATAATCTGGCTGAAATGTTTCAGCTGTTTCTGTCTTATTTTACAACCCCTCTGATTGTCCCATTGACAAAAACAAATGCATTATTCCTGTTGTAGACAAAACTACAACAATAAAACCAAATTGTAAGAAACTGGAATCACCATTTAATCCTTCTTGAAATACAGCATAGAGTAGAACTCTTAATCAATATGTGACGACCAGTTGTTCTTTGCAGTATTCCCCCACAGACAAAAATGTCACGCATCCTATGCACAGTAAATACATTAAGATTAATGCTAGGATTCAGAGGAATTAACCGTGTTGGATTTAAACATCCCTATCTCATGTGTGCTTTGTCTTCATTAACCCAAAGATCAATATGTCATTGCCTCAATTACGGCAGACATTGATGACATTGAGCCCGTCATTCTATTTGTTCCAAGTCACTTCATCCCACCCTTAACCCCTTGAAAGGCCAGTCACATACTGACTCCACCTTCTGCATCTCCCACTATCTTGTTTATTGCCTCCTGCTAAATCATTTTCATAATAGTGTTTGTGGAGTAAACAGAGCTTGTTATTATTGTGTGTGCGAAGCTCATGCACATGCCCCGTGGGAGAGGGGTTAGCTAATAGAGATTAAAGTATGGCAAAAGGAATACCAAAATATTAAGTAGAAGAACTGTTACTGTGCAAGCCAACACTGCTACAGCTGGACAGATGAGTACTAGCTAATATTATAACTAAGCCCAACAAATGTTTCTACTAGCACATTTAATTCATGCTTATTCAGAGCCTAAAAGCCTTGCTTTGTTATGCAAGCGATTTACAATGTACACAGAAAAAAAGAAGGATCCCTCAAGGTTTTTAAGTCAAGAAAGTTTGTCTTGATACAACTGAAAGGACTCAAAGAAAAAGACTTCTTTAGAAAATACAGAAGAAGGCAAATCACAGTAAAGGTTGTTAAAATTTTCTTTTATCGCTGCTAGTTGTCTTCCAACAGGTTTTGTTTCAATGTAGCACCATTTCAGCCCAGTTCCATAAAGAACCATTTTAAAAGGGCTTTACATTACCCCATTCAATTTTTCAATGTCATCATACGCAAGCAGAGACAGGAAGGCTCTGATGTAGGATCACAAAAGTTCAGAGAAGTGCTTCTTATGAAATACTGGCTTTAGCTCTTTAGTCGACAACACAAGCATAAATGACTCAGGCTCGTGTGATGAAGATACGGGTCAGCAGAGCCGAGAGGAGCAGGTGTCACAAAGCCGTGTTTAATAGGATCTCCCCAAGCTTCTTAGACATGTTCCATGACTCCAGAGCTGTGTCCCACTTTGTAGATCATATACTTCTCATATCTTTGGCCTGTTGGGTTTGTTGCTACTGTATCTGATGAACCAGCTAGTCGGTTGCAGTAACCACTACCATATCTGCTACTTATTTGCTCTAATGGCCATGCAGTTTTTATTACCTCTGGGTAATGCTTTAATAAGCATGTTGAGAAATATTTGAGTGTAATGTTATGCATTGAAAACTGAAAGGCTAGGTGTCTGCATCAATAAAAAAAACTGCATTTTGTACACTTATTTTGCTCTGTTTGACAGGGATTTATTCAGTAACTGCTTTATGTTTTACATTTGTATTTAATTAAAGGTCCAACACTTTCAAGGCAAACACCTCCCACTTGCGCCGGCTGACCTGCTTTTTATCCTTCATTTTAAAGTACAAGCAGGAAAAGAGACTGTACCTGACTGCCATACATAAACAACAACACAAGATGGACATGTTATTCCCAGGGCAGGACCTAAAGAAACTCACAAACATACACAAAGACACTTATACCTGCCCAGCTCATGACCTGGTCAGACAGCCCCGCACACAGAAATGTCTGTCATTTGTATGGTCAGCTGCTCATTACAAAGCCTCTTGACAGCTTTTGTCTTTATTTAGTTCTGTCACCTAGCTGGCTGTGGGTCATCTCTGGCTTGCAGAAGGGCTTATTTCCTTACTTAGGTTGGCGCAGCTTACATCCCTGGAGAGAAAAAGGCCGTCGTAGGCTTTCTGTCTTCATCACTCATCAGGCTGCCCGCTGTGTCTGGGAGCTTTGGCTGCTTTGTTGGTGGTTATGGTGGTGAGACGAAGATCAAGGTTTGGCTGTGGTTAAATTTAGATCTAAAAAGGCACAGCACATTTTTTCGAAACACTTCACAAGGCCAGAGACTACAAAGCAATAACATATTTTCAGAATGCACCAGCAGGAGTTGTGATCTCAGTCTCAGTACTATTCTAATTGACATTTTTGGACATACACTTATTGGCTTTATTGACAAATGTTAGATGAGAACATTTATACCACTGTTCCCTGCTCCCGTGGTATCAAACATTTCATCTAACTTTTAAGCAGGATGTGAAATATTTCTCAAAATGTCAAAGTAGTTCTTTAATTTAAATAATTTTTAGAGATTTAATTGTTTTACGGATTACTCAAACTTCACATCTATAGGACTGATAAAGCAATCTTAGCTTATCTGCCCTACCCTCTGGTATATAAAGATAATAGTTGTGGCATGCAGTAATGAACTCAGGATGGACATATGGGATATCTCTATACAGTAGGTATGTAACGTAATAGGTGCACAACCCGGAGTAGCTCCATACAGCACTTAGTGTAGAAGTGCCTAACCCCTGCATTATAGATATGTTCAAGGCAAACACAATTAAACCTATGGGTTAATATACACCACTAGAGGCGATGTGAGGGAGATGCAAGCATCTGTATCCTGACATGTTGTGCAGCTTCCTACCTCCTCTCACATAATGCTGCTCATTTGTCACCCCGGCTCCGCCTACATGCTCCGCCGCTGATATGCAGGAGAGTTCATGCTCTTTTGAGTGGCAACCTCCCCTTTTATAGCAACAAGGTGGTGCAGGGCAGACACGCTCACTGGCGTACGTATTCATTATTCAATAAACATTTTACATGTTTCCAGTTATGAAAGCACAACTCTGTCTTGGTGTGATTATCCTCTGTGGCTGTGCACTCCAGGCTATCAGTGGAGATAAACTCAGCATACCAATGATCAGTGGCTCCCGGGAAGGGCAATGATGATGTATTAAGTAGGATTTTATAGAAGGAGGTTTTGAATATTCTGTCAATTCTTTAGAAGTCCAAAAGTTCAGACAGCTTGCAAATCAATATTAAACTGCATTATGTTGATTTGACCAGTTTTGACCTTTGTTTTGTGTCATCTTTGCTAATTTTAAATCTTGTTATTATACACAGCACATAAACCAGAAATGCTTAGATCATTACAAATGTAATAGACTTTAACACAAACAGATCATTGCCACTATGCTTGCTTGTAAAAGATAACATACTGTACTGTACAATGCTGTGGTTGGAAATAACATTAGCATATGGTAAGGTAAAGGTTAGGCATGTAATGTTCAAGGTTAGGGGTTAAGAAACTAATATACAACAGTAGACAGGTACACCTTAAACAAGGTGGCTGTGTGTGTGTTTGTGTGCGCTATAGTGTTTGTTTTTGTATCAGTGCACCTGTGTCTGTTTCTGCAACGCTGAGCCATATTGAAAAGATAATCTGTGTTTTTGTGCCATTCCTGCCAAAAACAGTAGACTGATAACCTGATTTGTCGGTAACCTTACACTTGGGGGACGCTGATGACAAATACCTTCCTGGGAGGCCTTGGCAGCCGCAGCCCATATATTACTGAAGGGTCACCTTGTCCCGGTCCCCATCTCATCACAAAATAGCGTTCAGTACCTTCTCACTGTGGACAAGGCCATACTTCATGCTGCCATATATCTTACCTGCTGGAGCATCTCTGGGTGTATCAGTATAAATAGCAGAAAACTGATAAACTCAGTGTGGATCCTTGTAGTGTTCTGCAAAAACAATATTATTTTCTGCAGCGTTCCAGAGATAAAAAAAACTGCCTGCTCTCTTGAACTCTCTCTCTGCCATGCACACGCACACACGCGCACACACACACACACACACACACACACACACACACACACACACACACGCATGGAGCCAGGCATACAAACAGACATGAAAAGAGTCATGCAGAATATCATCTAAGACAAGTATAATGAAAGATTAAGTATTGATGTGTCACAGCACCATAGCCCGAGGTATGAAACTGTATCTGTCATGCGTTACAGTAACTACAAAAGACATTATTCCAAATGTCGAACAGGCCTTGTAGCAATTGTAGGATGCAGCAACTTAAGACATGCAATAAAAGTAAAAAAGTACAACAACTAAATTGTAGAGGGGGTTGATAAATGCGGGTTACCTAGCAACAAGCAGCTTAGAGAGGACTCAAACAATAGCTATAACCCGTGTTCTGCAGGCAAGTGTCATATTATTTGTCATGATTAAGCATAGGAGGGCAAGTCAAATTCAGAGACAAACAATCATGGCGGTGTTAATGGCTCGGCTGTTTCTGCCAAACCATTAGGGGAAGCTAAAACTGTGAGCTATTGTTTTGTGGGACCAATTCCAGATAGACAATATCAAAAAATTGTTACAAATGGTTACCGGTTTGTGGTGTTAGATGTGATTGTAAAAAGGTAGCCTGTGGCAAAAGATGTCAGTTCCAGAGTGTAGATTTAATGAATAGATATTGTGTCTGATTAGTTTAACACTGATGAATATCAATGTCTAGCTCTGGTGCTGTGTGTGTGAGTGTGGTGTTGAGTAGGAGGAAAAGTTTGTGGACTTGAATGCCAATAAGAATGTGAGCGTAAACAGTTTTTATGAGTAAACTTGGGTTTGTGTGTGTGGGGTGGGGGGGGGGGGGTGTTGAATCTGATAGGTGCTTGCCTTATCCTCAGTGTTTCTCCGATCAATGCCCTCCCACAGGAGACCTCATGACTTCACTCACAAAGAGATTCTGTTACCTTTTCCCCCTTGTCTAGGAAACAAGACCCCCCTCAAACCAAAAGGCTTTTTTCAACCATTCTCATTTTGGAGAGCCTCCATGTCATTATCTAGTCTTTTGTGTTGCATACTTATTTGGTTGGAAGGCCCTACTTATACACAGAAGAAGAAAAAACTAAAACACAGGAAACAAATGAATAATAAAAGGTGCACGTGCCTCCTTCTAATTGATTCCCATCCAAACGTTTGCTGTTAGATTGTGTGCAAACCTAAATTTAAGTCTTTAAACCTTTATACATGGGCGCCCGCTCTACCAACTGAGCTATCCAGGCGCCCGTTATCAGTATTTTTAATTGCATATCAGCTTGTAATATTGTTAGCTGTGGGGATATTTGGCTTTTTCTATGTATACTACATTACATATACAGGCTTTGTTTTTGTAGTATTGGCTGTCATTTCTATCAGTTATGGAACATTGTACTCTCCAAAGTAATTCCTGGGATCTGTGAACACTGCCATGTTGTGGCAACAAAGTCTGATGGGGCAAAAAACACTAAGACAATCAGACAAGTTGTAAACATACCAGCTGTTGAGACAGATGATCTATTATCTATTTATCCTCATTGCACAGGAAAATAAACTGGAATTATCCTTTAAAAGTGGCTTTGCATGATTTGTACCTGTGTAAGTTTACATGACGGCCTGAAAATTATCCTTTTAGCTTAATAGCCAATTTGGCTGGTGGGACTCAACCAGCAACTCTGAATCTTTACAAAGTTTAGTCTCATGTTCTATCTATTCTTTCCATTTTGTTAATGCTATAACTACAGTCAGGGGCGTCGGACTGGGGGAAAAAAGGGGGCTGAGTACCCAGGGTCCTCATGCCTTTCTACAGGGCCCAGAATTTTGTGCTACGCCCCTGACCACAGTATGCAATAGTACTAAACCGTATGCAAAAGAAAATACAAAATGAAAATACAAGTGTGAAAGAACAGGATAGTTAGGGAGATAGTTTTTGAGACAGAATGGAGTTGCAGATTGCAGCTAGAGCTGCACAATTCGGGGAAAAATATGAATCACGATTTTTTTGCTTAGAATTGATATCACGATTCTCTGCCACGATTTTTTTCTCATCAAGTGTAATGTTTACTGCACACATTACAAAACAAAACAAATTGGCAGTACCAAACACATTTTTTTGGCACCTATAGCACATTGCACATCACCACACGCTTGTAAGCATAAGGGGTTTTACCACCGTGGGCTGAGTCACGCCCACTGCCAACCCGGATCTTGCTGCGCGCCGTTTGTTAAATACCTCCATCGTACTTGAAGACAGAGCAACAGCGGGACATTTTTAACAATTTTCACTATCTTATTCATCATTAAAGTCACTTCTGACAACGTTTTAGGCGAGAAATGAACTGTTTAGATTTCGATTATATCTTCCGAATATCTTTGCGGATTTGACAATTTGCTTCAAAGTTTTCGGAGTTGAGAAGCTCCATAAAGTGACAGGACAGCCAGCTGGTGGCGGCCGGAATCTCTTGCTCGCCGGCCGGCCTGTCATCCTGGGACGCCCGGCTGTAATCTGGCGGTCTCTCAGACTGGTCTCGTAAATAAGAGGCTTTTATTTCGCCATTGACGGATCGTTTGTTTAAATATCACAACACATATCCATCATAAGATTAACGGGAACCTGTTGTTAACTGCCTTTTTGGCGTTAAACTCCACAAGCGCCTGGTCCGCCGTCACACACACACACAGACACACACACACACACACACACGGCCACAGGCAGAGAGAGAGAGAGAGAGAGAGAGATACCCGTTTCCGACTTGTTTAAATTATGACATATAAACATTACATTTAGTATAGCCTATAGTTCATACTTTTTTTGGCGTATTTCTTTTCTGATTTTAATTAAGACCATTGCTGTGCTTGCATCACTCCCTTACCCCTCCTACCAGTCCCTGTGGTCACTTGGCCGGTGAATCCAAATGGAAAAAAGGTTTGTTTCTCTGTTATGTACCTTTTTTTCGGAACAAGTTGGCTGATTCTCGTCACTAGTGCCTGGGTTTTCATCATTATCCATTTTGTTTATTCCCGAAATACCGCGCTCGCTCAACGAGTGAAACACATGACTAAAAAGGGCTTTGTCATTGGCTGAGTGTAAAGCCCTGAACTTTGTGAGAGCTGTCCTATCAAAATAAAAGCCAAGGAAGGATTTTTTTTTTATATATAAAATCAAAGTTATTAAAACTTAAATCGCGAGCAGGGTGAATCGAGATCGCAATTTTATAACGATTAATCGTGCAGGCCTAGTTGCAGCCCTAGTTGCAGCCCTTTGTTTCAGCCCTTCAGAGAAGTATTCAAGCTTACTCTAAAAACTATGGTTCAACAAGTTTGTGCTTACGGTGGCATTTTTAGGGACGTCTCAAAGTGGCTGCCTACTCATGCAGAAGGAGCAGGTTGACAGAATGATGATTCTCAGCATCTCAGTGCTTAGCAAATACTGATGGTACAGTGTGTAAATGGAGGCTTAAGGATGGAGACAGAGGAAAAGAGAGGGGGAGGGATGCAATGAGACGTGTTCATCCAAATTGAGACAGTGAGCAGAGCCGAATGAAAACAGAGTGTGTCGGAATTAAAGGGGAAGATAATGGGACTGAAAGAGATGAAGAGCAGCAATCGAGGTGGAGTGAGAGAACACGAGGAAGATACAGTGAATGGGCATAGAGTGGGCTGAGCTGAGAGAAAGAGCTGTTTACCAGAGAGAGGAAGGCAGCAAACGAGAAAGAGACTGCAATAGAAGAGAGATAGATAATCGACGTGGGTGAGAGGGAATGAGAGAGGGGGCGGTTGAGAGTGAAACAGACAGTGACAGAGTGCACAACGGGTAGAGAATAAGATAAAGGTAAGTGTGGGGCGGAGGTTGTGAGGGAGAGAATTCCAACAAATGGGCGACAGCTGTAGAAAAAAGAAAAGAAAAGGGAGAGCAGAGTCCCCGATTACTTTCCTGGACGCAGTTCTTGAGCCAACCACAGCAACCAACCAGGACGGATGCGACCCTGGTTGGTGTTGTGGAGGGCATCAGGCAGGACGATCTCTTGCAATGGGGACATTAACAAAGCGTGAAATTAAAGCTGCCATGCTGTAGGGACCCTGGGCCCTGCCTTAACCCGTCATCATCATCCGCCCTCCGAGGCCTGCTCGGAGGGGTGATGGGAGTTGGTGGTGGTGGTGCATTGACAGGGTGCTGAGGGGTAATAGAGCCTGTTGTATTACCGTAATGATGTGTAGAGAAAGGACAGAGGAGGGAGATTATAAAAGGATGCTCTAATCACTCCTGCGTGACAGCATTGCTCTATCTGGTACCCCAGGCGGTAACGCTGCCTTTGCACAGGTGGAGTGTTCATGGAATGACAGCAGTTCTGAGATGTGTGTGTGTGTGTGTAAATTAGGAAATGCTGACAAGGCATAAGTTGTGTGTGTATGCGTGTTTCCCAATTTGAACAACAGGATGAGGTGACATCCTGGTAAACACACTATTCAGCATTTCGATGTATAGCTTACACCCTGACACAAAATGGCAGTGGACATAACCACAGGTTTCTTGTTTATTTATTGGCCTTGATGACCCTGAACTAAATGAGAGCCCCCCTTCAGCAGTCTTCCTGCATGTTTCCTCCTCACTGCATTTTTTTATTTCACCTGTTGTTGGACAAGACATCATAGCAACATCTGTTGAAGAGTAATCAAATTAGGATAATATTTTAGCACTGAAACAATAGGTCTATAAATCATGTTGTGTTATTTTATTTAATACAAATCACATAAACTTTACATTACAGGTTTTTGAGCTGTATTGTATTTTCTCTACCATTCTTGGCTTCCATTGACTTCCATTCATTTAGGTACGTCATTATAAGTCAATTAGCATTAGCATCAATTAGCAATTGACTGAACATAAAGTCTGCAATCATTTTTGTCTGACTTATGTACATTAATGGTATGAGGTAATGGTATGAGGCAGACTTTTGAAATCAATCAGTCTGCTAACTGATTTACATGCTGCAAAAATAAATGGAAACCAAGAGTGTATATGCTTTGCAGAGGAACCTAAACTCCCAAACATACTGTTATGTTTCTTTAAGTTATTTATCGAGCAAAAATGCTGAACATTTACTACTTCCAGCTTCTCAATTGTGATGATTTGCTGCTTGCTCTGTTTTGTAACACTGTTGAATATCTTTGGATTTTGGACAAAACAAGCAATTTCACCTCAGTCTCTTGGACAGGCATTTTTCCAAATTTTCTTAAATTATTTAGACTAAACAATGATTTTTTCTTTTTTCTTTTAGATTTTATGTTGATGCAAATTTCCAATCTTTCAAACAACACCAAAAAAGGGCATAACATTCATTCATTAGATGATATGTGCACCCAATTAGACATTGTCAAGCTTTTTGGATGACTAAACGAAAAGCAATTTGAGGTCCTTTTGAAAAAACAGCAGATAACCACAAAACGGGTACAATACTATGCAAACCACCAAATGCTGTTCAGTGTAAATGCACTGTTGAATTGAGTCTCTTGTCCTTGTGTCTGCAGTCACTGCAAGAAAATAAATGAATTAATCTTACTCAGATCTCAGTTAATTTCCCTTCTTTAAACCTTCTTTGAATCTTAAATGCCATGATCCCCATCCTCAGTCCTCTGCTTTCACTCACGCTCTGTTAGGAGAAGTGAGGGAGAGCATTGTATTTTGTCCATGTACGTGTCACTGTCAAGGGAGCGCTGGTGCTCTGCAGCCAGGCCAGTTAATAACCCTGGTGTGAGGTCTAGTTGACGAGGCATCATCAGCCGGCTCTGTGCTGCTGTCAGGAGCCATTTTCCTCAATCAGCTCCTCGCCTAATGGAACATCTAAGTCAATAAAAACAATCATCTATGCCAATCCTACTGAAAGCAAGGAAATTATTTTAGGTGGTCAAGGAAAACATGGCTGAGGTGTTTGAATCTATCTGTCCAGGGTGCAGCTTCATATGCACTTAGCCGGTCAACCTATTACAGTCCTCTCTCTTTGTCTTTTGTGGAATACATCGATGATCGCAGCAGGGTTTTCTTTAGCGATGCAAAGGCGAACGCCGCCTCACCTCTCTCTTGGTGGGCTTGGACAGTTTGGTGGGAAACAGAAATCTATGTCTGGCTGTGTTGGATCAGGTACAGACCTTATCAATAACCATGTTTCTACTCCCACCATGGCTTAATGAACTGCTTTCAGCATCCACTCAATATCTCTTCAGTGAGGACCTCCATTGTGGCTCCGAAAGGTCAATAGCTGGACAGTGTGTCTTTGAGAGGCTTTCTGCCTTACTCTAAGACTCTTAATGGTGTTCAATGGAGAGACTCACACAACATTCCCAAGGGGCCGTTCCCAGATATCCGCCCGTGATACCTAATCCAGGCCCATTAGCTCTCCTTCCAGCCATGAAAGAGCGCGGCTCCCTTGCATCTCAGGAATTAAAAATTAACCAGCTAATATCCATTTGTCTGATGGGATGTTCTGTGCGGTTGAAACAGCAGATTCCCCCAGCGATGGTCCGTGAGGGAGGACTTGTGGAACCCAATCTGCTGGAGGGAAAACGCTGACAGAGATGGCAGGAAGAAACAGAGGGATAATGCCTGTCCATCACATACCTCACCACTGACTCAAGTCTGTAACAGCTGGCTACCACGAGAAGACCCCCTCCATAAAACTAGTCTATTCCTGAGCTGTCATGTAGCACACATTACTCTGTGCTGTATTCTGTGCAACACCACATTGTGACCTTGCTGTTATTGTCCTTACATGTGCATTGTTATCAGTTAGGTAGAGTAGGAGCCATGCATGACATGTCTGTGGTATGCATTTAACATTTCATGAATAATTAGTGCGTCATCACTACACAAGATGGAATGTTTGTTGTGCTCGGAAGTGCTGCACTGCAAAAGGGAAATACTGTATATAGTGTCACTTACTTGCAAAAGCAGTATTCGACACTCAGCAAAACCCTCCAAATTGCAGAATATAAAACAATTTGTGCTGTGTCGCCTCCTATTCCTTTTTTTGGTCCTTGTGCTCAAGGGCCTCGCCAACCTGCAGGCTACCATGCAGCTCTCCTCTATTGCTGAATGGCTAACTACTCTTACCACAGTGGAGAAAAAAAACAAAGAGGAGGAGGACAGGCTTGTTTCTGCCCCCATCCCTCTGCAGGAATTTTCTGCCTTTGATTTCTTCTTTTTTCAATAACCAAGGGCTCTTTTCACTGTTGCCAACTCAATGAGAGCTTATGTGTCCTTCATCCAATTTCAACCCACCACTCTCTTTCTCTCTCTCTATTGCCGCTGCTGTCCCTTCCTCTTCATTTCTCTGCATCCCCCCTTTCAAATATAGCTTCTGTGAAAATGCTGCTGTGTTTCTTGTTGCTCCAGTCTTTGAAAGAGCAAAGTATTTCAGATAAATCAAGTCTCTCGTGGCTTAAGAGGTGTGCTTGTGATGCAGTAAAATGCTGTTTAGTTGATCACGTCCTATTATCTACAATTAGACTCTTAAAAGGAATTTTCTTAAATCTTTGCAATATAAATCAGTACATAGATAGCAGGCATGAATAGCTTGTTAAGCTAGAGAGAAGGCAAACTCTAATCTGCAATGTCACTAAGAGACAAACCCTAATCTCCTCCACTGATAATGAAAAACTTTGTGATTGTTCTAGCTTTCATATTCAAAACTGTGTTTTTATTGTTATTATTATGTCTATAATGGCAACTGCTCTGAAGAATACAAATATACGTTTTACCACCATGTCACTGTTACTGGTTTACTGGCAAGGAGGAGGCAGTTTTTCTGTGTCTCGCACTGAAAGATACATGACTATTTGTAGCCTGAGCTAAACAAAGAAGGACATGACATAAGTAACAACATATACTAAATTGAAATGTTTTATCTGTTAAGCACCATAACAACAACAGTATTTAAATCACATACTTTTCCTGGTAGATTTTTTATGTTCTATATTTTAATGTTCATCTCATGAAGTTTAAGAGTTGCTGCTGCATCTAACGCATGTACCTTATGCCTGAAATTGATTATTATGAACAGTTATCACACTGCTCAATGTGTGACTTAATTCTTACAAACATTTCATCTCCCAAAAAAAAATCCAGCAAAGTGGAGCAGTACCTTTGTAAGGACCTATTTTAAAATTGGGTCTTCATTCTGACCAGCCGCTGAGATAGAAACCGCAATCATTAACATGTCTGACTGCATGTTGGTTAATGATGCTAAGAGCTCTGTGTATTCTCATCATTAACTTCCATTAACTGTTTTCCTGCCTCATTGAATCCTGTGTTAATTGTGCAACAGGTATAAGATGAAAGCATATTGCTCTGGAGTCTAAGGTCCCCTGATCATTATGTATTAACTCTATTTTATTTACATGTGGTTAGCCTTTTGGGCAAAACACCTTTCTGCCAACTATAATTAATAATAAAAACAAAATGTTCAGTATATTAACATAGTAAAATATACTTTAAGGGATAGTTCCGATTTTTTGAAGTGGGGTTGTATGAGGTACTCATCCATAGTCAGTGTATTGCTTACAGTAGATGGTGGAGTACGGACACAAAAGCTAAGCAATGTGTTGGCAGTTGGTGCAGCAGCAAAACATATTTTAGCCACAAAAGAAGGTTAAAATATACAAAATATAGTGTACACTTAAGCTGATATTGTTTCTTTTTTAGGTGTTCCTTTTTTAGGTGATTGTTGTGGGCAAAAATCCTTGATTATGCGGCACGTTTTCTTAAAAAATGCGATGGAATATGCGGGATATTTATGCAATTTTATGTGATGAAATTGCGGGAACTTGCAAAAACTGCGGTTTGATGAAAAAGAGAAAAAAAAAGTGATTTCCCCAACACCGTGTTCTCACTAAGCGGAATTACGTCACTGCATAACGTTCCCATGGCAACAGGGGAAAATGGCTGCTCTTATGTGAAGTAAATGCAACATTTTTCAACTTTCTGCTAAGATATATGTGACTTTTTTGCAACGAAAATGCGGGGATTATGATATGCAAGCCCTGCATATTTTGCGCGGAAATCGGCAATTTATGCGACGAAAGTGTGGCATATTTTTAAAAATGCGGCC
Organism: Gymnocephalus cernua; assembly: GCA_023631565.1. Taxonomy (NCBI): domain Eukaryota; kingdom Metazoa; phylum Chordata; class Actinopteri; order Perciformes; family Percidae; genus Gymnocephalus; species Gymnocephalus cernua. Next base: position 25,331,236 of record CM042436.1, on the reverse strand, counting down.
CCCGCATAAATATGCGGACTTTGGCTGATTATGCATTGAATTCTGCGATCGCATAATCACGTTTTTCTGGAGGGACTGGGCTAATACGTTTTGCTGTGTGGCCCCGTCCACAGCAGTACGTTGCTTAGCTTCGTTGCAGGTACTACTGCCTGCTTCTCCGACCTGGGGGTGTGCCGACTGCCCACTACTCTAGGGAATACACTGACAATGGATGAGTACCTTATACAACCCCACTTTAAAAAAATCTAATCTACCCCTTTAAATATCACAGTGATCTGTATTACACATTTTGTATTTGAAAGGGAGCTTGATTATAATGCAACACAGTTAAAATAAGTGCCAGTTAGTACTACATTGTATCATAAAGCTGACAATAATAGGTTAAGACTTTTACAGCATGCTGTGTCTGAGAAATAATTGATTAGAATAAAATGGGAACATCTCGTGTTTTCTGATGATGTGATGGGCTGTACACGCTAACAACCCCAATCAGTCTCATGAGCAAACAATTTTCTGGTAAAAATCCAGAAAAATAAATCTAGTAATTAGCTGAATCTAACTTGGTTCAATGACACTGATGAAAACTGGAGATATACCACTAACAGAAATTAAGACCAAACACATGATAAGATTGTTAAAGGGCTTAGAAACACTTATCTTTGAGCTGAAATTAGCTAAAATATACGTATCTCATAAATATGAATCATGCAAAGGGGGATTGGAAGCTATTCTGGAACAATATCAAATGGCTTACTACAAGTGTGGACAAAGGGGAGGATAACTGGGGGGCAGCTATTGTACAGCATCTGCACAGGCCTAATGTACACATAGTGCCACAGGCATCGGTACTGAAGCATTTCCTTTCTATCTCCCATAACACTGTCATGGAGTGGAGTAAGAAATGTATGCTGATGACATGCATATATGCTAAATCTGTTCATTAGCAAAAACTGGGACGTTATTTCTCTAAAAATACATAACCCTAACACTTGAAGATTGACAGTTTGATTACCAATATCATCAGGGACTCCAATTTAGTTTTAAACACAGAATATCTGGTTCAACAAATAATGTAATAACTTTTGGATAATAAGGCTACACAACACCATCACTGCCCTTAACAGCAGAGCTTATAGCTTATTGAAATAGGATATTCAAGCATGCAATTAGCCCTGGCTACTGTTGGTTGTGTATATGCTTCAGTTTTATAGGAATTTGGATTTTTACTCAGAAAATGGTAGTGTATATCCCACCAGGGTAAATTAAATCTGGTACAATACAACAAATGGCAACATTTATTTTGGACACATTATCAAAATATCTCCTGTCACTATGAAACCCAATATGCATTTCTTTTTAAATATAAAGTTACTCTTTTAAATGTGCTCATGGTCATAGCCTATATTCTATTTTTAATGATTCTTTGCAATATGAATAATAGGCAGAAAAGTAACTGCTCCAGTATTAAATCAGCCTTCAAACCATCAAGCACCAACTGAGGGGCTTCTTGATAGAAATGAATCTCTTTACAAGTAACTTTTCCCAACTAATTTCCCCATTGAGTTCAATAAAAAAATTAATAAGAAGGAACAGCTGATAAAGGGATCCATGTATGAAGCTTCATTTCAGGAGTGTTATGGTTAGGGGCTGATTTGGTACCTCAGACCCTTTTTGATTCACAGTAATTTAGCCAACCATTTATTCAGCAGCAATAATTAAGAGCAGGAAGTATTTTAGAGTGGGAGTTTTGTTCCAATACTCTGATGCATATAGGTTGTTTAATTGACTGAAAAATGGGTTTAAGATCTTAAATGTCATTACTTGATTAATATAACATTCATGTGCAAAAATCTGCAGATTTTTTACGACATGCTCAGTAAAAACAAGAGGTTTTTTTCAACACCTAAAGCCAAGAGGACGTGAACCACAGCATCATAAATGTGTTGCTCAGCAAGCGTTTGGTGCTAAAATAAAAATTTGGTGGATGCTTTTATTAAGTATCTGGCAAGGGCAAAGCATTGTTATCGTAGGACTCTTTAGCACCATAGCTGCAAAAAAGAAAAGAAACAGAACAAGACATCTTCTTTGACCTTTATAGGCAAAGTATGTGTATACTGTAGGTCTGCTCCACTGTGCACATGAGATGTCTGAAGCTGAAAAACAGGCCTGGTGTAATACGTAGCAGTATTATTGAGCACATGCACTAATTTCTCTGTCTGGCAACTACATATTGTTAGCCATTGTATCAAAACAATGGCCTTTCTCTAAGTGTAATAGCGCTGGCTGCATAGGTCTCTTATTTGTCAGACAGGATCCTCTTCCTGGAACATTGTGCACTGTGAAAGGTTATCATTTATAACCTAAAGGGAACATAATTCCCTTTCAGTCACTTTGAAGACGCATTGCAACTCATTTTGTTACGTGTGTGTGTGCGTATGTGGTGAATGGAGGACCTATCTGATTGCCAAATTGCAAGAAACATTTATGGCAAGGTAAAACTTATGTAAACAGCTTTTTCACCATTCTTTAAGAAGGTGTGGTAGATAGCCGGGCTGCAGATCAGCGGGAGTTATGCCAGGCTAACGATTGATCACGATAAGGTTAGAAGGCGGAGTAGATGGGATGTCAGAATCCTAAAGATATTCAGGTCCTCATTACTGGGGGTCACAGCATCCATGCCCTGCACGTTCATTCGTGTCGCTTGAGTGCTCATGCACTAACAGCCAAGTTGCACTGTAAGCAGAGCCCTCTCTCTATGCCCATTACATTGCCTCACTTATGAATTCTGTAGTTCCATAAATATGTCCTTGATTGCCAGTTGGTTGTATCAAAATTGGAAATATCAAATCTAGATTTTGAGTAGCCTATTTTTGATACCATCTTCAAATACAGAAATTACAGTTTAACTAAGGGACTGTAGAGCTCATAGTCCGTCTTAATATCTTTTTTAATATTCAAATGTGAATAAGTTGCAAATCATTAAAAGAATCCTGTCAAAGACAGCTTCATAACATGCCTGTGTGTCACTGAACAGTGAGGAATATTTTTTTGAAACCCTCTCCCAGTACTATTTCAAGTCCTGGTGAAAGAGCCAGAAAGTTGGCCTGCACATATAAATTATTAAGTAGATTGTCCTGAGTCTTCACAAGGTGAGAGCAAGGATGAGGAGTGAGGCTGTAGATGCATTTTATTTGCTCTAGAAAATGGGGATAATAGGGCAGTATTTATAAATTTCTATTCTCAGTGATGATTCATTACTTTGTTTATTGCACAGGCTCCCACAGTGGGGCCTGGGGACCACCTGGAGGGGGTCCCCAGGAAAATGAGGAATAGCTTAATGCCACTGTCATAATGAGTGAATGTATTAAAAAATGTGTATATACCCTGGGTTGTCTCTCCAATCTCCCGTCATATCTCCTAAATCATAATTTACTTCCAAAATCACCTTAATGCAAAGTCCCCTAGTTGCAAATATGAGTTCATTGTCTCTTTTCAGCGGGTGCTTAGTATAAACAGAGAAATACAAATCACAAGTATGAGGATCCACTTGTGTCTAGTGCATGTTTTCAGAGGCTGCGGGAGTTGAGGTGCAGGGATGAATGGACACAGCAGCGAGTGTAGCCGAGTGAATCCGAAAATCCTGCTGACCGACATGTATGTGTTTTCTCCACGGAGGCAGAAAGAAGCGTGACTGTGAAGGGAGAGACGTAACAACTCCCTACCTTCCACAGCTCCTTCTGGGGGGGGGCTGTATACAGTCTTGTGCTTACATATAACTTGCAAAAGAAGAATTTTACTTGCAAAAGAAGAAATAACATTTGTTCTCGCCTTCTTGCGCGCAGGCAGCGACACTCAACACTTAAGCGAAGCTGACGTTAACCCGTTAGCAGCGAGACACGGGAGCTGCCACGAATAGATCCAGTATTCACGACCCCGGTCGGCCGACCGGGATAGGACCTCGTGTTCCTCTGGCAGTGGACTCGTATCTTTCCTCCTCTTTTCTTTTACTCTCTGGGTTTGTTCTAACTCTTGTGTTTCGCGGCTGTTAATTACATAAAGTGGATTTTTGTGCTGGCTACAAACTGAAGACAGGACTAAACGCAGTGGTTCAGAGAAAGAGAGAAATGCCAACGGCGGTGACAAAGAGGAGATTCAGTAAGTGCCCCGTTATCTTTTTTTCAATGTCCCCCATTGAACTTGAGACGCAGCTTTTAGCTTTGTCGTTAGCGAACTTGCATTCATGTATCTGTTTGTTTGGCGTGTTTTATAAACTGGAATTACTTAGAAAATGCTTTTTTAAAGGTATAACGTTAACGGTTAATATTGTAAGTCGGCTCTGTCTGGTCAAATCGGTGTTCGGCTAACACACAGCCACACAGTTTGTTGCTGTTTTTATTTATGCTGCTAACCCTGAATGTATAGCTAGCAATAACTTTTATTGAAATACCGAATGACATGAGCAAAAATAACTGGTCTATTTGAATGAGTCTCACAGAAATATTTGGTCCTCATATTTACAAAATATCCACATAACGTTACATTAATGTGGATGGGGAAAGGAGCAGCATACTTTTCGTCTCAATCACTTATTTTACAAAGTGATTTTCGTTATACAAACCTGCGCAGAGTTGGCGATAAACTGAGCGCAGGCACTTTTCAGTGAGCAAATTGACGTAACGTTAGCAGTAGTCTTTGCAGGGATGAAATCTTTAATCAAGCAGAAAAGCTGTCGAGAATCACTAATGAAATAATACATAGGAGCAGTGGTGGTCTGTGGGGCGTGAGTCTGTCGTCACTATTTTTTGTCTAATTGCAATGTAAGGATTTGCTCCCATTTTTGACCTTATATTAGAAATGTTCAAGCCATAGCTCTCTCCAACCTGCCTTTTCCCTTCATGTGTGCGCGTGCATGAGTGCGTGACCATGTCAGCAGCGCCTTAGCGCCACATGAAATTTTCTTTCTTTATTTATCATTACCAGAGACAGGTATTCGAGTTCTTGTATGCCGATCAGTTTCAAAAGCTCTTGTGATGTATGTCATTCATCTGCCCTTAAAAGTCACTATTGTTGCAGCACTGGCCGTGAACACAGGTTTGATGTCATGCATTTTCTCCTTGCATCTGAGGGAAAAGCATACATTTCAGCAATCATGCATTAGAGAATTCAATTGTAAAACCATTTTTTGTGACAGCTTTTGTAGGTGTGCCACTTCATCTGAGCCTAAGCCCTCCTCAGGTCTGGTACAGATCAAAAATAGGTGGAGTGTTTACACAGGATGGATGCACAGAAAGATTCTCAGCATTGCATCAAGCCCACAGCCCTGTTTGGTTTATTTAAAGAAAGGATTTGGAAGCAAGAGTGACATGCTGAACTAGCCTCATGGCCATCCTTTATCAATACATGAATCCGATTATAGCTGTCACAGACACAATGAAGAGACCTAACCATGAGCCAAACTGTAACAGGATGAAACAGGGTGGGTTAGTTTCTTGGAATTGCATCAGAGGCTTTCTACAACTGAATCCTAGGCCTTGCTGCGCATGTTTGGGTTTCTAACCTTAAGCTCCTGCCTACTGAAAAGAAAGTGACACTGTGTATTTCTACTCTAGATTCAGGGTAATTTGATAGTTAACTGTCCTATAGGCTGTAGCCGACACAGCAAAGACCCCAGTCATCATTCAAACCTGTGTTGACAGTAGAGATGTTCACAAGTCACTTTTTGGAAGTCCAAGTCGAGTCTCAGGTCTTTGAGCTCAAGTCCAAGTCAAGTCTCAAGTCTTTGAGGGGCAAGTTCAAGTCAAGTCTCAAATCTCTGGCCATCTGATCTGCCCCTAACACTGTATTGTTAAATCTTATGAATTCAAAGCATGTCCTGTAGCTACCATCCATACAGTACAGTATCAAAATCAGTTGTAGGATCACTTTATTGTCTACAAACACAAATTAAGAACTCTGTTTCAATTTCATAACTGTATTTTTCAACATTTTGGTATCTGCACCAAAGAATACATGTTTGTCTGTGTTACTAACTGGCTGTAAAGCCCAACCTCATCATGCATTACATTTTTCAGTGTTCAAAGTTTGAGGGAAACATCTGTATTGAAAGTTAATACACCAACCATGGTGCAAACATGTGAGAGATTTTTTCCCAATTGCTATTTAACAACAACCTGGTGAAATATTAACCTAAGTCTGTCACATCATATGGATACAACTATAAAGATACAATTAGCCTGTTCCCAGCATTAGCACAATACTTTGCGATGGTTAGCTTGTTACCTGTGACGATATAGGCCTATGCTAAATTAAACGTCTCTTTCACATTAGCAAGTGACTGACCTATCTGGGTGCGTTTTGAGATGCCTGATGAAGTTTGACGTTGTTGATCCGGCATCATTTATCTTGGTGCCACACACCTTGCATGTAACTGTTCACTTACTGCCACTGTTTATGAAGTTATTGAAAGCAAAACTAATGACAAAAGGCACAACTCCGGGAGGACTTGGTGTCATCGTCGTCAATGCATTTTTTAGCGCATAGCGCATGCGTTACGTCGCACATTATGGCAAAGGGCAGGGGACATGCAGCTTGTCATACCTTTCCCCAACGTATATGAGCCAATAAAAGAAAATAGAAATACATGAATGAATTTAGATTTAAAAAGCAATATTTGCATGAAAACAGGTTGTTGACGAGTCTCAAAGCTCGAGTCAAGTCTGAAGTCTGAAGTCTTTTGGGTCGAGTCACAAGTCAAGTCTGAAGTCACTGTTTGTGCGACTTAAGTGTAATTCGAGTCTGAGTCTCAGACTCGAGTCCCCATCTCTGGTTGACAGTGCTGTTAGGTGCCATGCTGCTGAAGTATTAAGGTTTTCTTCAATCATGTTGGCTAGCTGTTTACTGTGAGTGTCCTGCTTTATTTTCCTTTATTTTCTCTCTTTTTGTGGGCTGTGAAAGCCATTATACAATCAATGAACTTTTTGGCATTTTCTGTATAATATGTTAATATGTTCTACCATGGTTTGTGCACTGGTGTTTATTTGCTGAATACTCACCCATCCCCACAAGCTATTAGGCCTACTTTATACTCCAGTCACTTGAGAAGACATATAACTTATTTGACCTAACCCTCCTGACTCCTTTGGGACCCACAATGGATCACCACAGTGCTTTCTTCTTTTGTTTCTTGCCAGAAGAGTCAACAGTTCATTTGGTGTCTGTTGGGATTTTTTTTGAAAGAGTGCCTGTGGAAAACAATAGCCAGGCCCTTAGCTGATGACGTCATCTGCTTGGCATATGTATTGGCAAAAGCTAGGCTACATAGAAACAATTTGGAAACATCAGCTAGCTGACATTGCAGCCACCTAAACTTCATGAAAAGACCCGTGGTCTAATGTGGGAGTGACACCAGTAACCAGTGTTGCATTTTGAACACTGGTGACAGGGCCACCCTGTTTTATAAACTTTTGAATGACAAATTCTTCCTTCAAATGGATTTAGTCACATTTGTAATGCTATATCTGTTGTGTTTGTTGTCCTGCGTAAATCCCTGGCCTGTGTGAGCATTTGTATCTAGTGGTGTTGGCTATTTCCTAGCAGGCCTGGTTTGGGGCTAGTAGCCAGAGCATCTGCCTCAGCTTCCTCTTATGCCGGTGCTCCCTGGCAGGGGCACGGCTGAATGGTGCTGTGAAAGAAAACCAGCTCCTCTGTGGCCACACACTGAAAAACCACTCGGCACACCCCTCTCCCAACTGATGCTTTCTCATGCTTTCCATATGGGTAAAATCTTGATAATTTCAGGGCCTTGGAGTTATAATGAGAGGTTTTGCCCAGAGTGTGTTGGTCTGTGGTGGGCGGGATCAGCATTTCTCAGGTTTATAGGGGATTAAAACTGTTCTGAGATGCCTCACTGGCCTACTGTCAGGGCGTTGGCACAGAGAAACCAAGGACTCTTTTTAACTAGGCAAACTGGTTCAAACTGGTTGTAATGAGGCTCTTTGGCATCGGGGTTACAGGAACCAGACTATAACTTAAAGTTTAAGGCTGCAAGTCAGGCTAGTTATAGTAGGTTTCAAGATTCAGCTACAGATACGAAGTGTGCTGCTTTTCTGCTTAGACATCAGGATGTTTTACTCTTGCGTCTATAGGAACACCACAAGCAACCTCCATTGTCCTGCATCCCATCCCCACATCGAGACAGACTGCTCTTAGTAGCACGCTTGGTGGAGTTTTAACAATGCTTGTTCCTTAACGTCAGCAGCATAAAGGCAAAGAGTGATTTACTACTCTGTCTGCAAGGGTAATGTAGGAGCAATTTGACTGCTGATTGAAACCAGGTCTCCCATTTCAGAGTCCACTGGTGGCATTATAAACCATTTACACTGATGTTTTACGGGGCACCCCTGCAATGGGGAAAGTGGAAACAGACACACTGTCTAAAAATGGCCTGCGCTACGAGAAGCCTATTTTTGTCCAATCCTTGTGTGATTTGTTGTCTTTACTTCAAAGTATGTTGGTGCAGCTGAGTCAAGTAGTGAATATGGATGACATTGAAAGGTCACATTTTAATCAGTCCTGTTTTTAATTTAAGGATCAGCTAGATATAGGGGGTCTATATGCTTTGGATTATGCAGCCTTTTCAGCAAGTGGTAGAGCTATTTTTCCTCCAGCCATTGTGTGTGAATCAGAACTGCAGTCCAAGTTCTGTGATAATTGGCTCAGGCAATTTGCTGTGTCGAGACCTTATGACTTATTTGCACTTTGCACTGTTCTGTATCAACAAATGTTAGAAGGTAGCCATTACTTAAATGGACCAGGAAGATTTAATTACATTTTTACCACCTAATCCTTAAAAACACACAACTCATTACAGAGTCAAAGTGCTGCTGAAGAGCAAGAGGAGACAAAGTGCAAAAACTAACGATTGATGGATGTTTAAATTTAATTGCTGAACTTTTAGGATGTCAGTATTCTGTTAGTGCTTCTGTTAATGAGTAAAGCTCAACATTAGCTGCAGCTGCTTCACAGTAAAAGCTTTCCAACAAAGATAATTGACTATGGCTTTATTGTGACGCAACCACTGTCTGTGTTCAGTTACAGTCATTAATGGTGCCTTTACTTTCATTTTATCCGTTTTCAAAAAGGTCGAAGGTGGTCTCAATCTGTGTTTAGATTATTTCGCTTTTTGTTAACCAATTACCATAATATAAGTGATCAAGTGAAGATAGACACCATCAACATAACCACAGTCAGCGTTTGAGTTGCATGATCATTTCATGTTTGCTAGATTAAGCTGTATTTATAATGGAAATTCACAAATTTAGATATCAAAGATAAGAAGTAGGTTAAGGTTTTCTCAGTGCATTACTTGCTGACAGCTTAAAAATATCACTGCTCTTTTTGCTGTTGAGAGATTTTCTGATGTGAGAAATGGAACTTTCAGACAACTGTGGAATATCATAATCACAATGTGCAGTTAGCCACCTATTGTTATGCATACCAAAGTCTGTAGTGAGATGTAGAAACTGTTGCTATTCATCTGCTGTCCCTGTGATGTCAGCTGGTCCCAGATGGCTTTGCATTCTCACCACAGAGGCACACATAAATGTGGATTGTGTACAGGTGTTGTAATCGTTTTATTATGTAAAATTGTTTCCCATATAAGGATACTTGCATGTCTAGTTGCTTATTTTACTTATCTCCACTGACATTTAAGCGTAATTATGTGAAGCATTTCATTTTGTGTAGAATGCTCACTGCAGCTGTAAATGGTTGAGATGTTGATACACTGCAAAAAGATCAATTTATTTAGCGGTATATTTACCAAACTTGTCTTAAAGGAGAACTCCGGCCAATTTTTACGTTAATCTTGCTAAATATAACTATGCATGCTGCTACCTAGACGGAGCTGCTGCAGCTAATGCCCACCGCTCCCACTTAACTAAACGGCAGTTATGGGGGCATAAATGAAATAGTGCCTTTGTATATCTTAACAGACACAAAATTAAATGAAAATGTCTGTGTAACATGAACAGGGCCCTTACATGACAACAAGATGCATTTTCAACATTCACCTACCCTGTTAGCTGCTAGCTAGCTAGCTGTTCTCCTTTAAAGGCATACTATGTAACTTTTCTGTACGCGGCTGTAGTTCCAATCAGACAACCTGTAGGGGGACCAAAGAGGGAAAAGTTACATAGTATGCCTTTAACATCATAGACATTGCTAATCCAACCACTTGTTTTTGTCCAAACATAGTATTTACAGGTTTGTGTGTGCTAAACAAGTTTAGTGCTTACTCATGACATGCCTGCTTGGCAGCATGGGATGGGAAAAAATGTGTTTTCATCACCTTCACCTTGCTGTATTTGTGATAGAAAAATAACCATTCTAGACCTGAAATAATTAGCCCTTTAATTAATTGGTTAATCATTAAGCAACAATATGAAATATTTGGTCTCAGGTCTGGTTTCAGCTTCTTAAATGTGAGGCGTTGTTGCCCCTGCCTGGCATGTTACATTTATTATTTTATTCAGTTATATATCATTCTGAATATCTTTGGGTTTTGGACTGTTCAATCAAGCAAATCAAGCAATCTGAAGACTTCACCTTGGGCTCTCAGATCGTACCCAAAGGCCAGTATCTGCCTTATATAGTAATTTATTGATCTGGCCATACATTAAGTTACATGAGGACATTAATAAATGGTACCTATGCTCTGTATAGAGTAGACCGATGATAACATGAGTTTTAGGGATATACCAATACAGTGCACCATTTAGTGTCTCTCAGTGCAGTGTGCTTGAGCTGATACTTGGGATGAATCAAACAATTGACCAGTGACCATGCATTTTACTCAATATCTGTCAAACAATACAGTGGTGTGGTTGTTCAGCTCAAGTGATGTCTCCTGTTTTGACACCACATGTGGTTGTTTTTGTTGCATTGTAAAGTGCTGCTATTGCTTTGTGTCATCCTGCTGAGAAACCACTTGAAATGGGACAACACTATGTTGTTTAATTTTGCGCTCTCAAATATTATAGTTGTATACTTTCATAAAGTTGAGTGTGACTTGAAATATGAGACTCATTCTCAGGCAGTCATTATTGCTGCAGTGTTGAAAATATATAAAATGGTGATGCCACTGTAATGCATCAAATCCAACTGTGGATTTTATGAATCATTAGAGCTCAAATAGCTTAATGTCCTACAGTTGCCACTTGTGGGTTATTACGTCTTTCGTCCTAACATAGATTCTGTATGGATGCTCATCCTGGGTGATGGCACAGTAGACAGTTTTATCACATTTTGTGTATTGGTAAATGTACCAGGGAAATGACAGGAACATGTGACACGCATGCAACACCTCAGTGCCCTTGGCTTTGCCCAGTCAGCAGAAGTGCACAGATGACGCACTCTTTCACTTCAGACAAACGCTCGATGCAGAAAAAAAAACGGCTCACTGGCTGGTGTCATTTATTTTCCTTGTCATTGTCAACCTACTCTTTTCAGGCTCTTATCTAATTTACACACACACACACACACACACACACACACACACACACACACACACACACACACACACACACACACACACACACACACACACACACAGACAGACAGACAACATTGCATGAAGGTCAAACAGTCAGCTGTCTTGAGGCTGGACTTAAATGGCACATAACTCCATGTTTCAAAAATGGAAGACATTTGACAAATTCACATAGCTTATGTAGATTTAACATTGAATGCAATGAACAACCAGTCAGTTTTTACTGAACTTGGCCTAGATTTAGGAAAATTATTTCATATTAGCAGGGCAGGCAAGCAAACCTATCCTTTGAGAGATTGAAAACATCCTTCTTGTCTTCTCGCATTTACTTAATTATTCACTATTGACACTTAACATGCTGTAGCACTTGCTGCATAACTGATAATGGGATACAAATATTCAACATTTGACAGTCATAACATAAGGCTATTCTTTATTTATGTTGTTAGAGAATCAATCATGACTTTGAAAGTTTTAGTGAGCACTCTTTCTTTCATTGGAAGGATGTCAGCGCATCATAGCTTTTCCCTGTGTTTTTTTTTTCTCTAAAAGCTCCTTCCCTCAAGGGAATATCTGTCCAAGCCATTACCAGTTCTGGCAAGAATACAGTTATACAAGCACGTGGACAGTCAGAGATTTTGTGTGCACTTTCAGGTGCAAAAATCATGCTTACTGTTAGAAAAAAAGAATTAGAAATCAGTATCAAGACACTGTCAAGCCACTCCACTATGTTGCGTTTATCTTATGGAAGGGGTAAAGACAGTTTATGACTGACAGTTGTAACCATAATAGTTTTAGAAGGCTCAAGACAAGCTAAAAGCAATTGTTTTTGCTTACAGAAACAAAAATGTAATAGCTGACCATGTGTTGATTGTAGCAGTGAAGACTCTGACACAGGAACCCTTATTGCCACTAGCTGGGCGTGCTAAAACACAACAGTGAATGAGGAAAAAGTGCATGCCTTGCATTGTGTCTGCCCCGCTGATAGGGCAGATGGATAGGATTTTAGGGAGTGGAGGCAGGGCACTTTGGCAGTGAGGGACAAAGATGTCAGCTCTTGGTCCATGGAGGGCTACCAAGGGCCTTGGCTCTGAGCACAGGAGTAGTGTGTCCTGACAGAGCCTTGATGCCATCATAGACCATTAGTGTTGACAGCATGTCATCATGTCACACTGGAGCTCATGGTCAAGCAATGAATACGTAAGAACAGGGGTTGGTGGTGGCGCAGTGGATATGACACATGCCTTTGGTGTGGGAGATCTGGGTTCAATTCCCACTGTGATACATCAACCAAGGTGTCCCTGAGCAAGACACTTAACCCCTAGTGGCTCCAGAGGTGTGCGACCTCTGATATATAGCAATTGTAAGTCGCTTTGGATAAAAGCGTCAGCTAAATGACATGTAATGTAAAATAAAGATCGCACACTTCTGTGAATATACAGGATTTTGCTCATGCCAGTCTGAAGATTTCTTCACTCTACATTATTTTTTACATTAAATCTCTACTAAGTTTAATACATAACGTATAACTGTGCAGATGGTGCTTAATTTGCAATATTTCCCCTGCTGTCCAAATGCTGCCTTGGCCTGCGGCTTTTGCTTCAAGCATAGACTGTCTTGAGAGCCTGCACAGCTAGTGTTGGAGATGTTTTTCAAGATGCCGTGATTTGATTAAACGCGAATGTATGACACAAGTGAAGACAAGTGACTCTAATAAAGCCATGTAATGCAATAATTCAGTGACTGAATTAAGGACTGAGCAAGGCTTAAAAGAGTGCTGTTCTCACGACTAGAAATACATTTAAAGACTTTAGTAAGAGGCTACTTACTGTAAATAATTTACTCTCAGGGCTACAGCTTGTGCTTATCGAATGCTGAAATATGGAAAGAACGTTTCATATGGTCAGACTGTAAATAAGCCAATCATGTATCTTTAAGGTCTGTGCTGTTTACAAGTGATACAGTTTTAAATGGTAAGAAATTGAGATAGTTAACATGATCAACATTTTCACAAGCATACATGTGAGTGTTTATTATATATATATATATATATATATATATATATATATATATAAAACGGTTATAGTATATATAGGTTATAAATAATAACCAATGAGTGTTTTTAATATATATATATATATATATATATATATATATATATATATATATATATATATATATACATACATATATATATATATATATATATGCGCGGAAACATGGAATTGAGGGATAGGGGACGGGATGAGGAGTAGGGAGGGGCGTCAACAACAACTGCCGTCACCCAACATCGCTTAGAGCACCTTTAAATGGAATGTCCACACAGTGACCGAAATGATAAGTTGTTTCCTGTTTATACATAAATATGGGCTATGATAATATAAATTACCCAGTACGTGGATGCACATTACCAGCATTCATCAGACTCACAATAAGTTTCAAGGTTACACACTGTTGTGCATAGCTGTTGAATTTCCCTAACTGTAGTCAGAAAGTAATTGAATATCACAGCATGAAGTTATAGAATGGTTTAGGTGATGGAGGGAAGGGAACTCATTTGGCTCTATCTGTAATAAATAGAATTTATTGTATATTTAATGTTCATGGACACTAGATAAAAGGCCGCTTTTCATTTCAGCAAGGTCTACAGGTTATGTTCCACTGCAGCAGATCCATGGGCATGGTAGGTCCTTTATATAAATACCTATGTTTTATGTTTATATTTATAGGGACAGATATACAAGCAAAGAATATTCCCTAAAACCTCAAATACTACATATCATAGCATTTACAGCCTGAGCTAATTTGCAATGTTTATTGCTAGATGGAGTTTTATTAAAAGAAAAACGATACCATACAAAATACATATGCCATTACACAAGACACAAACATACATAAATACACATTAAAATAAATGTGCCATAAAAGCACATACAATCCTAAGGCATGACACCTGATCATCTATAACGACATGCCTGATCAGATTCAGAAACTTGGATTTAAAGTGATCCTAGTTTTGATCCATTGTAAGTTATGTGGATAAGGAGAAGGTAGGCCTGTCCAAAGGAGGTTTAATAAAAGAACATTTAACAATTCCCCATAGATCAACCCAGAATAATTGAGCCAGAAATGTTTAACCATGCCACTAAACACCATAGGAAATTATATATATATATATATAAGTTGTATACATTTCATTAATTAATTAATTAATCATAAAGTCAATACTCACTCAGTAAAATTGCCTGATTCTGTTCTGTTGCACTAATACACAGACATAGGCATGGCACATTTATCATTTAGTGAACTAACGCAAAATCCTTACCTAATATGGATGCAGTTGTTTTGAGTGTGAAAACAGATTGACAATAGTTTACTGTAGAGGTGGCACTTCCATCTTTATTTTCTTAACCGTTTTTTTCTGAGCACGGAGGTATTATGCTCTAAAACTTGATTTTTGGAACTCCTTGGTCATAGTTCAAACATTTTCCTCCACTGCTACCCTTTGTTTCTGCCTACCAGGAAGAGTCAAGAGAACCCTATGGACATAGCAAGGTGAGATCCATGCTGCAGCTCCTCTAAAAGGGCAATGATTCATGAGGCTGGCTCTCCTGTCCCTTGGGCTGGGAGGAATAGCTGGCATTATCTCCTGCAAATGGGTTTGAAAATGCTCTTGGCCCGGTTGACCAGGGCACTGATTTATAGCTCAAGATGCGCTGTGCGGTTTGCCTCTCTTTTTCAGCATAGGTATGAGCCCCCACCACCACTGCATGCACGGACATGCACACAAACTCACATGTATACTCACACCTCCTCACAATCTGTGCATCTTCAGTTTAAGTTTACTCTGGTCATGTATTTAGGAAACAAAAGACAAAAGAGCCAAATTTATGACACCAATGTTGTGGAGTAAAAGAAATAGTCTATTGTTCCTAATACGTCAAGCACAAGGATAAGCAGTTTCCCACCAATATCTTTCTTTGTCAAGGCCTGTATGGAGATATGAACCTTATCCTTGACATGAAGTAGGAATCACCTTCAGAGAAATATAAATTACTAGAAGAAGTTCGGTTTAATCTTGACTCTGAAGATACAATTGTTCTATCTGAAATAGTGTGGTTAAGCCCTTCTGGATAGTTGAGTCTTAAGAAAGGCTGCTGATTGCTTTGTGTGTCTTCCTCACTAATAAGCCTCATATCCATGTCTGAGCTTTGGAGCCTCCCAGCAGTTCTGAAGTTCTACTTTCAGCCAGGTCATGTTGCGTACACTATTTGAGATAATTAATTGACAAAGTAAACTGAAAATGTTTGAAAAAGCTTCAGTCACTTGAAATGGTGCAGATTTATTTAAAGCCTTCAATTGTCACAAAGCAATTAACGTGGCAGACACATTCACTGAGCCCCTCAGAAAGGCTATGAATTTTCTAGTCCTTTATAAGTCGGACAAACTCCTGTCTGATTCCCACGCTGGTTCCTTTGCATTACACAGAGAAGGCTTCACATGCAAGCAGGCATCAGTCTGTTTTCACATCAAGCATGTCCTTTCCTGGGATTGTGTTTAGCCTTTTCTCATCAAAATAGCAGGGCCTGGCAGAACCAGGGGGCGGGAAAGTCAGACCGCAAACAAGTGTTGCACAAACCGGATTTGACTTACTTTGTGAAGCGTTTAAAATGCAAACTGACAGGGAATGTTTTAGCCAACATCACCTGCTTCTAGTGCTGCAGTCCATCCCATTAGAAAATTCCCAGCCCTCTCTCACCATTGTTACGTAAGATCTACATAAAAGCAGTGAGGGAGCTCACGTCTCTTCTCTCAAAGGAGTCACTGGAACTCTCTAGTGGATCAGCAGCAGTTGCTTTGGGTTTTCATGAGTGACTTCTAACATTTGTATGTCTCAGAGGTCTCCACATGGTGTGCACACCCCCCCCTTCCCCCAATCAGAATTTTTTCATGTTGGGTGCTAATGTTTCTAAATGGTGTACTTACAAGTGGATTATTTAAAAGGCTATGTGTCAGACAGATCTTTATCTGGCGGCCTGGCAGCTTGACTCGGACTCACTCGGCTTCCTGTCTCTGCATGTTGATTAGCTTGTTTTTCTCCCCTTTCCTTGCTTTGCTGTGTAGTCTTCTGTGCTAACTCACCTCATGTGATTTGGGCCAAGTTAGAGAACTCCCAGGGTAGGGTTAATCATTTTCTTGTCCTCTTCTTCAATGGAACATAGTAAAGACTAGCCACATGTTTTGTGCACGAAATAGTGAATATGATGAGTATTTCCATTCTGGATATAGACACATTTTCACAAGTGCTCATCTTCCATTTAGTTCAAATAAAGATTAAAGAATAAAGACACTTTTAACCTTTTGATCAGCTTACTGTCACTTGGCAAAAATATTGTTGTCTTCGCCCTAGATTATGGTGCTTTGGAGATAATACAAAGCAAGGTAATATTTGAAAAAGTGCATTCATTCAGCGATATTCAGGTATTAAAATTTAGCAGGAATATCACATAAAGGCTCGAAACCACCAAATGCACCCTATTGCTAAATGTTGCTGTGTTTTCATTGAACATTTTCAAAGTAAATGGAAAAGTGCATTGATAGTCGTATCCATGATTGCTTTTCAGAAGAAACTCTTAAGTGACAGAGGGAGAAGTCAAGACATGCCCACCCAAACAAAGCTTACAAATGGGATTGATTTAAGAAAATCCCAATCAATAATTTCAGCCGCCTTTACGACTCTTTTCTTTTCTCTTTTCTCTTTTCTCTTGTCTTTTCACAGTGTGTAGTGACTGTCAGGACAACATGCCTTATTTTATATTCAGCTCTTTGTTCTAAAAACTGAGGCTAATGTAAGCACAATTGCTTAATAACAAGACTCACCAATAATGTTCAGCAGCATGGCCAAATAATGTATTTCTCACTTTTGCTTGCTACAAATCTTATCTACGCTTTTGTACCTGCACAAAGCAGTCAGGCACTTTGATCTGATCTGAAAGTAATGTGCAGGCATACTTTATCTGCCAAAGGATGCACCACAAACAAACAAACAAACATCAAAGTAAAGTCCAGCAAGTTGGGAAATAAGTAATTTAATTGAAAAATGATTTGGAGTTCTAATAGCCTCTTTCTGAGGATGATATCTCTTAGAAAGTAGGGAACACTGTAAAACGTATCAAACGTTTAAAGGGCAACTGTAAACCCTGAATAGCACATAAAACAACAGCCTACAGAACTACAATTGGCTACATGTTGTTTTGTCCACAGAAGTCCACAGAAAAGTCATTTATTAGTGGGGTTGGAAGTTTTGATGACAGATGATAGAAGGCTATGCTCAGACCTACTACCTTTTATTTTTATCAGCCCACTAATCCTTTGATGTTGGGTTGAATCCAATCTGATACATAGAATTTTCTAGATAATACAGCTCAGAGTGCACACACACATTTAAGTGGGTCTAATTTAAGATCGATAAAGCAAGCCCAAACAGCTCTGCTTGCCATTGAATGCCAATAATCTTCAGTAATGGATTGTAACTGCAATCTTCTCGCTTTTATCATTGTAGATAGATGCATTGGGTAATGGTTGGCCATTCTTTTTATTTTTTATTTAATATTATTTTTTGGGCTTTTCTGCCTTGACAGGACAGCTAGGTGAATTGTCAGGAAATCATCACAAGTCGGATTCAAACCCTGGACCTCTGCATTAAGGCATCAACCTCTAAGTATATGTGCGCCTGCTCTACCCACTGAGCCAACACGGCCACATGGTTGGCCGTTCTTGACTGCTGTACCAAAAGCAAATAAAGGATTAGGGTTAGGAATAGGGTTTTACTTAGCTGATATCAATCCATCAGAAAATGGCTGGATTGGACCTGATCCTGGCTCAGGACACTTATCTAACCACTTGGGAAATTCTGACATCAGAATTTGTCTGGAGTGGTCTGAACTTTATTGTTTCACAACTATGTTTGTTGCTGTTCACTTGTGGTTAGATCACCCAAGCATACTAGGGAACACGGTTATAGATGCAGGGACTTTCCATGCCTCGGGGTTAAATTAATTAAGGTCCCTGGTTTTGGTGGAGAAACAACAAGCTTGAGTCCTCCAAAATGCCAAAAACCCCAAACTTATTTATGAGATGAGCAAAACTAATTTGTGGTCGTCTGCATATTCATTGCTGACTTGTCCCATTGTCCAGAGGGTCATTTACATTTTAAGCAGCATATCATGGTCAAGGACTGTGTGTATTTCCTCCCATAAGCCTCTGGAGCATTCCAATGAGTTTACTCTTTGAGGGAAGAGATGAGGCTATTGATTCGAGACAGCCTGACCTGTGGTGGTAGCAGATGAGCAGTCACTCACTTCTTAAGCTTCAAAGGGACAGGCGGCAGTGATTGACGTTGTTCAAACCAAATTAAGGTGACAAAACGTTAGCGTTTATTTTGTAATCATCATTCAATAACTTAATTGGGTTTGTCAGATCAATGGATTTATTTTACTGTGAAGTTTTGAAGGAAAGGCAGGCCTTTCAACTTCCAATTTGCAATGACGTCTTGCCAATTATCTTGCTCCCTCAGGCTTTCATCTGCAGGATTTTTTGTCACAGATGTTAAGTTAAAGTAAATATTTTTCATTAATATGTCAGTCCCCCTGGTTTGATAAATATGATGTGTTGCTTTCAATGTGTGACAATCTAAATATTAGCAACAAGTGTGACTGTCATAATACATGTCTTAATGATTGGTTGTGAGATGAGATCACACCACTGTTGGTTTTTAGCCAAGGACAAATTGTGTAGATTGCTTTCACATGTGGTGACTTGCTAAAAAAAAAAAAAAAAAACTTGCTATGGATGAACTGATGGGATGATGATGTGTTGGACATCCATATGCTTTGACAAAGGGGCCACAAGACTGATAAATTATCCACGGTGAAATTGGAAAATGTAATTACCAGCCTATTATTTTTTTTCCAATAATGGAATTTCAGCAGGTAATTACAACCAATAGGCTATTAGATATTGGACTGTTCAGTAGGGTATTGTGTTTTTCTACATATGTTGGGCAATTTCCGGAACTGGAGAAACACTTTATTGTATTTTTCATTGGGATGTCCAGAAGTGAATATGGTATTTCTGTGAGTGCATCCCTCTTTGGTGCTGCTAAGCACCCTAGGCTACAGAAGGGAGAATTCATTGTTGCTTCTCCTTCACTGCTGCATCTGTTATTACAATGTTCACGGACCACTATGGTGTTTTTGCATGTTTTAGCCCATTCTGAATGTGCTCCTGCTGTGCTATGTAGCAGCATGTAATGTTGTTTTTTTCTTTCTCAACTGCAGCTTATATTTATAGTAATTTTAATTTTGGGTTGGCAGTAGCTCAGTCCATAGGAAGTTGGGTTGGGAACTGGAGGGTCGCCGGTTCAAGAGTGTGGACTGGTAGCTTGAGAGATGAGGTGCCCTTGAGGAAGGCACCGAACCCGCAGCTCGGGGCACCTGTCCATGGGCAGCTGCAGCCCCTCACTCTGACATCTCTCCATTTGTGCACGTATAGGTCTTGAGCATGTGTGTGGATATCAGGTGTGTTTCCTGCGTGTAAAACAGTGAAAAAATTGTAATTTCCCTTGCGGGATTAAAAAAGTATGTGAAAAAAAAAAATCTTTCAACACTTTGAAAGACAGTGGGCACCATCCCCCCTGACTCCATTCTCCAGCTCCAACCCTCAGCAGGGGCTGGGGCCTCTTCATTCCCACTGCTGACCCTCTCCATCCACGGATTGCCAAGTGAAAACTTACTTGGTAATACATCTGATTCTGATTTGTTTATGTCTGTGCAATTATCCATGTTTACAGTCTTTTAGGGCCTCATTGCACATGAAGTTTGGATTATAGTTTCAACAGAAGATTTGTATCAGCTACAGCATATTGGTGCATTGCTAGTTTTGGATTTAAAAGCTCACCACACAGAGTTAGCTCTCAGTTACAGTTCATTTTCTGCACAAAAGCAAAATTGGCCAAAGACAACAATTTTTCAGCAGTGCGCCATAATCATTTATGTATATTCCCAAAAAGCATAGAGTACAGCTATTTACCAAAGCAGAACACACAGTACAATGGTTATATCAGTGTGATGTGTAATTCAGAATTTCTAATACTCAAGAAGCATTTTGTCTAGTGCAGGCTGCAATTCAACACAATATATTCAAATATGAACTGAATAAAAATCCTGCAAAGCTTGATGATTACCAGACAAATTGCCCCTATCCAAATCAGAGACGAAAAGCTGTGAAATTGAACAGTTCCTTTTCTGTGTGATACATTTCAAGGTTATCTCCGTCATTAAACGACGGGAGAGACTGACACTTCGGGGTTTATGCTGGATCTTAAGAGCGCTGTGGCAGCCACAGGACCAGAGCTCAGTAGGTGTCTGTGCTGAGACTCTTCTCCCCTCTGGTGAACTGTTCTAATGTAAGCATGTGCTTCTTCACATTAGCAAGAACAACAGTTCTGCCATTTGACTGAGCTGTTTAACAGGCCGACACAATGTTTGTGTGTGATGCTGACCCAAGAGGAGCAGCGAGAGCCTGTGCAGAGGACTGCATCCTCTAGCACATGTTAATAAACAGCCAGGAAGATGAGGATTATATTGCTCTTGTCTAAACAGTCAGGAGAAGTAAATGGCAGTTTTGCCTGAGGACAACCAAATAATGCAGTATCTCGGCTGCTGTATGTCATTAATCTTCATACTAAGGATTAGACCCACTAGCAGGGTTTGACAATAACAATTGTCCTGTTGCTTGGGGCCAGTTGCTCTAAAAAGGTTTTTAGTCTAATACTTTTGTGCAAAGATAAGTCTGTTATCTTTGCCTCTCTGCTCTTTCCATTCACTTGTCTTGTCGTTTTTCTTACCAGAGATTGCGCACTAGATCAATCTATACTTTCTTAAAAATTGGACCTTACTATGAACTGACTAAAATGTATTAAGTTTTTGCAAGAGTGCATCACATGCTTTCTCACATATCAGAAAGTGAGGTAGTGCTAGCTAAGAATGACACCATCTGTCTATAGTTGCTGTCTGAAATAATGTTGTATTCCTTTTGGTTTCAATTATGCATATTAATTATTGACTACATTTTAATTATAGTTCTGCGATCAAAGCTTTTCTACACTGACCTACTTTTAAAGTAAAAAAACAACTGAAACTTAATAATTCCCTAAGTTTAATTTATTGCTCTTATGAATGGTTATGAATATTATACTGTATGAGTATTTGTTGCATGATCAAAAGGGTTGTAGGCGTACTGGCTTATTTTATCAATGAAATGATAACATAGAAGGAACAAACTGTCTTGCATGAAATTAAATTAAAGATGTTTTTCAATTTGGGGATGAATCCCTGCAAGCTGCTTTGGACTTTGTGCCCTTTAAGTAGTGATGAATTAAAGCAAGACACAGTCAATCATAAATGTGTATGAATAGAGTTTATTCTGTACACTTCTGCCTTTTGTTCATTTTCTTAAAAGGTTTGGGTTGATATTCTGCTAAATTTGGCCTTTTACACAGGGGAATCAAATCATTGTATTACAAGATTGCAAAAGAGAGAATTAGGAGCCGGGGTTTGCATGATAAAAAAAACAAAACGGTCTAATGTATTTTGTGAGCTGGTTCAATTTTTTTTTTCTTATATTAGACTCAAATTTGAATATTAAAATTTGTTCTGACAGCCTTACTGGATGCCACCTCAGAATTAGTCAGTGCAGCACTCGGAGCAAATATGACATCATGTAGGGACATCAACAAACTAACCCTAACCCTAAATGTTGCACGTTGTTTGTTTCATTGTGTAACCACTAGCAAGGTTGAAAATGATGACCATCAATGTGTAGGCGATTACTATGTATGGCAGATGCATCTGGCTGATGGTTTAGGAAAATTACTGCAAACAGACTAAATGGCCATGCTGTAAGCAGAGCCAGCAGCACAGAGTCTGTATGTTGGCATTGTATCTTTCTCACACTCCCACATCAGGTCCTGTTAATGTAGTGGCAAAACGGATATGGAGATTAACTTGCCTCATGAATAGCCATTCTCTGTGATTTTTTATGTTAGTGCTGATTACATTTACAGAAAAGCTTCTATTTGTTATGTAAGAGGGCTTACCCATAGATACCAAATGCAAGGGCCAATTAATATTATGGAGTTGTTAAAAATAATATATTTTAAATTATTCAGAGTCAGTTAAAGGAACACTAGGGGATTTTCCCAAGGACTTTCCCTACAGGCTCTCACTTGCCCTGTAAAGCAGCCAGTATAACACAGCATAATTATTATTGAAAATATTACTTTGGTTAGTGTGTTGCCTGTCCAACTAAAAACTT
The DNA here is from genome assembly GCA_023631565.1 of Gymnocephalus cernua. Lineage (NCBI taxonomy): Eukaryota > Metazoa > Chordata > Actinopteri > Perciformes > Percidae > Gymnocephalus > Gymnocephalus cernua. The sequence continues at coordinate 25,308,312 of CM042436.1, read as the reverse complement.
CAATTTAAAGTCCTTTGTCCATTTTAAGAACTGTCCATCTTTTTTGGTTTTTGCTAGTCTCAAGGTTGTTTTCTTTAATTTTTTGTTCTTCTTCAGGCCTAACTTTCTCAGACTTACGCATTCTGTCAACCATTAAGATGATCTAAGCAATGGTCTTTGATAACTGACTCAATAGCCAGCTTACACACTGAAAACACATTTAATTCCCCACTTGACTTTTTTATTTTTATTTTTATTTAGTCCTTGTAAAGCTTATTTGTTTGTCTGTTGCTCTGTTACTCTCATCTCAAACTTGCTGCATTGCTTTAAGAAAATAAGAATGTTTTGCAGCATTAAACACAAGAAAATAAATGTTATCCGCTGGGGACAAATAAAACTGAAACTCATGACACATCCTAATGGGCTTCTTATGGTTGAATGGCAAAAATACCTTCTTAGCAAAACATGTATTTTTGGCAACAAAAATGCAGAGCAACACATACACGCTGTATACACAGAGTGTCAAGTACTGTAAGACATCAGGGATTTTTTATGGTATGTTCGTATAGATATTGGATGCCTTGTGAACCGCCCCAAGATTTGTCTCATCAATCTACTATGAGAGAGTGGGCTTCTTCACAGGCTGCCATTCTTTCATTCTGGCCCTGTTGGGAATGGTGATTGGACACCAGTCAACCAGCAATAGACGGATTGGCCCTTGACTAGAATGATTGAGTGGCGCTGCTGTCTATGCATGCGGATATAGCTTTGTGTGTAGTGGTGTGTGGTTGTTGTGCGTGCTTACCCTGTATGCATGCTGCTCCCTCCAAACAACAGCACATCTGTGTCACTCCATCTCCTCTCTCCCGTTTGAATTTTGAGTTCTCTTAATCACCGTCAGCACTGCTGTGCTCTGTCCCTGGTTTGTGGGCTGCAGAGAGGGACGGTATTCCTGTGAACAAGTGTTCTTGACTTAGCCATCACATTATTATAAAGACACTGCTAATGTAATCACAATGGAAATGAGCATTCAAGATTACATTTTAGTATGTAGTGTAAGATGAGGAAGCATACAAGATGTGAAATAGCAGGCGAACTTTGCTTAACATTCATCAGACAAATGTATCTATATCAATTTATCTAAACTATATCCTTGCTAGATTGCTCAAAAATGTAATCCCAAGAGTTCGACAGAACACACAGTTTGTACATAAATAAAAAAAAAAGTTTAAATCCACACAGGCAGATCTCAAGGCATGCCACTCATACTTGTGTGCACCATGTTGTATTAGTCTATTCCTTTTTCTAATGACTTGGTAATTGCTTTGTCCCTGGTTATTGAAATGACTGCCATGCACTATTACACCAGTTTAATGGTGTGTAACTATTCCTTTTAACAAAGCCATCAATCACAGGTGTTACTATGGTAACAGCATTAGCCATTATGCAGATGTTGTAATCAAATGTATGTCACACCTAGTGAGGTAGCACAAGTACCCCATTCAACTTCCAGTACCCAAGGAAGTCAGGCTTTCAGTTTTATGAAGAAAAAATGACTGTACACATTCTTTGAATGTTCTCCTTTCTATGGATGCTATTTATAGTTTAATTGAATTGAGGCCCCAAAATTGTCAGATTTTTTTCCTCCATGCTTGAGCTGCACTTTATGAAAATTTGCATGGCCTGCAGAGCAATCAGCAGAAATTCAATCATCTGTTTTTGTGTAGAAGGGCCAAGTTATTATAATCAGAGTTGTTTAAATCCTCAACCCCTTTTTACTCTACTCAAGTTGTTTGATAGTTTTATACTTACATTTTCTACCCTAACCTCTGTTGCCTAATTTGGCCTTTAATTTACAGCACATAAAAAGGAACATGGCAATGCAGAAGACATTGTATCTGTCCTCTGTGCAGGCTTTAGGTGTTATACATTAGGGCTGCACAATATACTATCAGTAGGTAGGGAATATTCCCGCTTGTTTTTTCCTGTACTTATTTTTGTTTGTATAAAAAGAAGCACTATAATAACATTTTGTAACTTGATATTCTAAAATGAAGCTTCATAATAAAAATATTTCAAATTATATACTATCGTTATATAATCGTTTCAGTATCGATGTTGCAATGTGCACATGTGCAATAGTCATATCGCGTGCACGGTTCTTATTTTCCATGACTAATCCAGTGTTCTCCATTAATTGCCTACAGTCTAAGATAAGCTAAGCTAAGTTTCATAATCAACCAAAAATTTTTTACACTTCTCAATGGGTGAGGCCCATGCAGTGTGCCCGGGGAAGCCAACTCGGCGGGTCAGAGACGATTGCTCGGTGTAGGAGGATCACTCTCGTGGGACCCGTGCTGGTTTGATTCTCTCCGACCAATCAGTAGTCTGCAGGTTTTCACGTCACCTTTTGGTATCGCCTCAGCTTGCTTGGAACCTCGACGGAGGTGATACTAAATAAGTACCTGTTGGCAGGTACGTTTTTTTTTCATAATGGAAAACCAAAAAAGGCAAGTAGTGTCAAGTGGAGTCGAGCAGATACCATGTAATGGAAAAATGCCATAAGTCTCGCTTTGCCAGACCTTGCTCCGAAGCGCGCTGAAGGAGGGTCTGGCTACTCCACATAGCTTTCGGGGATGGGAGAAAACGTGCTCTGCTTTAATGGCATTTCTTTAAACCAATCAGAATCGCCATGGGCGGCACTAAACTCCGCACAGAGCCGCTGCAAAAAAACTTGTGCGAGAGGAATCTCAGATTGGACAGGTAGTCTGGCTAGCTGTCTCAATTTACCCTCCAGAGATAAAAACTAATCCTCATTAATCTACCGAATTTCAAATTCCAACACAAAGAATGCCGAAGGAAACGGAGAATACATGCGTCTGGCGGAATTTCCTGTGGCACCGGAGCAATCCCGGAAGTATATAGTACAATATATAAGTAAGTCTTGTCTTGTCAGTATGAGCGTACATGGCTGAACTGTATGTAAAAGACTTAAATTGCACTGCTGGCTCTAACTACATTAACTATAAATACACTACACTTATCTTAATAGACACATTTTTGGCCAATGAGCCACCATTTAATGTATACCTATTTGGGACATGCACTGGCTACTTTGGAATGAGTTCTTTGGGTGTGGCATTGTGACAGCCTTAGCTATGCCCCACTTACCTCCCAGCCCCCAACCTTTGACCTCTTCATTAGATAAATAGGGCAGTCCATTCTCTGGCCTTCACTTGTAATGGACAGCATCTGGCTGTTTCTGATACCCACCGTGAGAAATGTAGAGACAAAAGCCTCCCTCATCTTCCCTTTTCTTCCTTTTCCTCCCTTTTCTTGCTCCCTTGTTTACGTCCCTCAAAAACTAAGCATTGTATAATATCATATGTCTGAATGACCCTCAGATATAACAGAGGGTGGGGCATAGCAGATGCTGATTTTCCCCACTCGCCGTGTTGTTTTTCAAGAGGAAGTGAAATTGATTGGTCACACTTAGCACAAGGACTGTGGTATTACGTCCTCCTAGGGCAACGTTGCAGTTCCTCAGACACATCTTTATGAATTCCTATGTGGATTTAGACACATTAAGGGAATTATTTGGCATGTCAAGTCAATGCACCAATACCAGCTCCTCAGCTGAGGTTCTCACCACATCCTGTAAACGTATTTGCTGTTTGGCTTTTCTTCAATTTTGTTTCAAGTATTACTGAAAGTGCAACTGTGAACTGAGAGAATGACTAATACTTAGGCTGGGAAACAACTTAATGAAAACAAGCTGTATGTTGCATCATCCACCATGTTGGGAAGCCAAGCAACATTTTCACATTTTGTTCAAGCAATAGTCCAAAACCCAAATATATTCAATTTACAGCATAGAAACAGATAAAAGCAGCAAATGCCCATATTTATTAAGCTGAAACCAATGTGTGGCAGTTTTCCTTGGTAAATGACTTCTCATTGATCATCATTCATTGTTTGTTGATTTTCTGTTGGCCAGTTGTTTCAGCACTAATCCATTATTGTATTTGCTCTTGGAGCACTACACTAGAAAAGTGCTTTCCAAATCTTTCAGACTGTCACACCAGCCTTTAACAGACAAGAAGAAGAAATATACACCGCCAGGCCTAATTCATTCAGAAAGTTTAAATCTGCAGTACAAGAAAACCCCAAAATTGATACTGTTGAGTTGCTGATGTGTCATTGAAACCGACAACCTAGGCCTGTCTGTTATGATGTGCCTGAAAGCTAAGCAAAAAACATTTAATCAGCACTTCTGTCTCCTTACTGTTTGTGCACTAGTACAGGCAGACAGGCAATCCATCAGCAAGCAAATATAGTATGTGTCAGTGAGAAAAGTACTCGACCAGCTGAGTCAGTGCCACACACATCCACATATTTATGATGTCGCTATGTGAGGTCCGGTTTGACTGGCTTGAAATTTTAAAACCCTGGGTCTCCTCCCGAGCATAACATGTCTTAAGGTGTAAGCTTTTTACGCTACAAAGCATTTTGCTGTTACTGCATGCATTTTTTGTTTTTTAGAAATGTTTAATAAATATAAAACCTAAGCATACATATTGTGATACATGAGACCATAATTGCTAATAGCTTCTAGAATTTAATTTTTCTGTGGAATGTGTCACATTTTCACAGTAGGATGAGAATGTACAGGGGGTGGCATCTAAAACAAAAAAGATGGCACATTAGCAAACAAGGCTTATGCTCATATTGTTAGATTAGAAGTGCTTTCTGACATAATGTTTGTGCCCTCCTCCTTTGCAGCTCATTTGGTGCAGGACAGGCGGACAATTTTAAAAGAACAGGCCTAAGGGAATGCAGTGCACAAGTCTGATGTCGTCGTATCTCCTTGGTCCAGCACTTGTTCTTTTGGAGCTGTGCTGAACCAATCCTGCTCCTCATACTTACCAGACCCTCAGGCCCCTCTTTGATCTCCCTTAACAACCAGGACAGCAGTTCAAGCATCTTGTTATATTTGACTGTTTAATCTATCAAATGTGTTTGTCTCAGCAATAGGCTAATGAAAACATCTCTATCTAGGCCTTGCCACTGTTGAATGAAGTTTATGCAGGGTAGACGTATAAATACAAATTGCTTATGTCCTTGTATTGTTAAGTTTGATGATTATTTTCCACACCTTCACTAAAATACAATGACTTTGGGGATAGCAAATTCCAACCATCACAATTAGCAATGCATTCTAATGCTATATTCTCTGCTCTCTGTTTTTTGGCAATGTTTTACACAATTTTAGTAGAGCACAGGATTTATATTCCTGAATCAGCCTTTTAGGTTGTGTCCTTCTGCTAACATGTCCAATACAATCTACTGTATCAGCCCCCCTGTGGCTAAAATGCCAAGCCACTAAGCAAAATGTCTCAACTAATTAGGAGCTTTAGAGCAAAGCTGTAGAAATGCATCATATGACTGACTTAGGCCCTATCCAGACGAAGACATTAGGATGAAAACGCATCCGTCTTCCCTGGATTCGGTTCAAGAAAATTCACGTCCACATGAATCCATCTGTAAATGACTCAACACGGTACTTCATATGCCAGGCCTGTAGGCGGCGCTGTTATTGCTACAGAAATTAACGGAACGAAGAAGAAGAGCAGCCTTCAGTGACTTCCTTTCATAATATGACTGTTAGCTAGTTCTCTTAGCTTAACACATCCATGAACTAGACTTTAATAACTTACACCACTGCTCGTTATATAAAGGCCACCTAGAAAAAGAATGTAAACTTTGTTTACATTCTATTGGACATGATTGCAGCTAGCAGAGCTAGCGTTAGCGCGCTAGCTAGCGCGCTGACGCTAGCTAACGCCATAATAAGCGGTGCTAAAAGTTACTATAATCCGTTCAAGGAGTTGATGAGCAGACAGATTAGCTAGCTAGTTGATAAATTCTCTACTTCCACTATATAAACAGCATTACATCCCTGCTAGAGCAGTCAGCTGGGTTGAAGGCAGTCAGCTGTTAGGCCGAGGTGTGTGGGGATGACATCATCGATACGCACTTATGCGGTTTCGCCGTACACACGAAGCCAAACGTGAGCCGGCTTTTTTTTTATTCACCCTGGGACCAGGTTCCAAAAAAGTGCGTTTACGGGCAGTGCGTTTACAGGATTCGTGTGGACAGTCGACCCAAACGATGCAAAAGATGTGCGTTTGCATCAAAATACGTCTTCGTCTGGATGGGGCCTTATTCTTCTGTTCCTTCCTTTTTTCCAGACCTACTGTATTGGTCTTACATTGGCGACTTTTTCATATAAAAACCAAGGCAATTAACAGTCTGACTGACACACAGTTGATCTAAGTTAAGCCTTCAATTTTTTGATTAATTGGATGATCCATGTTGATCCATCCTGTATTTGGATCAACCATCATCTCTTTGCACCTATGTTGAATGATTGGCAGCTATTTAAAACAAGGCTTTCATCTGAAAAGCTGCTGGGTTTTACAAGGAAAAATGTTGGAATATCAGCAGGCCAGGGGAAGACAAATCTGAAATCATGTATCATGATCAACCAATATCCCACATGTGTTTGCCCAGATTTCTGCTATTATTTAATGTTGTGTACTTCAAATTATCTGCCCTTTTACCTGAACAAATGTATGTTTTTAAGGCATTTGACCTTGGCTAGCCCCCCGCTCCAGGTCGGTTTCAACTCTGATAGACATTTTACTAGTTTACTTTCTTAGCTCTGCTGCTGCTCCCAGATGCTCAGTGCATAGCCGTTTACACTGCACACTCACTGTCACTTGATGTTCTTTTTTTGCAATTTTGCAAAAAACCTTCAATTAACTCCAAACTATTTTTATATCTTTGGGGTGGTTTTCTTCGTCTTGGTAATGTCTTTTGTAGCGGATAACAAATTCACCAGGATTCTGTGTAAAATTCATAGGGGGTGGACAGAGGAGACCCGGCTGTATCCTCTTCATGAGGATGTATGGACTATCACAAGATTGTCAGTTCTCATTTGTTTATTTCAGGGCAAGCACTCTGGTGACGTAAACTGACTGGCTCTCCTTGAGAGTATCTTGTGCATGTCAGTCTGTATTATTGATGCAGAGAACCATGTAGAAAGGATAAGCCTCAAGGAAGTTTGTCTCTGTAAGCCCCTAGTTTCTAACCTTTCTGAACCAATCAAAGATTCCCTTGGCATGTACACACCTTTTTTGTTTGTTTTAGCAAAGTCCCATATACATGTATCAAGTGGCGTGCAAGTAATGTTTTTTATGCCTATTCTGACACCTAAAATCGGGTTCCAAGTGCTGATCTGATCCTTATTTTTCAGTTTAAATATGTTTGGAACTGGCTGGGATCATTCTTTTAAAATCACGCTTAAACTACCTACTTGCTACTTAATTATAATTAAAGACAACACCAAAATGCTTTTTATGCTTTTGCTAATTTCAGGGCTGGAACTAACAATTATTTTCACTAATGATTAATCTGTTTTTTTCTTGTTTTGTCCAAAACCCAAAGATATTCAATTTACAATGATATAAAAGAGAGATGGGTCACAGTGTTTGCATTTGAGAAGCTTGAACCAGCAAATGTACAATATTTTTTCTTAATAAATGAATTAAATGATTGCTTGTTCATCAAAATAGTTGATAATGTTACAATGTTATAACCACACTGACTAAGAAACAGTATTTTAGGTTTGTGTCGGTGCCAATCCAGTAGTATCGGGACCTGGAATCGTAGTTTTTCACTGTTGACCAGTGATCACTTCAAAAGAAACTATTGGAGGTTAAAGGCTTTTCTCCTTGCCGCAGACTTTCCCAGCTGGCAATCAAACCAGGCTTGGCTAATGCTGCCCTCTAATATACAGCATATATTACCTCCGTTCGGAGCTTTCGCTGTACGTCAAGTGCCCATTAAATTTGGGGCTGACACTAAGCTTGCTGAGGCTGGTTTGTATGCATATAATGCTGCTACTTATAATTTTAATGTGGAGGCTTCTGTCTAATACTTCATACTGTACTAAATGATGTTATGATCTTTAATATTTAAAGTTAACATAGGAAACAAGCTCAGAGCTAGGTGAGCCTGTGGATTTCCTGCATATTAAGTGAAGAGATCTCTATCCTCCGTAGTCTCCTTGCATGACTGTGATCATTCTCACCCTTTCCACCTTTGCAGTTTGCAAAGAAGTTTGATAAACCTGACACCAGGAGATGGATTTCCCAGCCAACCTAGCTCTGAAGTAATGGGAATCGAGAGCGTAACAAATGGTGGTGCCAGTACAGAGCTGGCTCCGCTGGGTGTGCAGGTGGTCCCTCATTCCCCTTGTCAAACCCCCCACTGCTCCCCCAAAGTGGCCATGGAGACTTGGGCAAGATTATTTTGGAGTTCAGGTTACAGACCAGCTCTTTCACTACCCATTAGTCACACTCCAATTTCTGTGATGGGAATTTATTTTACTGTCCCCTCACATTTTGTAATTGTATACACAGCCTTTCCCCCTTAGACTTAAAGGTCACAGCATGTTTCTGTCGTTTCTTGTCTGCTCTGATTATTTTCATTTTAACTGCGGTGCTGTGCCTATGGAAAGCTGATGTCAATTAGGCTTTATATTCGCAAATTTTAGTGTGGTTTCCTTCTGACGTAAATGATGAAGAAAAAGCTTTGCAGTAGAGTTAACAGGAAATGTTCATTCAGATTTCAAGTTAAGGAGTTCAAAGGATTTCCCCTTAGACTGGATCTCTGTTTTCTTACAAATCCTGGCCCTCACTGAGCCAATAATGTGTATTGATTGGATTTTACTGGCCTGTTTGCACTTGCAAATGGGAGCCTGTGTGTTATTTTATCCAGAAAAAGCTACAGAATTGTGTGCTGTCAGCATAATAAGAAATGAGACTGTGGATTTTTTCATGAGGTCACGAGGCTATATAAGAATAATTAATCTAGGCTGTCAGTACCCTCAACTCAGTCTACTGAACAATTGATAATACTGTATGTTATCAAATGCCAGACTGAAGGGGATGAAATAAGTTTACGCTTTAAATAAGTGTATTAAGCTAACGTGACACCCCAGACACTTTAAATTGTTAGGATTTGATGTGGCTGACCAACTTGCTACTTAACATTTTAGTCATATTTTGCCCCAGAGACTATTCTCATTCCCTCACTTGGATTATTTAGTTACTGTTTAGCTACTTGATTTAAATTGCCAATTTAGTCTAGGGCATTTGACATGTAGACTAATTTGCATAGTCACTTAAGGGACATGGGATTACTTTAATTTAGCAGTGAACATATTTTGCTGCCATGGTGGGTTGTCCGCCCACAAGTATTGGCCATCTGTTGACACAATTTCTAAACTTCTCTTTTTAGGTCTTGAGTTTCCAGAAGAGTTATTTTCCCCAGAAATACACTGTTATCACCACAATAATGAACCGGGGGTGGACACGATAACATAAACACCTGTACAGTGTAATGGAATCTGATATAATAGCCCTGCAATAAATACTGTCTTTGTGAAGGTTATAATGTTCCATTTTGGTTATGGTTTTCAAGGTTGTATTCCGGGTGTTTTTTACATTATACCTTTAATTATTATATTTATGATATTTCATCCTACTGTATATTTATGGCCGAAGGACAAAGCAGAGCACAATGGTAGCATTTATTGCAGGGGGTGTTTGGTTTGATTACATTATACAACTATATTCTTAAGGACCTTTGGAAACTTTTGAAATGACCAACCCCTCTAGCATAAACCTAGCCTAGATGTACATATAATTTAATTATTAAATAGTATAAATCATGCTGTTTTACAAACGAGACCAAAGTAAAAATATTTATTGTATTATCTTCCTGTAGTTGTAACCTTGTTATCCAATTAGCCTTTTGTTCTCAAATCTACAAAAGTGGGTCTTAAAATTGGGTTTGATTTGGATGTTTCACTATGGCTGTTATAAGATGCTATGTTATAAGAAACAGTACCCTTTTGTTGCGGTAACACCTGTATTTTCATTATCAAACAATGTTGCATAACTGTCAGTTGTATACACCTGAAATGTTTGATCCATGGTAGTCTCGCATTGCCAACTCCACAGCGCTGCAGAGGAGGGTCTGGCTAGTCCACACATCATTCCGGGATGGGAGAAAAACGTGCTCAGGTTTATTGGCATTTCTTTAAACCAGTCACAATCGTTAGCGCTGCCCAAGATGATTGTGGTTGTGATTGGTTTATGGAGCAACGGTGCCTCTGCAAAATAGCCTCGGTAGGGAACGTATTTTGGTGGAACGTGTACGTTCAAAAGATGTTTTAGTCGTGCAACAGAAAACTCAGATTAGACAGATAGTCTACCTAGTTGTCTCGATTTACCCTGCAGAGATCTGAGGAGAAGTTAACCATAGTACTCATAAATCGACCGGAGTTTAGAATGCCAACACAAAGAAAGTGGAGGTGACGGAAATCTGGCGAGAATTAGGGACATCTGGAGGAATTTCCGGCGGCATCTGAACAATCCTGGAAATGAAACGTTGTCGATGTAGACTAGATCTATGCTAAAAAGCAATATTTTGCAGTGGCCAGGTTTGCATTTCTATCAGATCCCAATAACAGGTGGACATTTATTTTTGTATTTAACCTTTATTTATACAGGTAATCTCCTTGAGACCCAGGGTCTCATTCTCAAGAGAGACCTGTTTGACATACTTGTGGCTACAGTGATGATGAGGCAATTCTGTTTATATCAATATAGTTTGATGTTGCGTTACATAATGCCTGTGCTGCTCTCTGGTGCTCCAAAACAGACGTTGGAGGCAACAGAAGCGTCACTGCACCTGCCGCTAGTTAACACTACAGTTGGCAGCAGGTAACAATAGCCTACTGTTAGCTAGTAGCTAGTTTAAACACGGTTATAATGCTAAAAGCTAAACGGTCTTAAGTGTGGCTGTTTTTTACTCAGAAGGATTCCAACACCGGGACCTGCAACAGTCTGCATTCAGTTGCGCCTCGTAAGCTCATGGTGCATTCAATGATGTTGTAAAGTACCCTTCTGCCATCTAGTGGTTCTTCTCTTAGTCATTTAACAGCAATTGACAGGTGAAATAAGTTATTGTTATTACATTTTAAATACATTATTTAAATTTGACCATATGGCCTTAACAGTAAACAAGCTGTTCTTTAATGTCACCGACTGTTGTTTTGTGGTCTTCTTTTGTTTTTTTATGTTTCAATTTAGGCACCCTTTAGGCACCTAAACCGTTTTAAAACTATTGTTTTAGCACCGGTATTGGCAAAAACCCAAACGATATCCAACCCTACTCACAACCAAGGGGGCAAGCTTCTCTCCACAGAGTGAAGCCTCCTTTGGTGCCATTTTGATGCTAATAAGCTATCACCCCCCCCGTTAGCATCCCATTGACTGCCATTCATTTTGGCGTCACTTTGACAGCGAATAACTTTACATCTGAAGCGTTTAAAGACTTTATTTGTCCGTTGTTTATTTCTAAAGAAACACGACAATGTATAAAATGCTCCATTACCTTGTACCTCACGTTATGGCTCCGAAGCAGACGTTTTTATAAAAATAGGCTAACGATTGTGTCATAACCACGTGACTTACTGTCTCATAGTAGAGGAATTACCGTATAGTACAGGAGAAGCTCGCAGGCAGTTTGGACTTACATTAGCTGTTTAGTTTAATTACTAATGTTAACTAGCATTTTAGTTAGCAATAATTAGCCTGTGCCTATGTTATCTCCTTACATATACCTACGCTCTCCGTCTCTGCAAGATTGGGAATGATTGAGATTTCTCTTGGCACAGCTACCAGAAGACTTACAACGTTCAGACATGTTGCTCACGTCACACCTACGTCGGCAAGCTTAGTTTGCAGCTGCGCAGTAACGCTCGGCTATCACCGGAAAAGTGCTTCTAATAGACTTCACTGGTCTCCGTCCAGAGCAACAGGATCTGTTGGTCCATTTTCTATATAGGTCTATGCTCACAACAGGGTCGAACAATAAGGATTACCAGATGCCCCGGAGCCATTAAAAAGTTATATTGGGCCAGTTAATACATGCAGCCAGTTGTCCGATTGGGCCAGTGCTCGAAAAATGGGATGTGCAGAGTATGTCTGCTCTACTCTCCGAGACTTCCCTCTGTAGTGTGAAGAATGAAACTGACAGGCTTGTTTACTTTATAATAATGCTGTCAGTTTAACGCGTTATTAACGGCGTTAACACAAACCCATTTTAACGCCTACAATGTTTTTATCGCACGATTAACGCATAGACAGTTAAAGAAGGATTATCGTTCTTTCGGATCTAGCTAGACCAGAAACCAAACAGACACGGCCAGACAAAAATTACGAATCCCACTATGGCCACGCCATGTCCTGCCCTACGAAGCAGCTCGATTGGTTGGGGTTAGGAATTTTACCTCGAATGGTTAAGGTTAGGATAGCGGATTGGTCAGGGGATAGGACCTGAACAAATGGGGTTACGTTACCTTGGACGCCTGGCCAATAGTAGTGATTGAAGGGCGGGTCTTGGCGTGTAGTCCGGCAGCACACACTTGTTTGGGGTTGCGCGAGCCGCGCTAGTACTGTAGGCTCATCACGATTAGCTTTGGAGTGAGTACCGACTCTAGAGTGATAGTGAGAGAAACAAAGTGTCTCCCCTGTTCTTTCTGACCACAGTGGAAAATCTGGAGCAGGAGAAGTTAACCCTCCCCTTGATTTTACATTGTTTATGGAGACAACCAGGAAATAATAGTTGCTATGACAACGAGCCACGCTCGCCTCAGGCATGAGGCAGTACTATCTGCAATGGAAAATGGAGGTAACAGTGTTACATTGTGTGAAAGATTATTAGCTCCAAGTGAGAATGTTAGTGTGAAATTGAACACTACCTATATGCCAATGTTGTTTTCAATAGAAAAAAAACATTTGCACAAAGCAAGCCAATCCACTTTTCCATGTTGATAAGAGCATTAAAATGAGAAAAGATAATGGGACAAAAAGAAATCAAGGGACATTTAGAATAGATAAAAAAGTGTGATTAATTGTGATTAATCGCGAGTTAACTATGACATTAATGCGATTAATCGCGATTAAATATTTTAATCGTTTGACAGCACTACTTTATAAATGAAATGGCGCTCAATCCTAAAACAACATACGAGGTGAAACGCAAAATAACATTCGTTGAGTCTTGGTGAAAAACACGACTGAGTTGAAAATGATGACTCGTGTTTAATATAGGCTATTTATTTTGCATAAATATATGTTTTGCAGCTGTATATTTTCAAACAGGAAAGAAAACCCTGTCTTTTAATTTTATTTGATCACTGTTTTGATAAAATTGCTTGTGACATCTCACATGTGGCTTTGACTTAGAACTGAACATTTAGCCTGAGATAATATATATTGATCGTCTGGGACAGGTCTACTTTCTGTCTCCAGAGTCAGAACTAAACAGGGAGAAGCAGCATTTAGTTTCTATGCTCCACATATTTGGAACCAACTTCCAGAAAATTGCAGGTCCGCTGCAACTCTCAGTTCTTTTAAATCAAGGCTGAAGACCTTTCTTTTTGATGTTGCCTTTCGTGAAATAACTATCCATTTCTTATACTTTCGTTGCTTATTTTATCTGCTTTTATATAACTGTTTTTAACTGCTCTTTAATGTTTAATTTCTTATACTGCACTGTAACTTTTATTCTTGTATTGTAATTGTCTTCATGTAAAGCACTTTGAATTGCCCTGTTGCTGAAAAGTGCTATACAAATAAAGCTGCCTTGCCTTGCCTTGCCATTCAGTCTAAATATACAGAGATATTATTTTTGGTCCATATCACCCAGCCCTATTACAATCTAGATGTTGCAAGTATTTGTAATAATAATATAATGTAAAAAGACAGATCTGATCATTGATCCAAATACCCAGAGTCAAATTTGGAAGTGTCAGCGTGGTCAGACATGTCTTCACATTTTCCACATTCAAACACAAAGGTCACATTGAAAAGACAAGTGTAATGGACACACAGCGACAGAGTGGTGGCATTTGTCCACTGCAGTGCTATTCTTAATATTGTCAGAGATATAACCAGAGTGACAAAACTCATTACAGGGATCAGAAGTGATCTGAACATTTTCCTAGCAGGAAGCCTCTTCATAGGCGAACACCAGGCGAAACGTATTAGGAGATGCTAGAGGAAACTACATCACGGTTCACCTACCATTTCAGTTTGGGGCTGTCCGATGGGTTCAGCTGCATGGCTCTCAGGCGAGAGATCGACTTTTGGAATGAGTAGGGGCCTACCTTTTTTGACAGTCTAACTTTAAACCATGTAGCACCTCATGAAGTCTGATCTGTGATCATGATGGCATGCTCTGTTTACTGGGTAGCAATGCCCAAAGTGTGACCTTCAGTATGGTTTTGACCTCAGCCTGAAATATTTGATTACTAAAGGAAGTGGGGAGTGTTCAGTGTTACCCACTTGGTGGCCCTGTTAACGACATGCTGGTGGGTCAGACAGTAGAGAGCCTCAATGGAATTTAGTAACTCTAGGAATGCTTATCCCTTTGCCACACCCAGTGCAAACACTTGGTGATACAATGACAAGAACAAATCTATCTAATTTCATTTTATATTTGGTATTTTAATGTGTGGTAAAGATCATCAAGAACAGCCCATAAAATGTTGCATTTTGTGGTGCACTTGAATGACATTTAAGTACTCAGTAGCTAGCAGTTACCGATTCAAAATCAATTCCAAAAATTGATTCATATTTTAAAAATAATAATAATTATATATATATATATATATATATATATATATATTTTTTAATTGTATGTCTACTGCAATAACATAATAGATAGATCCGTTATTGATCCCCAAGGGGAAATTCAAGGTCCCAGTAGCTTACAGACATCACACACAACATACACATACATCATAAACAGGATGATACATGAATAATATGGACAACAAAAGATACTAAATAAAAAATCCACATATATACATACATACATGGGAAAAGTAACTACATTTACATATTTAATCGAATCGTGAGCCTAAAAATCGTAATCGAATCGTTACATTTTCTGAATCGTACACCCCTACTGTTCTTTCCTATTACTAACAATTTATATTACACCCAGAGTCAAAAGGTGCCTGTGCAATGGCTGTGCAACTGTCTCTTTGGAAGCAAGAAGTCACTAATTGGTTTTTCCTCACACAATCCACAGGTGTCTGAGAGCGACATGACAGTTGGCCTGTCAAAGTCCCAGAGGTCTTAAGCTTAAACATTGCGCTTGAGGAAAAGTTACAAATTTCCCAACAAAATTAAATAAAACCTATGAAATATTAGTTCATTGAAATGCTTAAGATTGGTGGTTAGAATTTGTATTGGTGTCTGAAGCAAGGTTGAGATGTGTGGGTATTTTCCCCAGTCTAGGTTTCCCCAGACATATCTGTCCCTGAGGTACAGTTGTCTTTTGTGGGTTTTTTTGGTACCGCCCCAAAGAGCACTGCACTTTAGCACTTCTACATTTAGCAAAACCTCCCCATCAAGAGATAAAAACGGCACAAAGCTCTAGACTGAAAAATTGTACTTTCCCCTTGGAGCACTTAAACTCTTTGTCATTATTAGCTGGCTCCCTTAGCCTCAGATTCTTCTTTTATAATGACAGAGATCAATGCCGTGGACCCAGTTTGGATGATCTGCTATGCGCCAGAAATCCCAGAGATAAGTAGGTGTAAAGGCTGATTTATTTTTCTGCATTGAATCAACAGCATACCCCCGCAGACCCCTCTGCGTCACCACAAACCCCCCTCCGAGCCCTCCGCCGTAGCTCAACGTGCACCTCCAAAAATGTATAACTTTGCGTCGAGGCGATGCAGACCGCAAGGTCTGTGATTGGTCAACTCGTCCTGTGTGTTGATAGTCGGTGTTTCAAGCAGCCTACTGTGGGGAGTAGCAACATGCTAGTTCACTGACATAAGCTTTGCAAGTAAACTCAGACATATTTTGGTTACAATGACAGGGTTATCCGTTTGGAAAGTGTCTATATGTCAGTAACGTTTTGAAATTTTGTGGGCAGTTGTGCTAAAGTTTGCTTGCTAACATAAGCTTTACCACTAGCATTATGGCGGTGAAATGCACCGTGATGCAAAGCAACCCCGAAAGGGTCACAACGCCGTAGGAGCGACGGCGTAGCTACGCCGTGGAGTTGACGCAGAAGCATAAAACAGCTTTAACTCTTACTGTAAAAGGCTAAATGAAGTTGAATGGGAGAAAGGGGAAATAACTGGCTTTCTTCCCCATTATCACTCAGATGATTCCAGTCATTTCTTCTCTATAAATTTATGAGGCACTGATGCTATAATAAGACGTTTTATGTTAAATATTTAATTTCCTAAATTATGTTGGGTGAGCTTTCTAGTCAGTTGCGTGAAGTCCATTTGTTACTCCTAACTATGAATGGTTAATGAAGAGAAAAGCACTGAGATTTCCAGTAAGACTGTAGTAGGCTCAGATTACAGTTTAGCTGTCAGTTATTTAATTATTTGAGTGCATTCAAAAACAGTCACTTTTGTAATTCTTATAACCTTGGATACTAAATACTTATTTCCACAAAACGTCATTCCATTTTTGTTTCTTTTTGCTATGATGTTTTCACTCTTTGGGTCAACAGAGGGTCCTTATCTTTCCCTGTCAGTCAAGCCATTGTTGAAGAGAGGGACCCTGCAAATGCAAAATGGCACAAGTGATGGATTACTCTTTTATTTGGCAGGCCTTTCATCTGTTGAAATGGTGTGTGTGTGTGTGTGTGTGTGTGTGTGTGTGTGGGGGGGGGGGGGGGGGGGAGATTTTTTTGTTTTTATGTGCAGCGTATTTTTAGGTTTGTTCTGCACATCTGGAAGAACACAGTGTTTCCCTGAGGTTGACTGCTTTGGGGAGCGGGTGGGCTAACTCATTCTACCACCATACAAAGTGCCAGTCTCAAATGTAACACTTAAAAGTTTCTTTAACTATTTAGAGGAACTTTAGAATCCACACAGCACTTATTTAATACACCAAATCCGTCAGCACGTTAGCTGTTTACTACCGAACCTGTTAAACGGTACCAACAACGTTATCTTCACTTCACCTGTCTCTCCTTTGCTCCACTCTCCACTCAGTGTATATATATATATATATATATATATATATATATATATTAGATTTCCATTTCATGTTAGTATAATCATGTAACTATTTAGACATATTATCAAGATATTAAACTATTTATTTGCATAGCCTAAGCCATACTCATACCCTTATCAGTTACTCATGCAAGAAGCTAACTCATAATTTGTAGTTTATTTCCTGTTAACAGTGGAAGCAGCCTTCTGCAACAGATAGAATAATTTGATTTCCCCCTCCTTTTGATTCCAGCAAGTGAGGCACTCTAGTGCAAGCTTGGGGAGATTTCCTAATGAGAGATATTAACAATGCTGAAGTTGATGTGTGTTTTTGAATGCAGCCCTTTGTGTCCAAATTGTTTTTCTTGCATGCCAATGGGACATTATTAGAATAATAAAATGCTTATTAGAACACCACCGGTTTGTTCTCTGGAAAGTGATCTCAGAGAAACATGAGAAGCACTACAATCATGTGGTTGTTTTTGTGTGGTTGAACATATCGACATTGAACATCCACGAAGCATAGAGTGCATTTGAAAAACAGTTGACACTTTTCACTGTAGCCGGTCAGGCTACTTATCTTCATCAGTGCTAGCACCTTATCCTCTGTGTGAGGCAGACATTTATTGTAGGTAAGCATCTAGAAAGTTGTCTTGGCAGAGACAAAGTGTAGCCTCCTCAGGTTGGGAGAGACTGCTCTGTGGGGCTTTTATGAGGAACCTCTTGCTGAAAATCTTTTAGATTTATCAAAGTCTCCTTAGTACACAGCATGCCTACACCATCCGAAGTACTGCAGAAAGTAGTGGCCCCTGTTTGGATCGTATCCTTGCCCTATTCTTTTGTACATTGCATGCTTGTGTGCAAGTTTTGTGCTTGTTTTGATGTTGGTTTCTAAGTCACATCTCTCTTGGGTTTTCTCAAAGGCAATATATGTTTTACAAAAAAAGATGTGTGCTAAAACACTTAAATGAAAGACATAATTCGGCATTGTGCTTGTGTCGCCTACACATTTTGTTCTTTGGGAGTGGTTTTCCTTATTCTCTTAAGATGGCTGGCCAAATGTACATGATAGACTGCATTTTACAAACTGCCGTGAAAAAATGACAGTTGTTTGTAGCAGATAAAGACAAGGTTTGAAAACTTCCAGGGAGAAATACATCATAAAAGAATCAGAGCTATCAGTTTCTCCTCCCACAATAACATCACGAAACAGGATGCATTGTAGAAACAGCTTGCATCTTTGCGGATCTGTTGACGGTAGCCTGTGAAATGTAACACTGCTGAACAGCTGCTCACAGCACACCACAGCATTGCTCTTGCTCCTGCTCCACGCTGACTTTTCCTCGATTGGAGAACTAACTAGGATGCTTTTGCGATCCCTCTCTCCACCTTCACAAAAAGTGAAACATCTTACAATAACCTGGTTTCGTAACCTTATAATATACTTGAAGGAGTTGCAGTGCTGAGGTGGCTGTCTTATCCAAAAATGCATCTGGCAGTAATCTCAGTGGAATGATCATTGATCAAAAAGACAAATAGAGGTCTGAAAATTAGACCGCGAGGAGACATATTTAGGTGGGAAAAGAAGTGAATTGTACCATGCAGGCTTTAGAGTAGGGAGTGGATGACATTGTAGGTCACCCGCTAAGACACGTTTGGACAAATGGAGCCAACATCCATATCATTGATTGCCAACTTACCCTTTGAAGTTGCACAGACTTGCATTGAGGCCCTTGTCTTGCACGCTGTTCTCGACCTTGCTATATGCCATTGGGGAACTCTTTAGTGCTAGAACAGCGACTGTGCAAAAATTAGGAATGCAAGACGAAACAATGAAAACGATGCTACGTCTCACAAACATTACCTCCTGTAGTGCAGATTTCACCTCAAAGCGACTTTCTGAGCCGTCATTGCCACCCCCATACCCCTCACTGAGTGCAGTATGCAAGAAGTCTCTGTCTCTGGAGAGGTTCAGGGAGCGCAGGGGGCCAGAGGGTGGAGAGGGGGCACAGTGCTGTAAAGTGCCTCAATGTCGCTTCATTTCCCCATTTTAATTGGGCTATCTAAATGCACCCCCGGTTTGTCAATACCCGCCAGGGTCCCAGATAAAAATGATTTGTCTCATGCATTCGGCGGCATGCTCTGCTGTTCCCCTTAGAGAGCGTGTGCCCCGCCAGTTGTCAGCAACAGAGTGTAATGGAGAACGCTCTTTGTTTTTGTTTTTTTCAATGTGTAGCACGAAAATATGTGCCTTTATTTGTCAGTTCTACCCCTCTTGTCTTAGTTTTATTTCTTTTTTCGTACTGTCATTCTGTCTGTAACTAACAAGTCAATATAGGTATGCACCTACCTTGATGGACACATACAGGCACAGGGACACATGCACAAATTCACATGCTCTGCACACATAGATACATCTGAACGGGCACTTACACACAAACAGGCCCTCACTGAAGGTCAGCAGTCTTATCTGTGTTTTTATGTGCTCTGGTTCCCACTGTCCTTGTGTTTTTCACACCTTCTGTCCCTCTCAGCGCTGGAGCCAGTGTTATCTGCAGACAGTCCTGAGAAACATTCAGGCCATGTCCACACGAAGACGAAGAAAAGTCACGTCCAAACGAATCCATTTGTAAATGACTCAACACGCTACTTCATATTCCAGGCCTGTAGGCGCCGCTGTTATTGCTACAGAAATGAACCAAAAACGAAGAAGAGCAGCCTTCAGTCACTTCCACTTCCGTTCATAACATGACTACTTCTCTTAATAGATCCATGGACTAGACTTTAATAACTTTCACCACTGCTCGTTATATAAAGGCCACCGCTAGAAAACCTGTCTTTGTTTACATTGTATAATGTGCTGTCGGATTGCTTTTTATTTAGCAATTCTGTCTGCTATCGGACATGATTTCAGCGCGCTAGCTAGCTAGCAGAGCTAACGTTAGCTCTGCTAGCTAACATTGGCAGTCAAACAAACATCAATGATCCGATGTCTTTTTGATAATCTAGCTACACGTTTTTCTTGCGGTAGCCTTTCTACAATAAGCCGTGCTAAAAGTTACTATAATCCGTTCAAGGAGTTGATAAACAGACAGGTTTCAAAAAAGTGCGTTTACAGGCAGTGCGTTTACAGGATTCGTGTGGACAATCGCCCCAAACGATGCAAAAAATGTGTGTGGATGGCCTCTCAGTGTGCATTTGGTGTTTGGACTGTTGAGCAGAAGTATGATGTTTACATGATGTTTGACATTTTTGTGTGGCTGCTTAACCATCTACAGTATTCTGTGCAAATGCTGCTCCTTTATTCTCTTAACTGATGGATCATAAACATAATGTGGTGGCATGCATAAAGAAAATGAAAAATAGTTTCATCAGGCTAGATATATAGCTTTCACATGATTCCTGTGTCCTGTCCTAGATCACAGGCTGAGGTTAAATGTTACATTGATCATTTGATAATACCCTTAACCCATTTTGGAAATTATAATATGATCCATGTATGTGATATAGATACCACCCGATTGTAATCTGGATGTAAATTAGCTAGCAGAGATGTCGTGACACACAACAACAGTAACCAAGCCTCAGTAAATTGTGTATTGGGCTGGGAATTCTCAGCTAACAGGTGTTGCCCAGCTGTGCTTTTGGACATGATGACATAGTGCTAGTCTTAAGAGCCCATCAGCAGCAGCACACTGACTTTCACAGCTCAGTGTTTACGACACAGGTCAGCATTTTTTCACTGGCATGCAGCCAGAATTGTGTTCGTCAGGGACCCTGCTGAATGGGGAGATAAAGCACATTTATTTGGATGTCATTTAAAGGATGCTTTTTGAAAAGTAGATAATAATATGTCTAGATGTGGTTTTGCAGTGTTTCAAAATACAGTACATACAATATAATCTTGTAACAATACATACCATTTATTCAGTCCATGTGTGATCTCCTGACCCTAGAGCAAGAATCTTATTTTCTTACCTTGAAGCTGAACCTTGTTAAAATTGTTGGCAGACTTGTTAGACGGTGCAGACAGTTATATTGATAAAGTCCAGGGTCAGTGGGATTCATCTCATCCTACAGCAGCCAGTGCGGTTTCCCATCAGACGATAACTGTAGCTACCACAGAGGAGCTAAGGTGCCTGGCTTGATCAAGGTGTTCTTCACCTGCAGATAACCCTGGAGCTGCACAACTGATTTTGTACATACAATAACTCACAAAATAAAGCCAGAAAAAACACTGACCTCATAAAAGCATAAGACACTACAATCTATTAAGTGGGTACTGTTAGCAGACTGGCTTAAGTCAGGGAGAGGCTGGCTCCTTCAGATTGAAGAGGTTGTCAACCTTTTCTTTCAGTCTAATGAAATTACTGGGGGATGAGTGGGGGATGGGTGGTTGTCACAATGTTATAAATTAGGGGTAGGGGTGTTTCCAATTCTTTTCAAGCTTTTAGGAGGGGGGGGGGTCGTCGACAGACAACAGTTTTATTTTGCATAGTTGGTTACTGCTCGAGTCAATCTGGGTTTTCAGTTTTACATTGCGCTAATGTGAGATTACACTAGAGATGAAATGGCTTATGTTGTGCAACTGGCACACTACACTGCTGTGCACCACATTACTGTAGCTCACAATTAATTTTCTCTCCCACTCTGCTGTTAAGACTACCAGCCAATCATCTTTATAGCTACTTTTACTACTGTGTGATTTGTTCAGCAATTTGATCTCAGGTGAATGTGACATTTAAGTTGGCACAGACTCTTTACACCCACAAAAAAATATGTTTTCTCCTCTCAGGGGTGTGTGGGTGTAATGATTATTACCCAGAAGGTTCTCTCAAACTGTCATGAGTTTGCAAGGATATATCCAGATTATATCCAGATTTGGTTGCTCTCCTTTTTTGCAGATAATTGTGATTTAAATTTAAGGAAGCTTTTGTAAACGGTGCATGCATGAGATACCATTTTTTCATTAGTAAGATTAACACATACAGCTAGAATATACTATACTGTATGTTAGGCCGTACAAATTGAATTACTTTTGAATCAGCTGACCCACATCCCATTTATTCTCAACTAGAAGGAAAGTTAAAGCTAAAACAATTTTTTCTCTTAGTAAAAAGTCAGTTATATGCACAAATCTGCAGCCTCCAGTAAAATAAGACTGTCTCCCATTGTTAACAACAAAGAGAAATGTAGAACACATTGCAGTTTGCCATTCCCTTCAGCAGAGTTTAAGCCTAGAAGATATTCAACATTGCTGCTCTTTGTGGAAACCCTCATAAGTGCTTTTTAGAATCTCACTCTGAATATCTTTTGTTACATACTGTATCAGCAGTACTGCCCTGCTTATATTATTAAGAATTACAATAGCCAACAGTATGGCAATTCTTCAAGTTTATTTTCCCCTTTCAGAAAGTATTAACATATTATGATATAGTTGTAATGTATAATTTAATTATTAATGCACCATGATATTATATATGGCTTCATCTGAAAACAATTGTCTCGACTAGGTCACAGCTTGCAGCGTCAGCAATGCCACTGATATATATAAAAACCCATCATTACGTCGAGGGCAAAACATTGTTGAAGCATTGCTGGATGAGTCAAGTTACAGTCCACACAGTATTATTGGGATAAATGAGCAAACCTCTCCCCAAGGTCCTAAGGCTCTGTGATCTATTAAGGCGCTGTCGTCTCGGATGGTGAATCTCAGAGAGCGAGGGAATTTTTTGGGGAAGAGAATGGTTGTGCTGACATCCTCTCTCAGTGCAATCCCTTGTCCTTGTAGGACAGAAGAGAAAAACAGCACCAGCGGCTGACTTGGCTGTTCCTCTGAGCTCTGTCATAAATCCAACTGAACATTTCAGAACATCTGTTGTGGATGATTAGCTCCACGGCTAGCAGAGTTTGACCGGAGGGAGTGAGAACCTGTGTGTGTGTGTGTGTGTGTGTGTGTGTGTGTGTGTGTGTGTGTGTGTGTCCTCAATGCCTTGCTGATTTAAGAATGGGGATTTTACATATTTATTTTGTTCTTTTTTTTTTTTTTTAGCAAGAGAGCGAGATAGGGAGAAATTATCTTTTAAACAAGTTCATTATCCACAATTCACATTACTGGACATGTTATATTTGCACAGTCCCGTGGGAATGCTTGTATGTTTCAAGGTCACAATTTGTTAACCCCATAGTTTCAGTGATAATGACGAGGCAAATTGATTTGGAAATATATGCAGGAGTTCCATTGAAAGTATAATTGGGAATGTTGGCCATGCCAGTTAGCCTGCCTGTTTTAATCAGGTTTAGAGTATGCCTGCACATTAGGTCACATTCTCTCCTTGGAAGCTGGTTAATACAGTAGATGACAAAATGGAGTCTCTCCGCTGCAGAAATACATAACATCTCGTACTTGTACCTCAAATCCTTTTTTTCTACATGCAGGTGCACTACACACTACATTGTTTCTCATTGGTCAAGGTTCAAAAAGGTAAGGCCTGCAGCCTCCTCCCTCTTCACACTGAAATTTGACACCAGTGACATCACAGTGTGGGTTTGGCTTCTCCCAGGCAGTCCCTGAACACCCGCTCAGTGTGTGTCTGAAACAAGCTCTGCCTCAGAAGGATCTCTCCCCCTAGCCACATTTCTCTATCGCCACAGCTGGAAACGTATTGCTGGAGAGCCAAAAGACAGTTCCTCTGGTTTAATGAAATGCTGTGAATGGAATAACTGAGCAGGAACTGGAGACTACTTTCGCTCAAACACTTTTTTTATAAGACATTGTTCTGGGATAATCTTTAGTGGATACTGCTGGATTTTCTTTTCTAGGATTTGGATACTCTCTCTCTCTCTCTCTCTCTCTCTCTCTCTCTGGAATAAGGACTCAAAATAATTTATAAGTGGACCTAATTGAGATGCATTGGTAAGTGTGAATTTTCTACCACATAATTGTTATACCTTGTCAGTGAAGAAAACTAAAGTTATTACTTTTTTAATGAGAGTTGAGGCACAGGTGCATTTTCTTTTAAAACTGGCAGGTCTGTCCTACTCTGAACTTTATTTTTAGATCTATTCCTGTTCCAGTATGTATTTATTTTTCATCTTGGGATATCACTTTTACATGTTGCCTCTTAAAAGTATAAAAGTAACAAAATAAGATGATGAGTTACACTTAAATAGTCAGGTATTTTCTTACTATTCTTTTGTCCCTTTTTCTTTTGTCCTTGCTCACTCTTGCTTGTTAAGCCAAAACAATAGTTTAACCTCGTCTTGGCTTAGCTCTATTGGCTGGCTCTCTGGCAAATTGCCCTGTCTGGTGCAAGCCCTCCCCTACGTATTCAGAGGACTTTGAATAGAAGGGCCATAGAATGTCCCTTAGCTACCGCTGCTAAGGTGAGGCACCCTGCCGTTCTACTGCATTAGGGCCTACACTGAGGCCAAACAACCTGTTTTTCCAGTTGTCTTTATCTCCCTGGGCAATCTGGAGGGTAAAGTTTCAACGGCAAGAATTCCAGTTAGAAGGAGACACTGAAACGCTTTGAAATTCAAGATAATTGTAGAGGAGAACTTTTGGCAGTCACAAATTATGATTTTTGGAAAATGTTTTGGCCTTGCTTTCAACAAAGTTTAACCTGTAATACACGTCTTTAAGTGTAGTTTAAAGTTAAAAAGTAGTTTCTCTTACCATGATTATCAGCTATACCTTTGTTGACAAACTTTTTGTACCTTCATTTCAACAATGGATAACCAGCTTTAAATGTTTCCCTCAGCTGTAATTATGTATTAAATCGTTTTATATGCTTGCATGAGAAACTTTTGTACTGTGTTCATCTTGTCCTTGTTAACAATAAATGTGGCAGTTCTTGCACAATAAATGAACCTGGTATCAGTTTTACATCAAAGCTGTCTTAAGCTTTTAAAGAACCTAGTGTACAACATGTCTGTCTCGTTTTGTTTGGCCATTGAAATGGCTAGGCTTCCCCTCAGGTATGTCTCACTGCAATGGGAACTTGTGGATGTTTTCTTTCTTAGTTGAGCTTGCTATTTATTTATTTATTGTTTATATTTTACCTTTTTTACCTGTTTATGATTCAGAACTGCAATCCAGACTCTACAGACTCTCCCCCTCTTTTTAGTCTTGGGAAAGGTAACTCAGACTTGATTAAAAAATAACCTTGAGGCGAAACTCAAGACAGACATTTTGTTAAAATGTATTTTCAGCTGCTCAGTAGCATAAACAAACTGTCAGCAACGGTCATTTGTTTAAATAAAGCCAATCCCTGTCCACACTGGATGAACCTGTAGGTCGTCCTCCTTATAATAACTACAGCCATTTGTATACTACTGCTCCTTATTAGATTCCCTGACTAACAGACAAATATATCCATCACTTAAATGACTACCTCAGCTGAATTCTTTCCTTTTAAATAAATTACTCTGTGGGACAGTCAGTCATTCAATCTCTCTACCCATCGGATTCCTCAAAAGTAATTATGGGCTGAGCATATGGATTTTTCCATAGAACTTGATTTCTAATCATCGTTGAATTGGGTGATGTGTAATGGCCTGTTAACGCATGATGGATCTGGTTAATCACTCTAGTCCCAGTTGGGACATGAAAGAGCTTGCTTACAATCACAGATCAATGTCTGTGAAGGCAATTGTGTCAGTTGAGCCAGACATTTTGTCTATGACGCATACTGTAAGTGGACAGAAAACCTACTAGCTTTTGTTGGGTAATTAAAGTTCAAAGCTGTGATGCTGTACCTGACGTGTAGACATATTTATGATTAGGTCTCTGACTTTAAAATGCCTGCAGAGGGAAGTTTCTCATTTGTTTTTATGTCAGGAAATGTGGCCTGATGGTGAGAAGGTTGTGAGTAGTTGTTTTATGATGACAAGGCCTAATTGTCAATCCTCTGTTCTGTACTAAAAACATGTTTATGCAGATAGGGTTGAGTGTGCCAGATAGGTCCTGCATAATGTGCAATGTCAATCAGAGGCTACCGCTGGCCTGTGCGATGTGTTAGCTGTACTGATAGTCACTTTTTTGTCCCAGTTGTGACACTTCTTTGCAGACTGTCGCTCATTCATTGTGACAGGTACTGGGGAGAAGGTTAAGAAAAAATAGCTTCTTTACAACTAAAATCAGCAGTGTTTTGACAAGAAACACTTTCCCTCAGATGCCCCCAAGCAGAGACCTCATTTGATTGAACTAGCTCTATGTCTATGCTTTGACACAGGTTTCCTAAACACACATTAAGGTTTTGACATGAGATCATATCCAAATTAGCAGACAGGTTTATTTTATATAAATCGTGACTGTAAAAACCCACTGCATCTGTCGCAGTGTAGCTTTAGCTCATTGGCCCTTTTCAAACCTGGCATTAACATTCGTCTTGGGTGATCCGATCACAAGTGGACAGCTCTAAGTCAGGTGTGAATTCACCCAAGAAGCATTGAAGATGCATTGAGGTCCGGTCTCTCAGACCACATTCGGAGGTGGTCTTGGCTGCATATGACCACATGCTTTTAGCAGTGTGTACGCAAATGTGTTCTGGACCAAATTAAAGGAGCACCTACTCAACTAACACCTCTGGGTAAGCGGAAGTACGTACTGATTTGCTGGCTTTGTCCATGAATTTCGAAAAATGCATAGAAATGTATATTTAGTACGTCAAACATCTTGGGGCGATTTATTTTGCCTGGAACATTTGCCAAGGAATAGAACCAGTTTGTATTGTTTTGACTGCTTCAGTGGGGTGGTCATGTGACTTTTCCATGAGGTGGCAAAACTTAGGCAAAAATTTGTATTTTGAAAGTATTTATCATGTCACATAAACTGCTTAGAGTGAATCTTATGTTTTGGATGATATTATCATACTGTTGGTGATGTGTCTGTGTTTTTGTTCTGGTGCTCTGCACAGATCTGACACCTGCCCACCGGCTCTCTGGAGCTCTGTGCTCCACTGTTGCCTGACAAAGTGTCATGGAGGTCCCCGATTACTGCCGGTAGACAATAACTTTATATTTTTGGTTCATAAAATGTTCTCAAAAATGAAACTGCTGCATTTCACTTGGTCTTTGCAAATGGAAATTATGCAAGTTTAATTGCATAAAGGGGAAGTGTGATTACTTTCCAGGTGGCCAGTCAAACCGCATGTGGAGAAGCGATCTAATGCCCAGTGTGAACTGTCATATTTATGATACATCCACACCAATATGTTTTTTTTAAACTGATAACTTTTGCTATGTTACACTACTCCAGTGTTTAAGAACCCCTAAAACGGAGACATTTAAAACACTGCTGACCCCGTTTTAGTTTGAAAATTCCAGGGTTGTGTTTTAGTCTGGACGGGCAGAAACAGAGACCTTTGATAACAGTGACGTAGACACCCACGTTCATTTCCTTTTTGGATCTTATCAGTCATGATGTCTCCTTCCCTGATTCGTCACACCCCTGTCACCCAAGATGCATGTTACATAATGCCAGGTCTGAAAAGGGCCATTGTCTCTTTAAAGTGAATTCAAGTGTACCATAATGCACAGGCTTAGATGATATTCAGCTCTTTTCTTACCTTCTGTCCTTTTATGTGCTCTTTTTTACATTCTATATTCTATTCTACATCTTAAGTGTATCTCTATAGTATCTACATTTAATGCCCAATTATAGCTAGCCAACAGAGGTCTGTTTTGTGCTCATAGCCTTGCACCTTTCATTTAAACCTCAGCTCTATGCATTACAGCCATGCATTCTCAATGGGAACACAAATCCACTTTGTCAGAGAGGACATTTCCCTCCTTGCGCAAAGCTAATTTCAATTCCACATCATCCCTTTACGCCTCCACATTGATTGAAACAGCCTCCATTTTTTTCAGCCTCCATTTTCTGAGGCAGCTGCAGTTTTAGTACTCTTATGAATGACAAGGCCAAAGCTTATGCTTTTGTATGTAAAATGTGCAGCAATGCAGGTTGGAGACATGTAGTGGCAATGGATGAATTCTACCATGCATTAAACTATTTAAAAAGGAGAATACTAGGGATAACTGTTGCTCTGTTCCATGATACCTTGATGTTATATCATGCAATTACTGTATGATACGCTGCTTAATATCTTATATAGTTTTTTTCTGCAGAGAGACAAGGTCAAATTGGTTGCTTGTGGGGTGCCATTAAAGGGAATTAAAGGTCCTACGCTTGCAGCTTTACCTTGCTCTTGAGTGTGAGGGGATAACTGATGCTAAACTGAAGTAAAGCAAATAAAATTGAATGTGTGTTTGATTTATTTGGTGCTTGGTTCTGAAAGTATAGTCATGTGGCTACCACCGCCCTTGTTTGCTTAGCTTCCCAATTTCTACAAATGCCTGGCTTAGACTCAACATTCTACTTGATTACTTTATCAGCCCTTCTGTCACTTCCTCCAAAGTTATGACCTCTTTTTTAACAGTCCACTGCTGCTGTTCTCAAATAGGCGCAATGAGGACTGGCCTCTCTCTATCAATAAGATGCCATGTAATGGAGTAATAAGTCTTTTCAGTCTTGGATACCCATACACAGACTTGGACATACTCATTCTACTAGCATCTAACAGTATGGCCCATGTGTTACATGTTTTAGAGTAGGGTGTATTCAGCATCAGTATAATGTTTGGCTTTTGTTCATCTTGTGGTTCATCCTCAAACGCAGGTAATGACTTTTCTTCCTGCAGAACTCTGAGGTCCCTGGCTTGTTTTGGGAAGATGGATGGGGATTCATTTGGTTTCATTATATAGCCTGACTTATTTATAGCCTGCCTGTGCAGCGCCTCTTGGCCCACTGTGGCCCTGTAAGGATGCTGGGGGCTGAGGCGTTGATGAAACATTCCTGTGTCCAGGGGGTATTCTCTGAGGAGAGCACTGCTTGTTTAAGGGAGGGCAGTGGGGTGACAATGCAAGAACCATGGGCAAGGCCACTGAAATCTAATTTCATAAGCTCTGCCTAGCTACAGCATTCCTGCTTGAGAGCTTTCACCTATCAAAAGTATTGCACTGTGGGGGTTTGGGCTACGTAATGATACCACATAGCCTAACAACATGGGGGAAACTATGTAATGTGATCTGGTCCTATAAAAGTACTTACCACAAAGGAAGGGAAGAAAGAACTTGCTTAGACGACTCCCATGAAACACCCTTTAATATGTTACTTATGCACAGTTTGGAGTTTGTAGTTTCACAGCACCAATCCCAAACCTTTATCTGGATCTCCCCCTTCAGCCTCAGAGATTACGGCTTCACAAACCCTGGAGCCGGGATGCTGTCTGCCTGGTAATTTGATGGCTAATCCCCTGCCTCTTCCCTACAAATCTCTTCCCTGATAAAGGGGTTGCTTCTACATTAGTAAACATGGGAGACTTGGCTGCCTAGGCTGACAGTCAGACAAGAGGACTTGTTGATGAAAGGGGAAGTACAGGGATAACCAGTTCCCTCTGTATAGTTAATAGGAAAGCCCCTTTGCATATCATTCTTGGAAACTCAATTTAAGATGAACATTTTAACCATGGAAAATCCTTTAAGCTTGCTGGTAAGGTGATCTAATGTCATGTATGAGGTAAATAATGTATAGTACATTTCTGCACGTTGGTCAAGTATCTCATGATGATAATAGTTTTAATGGTTTGATGGTGAGCTGCAAATGTGTTGTACTTTACAGAGAGTTCCAATACAATCCATTGTAAATGCATTCATTACCTTTTTGACCTGACTATGTTATCCTAATGATCAATGTTATCCTAATGATCACAGCTAGACACGATGGGTCACTTAAAAGGAATTCCCTTCCTTAGATCTTTCTTCACAGGCTTGTACTGGGCTGTATGGACTGACTACGTGACCAAAGCATTGCTAGGTTGCAGGCTGTAATCCTCATGAGTGTTTTATTAGGGCATGTTAACCACATGATTTTTGTTTTCTGGAGGGTAGTTCACCTCCTGTGATGGTGCATCAACAACGCACTAAGCCCGGGAATCAAAACTGACACCTTGAGCCGAAACATGCTCAACAAACAGGATGTGGCAAGATAGCATTTACCAGTCTATGGAATGACTTCAGCTTGATGACTGCAACATTGGCTGTGATGGCTTTTCATTTGCTGACCTGACAGAGGCACTTTAGGTGTCAGAGTGGATCTGGGTGGGGTGACTGACAGGTCCTGTCCCTGCGTGTCTTTTCTCTATGTGTAACGGCTGGTGTTCAGTCTAATCGTTGTCAGAGAGTGAGATGACATTTCAGGAACAATTTTATGAGATTTCTGTTTTCAGCACATCGCAGACCAGTCAAACATCACAACTATACAAATGGACTGCATTGAGGGCTCCAAGTTTTGCATGTTTTTTTGTTTTTTTTGACTTTGTAATAATTTGCAAATGCCAGCACTACACTTTACCCACACATCTTTGAACAACATATATATTGTATTTTATTTAGTCAGAGCACTACCTTTGCTGTTATTTAGGGTTCTTAATTCATTTTTCAACATTCAACTGTAGTTTAAGTGACCTAATTATGTGACCTAATTATTAGGTTTTAATGATTTTATCATAAATGGCACCGGTTTTTACTCTGAAGATAGCATCTCTGGCATCTTCACTTATAATGTCTGCTTTTCTTTCATAGAAGACTTGATCTAAATACCAGAATACCCAAATATTAATGCTTGATAGGACCTAGCTGCGCTCTTGTCTATTTATTTTTTATATTGGATTAGTCAGTAAAATCCTGTGACTCGCAGTCAATTTAAAATTTCTCTAACTGGATGTGACCAAGAGATCTCTCTCTCTCTCTCTCTGTGTGTGTGTGTGTGTGTGTGTGTGTGTGTGTGTGTGTGTGTGTGTGTGTGTGTGTGTGTGTGTGTGTGTGTGTGTGTGTGTGTGTGTGTGTCCTGTGTGTGTGTGTGTGTCCTGTGTGTATGTTTTGCGTGTGTATGTCTTGTTAGCCAAGCTGCAGAACAGTGACTCTACACTGGTGGTAATTGATAGTCTGGAGGCTGTCTCAGCTGCAGGTAAATCCTATCTGCAGCTGAACTGTGAGGGAGAGGACTTGGGTAGGGGAGAGAGTATAAATAAGTCTTCCAAGGACTAAGGATTTCAGAATAACTGGAGGGGATGTTGGAGGGAAAGAGGACGAGGAGAGCAGATATCATAGAAAGGGTGATAGTGGGAGAAATGTTTAATAAGGCAGAGGTTTTCCCTCGTAGACCGTTGAAATTTCTTCAAGATTGCACAGGCTTAAATGTACATTTAGACTGCATTTTTCTCAAGAACATTGGTCTGAAGACCAGTGTATTACCCATGTCATCTTCTTTCTGTATCCATTGCTTGCCTAGTACATGAAGCACAGAGGTTTAAGTGTGGCTTTTGCCTCTTTTAAAACGTTTCCATCAGATTGACAGAGTGAAATTCAGTCCTATGCGTTGCCCAGGGAGATGTACTGTAGAAAGAAAGCAACAGAGAGCAAGAAGGGGTCGAGCGTGTGAGAGATTGGTCCCAGTGAGAGATTCATAGGTAGTAATGAGGGCGTTGGTGGAGTGTAAGTCGTCGTGTTGTGGCGCTGGCCTGTCAATGTAACGGACCTTGCTAGTCAGCTGGCAATCGATTGTACTGCTCACAACCTCGTCTGCCTGTTGTTCTTCACTCTTCCTGTCTGTCAACCTGCCACCCAGAGATGGAAGACGAAGCAGAATCTTCTCCCAGATGACAGATACAGTGTCCAGATACTTTCTCATTACCCAAAAGGTGGCATGAGGTGAGGTGTAGGGGAAGGCAGGCTGACTCGACATTTGCTGCGAATGTAAAGAGAAAGCCTCAGGAGTAACTTCCAAATTAATTCCTGTTTGTTTTTGGTAACTTTCAGCCTTCACTTGGTTTATTAAATGTGAATTTGACTTGTGTTTTTAGGGCTGCAACTCATTATTTATGTTTATTATTAATGAATCTGTGAAATTTTTTGTAGGGGTCGCTTTTAAATTCCTTGTTCTGTTTGACCAAAAGTCCAAAACCTAAATATATTCCATCTATGCTGATATATAACTAGTGCTGAGTGATATGAAAAAAATAATCTAATTGTGATTTTTTTAGGCCAATATTGTTATTACGATTTAGTATGCCATTAATTAAAAGAAGTTCCTTAACTTCCTCTATCTTTTTCCTTATCCTGTAGCATTATTATTGTTATTGAGAAATTAATATGATTTTTACTGATATCCTGTCAGTAAAGCCTTATTTGTGGTTCAGCTTTGAATCTACGCCGTAGGTCTGTATATAGGTATGCGTAGATACATACCCTACGCCGTACCCTATGTCGTAGCCTGACGTGCACCTCCCCAGAAATGTAACTACACATCACGGCAGCGCAGACCACAACAACTGTCTTTGGTCCGCTTGCCCGTGGCTTGGCATCGTTAAATTTTCTCATACTCATTTCTGGGTTCTGCTTCTCCGTGATCAACATGAAATCAAAGAGAGGGTTAACTTTTCTGCTACAACTTTCCGACCGTGGTCAGAAAGCACAGGGTGAGGGCTAGAACAATGTAGACACACCAGCGCACAAGTAAAAATCCTCACAACGCCGTAGGCCGCTTACGTAGGCTACGGTGTATGCTCTGCTTAGAGCAACTATAAATCAGCCTTTACAGTATTGTGACAAATCACACAAACTTGAGTGCACACTGACTATGGTTCTACCACTCGAGATATTTAGATAACTCAGATGCTCATTGTAAATATGTTGTTAACTGTTCCTGCTTCGGCTTCCAGACCGTGGTCGACATGTTGATGCTCACTCTGGGGTTTATGAGCTGAGGCATTTATTCATGGTCAAACTAAAATCTACACTGTACGTTTACTATCACTTGACAACTTTACTGCAAATTTGTTCTCTGCTCCGATCGTCAACACCTGTCTGCTCTGAGCGCATCCAACGTCTCTCTCTCTCTCTCTCTCTCTCTCCCTCGCTCAACCACACACATTACGTTACTCTTATAACAATGTAATATGTAGACATGTGGATTGCACTTAAACCCGACATAGGCCATTTTCACACAGTAATACTGAAAGCATCAAAGCTTGCACGTGGCATTTTACAAGTTTTCTTCATCTGCAGTACTCTTACAGTTGTCACATTGAGCGTAGGGCAGCGTGTGTGCACATAAAGCCCACAGGGCCAGGCTTTATGTGTTTCTGACCCTCTGGTTAGTTAGATTGTGTGGCATTAAAATTTTCACTTTTGCTATTTGAAAATTGTGTTCTATTACATTGCAATATCGATTTGAATTCATTGTTCAGCCCTGTATATAACAAAGCAATGCAAGTTCACACATTTAGAAGCTGGAAACAGAGAACATATGACATATTTTCTTAAACCTACATTGTGTAATTGTTTTTGTTGATTCTTGTTCTTTCAAAAATATTTGCTCATTCATGTGTAATTACTTCCACCAACTAATCAAAGTATTCTCGTAAGCGTAGAATCTGCCATTTAGAATCATTCAGAATACATTCAGGCAAGTCGCTCGAATGACGGCCGCCATGTAGCGCCTCCATCTTTAAAATACCTTAGCCAAAGAGGGACATACAGTACCTCCGCCTTTCGCAATGCCAGCCGGGAGGGGGAAAAAGAATTAAAACGATAACGTGACAGGCAAAGCAACAAGACCAAATTTAATATTGGAGTGGCTAGAACAACTGCGTGTAAACGATGGCGATACTAAGAGCTATTTTCGGGTCGAAGAAGTTGAAACGCGTTCGGAACGGGAAGGTCTAGAAAGTGTGATGGCAAAATTATATTTTACCCAAGTAACTATGTCTTTCTGTATGTGCTCTTGTTATGTCTCCCCCAAGGAGAAGTTAAATACATTTGTCTGTGAGAAAATAGCCAACCTAGGTTTACTGAGATACAACCGTAGTCACAAGGTCTCTACAAGTTATACGACACAACATCCCTGTGAACCAGACAGACCAGAAGGTCCCATCTTCATTTGTTATTAGATTGAATTGTGTGCTTAAAGCGATGTCACTCCCTCTCTCTTATCTGTGTATTTAAGCTGATGTTCTTGATGTGTGAACTTTGAAGACTCTTCCACATGTTGCTGCGTGCATCTTGTGAACGAGTTCTCCTATTCTGCGCAGAATATATGTACTTCAATAAATTACAAAAACCTACATTGGTTTCAGTCTACTATTTCTTGTTACTTGTTTCATCTTCAATTATTCTAAAACAGTTAATTAATCTACACCTGCTGCACCCTGGGTATTTTCCACAACAAAAGTAATATTCAGTTGGTTGTCATATACAATTTCACTGCTAGATGGGAGAAATTCTTACACAATGTAGCTTTAATAATTCACTGAAATTATAAATTGAGCATCAAAATTGTTGCAGATTAATTTTCTGTCCATTGATTAATCTTTGGATTACATAATTGTTTTAGCCCTAGAAAAAACTGTTACCAATAGAAATACAGTTCTGCTCATATCATGTAGGACAAAATGTTGGATTAGACACTCAGTTAAGATAGAATGCCAGGTTCGTGGGGAGTTTAGAGTCTACATCTTTTTAGTTAATTGCTCTATAGCAGAAACAGTTTTTAGAAGTACTGTACTTGTTTGATGAACATGGTCTAAGCAGTGTCCATGCTTCTCTTGCCCTTTATCGACTCAGCCCTGCATATTCCGCGCTCATCTCTTTTACATTTTAAATCCCCAGCCCTCCGGAGAGCGATGGGGATATATGGCTCCATCTGCTCCAACAGACTGGCTTGTGGCTCAGACAGAGAGAAAGAGACAGAGAAGGAGACATGGCAGAGAGAGAGAGAGAGAGAGAGAGAGAGAGAGAGAGAGAGAGAGAGAGAAAGAAATAGGGGATGGAAAGAAACATAGACTGACAGAAAGACAGAATGGCTTATTAGAATCTGCCTCTTTTCACTAGTTAGACGGGCTGAGAGGATAGCCGTCTGGAGTAAAAGGCTGGAAAAAAGTTGGATTAGGATGCGGGGATCCTCTTTATTCCACATTTGCAACGGCAACTAAGCCATGTTAAATCTTAGGTTAGGTCCCAACTGTTTCAGGTAGACCAGGAGTCTTGGGTTTTTGTTTCAAGATAGCTCTCAGAATAGCATATGTTATGTGTGCCTTTTAGATTCCTTCAAACACGTTTCTCATCAAGGGGTCCTCCTTTCTAAATAGAACCGCCCCGGACACCATCAGGTCCAATGTTTCTGTTTCCCACCACAAATGCTTGGTTATATAGGAAGTGCTTTTCTCAGCCTTCCCTGAGTTAGTCTAACCCCTCCCTATGTCAACACTGGGTTTGTTCATCTGTACCTTGGACCACAGAGGGTTGTTCCTGTGTCTTTTACATGCTCTGTTGTAGGGTAAAATAATAAAACCATGTGTCAACATACAGTTTCATTCGCACGTTTCAGCTTCAACGGAAGCCAAACAAGCCCAAAACTATCCAGTATAATAGGAAAAATCTTGGACATTCTGTGTCATGAAGTGAATGTAGGCTACAATTGCATATCCTCACCTATGTGTTTAGTGGTGGTACGTTAGAGGAATACTGTTGCACTTGCTATTGTTGACTAGGGCTGGGTACCGAATTAAATACTTTTTAGGCACCGACCGAATTGCCTGCTTAGTATTGAGTATTGAAAAATGCCTCGTCATTACCCAATTTCAATACCTAAGGAGCAAATCCTATCAGCGTCAGTGAGCCAGTAAGCATGCAGCATGCTTCTACCAAGAAGAACAATGTCTGTGATTTGCTGTCTAATGTTACACCTCGTAGAGATACGCAGGAAAAACTCTACGTTATGCACATAGACGGGGCTCACGTATTAGAAGCTTAAAACTAAAAATGTGTGCTGTAATGTTGTAATTTTATGAAATTGGTATCAAAAAAGTATTGTTTAGGAACCGGTATCAAAGTCACAGTATTGGTATCGGTACCGGTATTGAATATTTTTGAACGATACCCAGCCCTATTGTTGACATAACAGTTCCTCAGAATTAGATTTGCATAAAAGATTGTTGTGAGATAAGTGGTTGCAGTTGGACAAGCACAAACCATGCCCCCAGTACCCTTGAGCCAGTGAATGACCACTTTTTTTGACTAATAACCAATGCAATGCAATGCATAGCAGTTTGGTGAATCCTTCCACAGCCAATTTGAATTTCCCTAGATGCTAGGAATCTTCTTTTTTCTTTGTGAATTAAATACCTGACAAATTAAGGTATTTGATCACATCCTCATATAGCACCAATCTTAGTACAAAGTATTGTGGCAAACAATTACTATAGCTAGTTGTTGCTCTGTCACTGAGCACTGAAGCCACAGCTTAGTTCTTATGTAGGCCTCTAGAAGGTCCTTGTTGGCCAAAGAGCTTCACTCCCAGCCCGTTACAGTAACTAATCTGGCCTGACACCAAGCTGATTTACAATACCCTCTACCCTAAGCACTGACTCACTAGAGGTAATTGATTTAGAACAGTGTAGACACCTGCTGAATAGTATGAAGCCCTGATAAAGCCCCCTCCTACCCTCTTATACAAAGTTGGGCCCAATATTTTAACCTCAGTGCCACCTGTAGAAAATAAATAGCCTACACTTAAACCCAAAGAGAAAGGGAAGGTTTAATTCCTTGTTGAGCAATACTAGTGAGAAAACCTGCTTATACAATGTGTTTTTAGTTTGTATTGTGTTACATATTCTTCCATGTCCTACCATAGTTCTACATTGCTAATCGTTCTAACAGTTCTGCTCTTTCCGGTTGCTAAAGATCCAGTCATGATATATCCGTCTCTGTTTGGCCATCTATTGATCTATGGAGCTCTGTATTTGCCAGTCTTTCTCCTCACATGCCTTCACTCTATTTGTCTTTTACTGGCAGAGACAAGGCTTTCTGCCCAGGGGGTGGGGGAGTTAAAGTTGTGGTCTTAGGGGTGGGGGTGGGGGTGTCCATGCCTTCTGTGCTGCCTGCCTAGTCATTTTATGGCACCATCTGTCCACAAGCAAACTGTCAAGTGGTTACGTCTTTCCCATCTTTCTTGCTTGACAGTATGAATTTCCTTCTGATATGTATGCACATCTGCTGTTGAGAATGTGTCTAGGTTTCTATTGCTAGTTTAATGTTTGGCCATAGAACAGAATCATTCTTAATTATGCAGTAATTAATTTGTAGAACTCTAAAATGTAAACAGGTACAAATAAATAATAGAAATCTTTGAACTAGGGCAAGGCTATGAGCTGCGTACATTTTTAGAGATCCTGAATTGAATACAGAGCTTTGTTTTTGTTTTTATCATTCCCCATTAGTTTTATTTAGGTTCTACCTTTGAGCTTGTCCAACACAATAACAATGAGAATCTTTATGTGCCACTTTTCAAAACAATTAAGCCTCACACCTCAAAAGTCTTCAGAATGAAAGCATGGTTTAACAAACGACAGAAAATGTGTCCAGCTGTATATTTGTGAGACTTGTTTGAGTTAAACATTATTTTTTTAATTTTACTTTATAACTTTATGAATATCAAGCTTAAAGCTAGGGTAGGCAGTTTTATTTGGCGTCACTGGGCAAACGTTTCGAAACCTTTCAGCAATTTGTAATTCAAGTGTCTGAGAGAAAATGGACCTCTCTGCCTCCTTTTGGCTTTTTTTTAGGCTTTAAAAAAATCTAACCCGTGACTGGAGACTTTGGCCAATCACAGGTCATGTCAGAGAGAGGGTGTTCCTTTTGGCTGTTTTACAAATGCAGATGCTAATGCACATCCCTTTGGTGAAAGCCTGATTCAGCAGTGGAAAATCCTGCCGAAAAAGTTGCTGTTCCAGCATTGGCAACAACTGCCTATGCTGCAAAGCAACTCAAAAAAGGAAGACAGACTTTTCAAAGGGAGAGTCTGAAAGAGTCGGACATAAACGCAATAAAACACATTAATATCGGCAAATCATTTTAGAGATGGAGAGGAAATGTTGCTAATAGTTTAGCTTTCTGCTAACCGTAGCCAAAGGCTCACGACTGCAGCTAATTTAAGTTTATGAGTATGAATAGCTAGAGCCTCATCACAGTATGTCATCTCAAAGCGCTTTACAGGCTCACAAGTTTGCAAAGAAGAAATACGGTAAAGCTCATAGAACTGAAGGACAGAGGGGAGAGACTGGTTTTAACTGGTTTGTATCTGTAAATATGGCTCCTAAGGTTAGTGCTACTTTACAGAAGGCTGTTTCAGCCACTCCATTGTTCCAGGTATGCACAGCATTGCTTTTATTTGATGAATGTCTGTTTTACATTGAGCTTGCTTTTTGATTTATTGCAGGCCCTTTGCCCAGCACTTTGTAGTGCAAGCCATTTTCTCCTTGCTCTGCAGCTCGACAACGCCAATAATCACTCTCCAATAAATTCAAATGGATGTGGAGCTTTGGTATGTCTCTTCTACTCCGTGTAATACATATCACCTTTCATTCCAAGATTGATTTGCAGCTGAAAAGATTGGTAGCCCCCTCAGAGGTGATTGTAAATCCCCACTTCAGTTGCAATTTATGGAGGTGCTTGAGTTTTGTCAAATGTTCACTCAACCAGACTAAATACCAATCAACATTGTATCATATGGGTGAAGCCATTATGCAATGGTCTTTGCATTCTGTTTAGAGGCAAGTTAGTGCCTCAGGACATTATCAGGAGCCTGGTGTATTAAATTCAACCCTCATGCGTCACAGATTACATCACAATGTGTCATGGGGACCTATGTTGTAAATGTCTGCATACATTTCATTTGGATGTAGTATTAGCACACATTATTATTGAGGTGTCTTAAATGAACTACCTGATGGATTTGTCTGAGTCATACTCACAAGCAGACACATTCCTCATGTGATTTACTACATTAGTGTTTTAATTGTAGGTCAGCATAATCAGTGCTCCTTACTTTATATTGCTCAACTTAGGGCAGTGCATTTATGTGTTATAGGTGCCTTTCAGTCTATCAATCTTCTGCTCGGCAGGAAGGCGTTAACAATTAACTCTGTGGAATCAGATTGTAAACAAAAGTGCTGTAAAACTTGATAGGTCACAGGACATTACCCTTTGTTAGGTGAATTTCCATGCAGGGCCTTGTCGCAGCCCTGTAAAAAAAGACATGCACCATCAAGTCTGTGTATACAAAAAGGCTTTCAGAGTTGGAGGGAAAACCTAATTTTGTTACTTTACACTTTCAATTTACAATACAGGGCTCGTAGGCTTGCAGTAATTCTCATGGGGTCTTGGGGGGTGCGTGTTCACCACTGAGGTAAAAAAAAGGAGCACAGACTTGTGAGGGTTAGCCTGCTTGGGCATGGAAAACTAATCAGGGGCCAAAACACTGCTGTCGAAATTCAGCTTGTAACTGTGTTTATGGAGCCGTTGCAGGCTGCGCCAACACAAACCTCTCTGGTCTGGGTTTATCACCTCCAGAGACGGCCATGATTAGCTCCCCACACTGCTAGCCATATATCTCAGCTGTTCCCACCCCCACCCCCTCAGGATGACCCATTAAAAAGAGACGGAGAAAAAGGGAGAACATGAGTAGGAGGGATGGAAACGATAGAGAGCAGAGATGCTACCTGTAGTTAGTGTAATAGTAGTGTTTACTCAGCCTTTGCGCTCTCTCTGCACAGCTGTGCCTCGTTTCATCTCGTCATTGTCTGTCTGTAGACCACCAGTTCTGTATGGGTGGCCACTCCTTTGCCACACACGCACACACACTAGGAGTAATGTCTTGAATGACAGGCATCTGATGTAGGTGGCAAACAAGCACACAGGAAAGGTGTGTATTTTTTGTTATATTCCCCTGCCTACTGAACTCACTCAAAAGCTCTTTTACTTCACTAAACCTCTTAGTCGTCTGCCTAAAAAAGCATGTATACAGTATACATCACGCTCTGCATTACTGAGAACTCCTCAGACACTCAAGACTCCAAATCCTCTTTTTAAAAGTCCTGCCTGATGCCCTGACGAGTGGCTTGTAAGGGTTAGTTCAACTTCAGTACCAATTTAATAACCTTCTGTTCTCTTTCATGGTGTCTGTGTTTAGATAAAATGTTACCGCTATAGAGTATTTTCTCTTTATAAAGCATTCACATTCAAATTTGACACAAGACCCAATGCTGCACCTTAAATTATGTTTAGTCTGAATCTCCAACTACATCTCAAATGTTGTTGAGTGATTGAAAACATTTTAGGCTCCAATGAATAGGCTAGCTGTTCCTAAACATTAGCTAATCAAGCTGGAAGGCTTTAATTTGTTGAACACAGCCTTTTGTTTCTTCAAGAGGTTATATATAAGTGATAGGGAACTAACAAATCTTTGACTTTGTCTTGTCTATTATTTTCCTATATCAGGGCACCACATTCTATAGGCTACTTCCATAATAATAAAGTTTTGGTATACGTTGTGGCATACCGGTTTATGAAACATTCAAACTGAAGGCTATTCATTAAAAAAAAATATCTACTCTAGCTGTAAAACTATTTAGCTCCTAAATTCATCCTGACTAATTATTGCGATTATTAATTAGTTTTCAATTTCTGGTGAAATAATCTGGATGATCATTTTAGCCGCAATTATGTTGTGCTAGCTCTTTCTCTTTCATTCACACTTCCCTCTCTTATTCTCACACACTAACCAGGCATCAGAATTAATTTATTACCAAGACAGAAGGATTCAAATACAATCTCACAAGGGCAGACATCCACCCCTACATGTTCTTATTGTTTTTCTCTCGCTCTCCCACATAGTTGCAAACAATGTCTTCCTCTGTGCTGAGCCACTTGCTCAGATTTTGGATCACCCTGTACCATTTCCATGTTGGTTCCCTGTCCTTCTCTCAGTAGCACTACCGCCACAGCACAAATGCACATACTGGTGAGTGTTGTCCCATAGTATTTGTGTGCAGCTGGGAGGAACCAACCTGCACTGGGATAAATAAGCAGCTATATAAATAAAGAATAAACCTCGCTCCAGGAATTTGTCTCATTGAAGATGAAAAGCATCTGCCTCTCTCTGGCATCTGCTGTAAAAGATATCCCTCCACTGCCAAGGGTTTGGAGCACGGCGAGTAGCCAACTCTATCAGCCTCACTCACTCTGTCTAACCACTACCGTGAACCAACGCAACACTAGCGTACATAAAAAAGGAGTGTCAAAACAAATTTGTCAGCCAACAAAGTTGATGTGAGTTACACTCATTTTGCAAAGCTAACTTCGGGTATTAAGTTGAAATACAAATGGGGCCTAAATGTCTTTAATTTTGGTTGCAGAGTAG
The DNA here is from genome assembly GCA_023631565.1 of Gymnocephalus cernua. Classification (NCBI taxonomy): domain Eukaryota; kingdom Metazoa; phylum Chordata; class Actinopteri; order Perciformes; family Percidae; genus Gymnocephalus; species Gymnocephalus cernua. The sequence goes on along the minus strand of CM042436.1, from coordinate 25,266,838 downwards.
AGATATGATTGAGTTCTTTGGCACCCTGACCAGTGTATTTGTGCTTAACACACCAACAATAAGCTGCTTTCTCATTCACAGTGAAGGTGAAGACACAAGGGGAATCTCTTTTTCCCAAGGTTTTAAATTATTTGAGCTGCACTTGTGGGTATTTCTTAAAAGTCCACATGCAGGGAGGAGTAAAATACAGCTTGATACGATCACAGTTTGAACTTTCACTGATGATAGACGGTCTTGGCTGCAAACAGTGTTTGGAAATTCCTTCGATGCAAGGTGTGCTGCATAGGAAATGAGTTTAGTAGACATAAAAGCCTAGAAGCCCATTCCTGTAAGTGACAAACAGCAATGCCGAGCTAGCCGTCAATGATGCCTGTCTGTAACTTTGCCCAGGTGAGGCACAAGCACCGTGACTCACACAAAGCATTCCTTCACATCATTTTACTCAGCCATGTCTGTCTTTTCCTTTGCCAAGTGACTTGTCGAAAAAGGTTAAAGTAGAACTCCGATGAAGAAAAGGAAACCCTTGAAATTTTGCTTTTCGAAGATCTCTGCCTAGCAGAGTGTTTTCCTTGGTCTTGTTTCACAAAGCGGGTGGTCAAAGAGGTGCCCGGTGTGTGCGTTTTTTTTTCAGTGTTTCCACACACATCGAAACAGCCACATGAGTAATGGGCTGCTCAACACCTCCACAAGCTTAAGAATGGAAAGTTTTTTTTCCCCACAAGATACTGAAAGCATTGTGTTCCTGACACTCTAACGTATTTAGCTGAACTGAATAGAATAAAGCTGACCGGCCACCCAGCAAGCCTCAAGATAGTTCACATTGTGAGCGCCTCTTTTCACAAATATCAGCAATCAGTATTGTTCACTTGTTGCCACTATAACCTCGACAGTGAGACTGAACAGACGACAGAAGACAGTTTTTAATTCAATTCCAATATGCCTCTTGTAAAAGCTTCACACAGAATCATTGTCAAGGAGCCCTTGAAGAAGAAAGTAGGCTTACTTGAAAACTTTAAAAACTTTTCTTATTTTAGTTCTTTTTTTCCCCTAAAGTCCTCTGGAAATACTGCTTTAATTTAATCAAAAGAGAGATATCTATCCTTACCATATTGTGGTCTTCTTTGCAGCGTTATGATTACTCATCACACTTGGCCATGGGCAAGAGTGTAGGGATAACAAATTTAGTTAGCTCAATTCATGGGGATACACAGTTACTCTGTTCATAATAGCATTAGACATCGAAACTACTGGCTATGACAAATTTAGGGTCATATATCAGAATCATATCAGCTGGCTTAGTCATTTCCTACGCTAAATGTAATTCCTAAAAAGGCAAAGAATCAATGCTGGTGTGGTTTAATTTGAGGAACAGCCTTTGTTTTTGTGTCTCCACCCACTACTTAAGACTATGGAGTAATGCTTTCTGTTTTATTGCTCAGTTAATTATGGTTAATTTGTGGTACACCTGCTGCTGCTTTTGTTAACCAACCATGTCCCCCTTGTGCTGTGTTATATGTTAAATGTGTATGTGTGTATACATGTTGTCATATTATGAGATCATGGCACTTAGTGTGATTTGAACCCATCTGGACGACACAGTTTCAATTTCTTAATGGGGAACATTAAGTGTGCGGCAGTCCTTAGGGAGTACTGTTTGGGAGGTCCTCTGGGTTTTTAACTGATCCCCATTGTGAGAGGATAGCTGAGGAGCTTAATCCTGCATCCTGACCTCCCCTTTGTTCTTGTTATTTCTTACCATGATTTCTCTCTGTTGCACTGTACTGCCTTCGTTTCCTAGCTCTTTTGCTGATGTAGTTTGCGTGTTACATTCGCTTCACTTGTATTTTCCTCTGCCCCGAGCAGAATTTTGTTGTGGGTATTGGGTGCCTTGTTGATCCGGCCAAAGATCTCTAATGTTGTGTGCTGTTGTTTTCTTACAAGTGTAGTGTTAGGGGTTCTTACAAGTGTACAACATTTCAGTCTCCTTTGGTTCTGCTCTGCGACTTGCTTTTGATATTTCTGCTTTACTGTGTTATTATGCACATTCAAATATATGCAAATGTATAGTGTATTTGAATACTAATGTTTCTGTACTCCTGTTCTGCATGTGTTTTCTCTCCCAGGTGTTAGTCTTTGATCCTGTCAGAGTGGGACGTGTCTAGCAGGGGACTGAGGAGGGAGCAGTGCCAACTTGGAACATGGTGCCTAATATTCACCTGACAGTGCCCCTCCTGCCCAGAGGGGCGTTGCTGTTCCTGCTTCTACTCAGCTGCATGGTGTTCTCCTTTCAGGCAGAAGGTAAATAACCTAATTCACCTGTGAAGTCCTGCCTTGCTTCCTGTACAATCTGATCCTACCTTAAGCTTCATAAGTATTTTGACAGTAAGAGCATTTGAGCCCCTCATTTACTACACACATGGGAGGTTAAAAATCAAGTTATTTTAGAATAACTTCAGGTGTATTGCCTTATCTAGTCATCAGTTGAACAAATGCAGCCCTTTTGTGTGTAATTTAACCCACTACAGTGTAATTTAACCCACTACATTGTTGAAACTTAATTGAATATACAGGGATGTTCACAAAGAACAAGCTGTCATGCTGCGCAGCAAAGAGTTTAATTTTAAATAGAATATAGATTAAATTTACATTTGGTGTCTTTGGTGGATTCCAACAGAAATAGCAGCTTGTCTAATGCATGTCCTAAAGTATAAAGAGATTTAGCATTTGCACTAATAATAAGCGTACAGTGCACAAAGTAAAGCTCTATCAGCCTCTGTGTCTGGCTGTAAATCTGAATGACGTTTGGCTGGAAGAAGGCGCTCAGGAAGATGTGTCATCGTTGCTGTGCCTTAGGGTCTCGAGGGCAGTATAAAAGCACACTGCCCTGCTGAAGACGTGGTCAGGGACGGAATTAATTCAGCACATGACCTCACCTATAGTGCTGTCATGGGGTCACTTTAATTCAATTATACCTCGACCCCTCCCATTCCCCCCACCCAACCACACCAACTGCCCTGTCCTGACATACATGGGTCCGATAGGATTTGTTTTTATGTACCCCTTTGCCTTGTGTCACTCATCCATGTGTTGTCATCTTTGTTGCAGTGTGTCTAGAGTTTTGCACAGTATCAGTGTGAACTTGACCTTGCAGAAAGGTTTTGCACTCTGTCTTTGCTCTGCCTGTAATGTGATCGGACCAAATCAAACATGACTTACTACTGGACAGCAGTAAGACCCGCTGCACTGTATCCATTCCCAGACTTAAACACACATACGTGCTGCTTTTCCTATGCAACCAAAACTATTGCAGTATGTTGCAATATGTCTACTCCCTTCATTACACCCCAATATAAAATAACAAACTCAGAATAATAGGCAAGTTACTTAATAATTAAAAGAAAGTATGAATGGCTGATACATAATTGTCTGGAGGAAATTGATGAAATCATTGTAAGACAATTTTTGGTCTATGAATAATTGGCATGGCACTCTTTTTGACAAAGCAAGACCTGCAATGTCAGTTATTTATTTATTGGTTGTGCGCCGTGTTCATGGTTATTTTACAGTATGTTATGTACTGTACCTGTGCTCTTCTATGCCTGCATTTAAATTGCCACAAAGGGGATTCACAGCATTGATTCAATTACATACGCTTATCAAAGATCATCAAGAAAACAAGGTAATGTCAGGGGCATTCAAGGTGCCAAGATATTATTAAAATGTCCTAAATCTGTCAGACACCCAATGTAGCCCAGATTTTGGATGGGACCCTAATTTTAAATATGTGCTGCTAATGTGCTTGTTTTAATTTATATTGTGCAGCTACATACAAAGGTGAATATTAAGTAGGTTGACTCTACTGTATCTTATGCCTTTAGGGGATGTTGGCCATCTTCAGTTGCCATATTTCCAAAGAATCACACACAGCTAGACATGGCTTGCTAGCTTGTATTTTACTGTGTCCAATTCTGTGAACAGTGGGTTGATTTGGATAATGTTCTACAGTATCTATACTTATGTATCTAGTCTTTTTCCTCTCCTCCTCTCTGTTTCCATGAAAGCAAGAATGCCCTGGTCTCTAATTTCGGTAATCATATCATTTACGGATAAAAACCCAGAGCCAAGCATTTTAATTACAACAGACAAAGATACTCTGCTGTGACAAGCTGGCACAAGCGTTTCTATTGAAGATACACTCATGATACATGGATGAGGAACATGAGAAAAGATGGAATTTCAGCTTAAAAGAAAACTTATATAGACTCATAGAAAAGCCTGGCTCTGGTCCGAGGTTAACCCATATAGTTTAATGTAAGCACACATGGGAAAAGGCCTAGGCCTGCTATTACCCAGACTGTAAAGCAAACAGACATAGAATTAAAATAAGACAGTTGGGGGGCAAAAATAACACCTACCACTAATGGCGGGGTTGTGTGCATTGGATGCCTGTAATTTGTATGCAGCGTAGTTATGTGAACTTAATAGTTCTGGTTTGGATTTCCTGTATAAAAGTACAGGGCAGACACCAGACAGATATTATGGGCGGGGTGCCTGGCAAGTTTCTGATTGCATACAGTACGTTCGGTCTGATGTCCTTTTCTCCACCTTGAAAAACTTTCGCAGGCAAAGCAACCATAGGTTGAAAAGCAGTGTTAGGCCTTCTCCTTACATAACAATAATAGATAATTCCATTTACAGTGCATTGTTTGCTGGTTTGGGAACGACTAATTTCTCTGACGTTAAAACAGAATTTTCAACTTTGACTAGTGGACTAGTCTAAAGTAAGAAAATACTGAGAAATAGTCACAATTGAGCACAATTTAATCTAAAAGGTTATACATTTTCCGTTATTAATTAACGTTTCTACTGCATATATTATAAGAGCCATTTGAAAACGTTAATCACACTTTTCAATAATATTTCCCCAATGACCGCTTTGAGACCGAAGACCGGCAGGAAGGACGAGGCTAAGCTATGGACCGAGGGAAGGTCAGGCGGCATGGTTCACCTAATAATAATAATTTTAATAATATGTTTAACCGACTAGTATTTCTGGTGCTGACTAGCGTTGGTAGCAACATTTAATCAACCCGTCGACTAATAACGCACATTCCTGATGGCTACATTTCAAATGTTGTTGTCGTACTATTTGTTTGTAAAACTTAAGATGGTGCAGTTCATCATGATTTAGAAGCACAAATAAGTACAAGAAATCCTCCACCAGCACTATCAATGTAATAGCCCTATGACATCATTCATGTATTGTCACTGAGTAGGCACACAGTACGGCGTGATTACTCTGAGTGCTGATCGCAGAAGGTCCCATCGATCCCTGGGGAGCTCAGCCTAATCAACCAGCTCTGTACAGCCTCCTGGTACACAATAGGCCACTGGCCCACAAGGTCAGCCTCAAAGTCATACATACCCAGCACTTAAATGTAATGGTTATCTTTTTGTAGTGCTGTCATTGTGAGTTATTTCACTGGCTTTAATAAGCTTTTGATGTATGTGTCTCTTCTCGTGCCTCTCATGTTATAATCTTGGGTGGCTTTTCATGTGAAGTGCGGCAAGACCACCACAGCCTTTGGACCCAAGCCTGCTCTTTTCACTCCCAGTGGCAGGAGGATTACAATGGGACCATAATTAACATAAATTTAAATTGACTTTTTACGTCAGACCACTGTCATGCCACAGCCGTTTTAGTGTCTTATGTTTGTGTCCCCACACGTGCCACTATTAGATTCATTGTAGTTTGTTAGTTCTATAGACAATGTATTAGCTATTGTGTTTCTTTATTGTCCATTTCCTAGACAGGTTTCCCATGGGGCAGCTATGCTAAATATACTGTACAGGTGCACTGGTATTGGACAAAAAATATCCACAATTAGCCAGTAATATAGCATATCTTAAAACCATAACCTATAAGAGAAGCTCAATAGATTGATTTGACAATTTCTAAAGCTCCTACAATGGACTGATGTGATTGTGCCAAAGTGGTTTGGAGAGGGGTGGCCAGACGGGTGGCCGGGTGGCTGGAAATTGGATTGCATCTTTTAGTGTCCATATGGTCACCCAGTTTAAAAACTGACAGGGATAGAAATTGATTCTTTTTTAATTAAAAGTAACCACATCCACCTTGGAGAGCCACTTGGAGAGTAATGCAGTTAGTTGTGGTCCACACACATCATACAGACAGGCACACTGAGAGAGGCTAAGGTGGAGGGAGAACTAAACAACAGAAAATGCACTCTGAGAAAGCAGTGGGGAAACGGCAATGTATGTGAGAAAAACATCTGCAAGATAAAGTGTTAGAGGAACACAATTTAGACGTTGGGGAGATTTGATGGGTAGTTGTTTTCATAAGCCTGTGCAGCAATGTCAGAATGGAAGGAGGAAAGGGTCATTGGATGTTAATGATGTGAGATTAATAGTTTAATTAGGGAGCTCAATAGCAGGGCCAGAGGCAGTCACCCAAACTCTATCCCGGATTTGGCAGTGCCACAGGACAAGAACCGCCAGCGTCCTTCCAGAAAAGGGCAGATGGAGAAAGACATTTAATTCTATGTTCATTGTGATGGTTATATTGACAGTCACTCCAATTCCTCACTTTTACATTCTTACTAGTCTCGCATTGTCAGACCTATCTCAGCGGTGTGTGTCTAAACCAATCACAATCGTCTTGGGCGGCGCTAAGCTCCAGACGCTGGCTCTGCTCTCGGGAAATAACTTCTTTTGGTAGAACATTTGCACCCTACAAAAGAAAACGGCACATACAATATTAACTGTTCACACAATACAGTAACGTGAGCTATTTAAATTAGCTGGATACATGGTTAAACATAATGAACTCTTACCAGTGTATCGCTGTGTGTACTTCGTCCATAGCAATCCCCACCGATTGTTCCCAAAACGTCCCAGTTAGATAGTAAATGCTGTGCACATATTTGTTGTAAATCTTTTACAGTCATTCTCCAAATAAACCAAGCAGGCCTGCCTTGTTGCATGATCCAAATTTTCTTCAAAACTTTCCATTTTTAGCGTGTAGCTTGGTAGCTTGAACTTTGTTGTTGTTTCTCAAAGCGAACAGTTTGAGAACAGCAACACACAGAGAGCAGAAAGTGAGGGACATCTGGTGTGTGAGCCTGCAGTCTTTTCTGGAAATGCAATTCTGTTGATCCAGACTACATTCTCACTTAATCTTGGGCTACTTTGAATTGAAATAATATTTTTTAAGGTATGATGTGGATTTATTTTATGCCCATACAAAAGTGTTGTTACATTCATTGATTAGGCTGTGCTGCGATTGGAGAAATCTAAGATAGCTGGCATTAAAAAGAACATAATCAAGTAATGTTAAGGCACATTGCCATACACCCATATAGTGTTTACTGTTGGAGCATCCTCCAAGGTGCATTTAAATGCATCAAACTCAAACCAAACAGGCACATGGCACAGCATAATGCATGGTTGGATCTCAATTGATAACTATTTCATGGCTAAATGGTCACCTTAGCTCTTCAGAGATGCAAATCACAAGGGAAACAACAAACAGCCTGTTGGGGTTAAGCCATCATTTCTTTGTTGTTCCATATCCCTACAGTAAACATAATTTAATTTCACCCTCAATTTTGGCTAGTGGAGAGTTGAATTACTTAAGCCCTTCGGGCCTTGTGGGTGAAAAGATGAGAACAATGGTAGGGGCTCTTTATGGTCTCTGAGGGAGGGCTAATCTAGGGGTGGCAAATTAATGAGGTTAGTGAGGTTGCAAGGGGGTTTGTGGTGATGGATGGAAAGCTAACCCTAAAATAGGATCTCTGAAGAAGCTAGGAGCCACCTCAGTGGCGGATCCCCATCCCACCCCCTACCGGATCACTTAACACACTTAACATTTTCCCCACACTGGTCTATTAATGTCAGGGTCCGAGCCAAGGTGACCCTTGGACTTCACCCAACAACATTAACAAAGCCCCCCCCCCCACAAATGTCCTTTCGTACTCCCACAGCAACTTTACAGAGTAGTTTGGATTTCCATAACAAAGATGTCATGCTATATACTTTATTACATATTCAAGCTGCATTCAAAATGGGCTTTTGCTTATTTGTATTTTGTTTTGCATGCGAGTGTCCCCAGGTTGACACTCTGCTACCCACCCACACATGCCTCCAAATGCAGCAGTCAGTCGTCCTTCACAGTTTCAGAAGGGAAAAACGCTTAGTTCCATGACAGGGCAAATGAGAACATTTCATCGACTTAACTAAATGAACATTGGAGGTGATGTAGCCCCAGGGTTATGAAGATAAGCTGTGCAGTTCAGCTGAGACATTAGCAGGCTTGTATTGTAGGTTAGGGCCACACACTTCATAAAGAGCCTGTTCTTTGGAGACAGGGAGTTATTTTGCATTTTACATTTGCATTGTGTGGCAGACTATCCATCAGTTTTTTTCAGTTATTGATATGGTGAGTCTCCAACTAGCAGGAAATTATGGGTGTTAGCATTGAGAAAAGGAACTGTAAAACATAAAGTATAGTTTGCCCTCATTTTATAATCATCATTTTTATTAAAAAGTATGCAATAATGCAATAGAAGTAGTTTTACCTTAAAAAGGTATAACAAAGAAACTAATATCTGCCTTTATCTAATTTATCTAGTCTGTTAAAACCTTCCCTTAAGGAATCAGGTGGATGAAAAAAGCCACAGGTGGTGTATCATCTTTGACTAGATTTCGGTTGGGTGCCAGTTTAAATACCACAGGTAAAATAAAATCTCAGATTCCCAAAAGTTTGATAATAGACACGCCCACATCCTCACCATCAATAACACAATTTACACATTTATCCTTGCCTGTTTTTTAAACAGTTATTTTTGAATGACTACTCCAGGCATTGGTCACAAAAGCACCTTGTGTTTTTTTTCAAATGTCATATATTGACTGACAGACAAGAGAAAGAGAGAGAAAGAGCAGACTTGACTAGACTCTCGTTCATAATCAGCTTGAGAAGATGAAAGCCATTATATTAATGTTGCTCACACTGGGAAGAGAGGAATGAAGGGTAATTGCACTTAGAGTTCTTGTTCTTCTCAGCTGTCTTGAATAATTCACTGAAGGCAGGAAGGCCTTATATAAAGCTGTGTTCCACGAGGGTATTGAACGTTTGATGTTTTTCTTTTCCTTTTCTCTTCCATAGGTTTAGATATTTAGTCTTAAGTACAGTAGGGCTGACCCTGAATAGTTGCCTATTCGATAATACGTTTTAAAGGTCCCATGGCATGAAAATTTCACACTTTATGAGGTTTTTTAACATTAATATGAGTTCCCCCAGCCTGCCTATGGTCCCCAATTGGCTTGAAATGGTGATAGGTATAAACCGAACCCTGGGTATCCTGCTCTGCCTTTAAGAAAAAGTAAGCTCAGATGGGCCGATCTGGAATCTTGCTTGTTATGAGGTCATAAGGAGCAAGGTTACCTCCCCTTTCTCTGCTTTGCCCGCCCAGAGAATTTGGCCAACCCATGAGAGAGAGACATCATGGCTTTCAAACGAGCAAAGTGGCAGTTGGTCAAGGCCACACCCCCACCCTCCACCTTGTCCCCCCCCCCCCTCCTCCTCAATATCTACAGACACAGAAATGGCACATACCAAGCAAAGCTCATTGTGGGACTGGCTCTAGTGGCTGTAATTCTGCACCAAGGCTGAATTTTGGGAAAGAGACTTCAGATATAGTATAAGCGGACCACTGAGGCCTATATAAAAGCATCCAAAGAGCACCATGTCATGGGACCTTTAAGGAGCCTTATTTGACTGCCAACCTCACAGGTGAATCGCCGCAGTGGCGGAAAATGTGGTTATGAAACGAGGGATTATTCCATTCAGGCTGTATTGGGGTGCTGAATAGAATTTCTTGGTTTCTCCCAATAAATCATGGTATATAGCCTATTTTGGAATACATTATTAATCAGAGCTTTTACATAAGAATATAGCACGAGCAGAGCACTACATATTTTTTTTTTTATTTATGAATGATTCTTTGTCAAAATCAGCAGTGGAAGGAGCTTAGACACAGCTGTTTGCAGCTTGCAGCGCTTTTGTCGTTTCCCTTCGGTCTGTGAACAGTCTTTGAATTGCTAAAATGGGTTGAAATTATTAGGGCCGAAAATTCTATTTACATCCATTAAAAGCAAGCAGGCTAACTAAGTGATGTGTTCTGTCTGTCTGTCGATGTCCTCCACTCTGACAGCGCCACACCTACACACACACACGCACGCACACAACAAACAGTGCTGTCTGTTGTTCTGACAAAACAGATAAGAGATAGTTACATCATTGTTGTGAACTGAAACTTTAAAAGCCCCATTACTCTTGGGCAACTACACTATCATTCTCCAAAAAGAAAGAAAAGATTCTTTGGTTTCTGTTATCATGAGTGAACGGACTGTCAATGACTGGGATTAGAAAGTGCAACGAAGCCGGACCATCCAGCAAAGTCTTGTTCAAACGTAGAGAAATAAGCAAAATCCACCCATATAGGTCCTCATTGGGTTTGTTAGCAGGATGTTCTTGTGCGAGGTGAAAATAGGATACGCTGAAGCTTTGTGTCACAAATGTTTAGGCTAAAGATATTTAGGCCTAATTACCTGAGCTACCAACAACATTCTGTGTCTCACTCACCTTAGTCTGTATGTTTAGCTTGTTCACAGTGAGGGGAACAATATGGTGTTAATGACACAGCAAGAACAAGTGAAGGAGCTGGTGGACTCTGCTGTACGGTGCATTGCACAATTACAGTTGCATTGCTATATTTTTATAATGTGAACTCAATTTGACATATTTGAAATAACCTTATGGAAGCTATGGACTGTGTATCTTTGGGGGGGGGCAACACAATGTTCCTTGGTGTTCCGCTGTAAAACAGAAGTGCAGATAGCAAACATGATGTTTATTGGTTTAAACAAACTGCCTGAAGTGCAGTTGACTTTATCGGGGTAAATAACTTGCAGGGGGTGCAGCTTTATATGGAATTAATTGCAAACAAGTTGCCTGCTAATGGCCCCAAAAAGGCCTTAATGGAAGTGTTCCATTAAAACAACCAGTACTGATGCCATCAGACAAATTTCCACTAAGTGTTGCCTCATGAAAATGATAACTTGCTAATCCATTATTAATACGAATTAATGGTTTTCTCTCTGCCGCGTGTGTATCGATCCCTGATACTCTACACCACAGAGTAGCTCTCATTGGGCACTCTGGCAGGCTTGGGAATACACTAATTGTTAGCCACACAAGTGCCATTTACGCCACTCTTCCTTCTGTTTCTGCATTTATTACAAGTCTTGATCTGAGACCCTACGACAAGAGTAAAATAGAAAACTGTAAAGCAGATTAGTAAACATGCCACACACTAGCATGCTTTCAGTGGGTCAGAACAACACAAGTTTATATATATGAATAAATATTTTAGTAAACCACTTTCCAATTTATCCAGTCTGCTAAAAGCTTGCATCTGATCTTGTGCTGAAATATGACCAGTATTTTTAGTTCATTCATCTAACTCATTTTCTTGTGCTGTCCTTGACAAAGTCGTTTGCTGTACATTGACTGGTGTTACACCTTCAGATCTATCGAGAGAAAATTAAAACACCCACAATACAATACTGGATTTTGGGAACCCCTATACCTTTCATCTCTCTAATGACTCCAGACTTCACAAATACTGCTACAGGCATTAGGTTTACTTAGAGACGCTGTTTAATCTCCCCACACAGAGCAGTCAGCAGCCTCTTGGCTCCCTCAGTGCTGTCTAAACCAGGGAGAGACCGATTTATCAATAGCCTGCTCTCAAATTTAAATTGTAATTAACGGGGCACAAATATGCATTGGTTGTGATTTTAAGTGAGAATACACCTGGTTTACACCTGTGTACACTACAGCTTAATTGATAAATATTAGGACTCTCTACTAATAACTACTGCTGTCCTTTTTGAACACAAGGTGTTAAAAGGGTTTGCCTTAATTTCCCTAATAATCAGACTAATGTCTGTCAGGATGTGATAATGTGTGGTAGCATACCAGAAACACCTTATTAGTGCCACAAAATAACGACAAGACAAACGGAGGGTTTTCACTTGTGTTTTGCTTTGATTAACATATTCCAATCATTAGCTATAACATGAAAGCCTTTTTACTTTACTAACAAGCCATGCTGCTGTTTGTGAACAGCAACACTGTTTTGCATGTGGGTCACTTTTTGATCTTTCTGATGCATTCAGTTGGTAATTATAACCAAATGATTGACTAGTAATCCAGATATGTTTAACTGCTTAGATTTTTATAAGCCAGTTAGGTGATAGCGCCAGTAATAAAAGCAGCGCCCTAATTTTGTTAGTGTGAGTAAACTAAATGTGGCAAATATGAAGAATTCATAAGTCGATAACGTCAACCCTGAAATGCTGGCACCTTGCAACCATATTGGGCCTGACAATTGTGGCAGCACTTCCTACACATTGCCAGTGAGAAGAGAGCATGCGTTAAAGTCTTGAGTGTCAAGATAGGAGTTTTGAATGTGATATATCTAAGCTTAGAAACACCGCAGCTCAAAGCTTTCAGTCACTGGCTGAGAGAAGGATTTGCATAGGTAGGCTTATGTGTTTTCCACCTCGTCCCTGCCATTGTTTTCATGTGACAACTGCTTGACAGCCAGGAAAATGGGACACAGGCAGAGAAAAAAGGGTTGAGTCTGGATTTTGTCTCTCTAAGAAAAGAACTGACAAACCCAACAGTTTGATATCCTCACCCGCCAGTGGTGGCACAGTGATGGAGGGACTCTGCAGAGTCTTAGTCCAAAAATAAATGCGTCTGCCCTTTCGTTGGAGTGTATTAGGACTATTATTTACCCCTGTTTGTAAGTCAGGGGTTTAGGGTCACCACAGACCTTTTTGAGATTTTGTGATTGAATGCTTGGTGAGATCTGGATTAACAATGGACAGCTCGGAATTTGCCATAGTTTCGCCTTTAAGTCAAAGGTTAACTATCAAAATTCGGGGGAAGCTTTTTTAAGAGGATTAAAACGGAGAAGCTCAGCGAGGGCCAGTTTACCCTTTTCTTCCACTTATCCCTAAAAATCCTTATGATTTGTAAGATTCAGTGGTTCTTCACTTAAATATTTATGGCAATACATGAACTTAACTTTTAATTTTGAAGCATGTGCCGAGAACTGTTCAATGCTGCCTGATCCTCCATCTCAGCAACAATGTGGAAAGCCCTTACTTCAACTTAAATGGAACTACTTTGGACAGATGTGAGCAGGAACTCTTGGAAGTCAAAATGGTGATAATCAGGTTTTGAAGATTCCAACTCACCAACCAAGCACTCAGGCATACATAAGAGCGTATCAGGTTTGAATCATTAGCACAACTCTCCTGCTGCTGCCTGCGAGCTTGTGTGTCACAGTCACATTCTGACGCTGTAGAAAACTGCGCTGTTGCAGTCTAAATCTTGTCTCTGGAAAGATGAAAATATCATTCAAATGTCAGGTGGGTTTAGGTACTATGAAGGGGTCACAGGTCACAGATTGATGGATGTATGTGTTGGATTGCTGTGTATCGCCAAGCATGCATAACTGCCTACTCACGCACTATGCACAACAGCACACTTCAGCCTATCAATGTTACGTAAAATGTTGTGGATTTGATTGGGCTTTGTCCTTAGGTTTTGCATTTTATTTTTTGTAAAGGCCCATGTTAGCTTTAATCTCATGTCTCTAATGTGACGGTGACTTACTCCAAGAAAAACAGGTCATAAAATTGATTATTTCAAGAGTAAATAATATCAGATAGATTCCTGCAATTTACCGTTTAAAGCAGTGAAGAGATGGTACATTACATTACATTACATGTCATTTAGCCGACGCTTTTATCCAAAGCGACTTACAATTGCCTCTGGAGCCTCACACGCCTCTGGTGCAACTAGGGGTTAAGTGTCTTGCTCAGGGACACATTGGTCGATGGATCATGGTGGGAATCAAACCCAGGTCTCCCACACCAAAGGCATGTGTTCTAACCACTGCGCCATCACCAACCCTGCGGTACCTCGATGCATGCAAAGTGTTGTTCTTTTTGACTGATATATGAATGTTTTTTTTATTGAACAATTTTAAACATAAACATACATTCCAGTTACAATATTACCGTTAGGCTAACGCATACTGTGAGCAAATTGGTCGCAGTCTGGTGCACTGGGTACTCCAGGCAGACCTGGAGAATATGCTCACTGACGGCCCTATCCATATAAAAAAGGTACAATGTTCTGCAAACTAGATATTGATCCATATTAGAACACATAAAAGAGAAAAGAATGGTGGCAGCTGCTGCTGGATTTACCCAAGTGTGTGCTAAGAAAGGGGAAGCTGGTGTCTCCTCTGTGTATGTACTATAATGATTCACCCCTTTGTGCGTGTCTATGCAGGGCAGTCTGCTCATCACCACTGCGGTTTGGGTGTTCCCCACCTTTCTCTTTAATGACTCTGGAGATGAAACATGAGCTGACGGAGCTGGATAACGGCATTGTGTCATGTTGTTGAAGCCAGACTCGTATTATGCACATCTGAGGCTGTAAATAAACTATTAAGCATGGCGGCTATAGCATGGAGCTAAGGTGCGCTCATTGTAGCATAATTTTAATTTAGACAGGCTGTCACTGAAACACACACTACATTGTCCTGCGCACAATGGCGTTGGGTGTGGTTCTCGGTAAAAACACCCTGAAGGCAAACAGGGTAACCACGTCAGTAGGTGTTCTCCAAGGTAGTCCACTGTGTTGTTGTAATCACTCATTATCTATGATGTCACACAGAGGTTACAGAATCACAACATAGTAGAAGCAGCCTTGTTTGGATTTTAGGACACACCAACCAGTTTTAATACCTTATGAAACAAAAGTGGTTAGAATGCTAAAAAACCTGATTAACCCCCACAGTGTCTAATTAACCAGAGTATTGCTCTTCTTGCTCTTCATTTTATGTGGAAGAGTTTATCAATTGGGTTTAATGCAGTCCCTCATTTTCAAGAGATAGAACTGCAACTGTATTGTCTGTGAGCCACAAACTTTGCCGTTTCAAATGGTGTGTCAAAGCAGAGGTGAGAAATTGAACATGATACAGTGACAAGCAGGCACACAAAGACTGGATGTTTCTCCTATGACGGAGCTGCAGGTGTGCAGAGAAACAATGCCATTGTGGGTTTTGTCAACAATGATTGTCATTGTTGCCTTTGTGTAGAGGAAGTGATACCCATAGATAACCAAGTTTCACATGCTGATAACTGGCTGTAGGCACTAACATCATCTCTCTCCATCCCTTCTGCTCTGCTTCTCCCTTGCCTCTCTCCCTGACTTTTTCCCCCTCCCTCTTCTTATCACTTTCCATCTCCCTCTACCCCCTTTGCTCTGGCTTCCTCAGCTTTGCCAACTTTCGTCAAATCCCCAGAGGACCAGACGGGCATCTCGGGTGGAGTTGCGTCGTTTGTGTGTCAGGCCGCCGGGGAACCCAAACCCAGAATCACCTGGATGAAAAAAGGCAAGAAAGTCAGCTCTCAGCGCTTTGAGGTGAGCACTCATGCCATGACTTTCAGATCTTTGAACACTCACATACACATACACATGTTCACACATAAATACAAGCAGACACAAACACAACACATTGGACAAAACATTACGGTCGTAGGCTTTACACTGCCTCTATAACCCTGCCTCTCACAGACACACCCACACATTGCGTGCACACTCGCAGCGTTTACACAAAGCACACACTCACACACAATCAATTGCCCTGTTATTGAGCATCACAGCAACTCTTCTCTTCTCCAAGCGAGACCAGACTGGCTTCCCTTCTCTTTAATCTCCTTCCATCTTGATTTATATAGTCCTCTTCATCTTTTTCAGTCTTTTCACACCCTCATCCTTCCCCTTCTGTTCCTCAGCTCCACCATCGCTAGCCATACACCCCCTTGATGTATTACTTTATGTATTTCCCCTACCTCGTTTGAACCTATGTGAACAGAAGGAAGCGCCCTAGGTGGGAACTCTCACCGTTTCTGATCGGTCTTTTCTCTGTAAAATAATGTAGCCGTGGTTGCTGCAGGCACTATTGGGTTATACCCCTGCTTTGTATATCTTGATCTGATACCTGCTGAGGTTCTGCTGTGCATCACAGTATTCATTCACACTAAACATCATGGTCGATTCTTACTTGTAATTTAATGGGACATTTTGGCTAATTTTCTTTTGTTAGCCGTTTTTAGTGAGAACAACAGACTTATATTCTACTTCTAAAAAAAGTCTAAATTTTGCACCAGGACATGAAAATAGGCTTTTGAAAAACTGTGAAGCTGAAAAACTGGCTCAAGTTCAAAGTTTCCTTCTCTCAGATCAGAAAAACAAAAACTCAAGACAACAGTCTTAACGATGTAAATGTTATTTATATGTTGCAATAAAGTTATATCCATGGCCACTAAAAATAACATTCCTGCCCTTTTGCTTTGCTCTTGCTCTCCCAGGTGATTGAGTTTGATGACGGCTCGGGCTCCGTACTGAGGATCCAGCCACTGCGCACACACAGAGACGAAGCCATTTACGAGTGCACAGCCACCAACAGTGCTGGCGAGATCAACACCAGTGCCAAGCTTACAGTGCTTGAAGGTAAAATAAGTCTTTTTTCCACTTGGTTTCTTTCTCCATTTTTCACTCTTTTTATTTTACCGCTCCTTCTTTTCCTGCTGCTTCTGCTGGTTTTTTGAAGTTTTTATTCCAATATGTCCAAACGGAAATATGAGTGTATACCTTCATAATTCATACGTAAACATTTGCAAACGCTGAGGATTCCCGGTATTGGCAGTGGCGTGGAGGAGCAGATCTTTCTTAATGTAAACTCCACAAGGTGAGGGAAAAAAATGCAGGGAATGCATTTTTAAATAAGATAGCATACAGTTCAGCAATTCAGTTATATTGTAAGACACATTTGCCATTTATTGGCTGTAATAGGAGATTTAATTTGTCTCCCTCTCTCAAAGAGTCAGTCAGCCTAAACAGCAAATTAATCTCATAATCAGTTAAAACAAAATTGCCTTATCAAAGGCCTTATTGTGAACAACTTTAATAAATGTTTACGTGTCAGTGATTCCCTGCTTATCCAGAAACATGCTCCTTATAAATATATAAACCATTTTTAGCTTGTTTGCACATACAGGGCTATCCTCCATGCCTGTAGGCTATTGACCTTTATGGACCCCTCGCATATAGAGTTAGGCCATGTCCACATGAAGACGTTAGGATGAAAACGCATCCGTCTTCCCTGGATTCGGTTCAAGAAAATTTACGTCCACATGAATCCATTTGTAAATGACTCAACACGCTACTTCATATGCCAGGCCTGTAGGCGGCATATTGCTACAGAAATTAAGGAAACGGGAAGAAGAGCAGCCTTCAGTCACTTCCACTTCCTTTCATAACATAACTAGCTAGCTAGCTAGTTCTCTTAATACAGCCATGGACTAGACTTTAATAACTTTCACCACTGCTCGTTATATAAAGGCGACCGCTAGAAAACGTGTCTTTGTTTACATTCTATCGGACATGATTGCAGCGCACTAGCTAGCAGAGCTAACGTCAGCGCGCTAATGCGTTAGCTAATGCTAGCTAACATCGGCAGTCAAACAAACATCAATTATCCGATGTCTTTTTGATAATCTAGCTACACGTTTTTCTTGTGGTAGCCTTTCTACAATAAGCCGTGCTAAAAGTTACTATAATCCGTTCAAGGAGTTGATAAACAGACAGATTAGCTAGCTAGTTGATAAGTTGTCTACTTCCACTTTATAAGCAGCATTGCTCCCTGTTAGAGCAGTCAGCTGGGTTGAAGGCAGCAGGCTGTGAGGCCGAGGTGTGTGGGGATGACACCATTGATACGCACGTATGCGGTTTCGCCGTCCATACGAAGCAAAACGTGAGCCGTTTTTTTTTTATTCACCCTGGGACCAGGTTTCAAAAAAGTGTGTTTACGGGCAGTGCGTTTACAGGATTTGTTTTAACAATCGTCCCAAACGATGCAAAAAAAGTGCGTTTGCATCCAAACGCGTCTTGATGTGGATGTCCTCTTAATGTATGTGATTTACAGTATGTTGACAGAGGTTCTGCACCTCTCCCTGCTCAGCCTTCCATATAACTGAGCTGTGAGTGTGAATTTCTTCCTTAATTGATTGTAATCTGGTCATGTGGGTGCTAGTCACAGCAGGAGTTGATTTCATTAGAAACTTTTAAAGAAAAAAGCTCCAGAGCTCGCCAGCAGGAGGATTAAGGCCGTCCATAGCCATTACATTGGCATTAAAGCAGAACCCCTCTCATTCAAAGACTGCCTTCCTATCCCCCGTTTGAATCCCATCTTACTTACAACCACCCTTCCTTTTTTCTCTGCCCACGCTGATTTGATGATATCATTAGCTAGGCTTGCATTATCTTCCCAAAGGGACTTTTCTCCTGCGCAAATAAAGCTTTTCTTTCTACCCCTCCTTTGCGCTGTTTCGTGAGGAATGTAGCACTAACAAACAGCACTAACATGAGATGAAGCGCACATGAATGAGATGAAATAATCACAGTGTTAGTGGTGGGGGCTGGGGACGGGACACAGAGTTCTAGTGGAATAGAAAAACGGACGACTTATTCAACAGTGAGCAACTGTTCTCACCAGCAGACATGCTTTGCATGAAGTCGTCTTCTCTCTGTGATCCTGTGCTCAGTGTTGTAGCTGCTAACCCCAGAGTCAAGCACCATGCAGACATATGCCATATGATGGATGCTTTTATCTATAAGGCTTTACTAGTCCACATTCACTGCATACATTTTTAGCACGAGAACCAGACCTTTAACCACAACAGCGTTACCAATACTGTGTCTGTGTTTTGGCTTGAACCATATGTGAAAGTACAGTTATTATAAAATATATTATATAGTATTTTTTTTACAATGTTTTTTTCTTTTTCATAATATACACCTATTTAAAACTCCTTCAAGCAATATTATTTATGATAATATTAAATTGAGTAACGGCAACACAAAAGGGTTATGAGTGTTGATGATTCCACCAAAAATCAACACCTGAATCAACGTCTCTACGCAGAGGCGAGCCACTGTAAGCTCATTGTTTTGGTCTGACAAAACAAAACAATGTAGGTTAATGAAAACTGTGGACAGCTGCTCTCAGCCTACACGCTCTAGCAAGCAAGTTCTACATTACCTGTTCAGAGTAAAATGGCATGCAGCCAAAGTAACCAAATGGCTGATGAAGTTGAAGTCTTCGTTGAACATTTAGCAGGGCAGAGAGACAGATATTTATTTCCAAACTAGGACTTAAGTAGGATGTTGCCAAGTTGTTTTGTGTCTGCTAAAAGTAAACATTCTCTGCCAAAACTGAAAATGATAACCTTATGAACTGATATACAGTACTATAGAGGCTTGTTGCTGTGGTATTGTTCAAAAATATCTTCATACAGATTTGTTTACTGTAAATAACTACAAGGTTTGTAATGATAATAATCAGTTAGACATATAGTTGAATTATTAATTTGATTTATTAACATACATACATTCAATTGCAAACCGAGGACAATCTTTGAATGTAATAAAGGAATGTATTCCTTAAATAAGTGGTTTGGCTTTTGGAAAATTTGCGGTCTGTCGTTTTTCTTTGTTATCAAAGGAAGACTCATAAGTGTTAATGCAATCATAGAGGCTGGTACAGAACTGAACCACACCAAATAACTCTTCAGCTCGTCCAGAAACCTGATGGCAAATTCCACCAGGCGCACCAGCACTGCGTTCCGGCGGCGCCGCACACACCGCCAGCAATCGCCGGCATTTAAAACAATGCTTGTTATTTCACCAGCAGGGACCCAGCACGTCCCAGAAGCATGTGAGAAGTGTCTCTCTGCTCCGTTAAACTAAAAATATGCGGCAGGTCAAATTTTCATGCGAGCCGCGGGGCGTTCGACAGGCCGGGCAGCAAGTGGAAGGACCAGAGCATCCAGTCAATTTACCAAAAGACACCCCAATATCATATACGTCTCCTCTACAACACCATGGACAATGAGAGAGTCATCTTGGAGGTGGAAAAACCCAAGATATTAACGTTATACAAGTAGTAGGAGTACAACGCTAGAAAAGAGAAGGCATGGAGTTTAATTGCAGGGGTGCTTGGAGTGGATACTAGCTAATAAATACCTGATTGTTCTTTTTAAGTACTTATGGAGAGCCTTCAGTGTCTGTTGGGCAGGCAAGACGCTCCGCTTCTAACACGCTCCGCCAGCCGATTCCCGGTGTGGTATGGCGCATGGCGGAAGACTGAACAAAACCGCGGCGCAGCCGGAACGTGTCACTTCTGCACCTGGTGGAATTTTGGGGGTGAGGGTGTGCTGGACAACTTAGAGCATGTTTATGCATACACACAAACATACAACCATACACACATTCATGCATATTCACTTACACAAACACACTCGGTACAAACACACACACGCTCATGGAGATACGTTGTCATCTCGCCTCTATTTTTGGACTATTGTTTGTAGCCTAGCGATACATCAAGTTCATATCAGCAGCACTACACAAGAAAATACTGGGGCAGCACCAAACAGATGGAGACTAATGATCCTCTTTCTTAATGGGGCGGTGGTAGCCTGAAGGTTTGAGGGGCCGGTGTCACGCCAGAATGTTGCTGTTTCAAATCAAATAATTAAAATGCAATCGCTGCATGACTTACAGTACATGTGACTTTGCATCCACATGAAGTTGTCATAATACATTGAGCACCCACATCCTGAGAGGCAGTGAGAATGGTGAACTCATTATACCACTAAGTCGATCTGGATTATAGGTTTTAGCAGAGAAAAAGAAGGCCAAGCATTAATTGTGAATATTCCATATACTGGCTCTTTATTTTGTTATGCCAATCCTGCAAAAAATTGAATATGAAGCGCATATGTCATATCGGTGCAGCTTTACACTGTGCTCAAAGGTAGGCTGTAGTGTACAAAGGAAAATACCAAGGTTCAGAAGTGCATTATAGACACTTGCTTGTGATTTTTAGCCTAATTCAATGGGTCCAACCTAATATTGTGTCACTACTGTGAACTTCTTACTGTATGCAACACCAGCGGACTTCAATAATTCCCGTTAAGGTATTTCTTTTGGCATGGAAACTAAATTGTGTCAAAATAGTGACTTATGCAATTTCTTTTCACACTTGAGTTGACTTCACTGGCAGTTACTTCACTTTCTGAGTAAGTGACTGGGTCAAAGGCTGTCAAATAATGACTAAGGTGGGTATTACCTGACTTTGTATAAAGAATTCCGGTTGTTAGGAAATCAAAATGTATGTCAAACTAGACCTGTTCTCAGAGTACTGTCCACAGTGGATGTTATGTCTGGAGTTGACCAATGGTTCCTGTCTTGTTTAACCTGAGCAGATGATCAGAGTTGGGTTGTGACTGTATAGTTTGCATGCCGTTTACCTGTTGGAAGCAGCAAAGGCATGTTTTCACACCAGAGCCGAGACGGGCTTAAGTACTTTTGCAGTCATGAGTCTCGAGTCACTCTGTAATTCTGTCACGCTGTAACAGCCCTGCTCTTTGTTCGTGGCAGTTCTCACGCCCCGTGCCGAGAGGTCACACTACTGAGACTTGCATACGGGCCCAAAGTCAGCTTAGCCATCTTTCATTGTGTGTGTGTTAGAGAGAGACACAGCGGTAGAACGTTAAAATGCTGTCATAAGTCAAAAACCTGAGAATCCTGAGGCTATAATCATCTTTTTCTAACTGTGATATTCATTTTCAAATGTACAATCTACAATCCTACCTCGACTGTGTGTGCGAGAGGGAGAGAGAGAGAGAGAGAGAGAGAGAGAGAGAGAGAGAGAGAGAGAGAGAGTCAGTCAACTGTGTGCAGGTCTGACCTGTATGGATAAATAATGATGCAGACAATGCTGAGACCAGAGGGGGAGAAATATTGTTGCTGTCAGCCTTTCATTCCCCTTTTTCTTCCCCTCTTTCATTTCTGTTCCTACCCTCTTGTCTCTTTAACTTTTACTTTGTGAATCTGCTCCTTTCTCTGTTCTATCTCGATATCTCTGTGTGTTTAATATAGTGGGCAGTGTGGCATTGACGTTGTAGGGTAGTATAAAGAGATGACCAGAGGGAAGAATGACTCATTACTTGGGTAACGATGCCGATGTTTTGTCCTTGAGCGCCCCTCTTGAATTGAACTGCCTCAGTAAATGTTCAGGTAAATGGTGCTTGTCTCAGTGATGTATGAAATAAACTACTGCCGACCAGAAAAGACATCTCAGCTCAGACCATCAGTCTTAAATGTAGTGTGCTGCCACTTCTCCATGTCAAGGCAATATTTCATATTTTCATATCCGTTAACATTTGATGAGCATGTAAAATGTAAAATGCAATGACTCAGATCAAGAAATGACTAAGGTGGTGTCAAAGCCGTGTCATGACACTAATAGTGATGATAAAGTTGATGAGACTCTGGTGCAATGAAAAGAGTGACTGTTTCCACAATTGGAAGCTGACAGGTTTTCTCCAAAGCCAAATTCTGATGAAGTCTGAAGTCCTTAAAGCTACATGATTTGAATTGGCTTCTATCAGCAACCAGGGATTTGCAACATTGACATATCCTGGGAAAGGCCTTGCAAAATCTTAATGAACAATAATGCATATTTTCCAAGTGAAAACAAGTCAGCAATATACAGTACTTGGTAAGGCGATTCAACACAAACATCCAATTGGAGGTCACATATCACAGAGAAAAAACACTGTACAAACATTAATGCTGCTCTTATTTCCTTGTATGGCGTGAGATGGCTCGCAGTACTGTTCGCTCTGCATTAGTTCTGTATTTCCAAAACAAGCTAAAAGCCGGAAATCTTAACTTTAGCCAAAGTTGTTGTAGTCATTTGTTTTAATCAAATGTCCTATCAATCCCCAGGAAAGTGAAAATCTCAACCCCTATCTACTTTATCACTGTAACTTTCAATAGTTGTAGCAAAATTCCTCTAAATTAAAAAGTTAAAACTAAAATAAAAATGTCAGTCAGATATCTGCAGAGCTCCCTGTGACTCGTGAATGTTCTTTAAGTATGAGCAGAATCTCAGGTATATTTTGTGACTTTTCTGCTGTGCTGGAGAACCTTTTCTTGTCCTTTGGGAGACAGCGGACCTGTCTCCAGAGAAAAGGAATGTTATCTAATGGTACCAGATCAAAAGCTTCATCATTACCAGATTCCTCCACTGTCAGAGCGTCAATTGGAAAGGTTCTTCTTCAGATCGGCTGCACACCGTTTTTGAAGTTCCCTGGCAACTCATTTCTGAACATGTAATGGTGAGAAAAAAAATGTAATATTTTTTTTTAAAGGTCAAATGAGAAATATGCAAAGATTCAAAGCTTTTCCAGTGGAGAAGAAATATGCCCCTTGCTTGGTGAAAACACGTCAAACATCAAACTCTGGAGTGATACAGCTTCTTGTAATATTAATAGAGTTCTGCACTATGAGTCCATGTTATGCCTCTCTAACTTTAAGATTGGAAAAGAGGCCATAATTAAACAGCAGTGTTAAAAACTCATCAGTTTCTGCACATAGTTCAAACGATTTCTAAATGGAATTTAGTACAGTGTCCCAACTTTACTGTGTTGACTGTATTTAGTGGACCTGTGTTTGGTGGCAGTAAACAAATTATGGCCTCACTGGTTAGAAAATGCCTTTATTTGCTTGGCATGCATTATAGTCCCTGGTGCAAAGGCAAAAAATTACTGCGACACAATGCCACTAATAAATATCTCAGGAGCCAGGCAAGTGCGGACAACAAACCTGACTGGATAAACAGCATAGAAATCGCATTGCGCCCCTTCCCAGGCAAGATAAATACATACAGAAGCTATATCGGAATGATTTAATACCAAGCCCTGCTCCTCCGACAACTTAATCCTCTCCTTTCCTTCGCACTATTCAAATCATCCACAATGACCAAAATAAGGTCTGTTGTGTAACTGCTATTCCCCCACATTACTTTTTCACTCTCTCTGATTCTCTTTTTGAATGCTGGTGGGTATCTGTAATGTTCATGCTGCAATTTTTATAGATGTTCCCTCATGTTGTTGAAGACAGTAAGTGGTCAGGTCATGTTTACCATTATATACTGTAGGATGTTAATGAAAATGATGCAGGGTTTGAAAGTTTGCGCTTACTTTTAGTAGAACAGGTTTGGCTTCCGTCTTAGGGGCAGGGCTGTTATTTGTCACTACATGCTGTAGTATACAAAAGCACAAACTTGCACGCACAGAAAACCAGTCAGAGACATGCATCCTCGCTCGCGCACACAGACACACAGACACACAGACACACAGACACACACACACACACACACACACACACACACACACACACACACACACACACACACACACACACACACACACACACACACCGAACTACAGGTGTACACCCCCTACTGTATTTTTGAGCTCCATTGTGTCGGTCTGTGTCACAGATTTAATTTCTCCCACCATCTGTTGGCTGGAGGCCCAGCGTCGTAGATCATATACAGCCTGACAGATACAAACTGCATCTGTCTATGCATGCTTCTCCCAAGGACTCACACAATATGGCAGGATGAAATAACCCTCTTGGCCACCCAATCTGCATCCTCACATCCTTACTTCCAAGGACTTGGGCATTGTAAGGGGGACAGATAGCTTTTTAGGTTTGGTCAGGGCTGTAGCACTTATATTGTAGTCTCTATTTACCACACCAAAACGCACAGGTAATTAAAAAGACTACAAACATAAACTTAGAAAATCAGACTATTAATTTATATTAAAATTAGTTTTAAAAGAAAACCTGGCAGCCACATTGATTGAGTGTCCTTGAGCAGGTCACTAAATTTCTAAGAATCCCTGCCAGCTTGTTATATCTGACCTTTTGTTGTAGTCTTTCTGTGTGTGATCAATACATTATCATAAAAATTAAACAGGGAAACAGATAAAAACACTGTCTGGTAAGTTAAATCATTTAGGATGAATGTAGTATGATCAATAGATATCTTCATCAAACTTACCACAGTTAATTGATCTGCTCCGTTAGATTAGTTTGACACTGGACTACATTTTTGTTAGATGTGTGGATTGAGTCATTCTTGCTTTAAGGCAATATTTTATCATATGTACTCATCAATCAATCCATGCTTTTGGCAAGCTGTATCTTTAAAGACTGCGATGTCTGGTATGTCTGCGCCGTCAGTGCTGATCATATCTATGGCCTAAGGGGAGGAAGGGGAGGGAAAGAGAGAGAGAGAGAGACCAAGGGAGGGAGGGAGAGAGACCGAGGGAGGGGGAGAGAGAGAGAGAGAGAGACAGAGGGAGGGAGAGAGAGAGAGAGAGAGAGAGAGACCGAGGGAGAGAGACTGGTTTTGAAAGTCACTTGATCATTACAGCTTTGGCTACTTCCCACCACTTTCTAAATTGTTGAAAGCATGTAATTTGGTATTAAAACCTCACAACACATCTCCAGCCTGTCCTAATGACTCAAAAGGGGATTTACATTTCTCTAATTTATCCCATGACTTCAACCACTTTTGGTGAAAAGTCCCCATCCTGAAAGGTGTTAAGGAAAGGCTAATGCTGGCACTTATTTATCCTATTTTGAGTAGGCCATTGGTTTTCAGAGAGTTTAACACGTCAGAGCTTTTCACTTTCTCCCAAAGAACACAAGTACTTTGAGTACAATTTTCTCAAACTCTTAAGTACAACAAGCAGGAAAAAGAAAATTTTGTATCATCTGATGCATTGATAATTATTATTATAACTCTAGTCTTTGGGGAAGGCATCAAAACCATTCCACTTGCTGAATATAAACTAATTGTCTGCAGGTAAATGTATCTTTGTTGTCTCTTGTGTATTGTCACCTACACAGGGTGGACAGTATAGTAACACCTGTACAGTAATAGTCCCGCAAAAAATACTGCTTTTGTGCGAAGATCACAGTGGGGAAAAAGTATTAGTACTGCATCGTTGTTCCTGTTGATGTGTCCACGCTCCATACTACATAGCAGCTACAGTAAAACATTGTTGCCTTAGCCTGTCGCTGTTTTAAACTTGACATCCTGGCTACTGTTGATTGTCAGGACATGTTGAACTCCTTATCTGGACTCTGGACTACAGACTTCAGAAAATATTGGAGATGTGACCAGACATGCACATCCCTTGATATCTGTACATTGTCCGGAAAAGACTGGGATATCCATAAATTGACATCTGCTATTAAATATCTGCCACAAACAGCTGCAACAGGCTTTTATTGTTCAATTACAGATTTTACTGAAGACTTGTTTGTGAGAGCATGACCGATGTGATTATCAATAGTGTTTCACCATGCGTGTATACTGAGTGACACTTTCTCAATTAGCAAGTATGAAGCAAAGAACCAGGTCATCTTTTTCATCCCTTTTTTTTTTGCTCTCTATGTTTGTATGCACTTGCTCATAATTATCTGAGCCCAGATGTTTTTATTGGAGTCTTTCACTCTGAACCAGACAGGAGCCCAGCAGGGAGAGATAGTCAGGCATCTAAATGTGAAGATCCAATATTATTTGTCCAGAAATATAAGTGGCCTCACTGAACATTAACACAGATGGTGATGGAAACTGTCACTCACAAATGCGCTCCTGAATCAAATTGATATTTGAAGGGTCAAATGCAAGTCAAACACTTACTTATACCTGAGCACTCTGAGCCCTGCAGACAGTTACGGTGTTATTTCTGTATCGAATCAATTTGCTCATTTCTTCATCTTTTTTTCTTACTTTAAACATGTTTTATGCTTCAGCCATGGTTCAACCTGCCCCCCCCCCCCCCCCCTCCTCCCACACACACACACACACACACACACACACACACACACACACACACACTGTGCTGCAGTTGTTAATAGGAGGTCTATTACTTTTTATTTCCTCTCCATGGCACAGGAAAAGCATCACAACGCAAATCAGAAGTGGGCTGAGATGAATAGAATTTGCTTAACAGTTGATAAGAGAAGAAGTTATATTTTAACAGTACATTAGCAATAATAACATTTAGAATGTTTTGCCCACCCTTTACATCACCTCAAAAATTACTAAGGCAACACATCACTGATAACAGCTTCAACAAAAATGTGATATATTTTTATTGCCAGACTTTTTCATAATATTTCATTTGCTGCATCATGTTGTGCACGTTTCTATTTCTGTTTAGGAATAATAAATAAAAACAACACAGTGCACATAAGAAAAACTTCACCTGACATTCTTTTATTTGTTAATAATGAAGCCCTGGGCCTGTACCCCAGCAGGTAAAGAGCAAGGTCCACCTTAAAGCTCTGCAGGCCAATGAGTCAATGGCTCCCCAGGCCCTCACTGGCTATGGATGGATGGGCCCACTGCACGTCAGGGGGGTTATAATACCTACACTCAATGAGCTGGTTAATGGGAGTCCTTTCACCCTAACCCCTTTTCCTCACACATTTACACACCAAGCCCTCTTGGCTTACCCACTGGGCCATAGAAGGCAGGGGAGAACGGCTTGACTTACTATCAGCTTGGCCTTAAACTTGACATTTTTCTCATGTTTAAGAGGCATAGTCCCATTTTCTCAAAGCTGCTAAGCTGTGTTTGTAGTTGATCGGCCTGCTTACAGCTGTCAAAGGCACTGTTGATTTTGCATGCATTACATCAGCATCAATATCTTTAACCTGTTTTGCAAGGGGAGGTTGACTGAGCATGGATGCTCAGATTCAGGTCTGCCCTGCTTAACACTCACAGTGTCAGGGCATGTTCACCAAGTAGTTCTTTTCTTTCTTTCTTATTTGTAAGATAAGAACAACAGCCAATGATTAACTGTGACTGTTGGAGAAAGTAGGTGTTTGTTTTGTCCTGATGAAATTGTGGTTAGACCATAACCAAGATTGTACCAACTACAGAAAACAAAATAATAAAATGGTCACTGGACTATTAGCCTTAGATATAGGTAGTAGAATCAGATTTGTTTTTACTGTAAACGTGATAATATGTGGATCTGATCACTCCTAAAAACATTCATAGCTGCAAGCTAATTTACTATAACCACAGAATAATACCAGCCATCAAGCAATTTATGGTCTAAGGTCATCAATTCTGTTTCTCTTGCCTCTACAGTTGAACAGCACTGATGACGTGATTACATTTGCCTCTTTGGAGGTGAGCAGTTAATAGGTCATGTCACAGTGATATATATATATATATATATATATATATATATATATATATATATATAAGATTAGATAAGATTATTTTTTGGGGCTTTTCCCTTTATTGAGTAGTGACAGTGGATAGACAGGAAAGGGGGAGAGAGATGGGAATGACACGCAGCAAAGGGCAGTAAGTCGGATTTGAAGACTGCACCGCTGCAGGACTCAGCCTACATGGGGTGAACACTCTTACTGAGTGAGCTAGAGGTCTCCCCACAGAATGATATTTTTAACACCCTCCTGCAAACCACTACAAAGTTGATGCTGTTGACATTGACTCTCAGACTGAGGCCATGTCCACACGAAGACGTTAGGATGAAAACGCATCCGTCTTCCCTGGATTCGGTTCAAGAAAATTCATGTCCACATGAATCCATATGTAAATGACTCAACACGGTACTTCATATGCCAGGCCTGTAGGCGGCGCTGTTATTGCTACAGAAATTAACGGAACGAAGAAGAAGAGCAGCCTTCAGTCACTTCCACTTCCTTTCATAACATGACTAGCTACAAAGAATTTCTAATATAGTAAGAAGTTCCACTCTCTCGTTACTTCCGGGTTCTGAGTTCCACTAGATGGCGCTCACAGGCCAGTGCAGAATGAATGGGACTCTATGGAGCTATACCCCTAAATATCCACTTTTCTCAGGATATCATTTTTTGTCTAGTAATTTGAATGTTGCATTCGAAAGGGGAGGCAAACAAAATACATACTGCTGGGTGTTATATTTTTTTAAAGTCGCTTTTTTGTTCTAAAAAGCCTTTTAAAATGTCAGTGACGTCATAAACATATACGGCCAGAGATACTGCTTTACGGCGAGCTCTGAGTTGCTTCCTTTTTTCTCTCGAGGCATCGACAACACAGCTGACAGGTTGGACTCTCCCTGTCAATACACATGCTAGAAAGAGGTTTTAATGTTTTTTTAATGTTTTAATGTCTAATGTTTTAACGACCACGCCGAAATATTCACTCTGACATTCTGGTTCTACTTCAGATGCCGTCAAGCGGGATCTCCGATCGTAATCAGTCCTTCACTGACCAATCAGCATTCATTAGCAGAATGCTAGCGTGTTATGGGCAACAACGACTCAACCTGTAACAAATCAAAAGGGCATGAGTACTCGTTCATTCAACTTTTGACCTATAATCCATGTTGAACTTGCAAAAACTACAATCAAATCTGAGATTTCTCAACGACAATCAGGCGAAAGAGACATATTTAGCCGTCTAGCTCCATAGGGTCCCATTCATTTTGCACTGGACCGTGATCACCCCCAGTGGAACTCTGGTGGAACTGCAACCAAAGTAGGTACAGTGGGGCTGAATGGGGAGTGGAACGGCTTTCCGTAGCGGACTTTGCTAGCTACTAGTTCTCTTAATACAGCCATGGACTAGACTTTAATAACTTTCACCACTGCTCATTATATAAAGGCCACCGCTAGAAAACGTTACATTGTATAATGTGCTGTTGGATTGCTTTCTATTTTGCAATTCTGTCTGCTATCAGACATGATTGCAGCGCGCTAGCTAGCAGAGCTAACGTTAGCTCTGCTAGCTAACATCGGCAGTCAAACAAACATCAATGATCCGATGTCTTTTTGATAATCTAGCTACACGTTTTTCTTGCGGTAGCCTTTCTACAATAAGCCGTGCTAAAAGTTACTATAATCCGTACAAGGAGTTGATAAACAGACAGATTAGCTAGCTAGTTGTTAAATTCTCTACTTCCACTTTATAAACAGCATTGCGTCCCTGCTAGAGCAGTCAGCTGGGTTGAAGGCAGTCAGCTGTGAGGCTGAGGTGTGTGGCGATGATATCATCGATACGCACGTATGCGGTTTCGCCGTCCAGACGAAGACAAACGTGAGCCGTTTTTTTTTTATTCACCCTGGGACCAGGTTTCAAAAAAGTGCGTTTACAGGCAGTGCGTTTACAGGATTCGTGTGGACAATCGGCCCAAACGATGCAAAAAAAGTGCGTTTGCATCCAAACGTGTCTTCATGTGGATGGCCTCTAAGTAAAGGCTGTCACAGGAGCCCAGTTGTGAAGATTTAATTAACAGAACCTGCCACATTCCACTATATCCACTGCCTTTCTCAGAACTCATAAAAGCCATCCCTATCTGCTGTAATTACTCTAAACATGTCACAATAAAGCTCTGCCGATGATTAATTTGAGTTGGGGAGAAGATCAATTAATTCATTTATTTGCAAACCACCGCTCTGCTTCCTTTTGTAGACCGATTTCATTAACCGTCACGCTTCCTGATTTTTGGTCCTGTCCTTGTTCTTTTTTCCCAAGACACCTAGAGGAATAGCTTGCCTTATTAGCCACATCGTATTACCACATAAATTTACTATCAGCCCTTAGGTTTTTCCATGTTAGAGGCTGTTACATTAAAATGTACAAACCGTGTACTCCCTAATACTAAAATCTCAAGGGTCTTCAATCAAACTCCTGTTGGTAGGACCACAAGGCAAGACGTTGAGCTGTAATCTCAAAATGAAAGCCTACAGCTGTGCTACTCATATAGGGTAGTTAATGGAGGATGTGATTCAGTGCAGCAGTGCTTGTACTACAAGGTGACTTGGTCAGCATAACCATGTGAATTCAGAAGACCACCCTTGGGTTCCAGTAATGGTCGGAGGCCACGGTTATGTACTAACTGGTGCACCGCTGCATAAATAACAGGCGCAGGACATCTGGCACGGTCGTAGATCATACTGACGACAGTGGAAGTATGATATCAGATAGGAGAAAAAGGGAGAAGCAGAGATGAATAGGAAAGTGGAAAGAGGGAGATGATAAGAAGAGGGAGGGAAGGAAGGAGTTGGGGGGGAATTAGATGACTGTTATTGATTATCTGCCTGTAGGCGAGGAAGTAAGGCCAAATGTTCTGCTCTGCCAGACAAAAAAGTGTATTATTTCAAAGGTCATGGCATGCATTACAGTCTTTTTTACTCCAAATACACTTGGATTAACAGCAGAATAACAGTGCTGTGATACAACCACTAGTATGCAGCATTGAGTGTACTAACAATGGCATTAACAGTGTTTTTGTTATGACTGTGTTTTTGTCACGGTCCGTTGCATACAGGTGTGTCAGTGCGTGCAGTTCATCTGTCCTGAGCACTGTTTGTTTGATGCACTACCGCCATAGCAACTGCCATAACACCTGTTCTAAGAGATAGTGTGCCAGAGACAACAGGCTAAAACATATTAAGACTTATTCCAATGCACATTTCATGCACATTGTACATTTGCCTCCATTACCATAGAGATTTCCACCATATTCATGTCATTACAACAGTATTACATCAATGGCCTCCTTGCTGGGTCTTTGATGTAGGGGTGTGCCATGTCATTCCTGCTGAGGAGACCTCTGCAGTGGGAGCTCTGCCAGCTAGTATTTCTCTGAGGAACAGGAGGGTCCTGCTCACATGCCCTTTATGGCAGAAAATGTGAGAAAACTCCTTGCCCCTGATGTTTTGTAAGTCAAAAGCGCCAAGGCAGTTACATGATTACCAGTCGGGTCTGTCAGCCTTTTCTGTGAGGTGTTTTTGTCGTTGCCTGAATGTCACAGGATTTCAGAAGGAACACCAGCAAGTAGTACTTTACCTATCAGAGACATACAAGGTGAAAGTTGACTGAATCACAGAAAATGTTAATAAGCAATAGCAACCATGTATTGTTACTGAAAAACCTTGTTAGCCCTAGATTTGTAAACCATTACCTCTGTCCAACAACAGAGTGTAATACCACCATCACCTTTGTGTTTGTCATAAATACATCCAACCATTAGCTATACTCTATTATCCTTGAGTGTCGCAGGAGGCTGGCAACTTACAGCCCGTAGGTGTGTTAACCCAACCAGCATGTCTTTAAGGGGAAAAACCAGTGGAGCCCCGACAGGCATGGAGGGAACATGCAAACTCCACACAGAAAGCCAGCCAGCAGGTTCAAACCTGTAAATAGTGAACCACTGTGCCGCTCCTCATAACTCCTCTACAGTGAAACATTTTCCAGGTGAACTTGCTGAATGTTTAACACACCATCAGCGATCTAACTATTCATAGAGCTCTTTCAATTGAACTGATCTTAGCTTTTGCTATCTGTTTGCACCTCCTGCTGCCGCCGACACATCTCACACTTCTGTGTCTCAGGCAGATGCAAATGTCTGTCTCGACGATGTTCTTGGCTATAAAACAGCCGCAGGCCATGCGCTTTGTTTCTGCAGACGACTCGTCTGCTTTTACTGCCAGATTGCCTCAAGACCAGTTGAGACATGGAAAATACTTCTTGCACTATATTTAGTTTCCATCACAGGTTGGGCTAGTGGAAAGGTGAACATTTAAAAGGCTTTAAAGGGGACATATGCTTTTCCATGTTTTCTGTCATATCTACAGTGTTATAATGTTGGATTTTCATGTTAAACGTGACTACAAATAATGAGGTAAATGTATTTTAGACAAATCCCTGTGAACTAAAACGTTCAGATTTCCAACTATTCTGAACGCCAGTTTCAACAGGCGTTGTGTTTTTTTTAAGCCACTGCAGTGTTAACATTGTTGCATCACTACATGCTAATGGCAGTAAAATATGTCATCTTGGCTGCCAGTGTTGTTAAATTCCCCCTATTTTCAGGTCGCATTACTGCTGAAACAGGTCCGATGGGGTAGTGTTTGGTTCGGAAGCCTTTATCTGCGATTTTTGACGGTAGAAAGTGCTGCTTTGCCCTTAAAGAGACATGCGCTCCTACAGAGCATCTCATACAGAGGGTGAATACAGGTGCAGCAGTCATGGGCAGTATGAGAAATATAAAGTTTTTAACATTAAAGCATGTAAACATGTTCTAGTACAAACACAAAATGCAAGTATAATCCTAGAAATGCTATATAATAGTTGCCCTTAAACATAGGAAATAATTAGACTGTAGTCTTTGTTTCCTCTCAAATGTAACACAATAGATTCCTCTTTCAAAAATGTAGCCATCAGTTAAGAGCTTAATGCTACACCCAGAGTCAGAACTAAATAGGGGGAAGCAGCGTTCAGATTTTATGCACCACATATCTGGAACAAACTCCCAGAAATCTGCAGGTCCGCCGCAACTCTGTTCCTTTAAATCAAGGCTGCAGACCTTTCTTTTTGATGTTGCCATTCTTTAAATCATTGTTAATTTCTTATACTGCACTGTACATTTTATTCTCGTATTTTATCTGTTTTTAATCTTTTAATTGTTTTTAACTGCTCTTTAATGTTTTATGTAAAGCACTTTGAATTGCCCTGTTGCTGAAATGTGCTATACAAATAAAGCTGCCTTGCTTTGCCTTACACATCCCCAAACACAGGCAAAAGAAACATCCAAACAGCCTGCATATTCTCTAGCTGTGCATAAACCCAGTGTGTTTTTTTTAACCTATAAAGACAGTCCACTGATGTATGTTTAAAAGGGTAGATTTTAGAGCAGTAATATTTCATGAGGCAAGTGGCTGTGTTGCTGTCACAGTGGTCGTTTGGTTCGCACTATCAAAGGAGACATCACCTTTAATTGTTGTCATCCATCACTTGGCAACAGGCACATGTGGAGATCATAAGGCCTTTTATTTCTTGCTCAAAATGAGATCAGCTCAGATGCATACGAGAAGGAACTTAAGAAAGGCACTCTATCACCTTAATTTTTGATGCCACACATTGATGCTGAATTAGATTAACTATTGATACAGAATTAAGCAATATGGTTTGGGCAGCTTGCAAGCATGCACACAACTCCTGTTCATGTTGTAGCAATGTTTTTGCATGAATATTCCTCGACATAGAGTATGTTTCATGACTGCATGTTTCCTGTAAAGGGACCTTTCTCTGGTGCAACTCTCATTTAAAACATGCAGCACATGCCATTCAGCACTTTTTGCACTTGAGAGTATGAAGGAATGAGGTACTAGGACATACTGAAATTGAAATGAGACAGGCATGTTTTTTATGTAGAACTGTTGTATCTTGTGCCACTGTGTCAGGGCTCCCCTGTTATGAAGGAACTGGGTTGTCCGGAGTGTTTTCCCCTATTGAGATGAGTGTGTTTGAGTTGAGGGGAAAATGCTGGCTGACGTTAGTGTGGGATTGAGCTCCAGCAGCCTCTCAGTGGGACAGGAGGACAGGGACAGGTCTCTTTCAGCAGGGCTCTGATTAGACCCATCGCCCTAGCTGCCACGCTCCACTCACACTGGTAATTGGAGCTGGCAGGAGGTTGGCATGCACCCCTCCCCTACCCCCTCCTCTTCTCCTCCCCCCTCCTTTTTACTTTTTCCCTCTCTCTCCCCTCATCTAAATCTTACCTCACCTGCCTGTGGCTATTAAAGCAGAGGCACTCCTCCTTGACACAATAGTTTATGATTACTGTATCATGTTTTCTTAATTTCACTAATTACCATATTTGTACTTTTCTCTGTACAAATGATATTGTCAGTGTTTT
Organism: Gymnocephalus cernua; assembly: GCA_023631565.1. Taxonomy (NCBI): domain Eukaryota; kingdom Metazoa; phylum Chordata; class Actinopteri; order Perciformes; family Percidae; genus Gymnocephalus; species Gymnocephalus cernua. Next base: position 25,232,005 of record CM042436.1, on the reverse strand, counting down.
CCCATGCCTTGTGTGTATAATCAAGGCCCCCACTGCTGTCCTAATTGAGTAGTACAACCAGAAAAACCCATAAAGCCTTCCCCTCCTGCCCTCTCTTTTCTAACAAACTTCTATAACCACTACAAACAGGTTTATCTGCTAAGTTGCTCATATTGCAGTATTACTCTGTGCGTGATAAACGGCTGTTGAGAGAACAATGGTCCTTATTTTTCACATCATGGTAGAACCAGTTCATGCTTACCTAGCATAGGTCTGACACCTTTCTGCCTCTGGCCTTACTCATTGCTAAACCAGGGTATTTTTCTACTTGTTGTTGTAACAACTGTGTCACAGAAACACTTTACAAATAAGTCTCATTAAATCCTTCTGCTTTAAGACAGATTGGACTTCTCAGAGTGAGACATCTACTACGCTTTATTAGATTAGCAGCAGTACAACGCATTACATTATCGCAAGTTTTTAGCCTGACTCGTACTTTCCTGCCCGGACTAGACAGAGTGGAGCTTTTTTTGATGAATTATACTCCAGCACAAGAGGGCCTTCTTATTAAAAACACACTCTATCTTGACAAACATCAATTGCCTGCACTATTTCATTGGATTCTCTTCAAATGTCCCCATTCCTTTTCTTTTCCCTCCAAATTAAAGAGGACTGAACAAAGGCATGTCTTTGTCTTCCTGAGATGACAAGTTGGCAGACAAGGCCAGCCACAGGAGTTGGAGTAGACGGAAAGACAGACGGGGCTCAAATCTTACCTATCAGCTTGACAAGATCTTGATGAGTATGTTTGTAGAGAGAACTTTCAGTTAACATTGAAAGTTCAATTAACTTATCACAGACATGTATTATCTTTGCTTTAACCTGGTTTAAACAGGCCGTAGAAGGTTTTGTTTTCCTTTGTGTTAACAGTTTGAATTGGCCAGGGATTGTGTTTTTGTTTTATTTCTACATTACATTACATTACAGGTCATTTAGCTGACACTTTTATCCAAAGCGACTTACAATTAAGTGCTTTCAACTGTGAAGGAACAAAATTCCAGACAACAAGTAGTAAGTGCAAGTACATTAGCTTTAAATAAGTAAGCTACAAAGAGACATATGAAAGTGCAGGTTCCAGATTTCTTTTTTAATTATTATTTTTTTTTATCCGAGGTGTAGTTGGAAGAGATGTGTTTTTAGCCTTCGGCGGAATGTGTGTAGGCTTTCGGCCATCCTGATATCGGTGGGGAGTAGAGCTGTGCGATTTTTTCCCCTAAAAAAATCTGCCATTTTTTAATAAAAAACTCGATTTTCTATTCGATCCCCCCCCCCCCCCCCCCCCTTCCATTTAAAACAAAATAACTGCGAACTGTAAATATATTTTAAAAATATATATTTATTGTATTTAATTAAAGTGCATCAACATAAACAAAATTGGCAAACCCTTTCTCTAACTGAAAAGTCACTGTGCAGTGTGCAACAAAGATTGTTAAACATCCAAATTATTTATACTGTATTTGGATTGAGGTAATAAAACAACAAAAAATCCTGAGGTAACTCTTAGTTGAATTGAACATGTAAACAGTAACACCATTCACCATAAAAAATGTAATTGCATTTTAAACATTATTTGCAAGGAAAAAGAGCCTATCAACAACAGCAGGCTTGAGGCAAGCTCGGTGACAGGTGACAATACCCCCACCCACACTAAAGACCCTCTCCGATGGGGCGCTAGTTGCTGGAATGGCCAGGTATTTTCTTGCCAGACGACTGAAGAGTTGTTTGCTTTGCAAACGGGGTGCTAGCGCTAACGCCACTAGAGTGGTTTTCTTTTCGAAGAAGGCAACACTTCTCCCACCCAGCTGCATGTCTTCGCTTTAAATGCTGAAACAGATTTCTCGTACTGCTACCAGCAACAACAACAGCCTTAAGACATAGTTTGCATCGAGGTGTTTTCTGTTCCTCACCAGATGCCGTAAATCCAAACCAACTCCACACGACGAAGAGCATTTCTTTGGAAGGAGCTGCTCTCTTTCACCGGCTGTTTCTGCCATGTTGTTTGTGTATGCATGCGCTGCCCTCGGGGGAGGGGAGTGGAGGGTTTTAGAGGGCTGTGCCGCAGGGAGCGTGCTACAGAAACCCTGAAGGAAGATTTGGCGAATGCAAAATGTATGTACGCTATACTGAAGAGGGGGAGAAAAAAAATTAAAAAATCGATTTTTTGAAAATATGAATCGATTTGACCTACCAACTCGATTTTTAAATCAAATCGATTTTTTTCCCAGCCCTAGTGGGGAGCTCGTTCCACCATTTGGGAGCCAGGACAGTGAACACTCAGGATTTTGTTGAGTGATTAGTTCTCCCTCGCTGTGAGGGAGCAGCAAGCAGTTTGGCTGATGCAGAGCAAAGTGGGCGGGTTGGGGTATATGGTTTGACCATGTCCTGGATGTAAGCCGGGGCTGATCCATTCGTGGCCCTATATGTAAGTACTAGTGTTTTGAAGCGGATGCGGGCAGCCACTGGTAACCAGTGAAGAGAGCGGAGGAGCGGTGTAGTGTGAGAGTACTTGGGGAGGTTGAAGACAAGCCAAACTGCTGCGTTCTGAATGAGCTGCTGGGGTCGGTTGGCACATGCTGGCAAGCCAATCAGGAGGGAGTTGCAGTAGTCTAGACGTGAGATGACTAGAGCCTGAACCAGAACCTGAGCCGCCTTCTGCGTTAGAAGGGGACATATCCTTCTGATGTTATGCAGCATGTATCTACACGATCGGGTGGTTGCAGCATAGCATGGTATATTTCTATACCAATGAAATCTGTTTTGTTTGCTTAAGAAATAGAACTGCTTTTCTGAATTATTTCTGGTTACACTACCCTAAGAGTAACTAACCTATATCGTGCTCCCGTAACAGTACACACGATGGAAATAACATTGAAGCTAGTCTGCCTCCTACATATGTGTAACATTTACTGTACGCTTGTACAGTAAATGTTACACATATGTAGCCTGGCCAGTCTCATTCAACAATTTCCCATGTTAAAATGATCACACCAAATGAAGCCATGGTGCACCCCACTTATAAGACATACTGTTCACCCTAAATGCAAACATTAAACATTAAAATGTAGATTCATGTATGTATAAGCGTTACAGCAGCAGTTTGACTTTTAAAGGATTCTCTGTTTGTGCTTCCTGATATGACAGAGCCGCTGACTCGTGTAATAACTCCTTTGTGTCCTTCTCCCTGTTTTAACAGTGGTTTGCATTTTTCACAGCCCAGAAAACTTTGGCAATAATCTTAATCATACATATTCTATAGGCAGCAATACAAGAGGGTTTGGTAGAAAATATCCAATGCTAATATTCCAGTTTCTTTGCTGAAAGGCATAGTTCCACAAAGCACAATATAATACATAGCTATTCACCTCAGTATGGTATGACAGACTTCTCAGTACTCCTCAGTACAATCCCTGGGGTAACTGCTTGGTGTGATTGATAGGATCAGTGTCATGCCTCATTGCATCGATTGGTGTCTATCATATAGATACTTTATAATAGACCTAGCAAGAAGCTACACCATTTTCTTGCTGGGACATGGAGTGATTTGGGGGGCCCAACCATGTGTTACATGTACAACATGAACACATGAACATTGGGACTCAGCAGAGGACTGGTAGATAGACTTTTTCCATTTTCACGCTTGATTGAAGATCAGCCACCATCTACAGCACTGAAACCTATAGAGGTGTTTGTCTTTGTTCTTCATCAATTTCATCATTTGTGCAAAGACAAGGTTGTTAAACATTTACATTTTCTATAATGATTACTCCTGAGCAGTAAAACAAATTTACTAAAATGAATTGACATGTTCTTAGTAAACTGTACGTAGGTGAGACCGGAGCTCAGCTCTCTCTAGGTTTGGTATAAATAATTCAAATAAATTCAATTCAATTTTATTTATAGTATCAAATCATAACAGGAGTTATCTCAGGAGACTTTACAGATAGAGTAGGTCTAGACCACACTCTATAATTTACAAAGACCCAACAATTCCAGTAATTCTTCCAAGAGCGTTCAGTGCTAATGGTTACCTCACATTGCACCTTAAAAGGAGAATAGCAGAGGAGTCTATTATTTAGCACATTTTTGGCCACCAAATCTTTTGACATTTTTGTTTCTTCTAAATAAACCGTAATTCAGAAAATGACTGCAGCTTTAACATGATGTTGGGTGTGTATCTACAAGTTTCCTCTCTCTCTCCCTCTCTCTCTCTCTCTCTCTCTCCCTCTCTCTCTCTCTCTCTCTCTCTCTCGCTGTCTCTCTTTCTTTTTCTCTCTCTTTCTTTCTCTCTCTCTCTACCTTTCCCTTCTCTTTCTCTTTGAAGGTTAGCAAACCACAGAGGAACACAGGATGCTACTGTTACCATTATTCATACAATGACAAATTATCCTGTATCTTTTCATTGTGCTGTAGTTGTCTGTATTGTAGAGGTATCCTGATTTCAGTTTGGATGTCTGAAAACAAATCCTATATCGTTAGACAGGAAGTAAGCCCCACCACAAAGATAAGAGGCCATGCTGAGATCTGCCAACTAAATCTGAATATGAGACGATCCGGGCTACAGGCCAAACACAAGGGTGAAAGCAGGAACAACTGCTCTGCTGGGGATCAGAACAAAGTAAAACACCCATGCACCTATTCGTGCTCCAGCCATATACGTTTACATATGGAAAAAATCCAATTAAATGCATCCCTTAGGCTTGATCTTAAGTTAGACAGACTTCTTGCTGATGTAATCTTAGAGACAATCAAATCAAAACATCGGTCCACGTTATAAATGTTGGCTTAAGAAAGTAGAAAAAGTGCACCAATAATACTTTGAGTAAATAAAGTACGGAAAAAAATGAATCAGAAGTAGATTTTTAAAGGTGCATTTATTGGGTCTTGGAGAATCACTTCTTGCCGCTAAATGCTTATAGGAGATTACTGTGTATTGTTCTTCTCATAGCTGATGACTGATGTGAGACAACCTTGTCTCACTTGTTACTCAGCTCACAATGGACACTGTAACAGAAGACATTTGTTTTGTGTCTGATGAGTCCAGAGTGAACAACAACTTTCATGTCTTAATTAATTAGAGAAGTTTGCAGAGAATGCTGTCTCTCTCTCAATCACAGTCTTACATGGTTGACCAGTCCAGGGCGTTAATTTGAGAATAAATGTCGTGGGCAAAGACAACTTGTTTTTCTTCTCCTCACCTATCATGACAGATTCTCCTGACTACATTTATTCATTAGTTCATTTTTAGTAGACCATTCCGTTTTACTTTAGTGACATTGTAATCCTGTGATGGACATGTATTTCCTCATCTTTCTTAAAAAGCCAAATCTCTGTCTTGTATTAATGTTGTTCATCCCCTGTAGACCCAACTATCATTTGCTTAACCTGCAGTTAGGTATCTTGTCATGGTGAACCAAAGACAGGAGTTACAATCATTAGCACTGTTCTCAGGATTTCCTTTTAGCACTCTGGCCTCAGGGACAAATCTACATGTGAGGAAAAAGATAAAAGCGATTACAAGTTTTAAGAGCAAGCTGATAATGAGCCCTCTCAAGGGCCATCATGTTTCCTCCTTATTAACGCTGTCCAGAGGTTAAATTAGAGTTTATTATGAGGGAAGGTGGGAGTTCGGTCTAATTTAGGATTTGCAGCACATTTTGGCCATGCCAATGACAGCTTTATTTTTTATTAAAGAGACCAAATGTGGATTGCAGAAACCATTACAAAACATGTAAATCATTTGGGTCATTTGTTTTAAAGATAAGAATTCTGTTACTGTTTTGCCACCAACAAACATTGTCAAAACTCAACATAGTTTAATCTGAATAAGAGAGAGAGAGAGAGAGAGAGAGAGAGAGAGAGAGAGAGAGAGAACTCAGAGGTAAACAATTGCCTAGGAACAAAGTGTTCCTAGTTTGTCTACCTTTGTAAGGTAGCTGTTTACTCTCATGACTAGACTGTAGGTTTTCCAATATAGAAACACATACTGTAAGTGTTAAATATCAGATACTGTATGCTGGGATGCACCACTTCCTGATGACATTTGGAATCCGATATGCCAAAGCCGAGTCTGGAATAGCCCAGGACTATTTATTGTTCATATTTTGCTAATCTTATGATACGATGTCAGTATATACAGTATTTTAGAACAACCTTATACGTTAGAATACCAAATTGTGCTCTGAGGATTATACTTTATGTGTTGTCATGGGATATGCTGTTGCATTTATAATGATGAGTTGGATTATTCAAATAGGTTTGTTTAGCTTGCTAAGCCTAAGGCAGCTCATTTATGCATGGGTGCCCAGAGACAGATTGCAATCCTTCCTCTGTCTAAACCTGGGACTCCCCGTGCTGGCTAATAAGGCTGCTATGATAATCAATCAGATTTTTTGTCAACCAAATTTTAAATCCAAATCATACCAGATCTTCCATTCCCTGTAGTATGTTCTGCGCTTGCACTAACTTTTGTGTGTGTGTGCTTTCTGAATACTGTTCGGCCTGTAGCACCTGAAATTTATTTCCTCTCTTTCATCCTCTTCTCTGTCCTTGCCAACTAAACAGCTTTAAAGCACTCAACGCCTCTCACAGCAATTGAGAGCCTATTTTGTCAGAATCTTTTTGTAAACATGTTTTTACTCTTTTTGTTTGTTTGTTTGTTTGTTTGTTTGTTTTACCCCTACGTTTTTGTTTTTTGTGGCTCTGAATATATTAAAAATCTGCCCTTCTAAATTTTCAGAGAACCAGATCCCCCATGGCTTTCCCACCATCGATATGGGTCCTCAGCTGAAGGTGGTTGAAAAGACCAGAACTGCCACCATGCTGTGTGCCGCCAGCGGAAACCCGGACCCCGAGATATCCTGGTTCAAGGACATGCTTCCTGTGGACATCAGCAGCAGCAACGGGCGCATTAAACAGCTTCGTTCAGGTACAATTTGATTTGATCTGATTTAATTTCTTCAAGGTGTAACTTTACATGACATACTGATAATGCAAATATAGCTAAGGAAAGTTGCAGCGTACAATATGCCATTAAACACCGACAGACATGAGACATGCTAGACATGAGGATGATGTGAAAACACAAAATGTCTTTGTAGTCATGTATGACTTCATGTATTCTCTTTCATCACAAAGGACATGAAAGTTTGATTCAAAGTTGTCACATTGATTAGTTAGCAGAGTTCTTACAGAATTTTATTCCTCACAGCTGCAGCCACTTATAAAGTTACACAGAAGTTGGAATGAAGTTGTTCCTGAATCTTTGACAGTGATGCATGAGCTTGTAACCATCCAAAGTACAGAAAGAGATTTTTTTCTCACCACATTAAATACTCTTTAATCCCCTCTTAAACGTGCAGCTGGGTGACAATGAGGCCAGCCGATGATGCACTAGCTCGGATTCAACCTTTCAAAATTATGAGGTGCTCTTTGTTCACAGTAGCAATCCACTTGATAAATAAACAGTGCTTGTCTGACCTGGATCAGATGGAAAAGGTGCAAGGTGGAAAGATTAGTGGCTTTTGACCAGATTCAGTCTCGTGACTCCTTACTTAATCATCTCACTTAGAGTGTCAGGCCAGGCTGCAGGTCTGAGGCCCCAAAGATTAAAGATGATAGCTACTCCAGAAAAAGCCTGGCACTAGAGCTGCCCAGCGGAAGGCGAATACAGGTCACTGGAGCATGTTCACTTGGACTGTCCATTTAAATGAGGCCCTAACACAGTCATGACCCCAATTAGATACAGATTTCTCACAATTTAGATAATAACACAACTACTTAATTGTTTGATCATGTTTTTTATCAGAAGGTTAAAACTGTGCCTAAAACCGGGAATTCTTTTTTTTTCACCTCTAGCAACAAACTTTTAATTAGTTTTCTTTCTTACAAGTGTGTAGTGAGAGTGCCTGGAAATATGCTGATATGTAATGCCCTCAGACTAACAATTATTTTTATCCACCACCCTTTTCTTGACATCTGCTGCCGTATCAGGATTTACATTACAGCATATGACCTGAAATGAGGCCAATTTTGCGATGGCAGAAAAAAAGCGCATTAATTTGCTGCCACAGTTTAACAGAGAAGGCAGACCCAGTTCCTCTTATTGCATCACACTCGCACGATTTTTAGTGAGCACACAGACACATTTAGTCTATCTTTTCACACCATCCAAATCATTCACTCTGTAGAAATACTAACTTATTATCAATTTAATACCTCTGACCCGAATATGTTTTTCTGTGCATCATTCTATTTATTGTGTATGACTTTTATTAATTTCTCTTGCCCATTTTACTAACTGCTTTCTGCACAAATGCAGTCTGTACAAAGAGTAAGGTCATCTTAAATGAGAGAGCTTAATTGTAAAATCTGTGTAAACTGCATACTATTTTAATGAAGCAAGCACAAATGTGGCTGTAGCTGTTGTCTGCAAATACAAAAGTAGCAGCATGATATTTCAAAATGTTGTCCAGAGTGAACGGATCCTTCTTAAATGCTGTGGTTTTACTTGGTCATTTGCAGACAACATGTACAGTCAAAAATATATACTTGTTTCTTAGCATTGATTAAGTACACTTTGTCACATTGCATTTACTGTCATTGGCTTCTACTCTGTATCAGTTTTTTTCTTCCTTTTTATCTGTGGCCTGTCAAAAGCCATGTTTTTCTCTCCCACTGATATAAGTGGATTACTAACTAATCTCTCAACCCTGTTTGCATCGAAATTACTCCCACCTAGGTGGTACACCAATTAGAGGTAAGGATGATAAGTGTGATGGAAAATATCACTTCCACACCATTCCCTCACGTCCACATCAGACCTCTGCATTCCTCCCAAACGCCACATCACCAGGTTCATCCACGCTGTTAGCGCCAACCCACCCTCTTCAACTTCCCCCTTCGTCTCTTCCCACCATGTCCTGTCTGCTCCCTAACAAACAAATGAATACCAACCCTGTCATGTCAGGAGAATGGGAAATGCAAATGCAAAAAAGCAAATCCAAGGTGTTATTCTGTAAATATTTTTTTTCAAGGCTTCTTCTTTACTGTTAGAAATTAACCATGTTTATGAATACACAACACACACACACACACACACACACACACACACATTCACAAATAAACATTTTTCGGCTTTAGCCTCTACTCTGGCTTTTCATCAAAAAGGGCAGAGGAGTTGCATTTTAAACTAAAGGCCACTGTGGCCTCAAGAGGATCTACCTGCTTCCTCTATGCAGCCTCAATGTAAACTGAAATAGCTGCATTTGCATACAGCCTATGCAACATGGTCCAGCATGGAAACAGGATGCCTGGTCGAGATTGTTAAGGTGGAAACTTCAACCCCTTTTTATGGTAATCATGCTTTTCCCCTGAGTGAAACCATGATTTCCGTTCAACAACAGCGAGGTAAATAGTGGACGTCTGGGGCACGCTGAATACATTTGGAGCTTCCAGCTGTCTGTCTCACCGTCTGTGCGTCCATGGCTCCTAATACAGCCCATTTTCAATTCAATGTTTAACTCTTTAGGAGTTAAGGCAGCATTGAAGGGGTTTAGTGTTGCATCTCTGACAACTGCCAAAGCAGTAACCTTCTACATTCCTGTAGTACTCAAACTGTTTTCTCCCATGGGAGAATGGGCAGATTGACAGATTGGTGACACCAGCATTAATATGCAAGTGCATGTCAGTGCTGAATCAGGCAGCTATGAGCTCTAGCGTGCAGAGCAAACACCTTGGAGAGATATGTTGTCATGAGATCTGAGGTGGTATTATCACATGTTACTGCCCCGCCCTGTTTCACTTCTCTTTTTTGGTCTTGTCTTGATTCGAGTCCCCTTTGGTTGGTGGTGAACCTGTTTGTTGCATTCATCTCATACTGCATGATGTGAAAAAAATGTATCCTGAAATCATCCTATGCTGAGTATTTTTGGCATTTTCAAACTGCATGGTGGCTGGCTGCCTTTCATGCTAGTACCATGCTGTTTTGGAGATGTGCTAAATGTCATCACTCGCTTGTGGCATACATATGTATTGCTCAAAGAAGTAGTTTTGTTTTTAAATATGTATTATTTTTTTTAATCGTTGGATGCAGGTAAGTTTTGCTATTTTAGGTCTCTTCAATTTGTCAAATTACAACTCGCCATTTGCAATTCAGTAGGAACGATTATATGATGGTAACGGACATGGAGTGTCAAAATGACCATACAAAGACAGGTCTCCTGGGCTTTCATGCTTGGTTAGAAACAACATGTTAGCCTTCTGTCTGATGACTACAGCTTTTTGGGATGGTAAAAACTAATCGAAGCCATCTGGAGGAGTGTTTCCCTTGAGGGCTTTGGGGAGGCATGGTGAAATAGTTGGTAATGGAAGAACACAATTATGACTTCACTGCGTACTCAACAAAGATTGAAGAAAAGGTACCTGCACGGGCAGTTGCTTTGCTGCAAAATCTTAGGCCATCAAGAAAATAATGACTTCGGCAAACAGTTGAGTCATCAGTTTACATTCTACTCACTCATTTTGGTTAAATATGGTTGCAAATTTTATTTTATTTTAACAATTAGGATATCTGAAAACATTATTTACTCTCAGCTCAAAGCCTCAGAATACTTATTTAGAGTAGCATTCCTCTTGAGGCCCATAACTGTAAATAATATCCTTTGGTAAAACTGTGTAAAACACAGATTTCACAGTTGTCGACATTAAGCAGCAGGTTGATTAGTTCTTTATATATTACTATTAGATATTATTCATTCTCCTGCTTTTGTTGTGCTGTCCTGCTGTGTTTATTTGGCAGTATAGCTTAGCCTCGTTCTAATATCTGGCTGAGATAAATAACCCTCCATGACAAAAACACTTTGGATTGTCAGTTATTTCCATAAGCAGAAGGCCTAACCAGACTTTGATGTTTGTGACATGTTATTTAGATGATTAATTGACCCTCAGTCATGGTCTTTTTTTCTCCGTAACACGACTAGGCAAATATTCTGTTAGCAGTTTCATTAAACTTGCCAAATCAGCTAAATGCTTATGTTGCCTTAAGCATTTTCATGACAAAACTGTATCCATGTCAGAGGGACACTTAATTATGCATGAACTGTGTTAGACTGGTTGACTACAGGCTCTCTAGCGAGTCACTGTACAGATATCTGCCGTGGTTTCATGCCAAATTACATCTCTTATTCCACAACTGTCAAGACAGCTACATTTTTAATCCTCTACGCAGGAGCTCTGCAAATTGAGAACAGCGAGGAGTCTGACCAAGGGAAATATGAATGCGTTGCCATGAACAGTGCTGGGACCCGTTACTCCGCTCCTGCCAATCTCTACGTACGAGGTAAAGTCAAATGTCTCAATCTCTCAATTCTTGAATTAATCTGTCATTTCTGCTGTGTTTGATTGACATCTTTCTTACTAGTTACACCTTTATAATTCTTATTGGTGCATGGAGTCATTCTCGGCATAGCTCCGTCCACCTTCAATCTAAGCAGTTCTACTTAGCCAGGAAGTGAAAACACCTGTGGAAAACACAGGGCCTTTGATTGTTGAGTTTCCACATTTGATGACCACATTTAAACCACTATTTCTCTCTTTTTCTCTACTTTAACCAAATTCTCTAACCATTATCTTTGCCTTGCCATTGCTCCCATACCAATGAGTTGAACTAACCTCAACCTCCTGTTTGGCTGGGAATTCGACCAGATGTGGCCTCTGTAAAAACAGCTGCATTGAAATTGTTTCCTCCTCTGGCATTGAAAGCCATGCCAGGCCTCCTTGTTTTTTTATTTTGGCTGTATCGAAAGGCTCTATTATCCATCCCGCACAACCCAGAGCTCCTAACGGCATGGAGGGGTCTGGAGTTTCAGGGTTTGTTTTTGTTGCGGTGTCTCCGTGAGCAGACTAATGCAGGGCAAGGGCAGCATTGCACCCATCCTGGAAAAAGCTAGTATAGGGGAGAGAGCAGTCTCAGTCAACCCCTGCGGATAACACCACCATGTCTGATGTACATGAAACAGAATAGCTTCTCCAGTTGTTAGTGTGGGTGGAGGAGGGAGGAGGGAGTGAAATTGTCAGGGTAAGAAAGAGACACACTCGGCTATCACTTCATAATTTTATTAAAAGCACACAGTAGTGTAACATAAAGGTGATTCCACTGTCTCTTTCCATCCATCAAGATACATTAAGTAAATTAGTGTCCAATTTTCCACTTCTACTCCAGACAAAGAATTACAAACCACTGATTAGGACATTTTAAATTGAATTAATAATTAGTATTTTTTTAACAAATGGTTCTCTCACTAAGATGTGCACTACTAATGTTTAGAATCAGTATTTTTCTGATAGGAAAGTATCTGAGTAAAAGGTTTTTCCAACAAACAGAACCTCCTCCTGGATCAGAGGAATCAGATGTAAAAATCATCCTCAAGGACCACAGCAGCATCACATTTACAGATTAAACACTGTGGGCTCCGGAAGGTTTAGATTTTAAATCTTGACAGGGGGAGATAGTCAGCCAAACAGCAAAGGCAAGGAAGGGATGTAATTCTTGTCTATTAATCAGAGCATGTCTGTCACAGGTGCAAACTCTGTTTTTCCCCCCCTCAGAGGTAATCACAGTAGTTGTGTGGCGTGGTGCCAGCAGGGGCCCCAGGCCCAGCTAGTCTGTAACACCACCCAGGTAGCTGTCAACCTGTTGGCCCCGAAACCAACTTTTCCGCCAGACTCACCACACCAGTGGAGAGATAGAAATCAAACCAACCGTAACCTTTTAAAAGTGTACTTGTCTTGAATGGAGAACAAAGGCTCCAGCCATGTTTTCACGCCATCTTTGTTACCGCTGCAAGAATGAGGAGGCGAGACCTGGGGTTGTGCTATAACAGAGCTGCTTGATTGGGTTTAAAACGCGAGGGACTCAAGACAAGTGGCCTTTGGCATGCCTCTCTTCCTTTCCTGTTGTTATATGTTGTTGTTTTTATTCCGAGACACCAGAGGGTTTTAGATTTAGAAGCTTACAACATCTGCTTTAAAACTTGTAAACATGACAAGTTTTAGAAGCAAACTGCCATCATTTGACAACTGTTCCATTTTACAGTGCTGATGTGTAGCAGCAGGCTGTAAAAACTTCCATATTTGTTCAACTTCTGTGAACAAATAAATGCAATAATGTTACAATTCTTAATGCATTGTGATGTACAAAATATTGCAATTCATTGCTAAGATTAATATATATATATATATATATATAGATATATATTATAAGACTCTTTTACTTGATTAAATTCAGCACCTTTTAAGAATTCCATACTCCCTGGTTAGAACATTAATCTGTAGCCTTAAAATAAAATGTACTACTAATTACCACTACTTGAGACTACACAAAAATATTACCATGGGAGAAGTAATTGTGGTATCATTCTCTATTAACCCCCTTCTAACACCTGCACACGCGCACACACACACACACACACACATACACACACACACACACACACACACACACACACACACACACACACACACACACACACACACACACACACACACACCTGTCAGACTTGCATTAAATGGCTTGCTATGAGTTGGTGTGTTGTGTCAGCGAATCTGTTTTCTCCCACTCACTGTAGCTACTTGATCCAATTCATGTCTGCATGTACACAAACATACAGCCACTGTCAGCACCAGAAAATGATGTCCTCACATTTCTGTGTGTGGGAGGGTGAGACTGAAGGAGGGTGAGGTCTGCTCCTGGATCATTTTTTTTGCTGTCTGTGCATCTATTTATGTCCTTCCACTTCTCATCCATTAAGAGTGTGTGCATGTTTGTATGTGTTCAGATGCGTGCACACCTTGTTTGCTGTGGGTCGCTTCTGGTGACCCTCCTCTAAAGGTGGACTCCATCAACGTGGGCAGAATCACAAGCGTCCTGTGAATGTGCATGATCGCTCATTTGTCAAGTGCTTATCCCACAATGGAGGAGGGATGTCAGCTTCTGTCTGCTGGCACTTCTTCATATATCCATGTGATATGTCAATATGTCACGGAGGATAAAGTGCAGTCGGGCTTTTCTCTTACCAAAATATCTTCATACTGTTCTCTGTGTGTGTCTGTGTGTCAGAGAGGGGAAACTTACAAAATGATCAATTCAGGTCAATTTTATGAAGAAAATGATTGTGTGCAGGAGCACATCTAGTGTCCTTCAACAAGTACTCTTGATATGAGGAATGCCCTTTCAGTCTATCCTTAATCATAAGAAATCAAATAGATTTAACTGCACACTTGTTACAGTAAGTGCGTCAAACTAAATCTGTAATATCAAAATATGTTTTGATATTACAGATATAGACAATGTAATTTGGTAATTGCAATACCAAATTATAAAGATTCCAATGAAAAATGACAAATAATAAAAATAAATAATTTGTAAAAGTGAGTTTCTCTCCCTGGTACTGTATGTATGCTGTGTTACTTATTACCTATCTTGGCCATGTCACTAACCTCCACTGTGTCTAGGGAAACACTGTACTGTTTCACTGTGTTGTCTTCCTCTCCCCATCTTTTCATTGCTCACCTTCATCAAATCACTTCATCCACAAACAGATCAGCGTGAAGGTTGGTCATTTTCACTCTTAATCCACTCCCAATTTAATGCAGACTTTAGGTGAGGTCAACCATTCTTTCCAGACCCTCTGATAAAGACATTGATATCCCTTCCTTTAAAAAACTAAAATATTAATAATAGCTCTCCCTAATCCATGGTAGTGTAAATGTGTTGTGTTTTGCATGAATCCCTGAATAGTTCTTGCATGCCTTCCAGTGCCACTCCCCCAAACCGTGTTTCGATTTGAGTCTTGCCAAGACACACAAGGAGTCCCCATGAAGTTTGCTTAAGTCATTATTAGATCTCTGTTGTGTTATGTAGCCATGCATTCTTTCCAACCGCACCCATATTGTCAAAGTCAACCACATCCACCAAGACCTTGAGCTCCTTTCACCCTCAGGCTTTCCATCCGCTTCTGTAGGCCCATCAGAGGTGTGTGATGGATTACTCCGGTATTCAGGTGGCAACCGGATTTGTCAGGTATTTAGGCAGCAACACCCCTGCTTCCCACTGAGGGACATGGGTATCAGAACTGACAAAGCCGTTCTCAGGGGATTACTGTATGTCTGCACCGCCATGGGCATCCTCTACCCAGAGACTAAAGGATGTGATAGGCACATGTTAGCCTAATGAGAAGACAGACATCCACCCCATCTTCATGTGATGTTGCAGCAGGAGGCTCTGCACGAAATAAGTTATTAATACATTTATTATGTTGTGTTGTAAGAGTTAAAACAAATACATATATAGCTACTTTTACTAAATGAATCATTAAAAACATTAAGGGAATCGTTAATATCAGGATATTTGGTCTTTGGAGTTAAGGGATGATGACATTGACAGTGTCCAAGGAAGAGCTAATGTTTTGGAAATTATCTCTTCACAAAACACTGCTGCTTAAAGAGCTGACCTGTAGAATATTTAAGAATGAGCTGGCAGTGTGCTGACAGGGGGGATGATCAGCCATCATGGCAGCAGCATCGCCCAGCGCTGTTGCCAGGAAGCCTGGAGGCCCGCTGACTGTGTGCCAGTTTGCTCAGATATTGATTGACTGGACAGGTTCTGCTATCCTTGGGCACTTTGTCAAGGCAGTTAAATTTATAGGTATCCAGCAAGCAGGCATGCAGAGTGGAGACGGGGCTTATTTTGTGGTTTTGATAGAGTCCTGGAGCCCGTCTCTCCACACTGCTCTCAACAGGAGAGAGGCTTCGGGGAAATCGATAACAATTACCTGCCCTCTAGTCATTTTGTTCCACAGCACCTCTCCAAACTTAACCGCACGCCATGAATTATTCACAACATTAAGTGTTCAATATACACAGGCCCCGTTGACTGACTGCTCTTAGCACTGTTTAGTCTATGGAATCATGAAAGAATAACAGATACTTTGAACGTAATGGTCTTACATTAGCGCTTCTCAGGTTTCTCTTTTTCATAAGCATATGTTGTGAAAAATAGCGACACTTGCAGAGGTTACAGTTGTGTGAGAAGACCCAGGTGGTTACCAACATAAGTGGAATACTAACGCTTTTTTTCTCGAAGTACTCAAAGGAAAGTCTGTTGTGAATTAGTCATACTGGAAATCAGATGCTCAGTCAAATTGGACCTGAAGTTCCTCCTTTATCTTCCTCTCCAAGTGTACTCAGACTTGCGATCCCATCCCATATCTTTCCTCAGCTCCTGTGCATGCTTTGCTTGAGAATGTCGTCCCTGTCCTGTTCCCAGGCTGGTAACACTACTTGGCCTGTCCAGTGTTTTCATTTAAAAATCAGCCATATGCCTGTGAAACTCACAGATGTCATCGCTCTTGGATGTTATTCTTTCTGGACTGTTAATATGTGTCACTTATTTCCTTCCTTTATTATGCAGAATATCACCGAAGTTGTGCCCTCTTGTTCATTGAGTCATTTTGTAAACTTTACATTATTATTATTATGTGTATATGTATATATATATATATATATATATATATATATATATATATATATATATATATATATATATATATAATGGTCATCATTACTTCATCCTAAATCTTTGTTGACCTCTTACCTGCTCCCAGTGTTAAATGGATTTTTTTGTTTGCCACACACCCTCTGAAAAGGTTAGTTCTTATTAAACAAACTGCAAAGCTTTGATTTATCTGGGTAATTGTGTGAAACAAACAAAAGCCCAAATACCAAAAACAGGCATGATTCAGTGTGTTTTGTGGCTCAAACTTGGGATATTAATATTTTTATGAGATATCGAGCCATGTAGTTTAAGCCCACATGATTGTATTGATTTAAAAAAAAAAAAAAAAACAGCAGCGGGTCTATATACAAAACCACAATTATTTTGAGAAAATTCAGATGAGTGTGAGCCAGGTCCCCCTTATTATGGCACAGTCCAGAGAACCAGCCTTCTCCTGACTGGAATTTCAAAAGGTGCTTTTGTGTTTTTTCCATTTCACCACATAATGAGGGGAATAACAAGCATGGCTATAACAACGTTCTGGTTCAAATTAGATTGGGAAAGGAGGGGTGAAAGGGGGGAGGGGGAAGGTGGAGGGAGACTCACATTTGAAAATCCATTTTCATAGAGGCCGGTGCAAAAGAGCAATTACTGTCAAGGACTTTTTTCCCAGAGAGACACTGAGATGTTGTAGTGCATTAGGGGAAACGAGCAGTATAAATGCATGCTATAGTGTTTTGAATACACACAACCAGCAGTTGTGGCATAGTAGGTATAATAGGTCCTCATTAGGAAGCTAAATGTTTGGTTTGGCTTCACTTTATCCATAACCAAGGTTAAAGAAGTCAGAGCTGCTCTTTCTTACACTTATTATGGAAATGTTCAGCATATGGTCTGACACTGACGGATGTTCACATAGCAGTCGTTGGCAGTTGCCATGTCAAGCGAATAAGTGTGTTATGGTTGCCAAAAGTTACCAGTAAAAAGAAAATAGTGTGTAAATATGGCAGGCATTTTCTTGTGTATCTTTATTTAGACAGAAAACAAGTCATATGTAAATGCTGACTGCCTGTTTATTCTGGGCAAGCTTTTCAGTATTGCATGGAGCCTCTGCATCGGTGTTTGCCTTGTCCCTGGCGACGTCAACGGGCCCTTCTTGTCTCCATGGGAACCCTTTTTAATGTCAGCCTATCTGCATATCAGAACTGCACAAAGAGAGGGAGGGAGAAAGACAGGCTGAGCAGAAGGAGCCAGAGAGAGGGAGCGGGAGGAGAAATCAAACAATGCCATCTCCACAGGGTCCCTCAATGATGCAACTCTCGCTACCATTTGACACTCTGACAAAAGACGGCCAGACATAGTCTCCAGCAAAGCTGAGCTATTTTTTGATTATATCCCCTTTTGTAGGCAAGAGGATGAAACACCCCCTCAAAGTTTTCTTGTGAATTTCCAGAGCCATTTTGAGACAGTCCTATTATATATATTATATTATATTCCCATTGTGCTCGTCTGCACATCAGGACAAAAGCTATCATCCCTCCATTAGATTAGCTTTTCTGAGTTAGTTTTTAGCCTTGTGGTTGGGGGAGACCATTCATGAAATCACATAAAACCGTCATATTCACCTGACATACAGTATACCTAATCACTATTTTTTCCCTGCCTCTCTCCATCCCCTTAGTGCGAAGAGTCCCACCCAGATTCTCCATTCCACCCACCAACCAAGAGGTGATGCCAGGTGGCAGCGTCAACCTGACATGTGTGGCAGTGGGCTCGCCGATGCCCTACGTCAAGTGGACGATGGGTCAGGTGGAGCTAACCAAGGAGGAAGAGATGCCATTGGGACGAAACGTGCTAGAGGTCACCAACATCCGTGAGTCGGCCAACTACACCTGCGTGGCCATCTCCTCTCTGGGCATGATAGAAGCCACCGCTCAGGTCACTGTCAAAGGTGAGGGCTGTTGTTCAAACCAGTTCAGACTTGTTGTTACATCTATCTATGTGGTAGGTTGTTGCTGTGACGATGCGAACATTGCAGTTGATTTGAGTCACCCATAGATGATCTGATTATGAAATCTTATAAAACATAACAAACCAAAACAAAACAAAAAGGCTTCTGAAACATTTTGTACATAATCATCACTGCCCGTGTGCTGTAGTTGTTGTTGTTGTTGATACTGAGAGGTAAAAATGAAAGGCTGTTGCTATTTGCAGTCTCTTTGTCAATGAGCATTGATGTCAGGGCTGGTATGTTTCTTTCTTTGTGTTGTGTGAATGTGGCTCTACTCACCTCTGTGTAGGTGAGTATGCTGTCTAGACAAGTGTTGTCTCTGATCAGTTGTCGTCTGTATTGATCCCACTTTGCTTGTCATTTAGAGGGACCACAGCAATACATACCCCTTTAAGGAAGTCATAATGAAGACCCTCTGTTTTGTATGTGTTGTCCAGTCACAATGGAAATCACTCTTGCAATTTTCTTGTATTGTCAGTAATGGCCAGGCCGGTTATAACACAAATTAGGATTTCAGTCTAGGTTTTCTATTCATTTGGGGATAATGGCTGCTGACAGCATTATAAGGATTAGCTTATGAAACAATCATTCAGTGCTATGAGTTACAGAGACCAGTCATGCCTTTTTTCCACAAGAGCTGATTTTAGCTGTATTGTGCCTACATTTTGAGAATCATAGTATCAAATGTGTCAGATATCCAATTTCTCTCAAATTACCCACACGTCCTAAAAGTCCATTCTGTATATCAAAGCTAATACCTCAATTCTCTTTCCTCAGCCTTGCCAAAGCCCCCCACCTCCCTCATTGTGACTGAGACCACAGCCACCAGTGTGACTCTCACCTGGGACTCTGGAAACCCAGAACCTGTCTCCTACTACATGATCCAGTACAGAGCCAAGTCCTCAGATAATGGCTTTCAGGAAGTGGAAGGTGTGGCAACTACACGTTACAGCATTGGTGGACTTAGCCCCTACTCTGAGTATGAGTTTCGTGTTATGGCTGTCAACAACATTGGCCGCGGGCCGCCCAGCGACCCCGTGGAGACGCGCACCGGTGAGCAAGCCCCCTCCTCACCACCTCTCCACGTCCAAGCGCGCATGCTGAGCGCCAGCACAATGCTGGTGCAGTGGGAACCGCCCGAGGAACCCAACGGGCAAATCAGGGGCTACCGGGTCTACTACAGCTCGGACCTGACAGCTCCGCTCAGCGCCTGGCAGAAACACAACACAGATGACAGCAGTCTGACTACCATCTCAGGCCTGACTCCTGATATCACCTACAGCCTCAGGGTGCTGGGCTTCACCTCTGTAGGTGACGGGCCACCTTCTGACATCCTGCAAGTCAAAACCCAGCAGGGAGGTGAGCAGCCAGTCACTGTGTGTGACTCTGTTTGATGATGTGTGTATCTTCATGTGCAGATGACAAGACAAGGTAATAGGTTAGGCATGTATTTGAAGTATTTTATTTGGCCAGTGTTTGTGTGTATTGTATGTACCTACAGCATATGTGAAAGGGCTCATAAGGCTATTTGTGTTTGTTTGTCTTCCCTATGCAATTTCCTTCCCATATAATCCGTTTTGGGGAGGATGTGATTGCTGCTGACGCTGTGGAGAACATTCAGCTTTAGTAATGTGCTTTTTTTGTTCTTTAATTCTTCTCTTCTGTTTTGTTCTTTAAAACCTCTGTCCTCTCGCCCCTCTGTGCCCAGTCCCTGCCCAGCCGTCCAGCTTTGAGGCTGAAGCCGAGCTAGACAGCCGCATCATGCTAACATGGCTGTGGCCCGTACAGGACCCTATCACAAAGTATGAGCTGCAGTACTGGGAGGCCGGCTCAGAGAACAAGGTTAGAATAACAAAATGAATAACAAAATGAAGTTATAACTATTGTATGACCTTATTTTCTCTCCTACATACTATCTATCTATCTATCTATCTATCTATCTATCTATCTATCTATCTAATTTATACTCTCATATTCTGCTCTGAGATTGCAGATGAATGAATCTTGTTTTTTATGATGCAATTTCTCTGTGAAAGATTTACTGTAGAGACAGCAAAGTTGTTCTGTGTTGTCTGTGTTGTGGCCCTTCGTTCAACTCTCCTGGACCGCTGCACCAGTTGTAAACTAGAGGACAATTTGTTTTTGGAACAAGTTACTCTCACATTTGGCTGCATTCTCTGCTTTGTATGCATGAAGGAAGGAGAAACAGCATTCTAGGCTAGGATTTCAGTTGAACATTAATTACTCCATGCCAAACAATACAACAATTACTATCCCTTTAGCTTAACACATGAGGAGACTTGTGTGACTGTGATTTACATGTAATTGGTATTTTTCTGTCTAATTCAAACCCCTCCAGATACATGTGCTCTTCAACCCAGCTGGCTCCTATGCTGTGGACGGTCTAAAGCCTGACACCTTGTACCGTTTCTCGCTGGCAGCCCGTTCTGAAATGGGTTTAGGCGTCTACACCCAGCCCATCGAGGCTCGCACCGCCCAGTCCAGTAAGTACATTTTTCCCTTGTGTCTTATGTCCTAACCGGTAATTTTTGTTGAGAAACCACAGCCGACTGAAGCAGGTTTAGGTTTAGGCAGGAGAGTTTCATAGAGCTTAAATCAGACAGCGTTGCAACGTGAATGTCAAGTCAATTTCAGCACAACATAAAATGCTGACAGTGCAGCCATCCCGGTCAGCCTCACGCTTCCACCACCTCCCCTCACCAACACTAACCCTCCTGTCCGTCTATCTGAGGGCAGGCCCTGTGTTCAGTGTCAAAGGTACGTTTAATGTGTCATGTTCCCACATTCGTGAGCTGTGCTGTGTTATTTTGCCTCATATCATTATGTGCTTTTACTGTGCTAGCACTTAAAATGTCACTCTCTGCCAGCTGACTGCCGTGATTGTACCGCCTCACCCGGGATGCTTACATTCTTTTGCCCTGAACAGAACTACATTTTATTTAAAACAAAAGGTTCATATTAATAATTGTACCTTTCTGATTTCTACTTTAGTTATATCTATGGTATGACTTAACTGGGAGAATGTGAGTCCTGAACCTGCCAGAGAGTAGACATATCACTCATTACAGAAACTCTCAGTCACTTGCAGTTGTTCAGAGATGTTACAGAGTGGAGCTTCTGCCCTCATAATAGACCTTTGAGTACAGACACCAACTTTCAAAGAACACACAAACCCAACAACAGAAACATTTACTTTTGGCCTGCCATCAAGTTAATCATGGAATTAACATTAATTAGTAACAACTGATTTGTGCGCACTCGCACCAGTGCGCACATTTAAACACTCTAATTTTCACTTGCATATGCCACAAAATGCTGCACTGTAGATCCCTGCAACACTAGCAGGCTGTGGTTGACACATTAGAAAACAGTAAAGGAAGGATCAGTTTTGATTGGCTTTTTTAGCGGATACCGATATATTACGTTTTACTTAGCAATGGTCTAGAAAAGAAAAGAATACAATAGACTGGAGAGAAGGTATGGGTATCTTTTTTTTGAAAAATCTTTTCCCATTAGGACAGACACTATCATTGAATAGCTAACATCTCTGACAACCACAGAGTTATATAACTGTCGATTGAGATCACGAGTGGTGATGAGTCTGTGTCCTTGGGCCTCTTGACAGCAGGAGTCACAAGGACACAGAATTTGGAGGACCGAATTTGGATTTCACGCGGCGGGAGGATGGTGTGCATGAAATAAGCATCAGCCTTGGGAAGGTTCTGAGGCAAATAGGCAGTGGGAAAGTGTGACATTTTCTAGTGCTGCATTTAAATGTTAGTATCATTTTTTTAAGATTCAGAGCAACGAACAGAACTCAACTGTTTGTATAGGCTTGACACAGTCTATAAAAGTTGTGATGCTTTACCTAAAACGGAAAGGAAAATGATATATATACAGTATAAGTAACAATTGAAACTCAGTAGTTCAAGGTGCATGTATATATGCATATATGTATTATATATATTGGGCTTTGTCATTTGGAGGAAGGAGAGATAGATAGAGGTGTTTTATCTTCGTCATCTATAATTTTGTCTCTATTTTAAGCCCACTCTTTGTCTTGCTCATTTTTGCCTCAGAGGCGGATGTATTTCCTCTGGTGTTGTCCCTCATCCAATTTGACTTTGATCTAGCAGATTTTTCATCAGAACCTGAATATCACAATCTTTTCTGCAAATCATTAGCATTATTTTGATTCAGCCTGTCACCTTTTTGTAATGTTATCAGGTCTTTGTGGTTTCCTGTCCACTCGCTTGTGGATCACTTGAGGAGACTCAGTTATCTTCTGTTTTTAGAAAGGTGGAGTTTCATGTTCTGGCATGAGTTTATTGAATTCATATTTGAGCTAACTGTTCATTGCTCTGCTTATTAAATAAGAAATTTCATGGGCATGCTTTGTTTGAATTTTCTTTTTGTTTTTGTTTTTTTTATACTCCTGAAGAGGCCTTTTTTGTAGTTGGATATGTTTGTGATCGAGTTAGATGCATGAACAGTATAAACGATATTGTGTTTGTTTTCAGTTTTATTCTTGTTTCCTATTTTAAAAATGTTTATTGGTTTTCTACCTCTGGACTTAAGAGTTTACATATATTTTAAAATACAGCTGTTGTAAATAATAATTTATTTATTGCAGTAATCTTATAATTCCAGACTCTAGACATGTTATGCTGTATATGTCATTTGTGTTTCTACACATACTAGCCAGAGTTGGTTGTTATTATAAAAACAAAGCAGGGTGGGGTGGACAGAATTTAATTGAACCTGGCATGTCGATATTATGCTGAGACATTAAAGCAACACTATGTAACTTTTAGCTGCAGCTGTAGTTCCATTGAGACAACCTGTAGGGGGGCTGAAGCGGTCATTTTAAAGACCAAAACCATACTGCTACAACATTGCCGGTTCAATTACAGTCATTCAAATACAAAGGGTTAATAACAGAGCAGCACGTTGTTGCAGTAAATCTTAAACATTCAGAAATGTGTCCCATCTGATAATAATAACAATATTGTTTTCCATTGCAGTGGCTACAAACCAGATGTTGACAATAGCTGGAATGTTCATGACTGTTAATGATTACGTAATTATGCTTTATGTATGACTTCGAAGACAACCCAGTGTGTCTCAGCTGCAGCACTGAGCAGGGTCTGACAAACACTGTTAGGAAGCCCAGAGCTTCTGCATCAATGTGTGAACACCAGTCAACACTGTCAAGCACTTGTTCACACACATCTCACACACATCACACAAGACCAGTTTATTGCTCAATCTGCATACTGCGAGAGGCATCAGAAAGGGCAGTTAGGAAAAAAATTACGTCAACAACAACATAGCCTTGTACAATTTTGAATATTAGCTTATTATATATTTGGTTCACCCACCCTGTAGTTTCATGGCCTCTTGCATAAATACAGTGCCAAGCACAGCTTCAGCAGTAGCCTAGTAATGTGTTTTTGCAGCCAGTCTCTCAGTCCAGAGGCAGCATCCTGTTTAGTATGGAAGCTTTTTGTATTCAGTATAAAAAATGAAAATGTAATATTCCAACTTGCAATGTAATACATATGACCTACAGTATGAGTAAAAATGATTTGTGAATCTCACCAGCTCAGAAAGTAACTCAAAATAGACTTTCATTATAAGGTACAGTAGATGACATATCCAAAACATGGAATAGGTTGCTGGACCCTAATATAATTTACTTCAGATAGAATCAAAATTAAAAAAAGAAGAAAACCCCCCCCATTAAAACCAGCGTTGTACTGTGTGAGGGCCTTCTTTATAGGGGCAACACATAAGCATAAATATTTGGATCAGACATAAACATTGCATTTCCACTGAAAAGACTAATACTCTTTACCACGGTGTTTACTTTCCAAACTTAATGTGTAATCAGGGTCCGAAATTAACAGCCGCCAAGCACCAAATGCGGGTAGATTTTCTGTTTGGCAAGTAATTCTAGGAAGGCCGATTGGGCAACACAAATGACGTTGGACACTTTTTTTTCACTGTTTTTTCATCTTGAGGCGTTCAGGATGCTCCTGCAAAAACATGAGGCACATAAAGCAGAAAAAACACAAGGCGCTCAGCAAAGCAAAAGCAGCGAGCAAAAAGCTTTATTCTCATTGAGAATAGAACTATTACAAAGAGCCGAGCCAGGCTGCTAAACACTCGGGGCCACAGATACTGTGTGTAACACCTGTCCCAATTTGGCTTTCATTAAAAAAATGCATATGCAGTGCAATAGAAAAATACATAAATCTGCTCAATATGGATTTGTGTCAGCTGAGCAGGAAAATTATACAATTTCAGTCTTTATATGTAGCTGGATTTTTTATACATACTATAGGTGGTGAAATTCAAAAATATTACATTGACATTTTGAATATTACATTTTAGTTTTCATATTGACTGCTGTACAAAAAGCTTTAACAGTTTTGCATTAGTTTGCTTGCATTTTTGTTTATTTTTTGTTTGCTTGGTCCGTGCCCCCCGTACATGTGGTTGTGCTCCCCTCCCCCTACAGCCCCATCCGCCCCCCCTCAGGATGTACAGCTGGTCAGCCTGAGCTCCACCAGTCTCAAGGTGAGTTGGGTGGCACCGCCTGCCGCTAGCCGCCACGGCGCCATTGTGCGCTACACAGTCAGCTACCAGGCCCTGGCTGGAGAGGACACGGAGCGGCATGAGGTGACGGGCATCGGCGCAGATGCCACCAGCTATGTGCTGGAGGGCCTGGAGAAGTGGACTGAGTATCAGGTGTGGGTGAGGGCACACACTCACGTGGGCCCGGGCCCTGAGAGTGCCCCAGTGAGGATGAAAACCAAAGAGGATGGTAGGTTGACACCTCCCCTTAAGCTGAGTGCTCTCAGACTCTCCTTTGCTTGGGGCTGCCTGCCACTATTTTCCTTCACTCCCTTCAACTCCTACTGCATATTTGTGTCCTGTTGATCAATTTTGAGTTAATGAGCCAATTGTGGTAGATTAGGGGGTCACCTTCTCTTTTTTCTCTTTCCAGCTTGCTCTCTATAACTTTAACACTACATCTACGACAGGTTAAGGCTCATCACTCCCGGGCCCCAGCTCTGCACCACTTTCCTCTGCTTTCACTGTTTTAAATGCCTTCTTGTTTTCTTTCTTCTGTTCTGAGGAATAGAAGTGGAGCAGAACTCCCCCTCTCCCTTCTATCAATCACTCTTGCCTCTTTTACTCACTCGTTCCTCGTTTTGTTTGCAGTGTGATAGAGAGCGGCTGCTCCTAAGAGAAAGTTGTCTATAATTAATGTGTTTGAAGTTTGCTGCAACACAGCTAATTTCATACTGAAATTAGGGACATTACAGACATCGCTAGACCACATTCTGTCCCGCATAGAGTATTTTGGGGACACGGTAGACATAGAAGGTCTACACTGAGTAGAGATGATTGTGATTCATGGCCAAATCTAGTATCACTTTCTTCTACTGAGCAGTCAAGTCTATAAAAAAACTCAGGGGTCATTATTTTGATAGTTTTTGGCTCCTCATCACAAAACACAGTGAAGTGAGGAAAATCACCTGCTCAGCATATTTTGACTATTTCCTCCTTCTCTCTCTCTTTCACTGTCTGTCTCTTTCTGTCTTACTCTTGCATTCTGCATTCTCTCCCTCTTTTTTTTTGGTTTCCAGTGCCGGGAGCACCCCCCAGGAAGTTGGAGGTTGAGGCCATTAACTCCACAGCAATCCGGGTAACATGGAAGCCGCCCCTGCAGGGGAAGCAGCACGGCCAAATCCGAGGCTACCAAGTCATCTTCTCTCGACTTGAAAACGGTGAACCGCGAGGCCAGCCTAACATCATGGATGTTGCCTTGCCAGAGGCACAGGTACTAGATGATGTCTTACTCTCGGCCAGTTTTTCTCTGTCTCTCTTTCACTGTCTATACCTGCCTTGTGTTCATTTCCCATTTTTCTCATTCTCCACTCGTATTCCCTTCCATTCTCTGACTTCACACTTCATTTCCCCCATACCGGGTGGCACACATGGTATTTTCTTTCTGCCGACTGCAGACCCCCCCCCCCCTCTTTTTTTTATCTTTTTCCACATTTGACGTTTGACTCTAAATTGGTACCCTGCTCCCACAGCTTTGGATTAGCTGTTGTAACAAGATCCATTCTAATTCTACAGTAATAGCTATTAAATATTTTATATGTGCAACATCAGGATGGGGCTTAGTGGAATCAATGCACCTCTCTTTGCGGGGTTTAGCAGTAATACATATGCACTGCCTTGTTACCATGTTTATGAATTAGAGTTATTTTCCTGACGCCGCCCTTTACACATTAATGCAGGCTGCTTCAAATCGCCAAAAGCTATGTGACACCATGAGATGGATGAGAGATTGTAATCCTCAAGAGGGATTCAGAGATTCATGAATATCTTCAAACCAAAAAAATCCCCACTCTCACTTTTTCCCTCTCTTTGGGAGAGGAGACACCAGCTTAAAAGCCTCCTTCTGATTGTTTGCCGGGAGTAACATTTGCACGGACACGCATTCACTCACATCCCCCATGGCCTCTTGCAAAAACATCTAATTTGAACAAGTAAGCGCTCCCTGGCCGCAGGAACACCACAAAAAGTGTGTCTCCTAGCAGCATTTGCTGATAAATGCTTTGAATCAGCATTTAGGGAGACCAACGGGTTGCTGGTTCAGCTCCCTGGCAGTGCGTGCTGCTGTGCCCTTGAGTGGAGCTATTAACCCTCATTTGCTTTGGCAAACACCCCGCTGTCTTAAGTCTTATCATTACACAAGAGCAAGCACTGTCAAAGTTACCTTGAAATGACGTGTCAGATGCGCTACATTCCAAGTGACGCTAAGTAGAAGCTTGTGGAACCCAGTTGTGGAACCGCCAGGGCATTCATACATAATGAGTATTTTTCACGTGGTTGTCGAGCCACCGAAGTGGCACATGGGACTTTTGGCCGGATAGAGCTGAGAATAACTGTGTAAGTGAGGCTCTGGCTGATATCGCCTGTCCATGTCTCTACACCCCTTTGTAATTTGGTCTGAAAGAAGACAAAAACATGGTGGCTGCTTGTCTTCCTGGGAGTGTTTTGGACATGTTTAGCGTGACTTTGTTTTGCGTTATGAAAACTGCACTGAACATGACCCTACTCGTTGTGCAAACAATACTCCTTGCCATGTCTCATTTGTCCCAGCTTCACACGCAATAAACACTAAGACACACTGCAATTTTGTGTTCAGGATAGCTCTCGTGTTCCAGTTTGGTGTCCACCGATACCTCCCTGGTAGATACCTGAATTTCTCCACCCTCCTTCTACGTTATTCCTTTTCTTCTTTTGCCTCCAACTCCCTTTCTCTCGTGTCCTCTTTTTGCACCCTAGCCAGTTGAGTAATTACCAGAGGCTTGCGTGCGGGTTGTTTACCCTTGATTGTGTGATCTCAACAGATTGTTTTCTGTGAAACAGCACTGAGTAGCCAACCTGCAAGGACCTGCCCAGACGTCATTAAAGACCACACAGTCAGCCGACGCTCCCTTGTCCACGTTCACCCAACTGGTTTTTAGAACAATTCCTCTTTTTCTCAGGCGTCTTTCCATTCCCGTACCCCGACAACAAGTGGGGGAAAAAAGCAAAGATAACATGAGCAGACATGCTCACTGTTAGATCAGCCTTGGAGTAGGCGTTCCAGCTGGCTGAGAAGAGTTCATGACTCATCCTAGACTTATGCAAATCCCACAAACGCACACCTGTAATTGATGATGAATAACAGGAAGGAAAAAAAAAACAATTTTCTTCTATCTTGGCACATCCCATAGTGTTTCTCTCAAGAATTTGACTCATGTGTTGTGAAATCAGTTCCATATCCACCCTTTCACCTGCATTGAATGCACAGTAAGCCTGCCAGGAGGAAAAATAAAAATCCAGATTTTCCAGGGCTCTCACAATATGGCACAACCTCACCTTCAATTACAAATCAGTTGAGTAAATGCGGACTGGTTGGATTGCAGATTGTGTCAAAATCACTATAACCTCTCCCCTTGTCTTTGTCTCTTTGTTTCTAGTTCCTTCTCTCCTCTTCACCCTCTCTCAGGGTTAGCTGAAACACTGGGAGGAGAGCTAGGAGAGCATGCCTGTGCGTGGGCAGTTTAAGCGCCTCTTTTCTTTTCAAGCAGGAGCCCACACAGCGCCCTCATTTCCCTGCTAAATTTAAAGCAGAGACCATGTTATGGTGTGATGTTATCGACCCCTTTCCAACCATGCTTCTGTTGGGAAAGTGGCCTGAACCTGAGTGGGCAACCACACACCACATAGCCTGCTCCATCACTATGCGCTCATAGCCACCTCTAGGCTCATGTGTTTCATATAGCCGTCTATAAAAGTTGAGTTTGAAGCCATTAGCCACTGTCTTTGTTTCTATACATTTTCTGTACAAGTTTGCCTTTCTGCACAAGTTTGCCTACTTTTCCAAGTTCATTTTGTTCGACCACTGAAGCATATTTGTGGTGTGTGTGTGTGTGTGTGTGTGTGTGCCATGCCTTGCGTCTACGGCCATCACTGCCTCAGATTGGAGTTGAATGTGAATCTGAGAAAAAAGAGAAAAGAAGCACCTCAGCCCGTTTCACTCCATCAATCATGACAGCTCCTTCTCTTCCACATCACTCGTTCCCCCCTCGTTCCCATTTTTATAGCCACACATCTCAGCCCATGTCATCACATTTGCATTCACCCGCCTGCAAATTATACCGCTCCGTTTCCACAAACGACGCTTATCAGCAATGATGTGTTTTCAGCTTGCGTTGGCATTCGAAATATAAATGGGGGATAATTTATAATTCTCCCATGGATTTAAGCAGAAAGCAAATACAGTTGCGATAGAAAGGGATTAAGCCCAAGATGAGATACTGTAGGAAGTCTTGCAAACCTTAATGTGGTTGCTGCTCTGTTGACGTACTGAGTGGAATCAACAATAAACAAATTAAGCAATTAGCCACGTTGCAAACTGTTTTTGATGGAGTTATGTAGCAGCTGTTATTAAATGGTACTCTTTAGTGCTGCTACATCGGGGGAGCATGATGCAGCAGTTTTTGAATGCGTGAAGTGTCTCGACCAGTCGCACAAAGGCCTAGCTTATGCTTCAGTTAGCTGGTTGTTGATGAAGACCCATTCACAGGGAGGCGGGCAGAGAAGTTGGGTCTTTTGTCTTTTCATATGCTAACAGTCAGTGGAGGATGATGAACACATCTCTCCTGTGCACAATAAATCCGTAGTGTGTAAGTAATTCTTGGCCTGTATTGGTGTTCTAAATTAAAGGTCCAATGTGTAGGAATTTCTCCCATCTAGCGTTGAGATCATATATCGCAATCAACTCTCTCGCGCCACGCAGTTCAAAGTACGTATTACAGCTACGGTAGCCTTCACGCTTCAAAAAGCCGGTCTTTTGCTCTTTTCAATATCCTTTTTCTTTTTCTGGGCGAAGAAGAAGACTCAAAATTTGGATTTTTGAATACGTGTGGTCCATGTTTCCTTCTTCAAACTTGCCAGGGCCTGGAAGTAAAGATACCCATTAGCAGCACCTGTGAGTTTATCATGTGACAGCGAAAACGCAAAAGGCGGAGCAGTATGTCCTGTATGTCCCTTACCGCTAATGTATTTCAGGATGGTGCATGAATATGGAGCGTCTACCCCAGTTCATGGGAATGCAAATGTAAAATTTCAAGCCAAAAGGAATATTTAGAATTGATGGTGGTGGTAAATATTCATGAAAAAGGACAAGTTTGTGAACGGGCAACACAGATATTAATAATGAACAACTAAACACATTACAAACTGGGTCTTTAAACAAAGCACAGGCATAATCACAAGCTTATTTCTACAAGAAGAAAATCTGATAAATTGATGCAGTTGCTTGTTGTAGCTTGTTGTTCAGCGCCTCCCAGGCTCCTTTTTAACCTTTTATCTGCAGAAAAGTTAACTTACATGTAAACTTAGCTAACAACATTACTCAGTAATTTTCATAAATAATCATATCAAAAAGAAGTGTTCTATTTCATGATAACAGCTGCATAATCGTACACTTATGGTAATAATGACAAACAGCCAAGTCTCACCTTACAATGTTTTGATATTGGACTGACTATCCATATATAACTATCTGCATGGATTGATACCAAAAGAGGTATAATATTGTTTTGTAATCTAGGTGCTAGAACTCTTTATGGTGACTTTGCCTCCTTCCCTAATTCCTTCATGCCAGCCTCCTCCATCTCTCCCAGGGCCAGATGTACTAACGCTTTTGCGCCCACTTCAGGCGTATTTGTTTCACAACGTGCGCGTAAAAGCATGGCATGGTATTCCGTGTCATGCATATGCATTCACGGGAGGGTCAAAGGGGAAAGTTGGAGTTTCCCGTAAAGAGATTGGAGGGGAAGCGTAAAGTGCGCCTAATTATGTATTCCGCGGTATGTACAAAAACTGTCCGTGAAAGCACGCCTCTATTCTCCGCCTCTTAAAAGCAGGTGTAAACCTGCGTTACAGATTAAGCAGCAATGCAGTATTACAGTTACTGGAAGAAATCAAAGATGACATTGAATCTCAGACTCAGATAACGCTAAATTCGCAACTGTACGTACATCTGGCTCCCAGTGTTCCCCACTCCACCAGCAGCTCTTGTAGTTACGCACCCTAATGTTTAAATGTAATTGCTTGCCGCCACCACCCTCACCCACCGTTCTTCTTCAGCCCTCCTTTCTTCTGTGTTTTCCATTTTGTCCCACATCATTGTCACACGTGTCATCTCTCCTGCCTCTTGTCAGCCAGGCCACCCATCGGTGAACTCCTCTGCAGTAGCTGAACTAGAGCGAGTTGCTAGTAAACACCAGCAGCTGCGTTCTGCATCGATGGGGTTTGATGTCACAGGGCTAGCATAGCAGCACTGGTAATAGGATTTCACGCTCGTCACCGACGGAGCCCCGCGGCACGAAATGGGCTTTCACTTCCCCTGGGAATCACTTGGCCAAGCACATCGAGAAAGGAGAACATTTTGAAAACATATTGAAATATAATGAATAAAAGGCCCTCCCTCCATTTCTGCAAAGAGGGAAGAGGAAATGCTCCAGAGATTCTGCATATGTAATGCTTTATGTCCACAGTGAGATAGTTATACTGTTTAGAGGTGTTCTGTGATTAAGGAAGAGAGAGGTTTTTATTGGATTTATAGGAAAATGAAAAACAAGGCAGTGCATCATAAGCAATAATACATTTCACAACCATTGCTCAACTTGGCTACACAATTTGTTTTATGCCACTCAACTTCCTTCTTTTTTTTACTTCTTCACTTTCAGCACACTCTCCCTCTGTGTTTTTTTTCCTACTGCATGACTCTGTTGACACCTACATTGCATCTGTCTTTGAGTGAAAAAAAGACTAGTGCTTTTTTTCCTGTTGTGTTGTCTCTGACTCATTTCTCTCCCCATCCTGTGTCCTGTGTCTTCTCTCCCATCAGTGGAATATTGAGGAGTCCACCGAGCATGTGAGTAACCCTCATGTGTGCTGCTGGGTTGTCTTGCAGGGCAGGCTCTTCTACCCTCTGCAATTTGGGGTTGCTGTGTGTGCTTGCCTGTTTGGATTGTTGTGTGTGTTTGTTATTTCTGTGTAAGCCATGCTTGTAATCCACTTGGTGTGAATCTTCATGAAAGATCATAACCCCATCATAACCACAGCAAGAGGTGTGTGTCCTGATGATTCCTGGTTTTTATATTAGAGTGTGTGTGTGTGTGTGTGTGTGTGTGTGTGTGTGTGTGTGTGTGTGTGTGTGTGTGTGTGTGTGTGTGTGTGTGTGTGTGTGTGTGTGTGCTTGAGCGTGCAAGTGCGCGAGCACACATGCGTGTTCTCTAAGAACTACTACAACCACAAAGCATGAGGATTATTTCAACTGATGATTGCGTACAAGTCCAATATTTCAACATTTTACCACAAGACAAACTTGTAGGCTGGGCATTCACGCAAATCTGAGGCACTTACTGCAGCGAGTATGCAGCCTTTTTCCCCATCATTGAGTGTACAGTGCAGTCAAAGGCTATGTGTCACTATCCCAGTGTGATGCTGACATTAATCAGGCTTGCCTAACCTGCTGTCTCCCCTACTGTTCAAATGACATGTCTATCTGAGGGGAGGAGCTGTGTGTTTTATCAGCTCCACACATCTCCAAGATTGCCACCAGCCTTTCATGTTCTTTTCATTTGCCTAGATGGCAGCTCACTGTTCCATGGCTGTCACACAGCCCTTTGTTATGGCTTATTACCTCCTAGACGTCATATTGCACTAGTATAAATGCAGAGCCACTTAATGTTCCTTGTCAGAAATTCAATAGAAACCTGCCAGAATAAAAATACTGCATTCAAACAGGGGCGATGTTGTTTAAAAAAAGGTTTATTGTCTTTATTCATTCAATTCATTTGAGCAAATTTTGGTACTAGTTTCCTCTCTCACACAAGTGATTAATTAATCTAGTGACCACCTGCAAAGGTTGACGGATGCTGAGTTTTTTTGGTCATCTGTTTATGTATCAACAATGGATGTTTTCTTTCTTCACAAAAGAGCAAGTGGGATGTGCACAGATCATTTTATTTAACAGCCAGTTAAACAGATATCTGTTTGCACAACACACATGGCCAGATTTCTTCAGGGACACCCACAAGGCATGAGTCAGGCTTGCCTCCTCTCCCATGTGTTGATTAACACCTGACAGACACAGAGCTAGACGCTGTCAGAGGAAGACATCTATTCACATATCTTTATTATTTCTTTAGCAGTCATGTTAGGCAATAGCAGCCTGTGTCTAGTGACTAACAAGAGACAGATGTCAACAGCAAAAACATTAGCATTTCTTGTTGACCCTTGGCATGTTCACAGGGAGTAGGATTTTGAACCAAGTTTTTCAGATAATTATGGCATTTTTAAGGCAAATCAACACAAATACAACACAACTCAAATGTTGAGCTTTAGCAAAAAAAATGTCTGAAGCCTATGTATTGCTGCCCATTTTCTACAGTAGTGAGGATATTGGTGTAGAGAGGCTTGGAGAGAAGAATCCATTTCTATAACTAGTTGACTTGATAATCTCTGTAATGCCCTTTGGTGCTGCTCTAAGCATTTCCTCTGAAGGAAACTTTGAAGCCTTGCTTTTTCTATTTCTGCTGAGTTTCAGAAGTGTTACTAGACCCCATTTGACCTTGCCAGAATAGGGGGAAAAAGATCTCTGCGGCTGCCGCTGCTGAGACTGTTAAAGCCATTTTGTATGATTAAACTAATGAGATGTCCTCCATAAAGTTAAAACGGTTTTATGATACAGTAATTTAGCATTTTCTCCCCTGTCTCTCTTAAAGGCTAGTATGGGAAAACCAAATGTCCCTTAAAGAGAGGGCAGTAAAAAGCATTGTCAAACAGAGCTGGCCTATATACACTATTACATGTTATTCTATAGGTTAGGAAATTAAAACTTCATTAGTTAGAGAAACAGCATTAGGGCTAAGCTGTATACTGTAATATTCCAAGATTATTAGAAGTTTGCGAGGAGTTCCAGCAGGAGGGCTTGAAGCCATTGGCATATTCGTCCTCTCAGTGGCCCCAGTCAGAAACAGAAAACTCCAGCATGTATACTCAAGCCGCAGGCATTAGTTTGTTCTTGGTATTGAGTGTGCGCTCATGTCTGCGTGTATCATTATGTGCGTGAATATTCATGGTTTGTACGGACATGCATGCATACTTAAGTGTGTGTTTATATACAGTATGTATACTGTGCATCGGTGAGTATGTGCATTCACTTATGTGTGTGTATGTCTGTTTACATGTGGGCTTTGTTTAAGCTCAGAGAGTGTTTAATTCCAGCGTGTGTGGGTGTGTTTTTATTCCGACTGATGCAGTCTGGTGAAGTGAGTGCCAGCACTGCAGCAGGTTACCAATAACGGTGTATTACCTCAGTTGTTTGTTGTTGTTGTTCTGTCTGTTTGTTCCTGACTGTTAAGTTACTGATTTGTTCAACCACCATAGTGTGTCTGTGTTTTTGAGCCTGTTTAACCCAATTTGCATGGGAATCCAGAGGACAAGAAATACCAAGAATCAAACTTTATAATGTATATATTAAAAAAAAAGTATAACATCTGTCTGATGTTATTTTTCACTTTAAGATTTATGAAGAGTTTTTTAGAGTATGTCCCACAGTCAGAAGTGTACAATTTGTGGGCTTTTATAGACTGCAGTGTAGTGATGATCCTAAGCTCCTCTGGGTATAATCTCATGCTTATCCATGCAGCAGGGATGAACACTGATACACTGGTGACGTTCTTGTTCATTTGGTTGGTTTGTTGGTTAATGGGTTTGACTAAGAACAGTTCCAGGTCCTGGTTGGGTGCCTTTAAAACCTTTCTCTGTTAAATGCTTCAAATGTTTTGTTTCCTATTATAGGGAAATTGATCAGGAAACTACAAGTGGATGGAGAAGGGGGTTTAATCTCTCAGTTTCTGTTGGTGCTGTGTGTTTTTCGGAGCTTGTGTGAGGGGGGGGGGTTGTTTTGGGTTTGTTTGTTTTTTGCCATTAGGGTGGTCCCGCTCAGACTCACTGATTCCTTATAATCGCTGACCTCGTGATTTGTCCATTTTGCAGGAGGCCATCATTGGTGGACTGCACTCTGAAACCACTTACTCTGTCACTGTAGCAGCATACACCACGAAGGGAGACGGAGCTCGTAGCAAAGCTAAAGTCATCACCACGACTGGAGCAGGTCAGAGTTGGTTTTATCAGGGTTATCATGTAAGACATATGATATGTGTTTACAGTGAATACTGTGGTATTATCTTGAAGGCTTGAAACTGATAACATCTGTACTCTTGTAATATGATTATAAGACTGTGCGCATGTTTAGTTAGTTTTAGTGGGATGCTACATGTATGTTAGCTTCAACACCCTGACTAGTGGTTACCATGACTAACTGGTGTTGAAGTTATATGACAAAGGCATGTAACCTTCATATCTTCATATGTAGTGTATTTAATGCTTTTGAGGTCCTGGTTGGCTGATTTTGTTGTCTTTAATAGAGCCGTACGAGCTGTTTCCAGTCTAAGTGTTAAACTAAGCTAACCAGCTACTGGCTCTAGCATTATTTTTAACAGACAGATATGAAAATGGTATACATTTTCTTATCAACTATTTGCCAGAAACCAAAAAAGCATATTTTCCAAAATTATGAACTATTCAAATTAAATCTGAGGGTTGGATAGTTCCTGCATATTTTGAAGAATTACAATTACTTTCTTTCTTTTTTCAGTGCCAGGCAAGCCCACCATGATGATCAGCACCACCATGGGCAACACAGCACTGATCCAGTGGCAGCCGCCTAAGGAAATGGTGGGGGAGCTGATGGGCTACCAGCTGCAGTACAAGCGCACTGATGAGGAAACCTACACCTCACGCGAGCTGAGAAAGACTGACGACCATTACACTGTCACTGGGCTGCACAGAGGCGCCACCTACGTCTTCCGCCTCAGCGCCCGTAACCGTGCAGGCATCGGCGAGGCCTACGTAAAGGAGATCAGCACCCCTGAAGACATACCCTCAGGTTTCCCGTTCAACCTTCAAGTCACAGGGCTGACCCAGTCCAGCACCCAGCTGACCTGGGAGCCCCCACTGCAAGCCGAAAGGAACGGGAAGATCGTATACTACATGGTTGTGTACAGGGACATCAACAGTCAGCAGAACAGCACCAACCGCACGGCCGACACGCATATGACTATCCAGGGCCTTAATCCTGACACCACCTATGACATCCGGGTGCAGGCATTCACCAGTAAGGGCGGGGGACCCCTCAGCCCCAGCATTCAGAGCAGGACCATGTCCAATGGTAGGACACATGGCTGACATTAATACATAAACATGCCAGAGGTGTTTGATTTGAAAACAAACACTCAGGGTTTAATACATGCATACATAATCATTACACACTCACAGACATCTACACACGCAACCTTGCCCATATATTTTGAACATTATAGCCGGCTCTTTTTCTGTCTTTATCAGTGCCATGTCTTTCTCATCTACCATTCAGTACAGTACAGCACTGTGTGTATTGATTTATAGAGTACTAATCTCATTACACGCTACAGTCACATTACCATGCCTCCTCATCCTCCCTCCCATTAGACACAAATCTGAAGCATACTGAGCATGTACCTCCTCATGCATTTTATAGTCTTATAAATATATGATTTCTTATTTATAACCAGTTGTGTGTGATGCCTATTTTAAGACACATGTTGCCACCCCCACTGCCATATACATATCTTGGTAATCACAGAGATCTCTGCTTGTTGTGTATGTCTCGTTGTGGCTTAGGGAGATGAAGGCTATTTTTATGTGATCTATAACCAAGCGTGAATGAGATTGTAGATGTTCTT
Organism: Gymnocephalus cernua; assembly: GCA_023631565.1. Classification (NCBI taxonomy): domain Eukaryota; kingdom Metazoa; phylum Chordata; class Actinopteri; order Perciformes; family Percidae; genus Gymnocephalus; species Gymnocephalus cernua. The sequence continues at coordinate 25,194,948 of CM042436.1, read as the reverse complement.
GGTACCCCCCTGTGGCTTGTCAAGTTTGCTCATAAGGTATCGCCATGGAATATGTTTTCATTGTTTACTAAGGGGGTTACTTGCTGTACTGTACAGTAGTGTGAAATTGTATTACAAGCAGAACTTACATTTTGTGGTGTTCAAAATGTCTTACTAAGACATTAATCAAATTATGTTCCCACCCTAGATTTTCCCACCCTGAACTTTGGTGTCAAAGCTGTCATGAAAACATCTGTTCTCCTCACCTGGGATTTGCCACCAAACTACAAATCCCAAGTGCCTTTCAAGGTGAGTGCCAAGATTTCAGCAATCCTGAAAAGAATCCTCATCCATTTATGCAAGGACAGACCCAAGAAATGTCACCATGAACACAATTTACATAGACATAGACTTTACCTTAATGATAACTTTTCAGTGGTTTTATAAACTATAATACTTTGTTTTATATCATTGTAGATTCGCACATTTTTAACTGCCAAAATACAATAGAAAAATTATTTAAAAATATGTCATTGGAAAGCCATTTCTGTCATTGTTACTACAACACAATGTATAATTTGCACTACTGTACATATATTTGTAACATAATTGAATTGCAGCGCCACACTATCAGCTGTTAACACTTTGACCAAGGTGTGATGCAGTGACTTTCCCCATTTGCACTGAAAAATCTAAAAAGCTAGATTTATGCTCATTTATGAGGTGTAATAATCTGTCAAAATGATATTATATCAATTCCCACCCCATGGTAATGGAGCAAAGACAACTTGAAGTGTAAAAATCTATTGGATATGCATCAATGGGCAAATGTGACATGAATAGGTGTCAGATGAGATGGGCGCCTCCCTTAGGACCATGCTGCTTTTTTCCATGTGTGTGTCTGGGAGGGAATAAGAGGAGAGAGTATTGCATTTGTCTGGAGGATATACACTTTGTGTATGTATGTTAACTTAAACCATAACTCCCTCGTGTGCTCACAGATCTTGTACAACCAGCAAAGTGTGGAAGTGCAGGGAAACCTGAAGAGGAAGCTGATCGCGCAGCTGCAGCCAGACACAGATTACTCTTTTGTGCTGACAAGCAGGGGCAACATTGCTGGGGGTCTGCAGCAGCAGGTGTCCATCCGCACTGCCCCTGACCTGATCAAGACTAAGCCCAGCACTCATCAGGCTCAGGGTGGCAAAATGACCATCAACCTGCCTAAGGTCCAGACCACCACACGTGTCAGGTCAGTACTGAGACATATTGGACCGAACGCACAGGCTAGCTCCGACTCTGGGCCTAAATCCACCAATTAATGATGATTGTTGATAGCCAGTAGACTCAATTCATTTTCTTTTTTTATTAGCATAAGGGATAATGTAGCTTAATTTGTGTTTGCTTCTTCAATTGTATAAACACTACAAAAGAACAAGACAAGAAATGAACAAAGAACAAGAAATGTACTTGAAATGTTTACACTTACGGGCCAAAAACCATAATCATTCAGAAGCTAATTCAACTGCAACTCTCAACAACCTTTCTTATAGCAACAGCAGCACAAGTGGCACAGTTGTATCTGATCAATACTAAACCTGTTTTGAAACTTAAAACTTCAACTTTTAATCTCAGCCTACTTTGTGACACAGCGGCTGTGGTAATCGAGGCTTTCAACATCAATTCAAGCTGTATTATCTTTTGACTCAAATTGTTAAGAGCAGAATTGTGCCTGACCCCGACGAGTAAAGCCTTTCCTTCAGACATACACTTACAGACACATCTGAGTAGGGGAGTGCACAGGGTTGATTGGTAAAAAGATTACAGGGCTGGCCAAGCTCCAGTTCAGATTGACAGGCAAAGAGCGCACGTGACTGGGAGGTGTGTGTGTGTGTGTGTGTGTGTGTGGGGGGGGGGGGGGGGGGGGGGGGTGATAGAGGTGGGTTGAGGAGTCTTGTTATACATGTCTTCTCCCATTCCCAGACTTGACTGACTGTTGAATCACAGAGTCGATGCCTGGAGAGAAGGGGAAAGGAGCAGCTGCTTTCACTGTCAGCAGCAGCTGATTTTACAAGTGGTTGAATGCCGCAGTGGGGGAAAAACTTTGAGCTGAGAGAAGACAGACTGGGAAAGAACAAGAGAGACACAGCAAGAGAGAGAGAGAGCCAGCACATAAATAAACACAGGCAATGATGTTTGGATGGACATTGTGTACTCTCAAGCACCTTCCATCATTCATTACCTGACTTCTTAGTTTGACCCTAAACTCCTAAATGTCTTTCTTCTTCTTCTTCTTTTTCTTCTTCTTCTTCTTCTTCTTCTTCTTCTTCTTCTTCTTCTATTTTTGGTCTTTATAATGATAAAAGAACACACACACAAGTAGTCACATAGCTGGTCCTATTAACCTAAGGAGTCCTATGGGGATCTCTATTAGCTGAAGGCTCCTCTCACTGGGATAGTGTTTGTTCCAGTCTACATGGCAGATGTTCTTAGTGATTAGCCATTAATTGGAGAATGCAGTGCCAATCTGCTGGTGTTCGACCTTGGTTGGACCCGCTTGTGTACCACTCAAGTTTTGAATTCAGCCCAGCAAACCTCACAGTGAAAGTATGTCTTGCTGAATGTTTTGACTGTGCTATTAATGCGCTTGGCCCACTTTGATCTCAGCGTGTATGTGCTTTAGTCAGTCTGTCTTAACACAGGCTTTATTTTTCTTGGCAGGTGGTACTACATTGTGGTGGTGCCGGTGTCCCAGTCAACGCGGCGGTGGAAGAATCCAGACGAGATGGACCTGGACGAGGTGAGTGCCAGCCGATGGCTGATATGCTAATGTGCCAGGTCATGGGTCACCAATAGCATCTCCTGTTCCAACTGGGTAGGAAGTCACTGGTTCTAGCTAATTAGCTCTACCCTTCTGGGCTCAGGGAGGGGGGGTGAAGGGCAGAGAGATTTTCAACAATGACTCACTCGGGCAGGTGGGGAATGTCCTGATTGGATGCCAGGTCTGCAGACAGTACCCATCTGCTGAGTCCAACAGTTTGAGTGCACAGAGAATAATCTTAATCTTATATAGGTATTGATGTAAATGTTAAACGAGTGGCAGTTTTCTAAACAGTAATTACACATTACTTCTCTTCTTTCACATTTTTCTGTATAGTCTTTATAGTCAGGGTTTGGTTACTCCAAACAAAGTTTTACATAAGGTATTTAAATGAGGATAAAGATTTATGACTGCTTTATTATTCTTTTGAATAAAGGTCTTCCGCACCCACAAGAGAATTGAAGCTAAATGACATGCCTAAATATTAATAGCATCATTTTTAAGTAAACTGTGAGGCTCGTTGGTTTGGATCGCTATTGTTCAAGCTCCCTGAAGAAATAGCAGAAGAGACCAAGAGAGAGATGGGACTCCCTGAGTCATTAAACATTGAGCAGGCCATTGTCTCCTCCCTCCGACATAATGATTTAATAAAGCTGCATCTGGAGCCGCACATGAGACATTGCTGACAGAAAACAAAATGCTGCTGAAAACACAATGCCGCAGTGCTGTATGCTCCTCCTCATTTATTAAGCAGGCTGGCAGTCATGCTGAGATTGTGTGCTGGAGCAAGCACTAATTGATCATTTCATAACTTGGCTGCATTGTTTGCAAAGTTATATCACTGAGCAAAGGGCATTTAAGCTGTGTGAAATCATTAACTCTTATTTGGAGGCATAGTTAGAACCAGACCTGGACATGTGTGAATGCAAAAGGTTTGTTGTTGTTGGAAGTTGGTGGAAGTTGTTTAATGCACATAAATTAGCAGAGATGTCAAGTTACCTTATTTAAGTAGAAATATTGGGTATCTATACTTTACTGGAGTAATTATTTTACAGCAGACTTTTTACTTCCACTCACATTTTCATGCAATTATCTGTACTTTCTACTCCTTACATTTTAAAAATAGCCTCGTTACTCCTATTTCCGTTCGGCTTGTTTTCATTCTGGCTTGTCATCGTTCAAAAAAAACACACACAAAAAAAACAACCTATCCAGATAAATCGCGCCATCCGGATAGAGTGAATTTGATTGTGGTTGGATGAGAAGTATAAACATATAGCATTCCGACACCCTATTGGTTTGTACGCGATCCATCGCACCTGCACATGACACAAATCACATCACACTCCAGCAAGGAAATAGCAGACGTATGTAGCCTGGTACGAAGATGTCCGTGGCAGTGACTCAAAAGAACTCGAGCGAATTTGAAAAAGCATATTAATATAATTTTTTTCCCCTTACATTACTTTTACTTTTATACTTTAAGTAGTTTTGAAACCAGTACTTTTACACTTTTACTTGAGTAAAAAACTTGAGTTGATACTTCAACTTCTAAGGAGTATTTTTAAAATCTAGTATCTATAATTCTACTTGAGTAAGAATGTGAATACTTTTGACACCTCTGTAAATTAGAAATAGATATTCAACTAAATAAATTAGATTTCACACACAACCCACAAAGATTTTCTTGCCCAAAGTCCCATTGATCGTTGTGAAGATTGAGCCTTTGACCTCAATGTGTATGATGCAGTAAAGTAAGTCTATACTAATGGCAAATTTATTATTACATTTTTGTTTTCTCCCTGAAAGGAGTTCAGAGGTCAGGGTTCTACTCACTTTAACTCTTTGTTGCCAAACTTGAACTAAACCTTTGCTCTCTTATGTTTTCTACAGCTGCTGAAGTCAAGTGAAGGCCCTTCCCTGAGGCGCCGACGTCACCTGGATTCCTCCAAGCCTCACATTGCTGCCAAGTTGGCCTCACTGCCGACCACCTTCACTGTGGGTGATGAGAAGAGGTACAACGGCTTCTACAACAAGCCCCTGACCAGTCCACAGGAGTATCTCTGCTTTGTCCTGGCCGTGCTTCGATATGAAGGGACAGACAGCGCTGCTAATTATGTAAGAGACACACGCACACAGATTAATTCAAATTTCCATTTTACTAATTAAGGACTGACAATCATTCTCGACAGCATAACCCATAGTAGTTTTTTTTAATTCCTGAGTAAAGGCCATTCCTGGATTTGTTAGATTAAAACTGAGTTTACCTGAGCCTATTCTGTTTGTTTGTACATGTGTCACCTTTTCTTTTTTCGGACAAACAAAATAAGTTGATCACCCACCCTCAGACTCTAACCATGCTGCCCCTCAAGAGTTTCCATAATGGTAGCGGCAAGCGAAATTGATGTTGTTTTTACTGCCACTTACCCTTTAATACGGCTGCCTCTAAAAGCCATTGCAGCTTGTCCTGATAACTCCCTTATCAGTCGACAATGACATCAGAGATCCAGCTATGCTATTTCAGCAGCCAGCAGGGCCCCAAGCAGATCTCTTTACAATGCTTATACAAGACTCTTGGCGTTTTAAGTGGAGACCCTATGCACTCATCAAACAGCAATAACACGGAGACCCATCTCTCCATGGGATGGTTTGGAGTAAACTTCACTGCAGGAAAAACAGTCTGCGATTGCTCTGGGCTCCTCTACTACCCGGGACATGCATATTCAGTAGCTGGGCCCTGGGCAACCACAGAGAGAGAGAGAGCAAGTGCTCCATGTCCGAAACCAAATCCCAGACTTTTCACCTATTTCTTTCTCTTCTCGCTCCCCTCTCAGCTCTTTTTCTTTCGCGCACTCGGTGCTTCTCTGTGTCTCTCTCCCTCTCCTCATCTTTCTCGACCGTGAAGAGAGCAGAGGAGATTGATTAGTGTGGCTGGAGTTAAGAGAGAGACGAGGGCCTGGGAGTCTGTAAAACAGGCCTGATTCCCTTGAAATGCTGCTATAAATGTCATTAAAGCCCCCCCCAGAGAAGGGGAGGGAGGTGCGAAGGAGGCTATAGTGGGCAGCCATGATACACTTGACTTCAAAGGAGATGCTTAAACCCCATCGCTGCACAACACACTCGCTGCACCTGCCAGACACACCAGGTTGGCTCAGTGGCGTTCAAGATGTCTTTTTCTGTGTGCTCCCCCTCCTTAAACTGTGTAGCACCCTCCCCCCTAAGTTTACAGAAACTTAGTTACCAGGACTACGTTGTTAGAGATTTTTTTATTGACTATGTATAAACTCCAACGTTTTATAACAGTTATAAGAGTTATTCATGTGCACATGTGCATGACAAAGACTATATACAGAGAAGGTGTCACTCTGAAAGGGATCAAAGAAAAGATTGTTACTCGTTGCAGTGCATCCTTGTACCCAAAATAATTCCAAAGTCGAACGCTCAGGCTGAAAAAAGAAGCCTGAATAAGTTGACATCCACAGCTGAACAGTAGACGGTTTGTAGGAAATCAGACGTGTGCTCATAGAAACAAGAAACTGGCAGTTTCTTCAAATAAAAAAAAATTCTCTTCAGGCTGCAGACTCCTATTGTGTCACAAATTCACTCAAAATGCCATCCTTGGTTCAAAATACAGTCGAGGATAGGAACGAAATTCAGTAACTGACCTGCCGCATACAATAAACATGGGATATACAGTAACAAGTGTACTGCAGTGCATGTGAACACCTTGATTTCCTCATTACTCCCAGTGGCCTGGTTTCTTGTGTGCATGAAAACATACTGAATTCTAAGGTGATGACTACAGGCAAGCTGTCATTGATTGTTGCACAAATCCCCTAACCACACTCTTTGGGAAATTCAGATACCACAGCAGTATTTGTTTTTGTCACCCCCAACGCGGCACTTGCAAACGTTTATTACCAAATACAAACGGGTACAAAAGGTAAAGCGTGCAGCGAGATCGAGCAATTGGCAGAAGCTGCCTCTAGCAGGATCTTCACCAGACCCAGGAGAATAAGACAACAAGTACCGAAGTAAATGACTTGTGTCTTTACTACACTTCCTTGCCACCACCCAAACTCCCTCAATGTAGATCAAACAGGACTGCCAGGGCTTAATAAGCCCTTGTATATCAATGGCCACGAGCAGCCAGCAGCGGTTGGAGGGAAGAAGAGAAGGAACGAAGGCAAAGGGGGATGAGAGAAAGAAGGAAGAAGAGAGGGTGCCTTCATGTCTCCCCAGCACCCAAGGCAGATAAACAAGCCGGGGGAAGTGTGAAATGGGATGATAGATGCTGGGTGTGTATAAACAGTATCATTTAATGTGAGAAGAGAGTGAGGGAGGGATGTAGCATGAAATATTGTGTGATGTGAGACAGAGAGGAAGGGTGGGGTTGGAGAGAGGAAAAGAGGAAAGCAACATTTTTGTCTTGTGTCCCGTCCAGCCTGTGAAGCTTGAATGAGAGAAAGTGAACTGTTGGATGAGGAGAAGATTGTGCTAATGTGTGCTTTTCTTTTGATAAGGAAGAGGTGAGTTCATGGCGTAGAGAGGAACTGAGTGTACAAATGTGTTTACCACAGTTTTCTGTTTGGAATTTTATCCAGGTATTTATATTCTACTCACTCTGAACAACAATTGGCTTTGTAGCACTAATTCTGTTGGTGCTCGGAGCTCAAAACACCCTCAACATGGAGGATTGGCTTCTTTTAAAAATGTAAAAGGCTTTGACAAACAATATCAGGAATGAATTATGAAAACAAGATTTTTTTTCTAGCAGAGAGTATAAGCATATTCAGGAGTGGAGTGGAGGGGGGAAAAGTATGAAGGGAGAACTACAGTATGAAGGAGAAGGGTCATTGTACAGGGTAGGCTAGACCCCGCAGCCACATTTCTGTTCCTCATAGATAAAGGCATACTCACACATGCTATCATCTTTCCTTCCTTTTCCTTTATTTCTCTTGCCTTCCTTCTCCCTCCCTCTCGTCTTCTTTCCGTGTGTCATTTAACAATGAGGACAGTGTGGGCTCCTCAGCCTCCCAGGAGGTAGAGAAAGCAGAGGATACATAATGGACATCTTTGTATGTTTGTTTGTTTGTCTGGCCCACACCCCTGGGGCTTATTTAAGCCACTTTTGGACAGACATGGAGCTACCGGGGTCAACGGCGAATTGAAACAAATGTGCCGTGCGTAGCGGATTCTGCAACTCAGAGGACGGCAGAGCAGCGGCTGACTAGGGAAGCTGTGTAGCCCACGGGCTAGATAGCAGACTCGATATACTGCTACTACCATAACACCTCTGCCTCAATTTCTCCCTCTCTGTCTCCTCACCCTCTGCCATCTCTCATCACCCACTCTCTCTCTTTCTCTCTCTCCTGTTCTCTTACTCTGTCTCAGACAAACACTTACAATCATGCACACACACTCTCAGAGGGTGTTGCTACCTAGACAAACACACACACTTGTGGAGGCTCAGAGGAGCTTGAGAAAAGGCTCAGAAAAACTCATGTATGCTCACGCACGCACGCACGCACACACACACACACACACACACACTCTCTCTCTCTCTCTCTCTCTCTCTCTCTCTCTCTCTCTCTCTCTCTCTCTCTCTCTCTCTCTCTCTTTCTCATCAAACGCTTTCTCTTTCTCTCACTGACAGATGCACACATGTAGCCGACACAAACAAATACATTATTTCACTCTTAATGCTTCTAGTTGTATATACAGTATCTACAGTGAAGTAATAATATCCATCTGCAGTGTTGACAAACACTAACAGTCATACACTCTCCTGTGTCTCTTATCAGTAGGGGTGTGGTTTAATAAAATGTTGTCAAATCTCAATTCAATATTTTCTCCACTTTTTTAATTTGATTCCCTTATTAAATCAATGTAGCAACTTAAGTAACACATAATTAAAAAGACCAATAGAGATCTGCAATCACGCTTTGTTGACTGAGAAGTTGTTGACTGAGAAGGCATTTCAGTTTTGAGTGGCAGCTACATTACCTTTCACAACTTGTCAGCACAACCTGAAAATTAAATCTGAGCAGCATGTGAGAGAGGCCTTTTTGATCTCTTCCTATCTTCAGCCGAGTACAGACACCAGCTTGAGACTCATCCAAAAGTGTCGGTTAAAAATGGAAGGCCTGCTACAGTACCTGAATGTTATATACATTGGTATGTTATCAAGATGGAGCTGACCCTACCTCTCACATACACAAACCCTCCCATTTCCATACTATACACATACACACAAAGAGTTAGAGTGGTAAGAGATACACATATGCATACACTTACTTGTATGTCTCTCACTGTCTCTGAATCTCTTACTTTCAGGCTCACACATTCCTTCACTGCACCATCGCTCCATTGTGATAACACTCTGCGAGGCATTAGGAGCTGCGTGACTGAGCTTTTATCAGATATTAGGGCCGTTCAAATGGATGATCCCAGTACTTTGCCGTGACCAACAGACAAAAAGCCCTCTCTTTTTGTTCGTCCCTCTCCTTTGCTCTCACTCTTCCTCCCTTATCCTTCTCTGAAAGCACAGCTGCAGTCATTTGTTACACCACGGGAAAAAAAAGTTTTTCCCAGGATTCCCTGCAGGGCCATATCCTCCAGCCTTTTTTGGGCCTTCCCAAAGGAACAGGAAGCATTGGGGTGTCGTCACATCATCTAATAGGTTCCTCCCAAAGGCACACAGAACGGGAGAGAACCAGTCTCATGTGCCTGGTGTGTGTATCTGTGTGTGTGAAGACAAAGACAAGTAAAAAAAACATTACTGCTGTAAACTACTGCTGTAATACGAAAATGTGAATCGTTTTACATTTCTACTTGAGTTATTTTGTGCCTTTGCCTAATATCAGAGCCACGCTGGTTTGCACATACATGACTAAGACATGCTGTAACACTTATACACCCATACTGTACATTTTTCCGGCAGTTGCCCAAGAGTATGAGAGATAACAGAACTATATGATAGAACACAGGACTCTTTTAGCTCATCTCAGCTTATCTTTCCAATTAATATCTGCCTGTGTGCCGAAGAGCAGGCTGCTGTGCAGCTAATGATCCGGATTACTACTGCCTGCCGCCCCGCCACTCTCGCTGCTTGCTGGGAGCCCAATCCCCCCCCACCCCTCCAGGACCTGCATCTCCCATCGTCATCCAATAGGAGGCACGCTGAGCTCTAATGACAGATGCCTTGCACTTCCCTCTTCCTCTTTCTCTCTTTCTCATCTGTCACCTTGCTCTCCTGCAGTTGGACTCCCTCCTCTTTCAGACACTTTTGAAACACCATACTGTGTCGCCTTGTGCACCCACTTCTCAGACTCACACTCACACACACCTCCATCCCTTCCTTCCCTCCTCCTCTCCCTCATTTGAAGACAGAGGAGCATGGAGATGTCTCATTTACAACCAAGGTGGAAATGCACCCTCACCGTTACCTCCTCCTCCTTCTCTTCCGTCACGGTGTGAACACTAATGAAGAAGAGATGAGTCCTTTCCTGTGGCCCCATTTATCTCAGCGACCAAGGGACATGCACTCGTCCCTGCCTCTCTGCCTCTCTCACTCTCCTGTCTCACACTTGCTCTGTCATCATGTCTAACGTGATGCAATGCTTTAATAGAAACATAATAATAACTTCATTAGCCAAGATGGTTATTGTTTTTGGGAAAGTGTCTTTTGAGTTAGGTCGATAGCTTTATGGCTTGTTCTGCTGCATCCTTGAACCATTTATTAGCATGAAATAACTTGGTTCTTAGGGTGCAAGAAACAAAAAATCCCCAGTCAGATATTTTAATTCCCTTTACCTAGACATAGCTAACACTATATATATATTTTATATATTTCATTGTTTCCAACATTGTTACATTAGCTACAGAAATACTGTATAATAATTGTCTGTTATATCCATTTTTTGATGATTTCTCTTGCTTTTTTCTTAATGTAAGAATAAGGAGTCTGCATGTTAGCTTGTCTGTTATTGTCTCCCAATTGTTTGCCACTTCTCAAATGTATGACAAACATCTTATAGCTCCGAAGTGACTTGGCTTTCATGCACCTGCACTTTCCCTCTTTTCTTTCCCCTTACAGATGACATTCTCAGCCAGTCCATACTCAGACCCAATCCAGGTCACAACAAATATGGCTCAGGGAATGGAGCAACCCGAAATGTTGTGGGTTATGGGCCCAGTGCTGGCTGTGGTCCTCATCATCATCATCGTCATCGCCATCCTGCTCTTTAAGAAGTAAGAGGCTGTTCTCAGTCATTCTCCTCTGTGTGTGTGAGGTTGAACTACAGTGACACTTAGGTTTCTTTTGGTTGCATCAGGAATGGTAATGAGACATGCTCCCCTCTGCCACTTGCACCAGGCTGTTCTCACACCAAACTGTAACATTCGATTTCCTTACCATAAGTGTGATGGTAAAGAAACCAAAGGTGGATTGATTTGTCTTTCAGAAAATCCTCAATTTTTCCCCAACAGATTTTGGCCCAGTTGGTCATTTTTAACAGCACTATGTGAAGTGTCAGTTGAACTGGCATTGCCTCCCTAATGAAATGCACAGCTTGGCTGTCAAAAACCCTTAGTTAGGAGTGAGAAATGTGTTTTGTCCAACACCATTGGCCATTTTAAAATAAGAAACCAAAGGCTACAACAGAGGGCTTAACTAAAAGCTCAGTCAATATCTCTTAAAAGTACTTCAGCTGCCACTATGCAGCACACTGGATACACGCAGGCCAACGAGGTGCTGGGGAGGTACAGATAAATGGATAATGATACAACTATGGCTGAAACATTTAGTCAATTAAATACATACTGTACAGCACAACATTTTCTGGCTTCTACTACTACTAAACTTTGGGAATTTGCTCCTTTTCTATTTTTTATATCGTTGTAAATTGAATGGCTTTCGGTTTTGGACTGTTGATCGGCATTGGGCTCTTGGAAACAGCGATGGGCATTTTACATTATTTCATTATTTTATATACGCAATGATTAATCAGTCAATCAAACAAATAATTGACAGAGTAGTCGATAACAAAAATAGTAGGGCTGCAACCTATGATTATTTTTGTTTTTGAATAATCTGTCAATTATTTTCCCAAATAATCTTTTGCTATATAAAACATTAGAAAACAGTTGATGGTCTTCAAAATATCCTAGATTACAAGGGGATTTCGTCAAATGTCTTGCTTTGTCAAAATGCAAGAAATATAAATTTGACTATAATGAAAAGCAGAAAACTCTCACATTTAGGAATCTCGAACTATTGGTTAATCAACTCATTGTTGCAGCCCTTAGCCTGTCTTTGGGCTTGTTAGAATTAAACAAGTATTTGTATGTCAATAGAGGAGACAATAATAGCGATAATGTGGTGTGGACACTATCAAAATACCATCTATCTTCTCCTGATGGCTCCATTACAAATTCTCCATTTCACATCATACCTATTCTCCAACATGCCATCCACAGCCTTGCAGAATGCTGTGTGGCTGCCATCTCTGCCAGACTTACAAAGGGACTGGTTAATAATAGGCCTTGAGACAGCTCACTGCTGAGTAGCACATCCTCTCTCTGGAAGCTCTTTCTCCATGTACACACAGATCGACAGGAGGGACTGTGTGGAGGTGGCTGTGTGCCCTTTTCGCTGTGGACTTGCAGTAAATGTGCAAAGGAATAATAACACTCTAGCTTGGGTTGTTATTGCTACCTGCGTATTCGCCAAGACCAATACGAGCAGTGAACAATGATGAGGTTATTCTCAAAAGTCTCCAGCGAGTGTTAAGATAACTTTTTACGCTGTTCTTTCCAGATGCGGTTTAGGTTTCTGGAAGAACTAGATTTAGCTCTCTGAAAATAGTACAGAGATAGAGCAAACTTTGAGTAAAGAAGCTATTCAGTAGGTCCATATGGATAACAATTACATATTAACCCCCCCCCCCCCCTTTTTTTTGTCCTCTGTGAAAGCAGCAAACAGGAAAGGTGGGTATTGTCACTGTTACATTAGTCTTGGCTTAATCTCCCACCACCCAAGTCCCTTTCATTTGTGTTGTGAAATTGGTGGTATTCATCAGCTCTTTAGGGTTGCAGGGTCAGCTTACTCTCAGCTCTGGCATTACACAAACAATTCCACTCAGGAAACATCTTTAATCTGATTTGTTCTGTTTTACAAGACATGACAAGCAGCTGACTCTGCAGCCCTTGATAACTGGGGTCAAAGGAACCCTCAGGTCATGTCTGTGTACCCGTGCATGTTCCACATCTAGTGCCAGTGTTTCTCCTCAGATCGTCCTGTCTGCCATGGTTTGTCTCCGTGCTGTGTTTCATTATCCAGCCAGTGTCAGCGCACCCCTTCAGGATTGGCCCCATCTGAATATGCCAAGGCATCACCTGCTGCTGAATGGGCCATTGTGAAGTAAATGCCAGACAGGGAAACTGCTGAAAAGGAAATGTTCCCATCTTTTAAGCTGACATTTTCCACTGAGACCCATTCCTCCACTTTTAGCCTTTTTTTACCCCACTCCCTGCTTCCTCGTGGCAGGAGTCTCAACAAAGGGCCCTGTTCTACCCTCATTAACTGCATACACACTCATACACTCACACTGTGTGTGTGTGTGTGTGTGTGTGTGTGTGTGTGTGTGTGTGTGTGTGTGTGTGTGTGTGTGTGTGTGTGTGTGTGTGTGTGTGTACTTACATTCTCACACGTCTTAAACCTCACTTTTAGCCTGAGATGAATAACCCCATTGAGATTGCTGCCATGTTTACTTTAGCCCAGCACTAAAGTGTGATGTAGATTGGCATCTGATTAGGTCAGAGGGAGAGATGAGGGGTGTGGAGAACAGATCGCAGATGCCCAAATCTTCTACCCCCTCCCCTAGCCCAGCCCAGCACCAGCTAGCAGTGATCTCTGGGAAAACTGGATACGGTCTGGCTCGGCTCTCGGCTGGAGAGGAAAAGATCCTTGTCATAGATTAGCCGTCACGCTGCTAGCATTAGCTTAAGCCCCTGCAGCATAAGATAACAGGTGGCAGTGAGGCCCAAGCCCCAGCGGCTGAGGTGGACTGGGTTAAGGCTGTGCGTGCACCACCAGCTTTATGTATTCTCACCACGCCTGGCTTCAACAGAAGGCCATGCTCCTGCCTAAAGCCCACGCTCGCCTCTTGCAAATGGAGTGCAATGAGATGTGAAATTTCCACAGGGCGCCCTGATGCTTCCTTCCGCCCATTTCCATTTGCAGTCAGAAGGCTTGTGAGTCTGCAGCTGTATCTGTGAATGTGTGTAGTTGTGAAAGTGAGAGAGGTGGGAAAGCATACATCTGTGTGCCTGTTTGTGTGTTTATGTCAACAGATGTCGGCTGTCTGAACATTAGAATACAGGCATGCTGTGTTTTCTGTTCCTCTCTCCACCTGATGGACAAAGCTACGGTCGACTGAGCTGAGCCAGTCCGAGCTGTGCTGTTCTATTCTGTGCTATCCTAGACTCAGCTAGGCCAGGCCTGGCAGCGCAGGTGCTGCAGAACTGGTCTAATTACCCAGTGTTGTGCCACCCAGCTGATGAGCTAATTACAGCATCCGCCTGTTTTCCTCTCAATCTGGAAAGCCAGTAAACACAATGTGTTGTTAGCACACACACACAGCAGCAAAAATCACACATTCAAATCTTTGCTACACTCAAACACACACGCTCATGTACACATACCCACACAGCAGCTGTCACCTATCCACCAGCAAACAAACCCAACCTAGCCCACTCCAGTAAAATGACAGCGTTGCTTCAAACACATTAAACTTCAGTTGGGAAACTAATGGGGTAATGCCCTGGTACCTAGTGTCTCTTGAAGTGCTGGTCCTCAGAACTAGTTTTGAGAACCATTTACTATGCTATTAACCACATCACGTGTGCAACACAGTGAAAATGTGTACGTTTCCTAAACATAAAGAGGAAACATTGACATCAATCTTAATCCTGTCATTTTTACTTGCAGTTAGCTTGAGGAATTGATGGCTAAGTTAGAGCTATTGTATTAAGCATGTTATTACGATGTGGTTAACGCCTTATTGTCTGTTTTTGCCACCACAGGAAGCGGGCGTCACCCCTACCCAAAGATGAGCACTCCGGTGGGGTGAAAGACTCCCTGCTGGCCAACTCCTCTGACCCTGTGGAGATGAGAAGACTCAACTACCAGACCCCAGGTAATAAGCGACAATCTAACAATCATCCATGTAGCTACAAATGCTCTTCTTACCCTCAGCAACTGCCTTAAAATGAACTTCTTGTTCTTTTCATATGGGATGGGTAGTAGATATGGAAGGATTCCCATGTTGACAACTTGATGGTTGTATGATAACATAGTTGGTTGTGTGAGGATGAAAATACTGTTCCAGTAATCCATCGCAATTACTAAAAAAAAATTGAATTCATGATAACTCTGAAATGACATGAACACATAATCAACCCCCACTTGCTCTCATTGACCTGCTTAGTGGTAAACTGAGGAAGGCTGGTTATATTGGGCAAGTTTGTTATGTATTGTATGAATGTCTTAATACTAAGTAATTTAATCAGATGTGCAGGTTAAGTCAATGTGTGTAAATAGTGTATTCTGCCTTTGTGACTGAGCACGGTTCAACGTTAACTTTAAGATAAACAATTTGCTTGCCTGAGGGTTGTCGGTTGCCCTCTTAGCTGCCATGCAAGCCAGATGATGCTTGCTTTTATCATGGCACTTCAGCATTCGTTTTGTGAATGAAGACAACTCACTTGCCTGAACGCAATTTGGATTGTTATATCTACTTGACCGACGTGGCGTTTTACAGGCCATTGCGCAACCCTTAGTTTTGAATCCTGCTAAGGATTTAAAAGGGCTTCATTCCAAAATGAAAATCCTCCCTGACATGTATCAGATGACCCTATCTTCTCTCCTTTAATTGGGTTTCTTAATATCTTGTGTGTCAAATGGTAGATATTACATTTTGGATGATTTTTCTGTTTTTTAGTCTTTCCTTCTACTACTACTACTGCAATGAACACCTGCCTGTTCTTTTGATGGATCTCTTGTTTATTAGTGCTTTGTAGCAGGTGTTGCTGTACAAAATTCATGTGTTCTGCTTATTGTGTTATTTATCCTGAGGCTGTAAATCGGACCAGTTCTCAAAAAAAGAAAAATTGGTCAATAAGAGAAAATAAATAAGTCATGCTCACCATCATACCCAGCTCTGGACGTTATCAATGGAGTATGGGCAAGTGAATTTAGATTCCATCCACGCACAGTGGTGACGTGTGGTGGGGGGGGTTGTTGTGTCAGGGTGCCCGCTTCAGCATCAGCCTTCTTCCTTTTTCCTCCTGATCTCCTCCTTCCTCCCCTCGTCCGCGCTCCTCCTCCCTCCGTGAGCTCCTTTCATTCCCCCTCTCTGGTAATGAGTCCTGCTGCCTCTGATGTCAAGGTGAGCCAGGCGGAGGGAACAATGGAGCTGAGAGAAAATGTCAACCCCGGTGCACACACGTTTATGCACTTTTGTGTGTGTGTGTGTGTGTGTGTGTGTGTGTGTGTGTGTGTGTGTGTGTGTGTGTGTGTGTGTGTGTGTGTGTGTGTGTGTGTGTGTTGTGTGTGTGTGTGTGTGTCCCTTCTCACGGGTTATTAAAGATCCCATTCGCCATACACACACACACACAGCCCCTTTGAACCCCTGCAGAGGAATTAAGCAGTGCTGCCGCTCTAAAGAACCCTGTTCTCCCGTCCTCCCACTCCACCTCTTTCCTCTTTTGTCTTCCATTTCCCCCTGTAGGGTTATCTCTCTCTCACTCTCTGCCCCCCTCTCTCTCTTTGTACAACAACATATCTCTCCTTCTTTCTCTCCTTCTTTCTCTCCCTTTCCACCTCGCTGTTTTACATCAAGAATGGTTATTATCAAAAATCACCAAGGCTCGTGAATACGTGCAAGATTCCAAGGTTGAGCTGAGCGAATATTGAACAGTCCATTCCTCTGTCCTTTTAGCTTTTTCTCTCTTTGATTCACCCACAGAAGGTGAACATTCCTGCTCTGATTCTGATTGTTGTCAAGTGGTCTAGCCGATTGCAGCCCATGTCTCCAGCATGTTGCTTTGTTAAACCTCGGCTGCATCTTTTGGCACTTCAGCAGCAGGCGTGTGGTTCGATGAGTAACTGACCTGGTTTATCCTTGGCAGACCTGGTTCAGACAGTATTTGCAAATACCTAACTGACATCACTTGTGTTTGACACTGCAGATGAAGCATGTAGTGCCATTTATGGAGTAGTGCAATTTACAGTAGGTAGTCACAGAGGAGTATTTTAATGTGCAATGAGGGAATTTTACCAACATTTCGGGTGCGATCACTTTTATTTTACCTCCAGTTAAAGTGGTTTAGATAATCTGGCAAAACTTGTTTACAACTAATCATATGACCACTTGCAATTAATGTTTCCAAATCTCAGTAATTACTTTGGTGATTATAATGTGATCACCAATTTCCATCAAAATAATGGCCAAAACTATTCAAATACACCCATGTTCTAATAAAGTGAAAATTTCCTTTAATGCTGAACATGTAGTGCCCCTTAGACAGTAGTGTAGTTCACACTGAGCAGTCACAGGGGAGTGTTTTAAAGTCAGGGTTTTGTATGCAATTCTGTTTAACCACCTAAACTATACTACTTGAATTGTCCTGAGAGGGCAAAGACCCGCACAGCTGTGCAATCCAACTAGCTTGAAAGGTTATTTGCAGATACTGTTTGGCCCTGGTCTGATCCTGAGCCATCCCCATTGATTGAGTGTTCTTCTTTCTCCCTCCTTCACTCCTCTCTCTACAGGTCCCAGCTCTCATCGCTGCCCCAACACTCCAAGTTAGTCTGCTATCTCACCTACTGTGTATTTCCCACACATGCAGTCTCTCCTCCTCTCTCACTCGCTCCTGATCCCATTGTCCCGTTGCAATCCTGACAGACATCACAAGCCCACAAGCTTGTAGCCTCTGGCGCTTCAAGGATGCCACAAAGTCCTCTCTTTGGCTGTGAACCTCCCACAACAATTTTTTGGTGCGGAAGCAGAGGACTAAATGGTTTCATGGATAGTTGAGCAGTGCGGACCGTTACTCTTGCCGTACATTAGCCTTGTTATCTATGGCTTCACTCTTCATTTACCCAACAACATGGCTGTAAAAGACCTGGGTGAACATGCACAAACACATACACACTGATGTTATTGTGCTCATAGGTCCCTCAGTGCGATAGTATTAAATTAGTGTAATAGGTCAGGTCTCATCTTGTGCGGTGGCCGTAGTTACCAGCCATTAGCATTACAGCAATAATGAGCTTGCAGCAGTCGCTCATCTGAAAGCATGACCCCATGACCTTACAGATGTGCTCAGCCAAAGGCACTAATGTTTATATGTATATTTTATAAGTGTCTTTCTGATCTTTGTGTGACTTAAATGCTATATGTAAGGTTAATGATGCACCATGTATAACTTTAGAGCCTCTTCATGCGTTGCATACAGTTAACTTTTAACACATAAGGCAAGTTCCCAGCAATCCTTTTAAGCACAGAGCCTTGCCAAGTTCAGAGGCACAGGGGGAATTTGTGTCGGTAGATTAGCAATAAATCATCCAATAACTCTGCGATGAGAAATCTAGAGAGTGGCAGGGGGTTGTTTGAAATTAATCCAGTCCAAACGCTCCAGGCTGGGCCGAAAGATAGTCTATTGTAGGGGAAAAGAATTTCAAAGAAATGAGTTTTGGCTGGTGACCAGTTAGTTTTTTTCCTCTCTGGGAAGTGACAGTGTGACTGATTCGTCGAGACTTGTGGGTTCTTGCTCTGATCCCACCTCTGCCACCAATTGAGCGTTGTGGAGTCAGAGCGATGTCTGCCTCCTGCTTCCCTCCAGGAGCATGCTCACCCAGTCACTCATGTGCATCGCCGTGCCAGCCCCACCTCTGTCCTCCTCACTTAGCATGACGATATCACCAAATGTCACCAGCCTGTTTCAACTTGTGCGCTCTCTCCTCTCCCTTTTCCCCCTCTCTTCATGCATTGTTGAACAAAATGCACTCTCCTCACCGTTACACAGCCACCTCATGGTCCCACTGGCAGCGTCACTCACCCTGTGGTCCAACCAGTGTTTGTGTAAGTCGATTTGCATGTCTGATTTAGGAACAGCTAGATCTCACTCTTTTCTTTGTCTTCTCCCCCCTTCCTCTTCCTCCTCTTTCTCTTCCAGGAATGAGGGAGCACCCACCCATTCCTGTCATTGACCTGGCTGACCACATAGAGCGACTCAAGGCCAACGACGGCCTCCGCTTTTCCCAGGAGTATGAGGTAAGAGCCATGCACTAATGCTGTATCAGTTTTCCTCTTTTTCAGGCATATGAATGTGTTTCTTTGTTATCGTGTCTGGGAGGAAGTTTTGTGTTTATGTTTCTCTGATCTCATATGCATGTATTCTAATGGATTATGGAAGACTTCATTCACAGACATTCTTCAGTCATTTTTACAACTCTATTACCAATCCCAATAGGAAACCAACACTTAACATTGAATGCTACGAGATGCTTTTTCACAAAACTAGCAGGTGGCGAGTTACTTAAGCAATCTGTGTGCGTCTTGATGTATCCCCGAAGAATGTTATTTTTCAGGCGGTCTCCCCAATGCAACTCTGTGAGGGATTATCTCTTGTCAGTGTTCTTCCTCCAAAAAAGGGAGTGAATTTACATTTAAAGTGGCACATGGTTGGTTTCGGTACAAAGAGAGGCCAGATGAAGAGGAGAGAAATCTTTGAAAACAGAAAAACAAGAGTTGTCTTTTATTTATTTGTTCTTAATGTTCGATTTGTTTGATTTGTTTTGCCTAATCAGCTCTGTTCCTCACATTGATGGATCCAACAAGGCTTTTGGAATGATTGTAGATCTTGGCTTTTTTTTTTAACCTTCACCTAAATGGTTATGTGATTGCCTATGTGTTTGTCTATGACCAGCAGATATTGATGTTTACAGCATGACATTTGCTGTGCAATTTCACACTCCCAAGAAAAACAGCTAATTTATTTTGGTGACCTCATGACCTTTCCCGGAGCATCACCACTAGCCAAAACCTTTATAATAGTCCTGTTATCCACCCTGTCCAGTGTTTACTGTTAAAATAACATCTATTTGATAAACTTAAATTACCACGCTACCATCTATCTAGTGGAATTGCCCACATGAAAAATGAAAATTTAGAACCATATATGGTGCTACAATAACATCCAGTGTTTGTGTATTCTGTCTTGCATGAGTAAGTTGGATCCTTGAATTTATTCAGATTTCATACATGAGTTTTTCTTAATTGTAGTATATACAGTAAATCCTACCTTTAATGAGGTTATAGTGGCAAGTTTTAGAGTGGTGTTGATTCGACTCCATGGTCATTTTGGTGGATGTAGTTTGTGGTGCTGCACTGTATTGAGGTGTTTTTAATATTTGTATCAGTGTACCCTTATCAGTGAGGGTTAGTCTATATCCACGACATTCCACTTCCATGATTGCTCCGGTGCCGCCAGAAATTCCGCCGGATGTCACTCTTTTTGGTCGGTTGTCCCTTTGCCTTCCCCTTTTCTTTGTGTTGTAATTTTAAACTCAGGTCGGTTTATGAGGACTATGCTTAACTGCTCCTCAGATCTCTGCAGGGTAAATCCAGACAGCTAGCTAGACTATCTGTCGAAAGACTTTTCTGTTGCACGACTAAAACAGCCTTGGAACGTACACATGTTCCACCAAAACAAGTTCCTTCCCGACTCTATTTTGCAGCGGCACCATGGCTCCATCCGGCGCTTTGCAACGCCCAAGACAATTGTGATTGGTTTAAAGAAATGCCAATAAACCAGAGCATGTTTTTCTCCCATCCCGGAATGCTGTGTGGACTAACCAGACCCTCCTCCGCAGTGCTGTGGCAGAAGGTCTGGCAATGCAAGACTAGCGATATATAATATGATATAAATATATAAAAAATATTTATGTGATTGGCTATTAAAATTAACAGCTAACTGGGGAGATAATTAGGTTGGTAAAAATCTGCACTCAATTAAGTGCTTTCTTGTGTTGCTCAGTGCCTCTCCAGCACATCACCCTCCCAGCCTGTTGAGTTGGTATAAACGAATCAAGCCAGGGAAGTGGCTTGTATGACTGCAGGCAACCAGCCCGGGCCCCATTCCCTCTCTGCACCAGTCATTCCAAGCCAGGGAAGACCCCCTCCATGGCCCGGCAGATGGCCGACCATCTCTGTGCCAGCAAAGGCTCTGTGGCAGAGCTCACTGTGCTTCGTCACAGTCACGTTCGCCGGCTGCTCCCGTTGCGCCTTACCCCAAGGCACAGAGTTTGTAGAGGCTTCACCACTTCCTCTCCCTGATTTTTTAGGCAGCCTGACACTTCCTTTACAAATAACTCCAGTCCACATCACACTGAGCAATGAGCACATTGGGTAATGAGCAGAATTTGACAATCAGGCATCCTGCAGCTCCCCCTAACAGTCTTTTTTATCGCAGAAAGCAATATCACGCTGCAGACGTCATAGCATCATTATGTTCATTTGAAAGCATTTCCATGTCAGTGAGATTGGGTGTTGCTTCTTACCTTTTTCTACCCTCTATACCTAACTTGTTTGCTAGTTGTCATCAGTCTAGTGTGCCTGCTGTGTTCACTGAGCTCTCAAATGGATATGACATGTTTTGACTGCAAATAAAATCTTTCTCTTCGTTCTGGCGGGCCCGGACAGAGAAATTGGCAGTGCTGAGCTCATCAGCAGCAATAGGCCTATACCCGCATGACTCTCACTGCTGATTTGGAGCTGTAGTGGAAAGTTTCTTGCATATGAACACCCCATCTTTTTCTTATTCAGAAACAAATAGCATGTACATGGCTTTCTCTAGAAATAAACTAGTCTAAAATAGCTTGTATTTAACTTGTATGACATATTTTAACCTATGCAGCTGCCACTTATTATATCCATAGGACAACATAGTGAGAGCTAGAAAGTTCCTATTGTCATAGGAGACAAATTGAAAGCCAATTACCTGTGATTTACAAATTAACTGACAGTATCTTGATTGTTATAGTAAGGCTATTCTTGCTTTGCATTCCGGGATGGGAGAAAAACGTGCTCTGGTTTATTGGCATTTCTTTAAACCAATCACAATCCTCATGGGCGCTCTAAGCGCCGGACAGAGCCACGGTGCCACTGCAAAAAAGACTCGGGAAGGAACTTGTTTTGGTGGAACGTGTATGTTCAAAAGTTGTTTTAGTTGTGCAACAGAAAACTAAGATTGGACAGATAGTCTAGCTAGCTGTCTGGATTTACCCTGCAGAGATCTGAGGAGCAGTTAATCATAGTCCTCATAAACCGACTGAGTTTCAAATTACAACACAAAGAAAAGCAGATGGTAACGGGACAACCGACCAAAAAGAGTGACATCCGGCGGAATTTCCAGCGGCACCGGAGCAATCATGGAAGTGGAACGTCGTGGATATAGACTAACCCTCACTGATAAGGGGGTGGGCAAAATATTAGAAACACCTCAATACAGTGCAGCTGCACCACAAACTACATCCACCAAAGTGCATTCCCAGAAGTGGAACGTTGTGGATATATAATAGTATGGCAAACCACACCTGGCTCATGTGCAGCTTAGGACCCCAGACACCTTTTAAAAATGCTATTTTGCTCATCACTTTATGGCCCGAAGGCCTCATTACAGAAACTTCCTAAGTCTGAGCCTATCTTATCTCAGTTTAGGATGACATTTAGGACTTTGTATTACAGAAACGTGTTTCCTAACTGCATTTAGGATAAAATTCTATCTTATCTAAATTAAGCTATTACAGAACTGTCCTAACTTATGGATTTCCAAACTTAAGTTAGGATGGCATAGACCCTGTCCCAAATTCTAAATACCAAAAATGGCAGCTGCACTGTTGTTAGGTCTGTATGGCAATGAAAATGATGATGGGGAACAACATGAACACCGAAATATAATGATTAAAAGGCTACTCAAACTGATGATGACACAAAATTTCCTGGACCATTTATTAATGGGTATATATCGACTGCCAAGACGATTCATTTTGAATTGGCCGATAATTAAGAAGAAAAATTCCCGAAAAAGTGGGTTTTCCTCTCCTCCATCGACATTATTAGTGCCTCAGACTCCTTGTAGCTAAAATTGAATGCCCGTCTTTTTTTTGTCAATGATAGTTATCTAGAGAGTCAGAGGTATTCATCTCGAGTAGCCGACCGTTACATTCTAATCAAAGATATAGGCATGACAGGACGAGTGCCAGTTGAAGAATCAAATTTACAATTATATTTAGGATTTCTTAAATTAAGAGAAGATATTGGGTCTGACATAGGACACAGACATGAGTTTGGGAATTGCTTCAGTAATAGGAAGATAGGACTTTTCCTATCTTCCTATGAAACAGTCTTTCAAACAATTTTTTGTAATGAGGCCCCAGGATCCTAATTTTCAGTCTCTCCAGGCTTGTGCCCTTATTTTTGTCCATTATCCAATAATAATTATTATAATGTTTGAGCTGTCACGTTTTGACACAAGATAACCACTAATAATTGAATTAGTGCTACAGCCATGTTAAGTAAGTGAAGGAATTTCGAAGGTGTCATTCTGACTCCTGCTGGATTTGCGAGGCAAAAGGTCTGGGGAATTAGTGGACATGGTTCCTTTGTGAGCAGAGGGGGATCGATTCAGAATAACAAGTGACTCTGTGACATTATCGAGCCATGGGATGGGAGGCCGTCACATATCTCCCGAGATCAATATGTATGCAGTCTACTGTCGTCTTAGCCTGAGAGACAAATGATGTAAGACAAGCCAAAAAAATACAAGATAGGACTGGGCAACAGAAATATAAGATGAGAAGAATCATGGTTACCGCAAGAAGTCATGCATGTAACTTCTCAGAATTAGGTAATTCAATAGGGCTTCTAAAGGGAGAGAATGTGTGTTTGTGGTTGGCTGCAAGCTTCAGCAAAACTTTTACTCATTTTCCAGCTAAATTGAACATTTTCTTCATGTTGGATTTACAATTGGAGATATATGTTTGCTCTCTTGGCTCAATCTATGGACGATGGCCTTTTTTGTTGATTTAAAGCCCCAAAACAGTTGCATTTATATCACTGCTTCATTAGCAATCAAGGCATCACCTGTCATGCAAATGATCAACCTGTTAATGCACCAACAGTAGTGGAGCCAGCAACACGGCACTGATAGCTTGACTCTGCACAATCTCCCACACAGTATAAAACCACTTACCTGTAGCACTTCACTGTTGCTTTTCAAGAGACATGATGTTGGTATATGTTCCATTAAAAGGCTTTGTTGTCCATAGTGTACTGCGGTTGAATGGGTGACAGCAGACAGTAGGGTAATTGTTACCTATGCCCTTACCCTCCCGTCTTGCTTCATTTTATCTATCTAATGCTCAAGAGCCTCCTTTTGTGCTTCTTTTTTTTTTCCTTTCCTTGTCTGTCTTTTTCTCTCACTATCTTTCTGTCTCTTTTCTTTCCTGCCCTTTCTCACAGTCTATTGATCCAGGCCAGCAGTTTACCTGGGAGAACTCCAACATGGAAGTCAACAAGCCAAAGAATCGCTATGCAAATGTCATTGCCTATGACCACTCCAGAGTGGTGCTCACTTCTGTTGATGGTAAGAGCTCATGTAACCACTCAACCCCTCTGATAGCCATTGGCAGAGGCTGCCATCGCCTAAGACCTCCTTCACAAGTTCCACGGACATTTTGTATGCCTGCAGCTGCTGCTTTAGAAATCCCCAGTTTAACCGCAAAGCACATGTACACTTGTTGTTTCAATATAGAGTGTTCATCATAACATGTAGTTAGGAAAGTGCCATGCAGGGGGATTTATAATGCATTTTCATTAATCAATCTGACCCCTGTTTTTTTTCGAGCAACCTTATTAGATCAAATAAACTACACTGTGTAATATATCAGTTACATCCTTACTTCTTGTCTTTGTTACAGCTGTTCCAGGCAGTGACTACATCAATGCCAACTACATCGATGGCTACAGAAAGCAGAATGCCTACATTGCTACACAGGGGCCACTGCCAGAGACACTGAGCGATTTCTGGAGGATGGTGTGGGAGCAAAGATCCAACACCATCATCATGATGACCAGACTGGAGGAGAAGTCAAGGGTAAGGAGAGAAAGTGTAATTTACTATAAAAGGCTGACAATCACTGACTTCATTCCATATTGGTTAATTCTTTATGATTTAATGATGGTTGACATGTGCATACTTAAAGATTTATTACATATGTTATATAATTTAATGATAATAAAAAATAAAACATTTAAAATTTAAAAAAAAGGTGTTATGTTCTAGGTCTTAAATAATTTATCTTAATTTTCCTACGTCTATACTCATGGAAATGCTGCCGCAAGTCTCTTTCGGATTGTACCACAGACATAAAACGGATTTTATTCTTCAGCTATGGGGAAGTGCAAGTTACTTAGCTTGAAAAAAACTGAATTTAGGGCTTGGTTAAAGCCAGTTGCTAACAACATATTTGAAGCCTACTGCTAGAAAGCAATGAAACTGGGAACCTTGGGTGTACGGCCGGATTTTTGCTTGTTTGGGATCTGACTAGCCAGCGTATTTGAAAAAGTTAAGCAAACTTTGTTGTCTTTTTGACATTTTTCCTCTGAGTGAAATGAGGCTATAACAGCAATCTCAATCAGCATAAGCGCTTGTGTCACTTGAAGTGCAGCACCGCGCTGTTGAAGTGCCTACCCTCCCTCCATCCCTCTCCCCCCTCTGTCTTACCCTGAAAATTCACCTCAAAATGCATCGAAAATGCAAACACAAGATTTTTGTGGAACTTTAATGGGGAATAAAGACTAGCAAGACAGATAACCACATTGAACACTACACAAATAGTAGTTTATTTTTTTCATTTAGGCGATTAATTTTTCATAGTGACACAGGAGGTGCCGGATCCAACGTCGGAGGTGCCGGAACATGTTCCGGTGTGTTCTGGCTCAAATTAAGCCCTGGCTTTGAGTCATTTTTTATGAAAAAAAGTCAAAATTCTCTTAAATGGGATATTTTCTTTGATATTTTTTTTCATTCCTCTATGACAGTAAACTGAATATCTTTGAGTTGTGGACAAAACTAGACATTTCAGGACATCATCTTGGGCTTTGGGAAACACTGATTAACATTTTTCACTATTTTCTGACATTTTATAGACCAAACAACTAATTGATTAATCGAGAAAATAATCGACAATGAAAAACTGTTAGTTGCAGCCCTACTGCGAACCAAACCAACCAAAAGGGTATGAATGGGAAGACTTGCGATACTAGGAGGAAAAGAGATGGCTCTTTTGTGAAACTGAAAGGCATTTAAGTCAGCAGTATCAGACGTATCAGACAGTCAGTGCTTGAAAGTTGAAATGTGGCCAAAAATCGAGTTTCATGACAGATATATGTATATATTTATGTAGCGCAACGCCAGGGAAGTATAGTTACACTCAACAAAGCCTGAAGGCATATAGATACCCGCTCTTACTTTAAAGCAGGATTTGTCAGCCTGATCAAAGTCACAAGCACTTCAAAGGATATTTTGGTTGTCTGTGGACAGTATCGCTTCATGTTGCTTCTCTTCTCCTGAGACTTCATCAATCTCTAAAAACTTCTCCATGAATTCCTTCTAAAACAGCTTTTTACTATTTCCTATTTGCCCTCCTTCGAAGTGTTTGCCACTTATGGTGTTGGTAAGTTACCATGGCAACTTTGCATACGATGAGAACACGTGGATATACTCTGCAGAAAATAAAAACAAGGAGTTGGAGTTAAGAGGATTATCACTCAACAACACTCGTGTTCTCCTAAAAATACATTCAAGCTAATAAAAGCACAAAAAAGGAGCACATGGGCAACTTGAGATTCAAAAATGGGATGGGTTTATTTAATTACCATCACAAAATCATGCTCATGAATTCCTTGGAGAAGATAACTCAGCATGGAGCCCTGCCAGTGCATGGTGCTAGTTCTATTAGTTTGTGCATTTGGGGGCCCTAATGAAAGAGACTCCCTAGACTAAGGATTGGAAGTAACAGAGATTGTAAATTAAAGCGAAATAATTTCCAAAATTCCTTCAAAAATACCATCATTTGTTTTAATTTTGAGCTATGGATGCAATCAATCATTTAGGCAAATTGTGGGCACAGTATGTATGTCAGAGCTCATTTATTTGTACCTTGGAGAATATTTGCAGCGCGGATATTCTTGATAAAACGATTTTTATTACACATTCAGTCAATCTCAGTGAGGATATACACATCCTCACAAATACCTTTCCATATATTTAGTGTGTCTGAGAGGCAATTTTTAGAGCTCTGTGGCAGATGAACATGCTCTCCTGCTTTGATCTCAGACTCACAGCTGCACATACAGTACATGGACAAGGACAAAATAACCACACATAAGAATCTTTAAGAGAAATGAAACAGCCTCTCAGCCTGTCCCCACCTTCTACACACATGTTCGAATCAATTGGCCTGTCAACACTATGGCGAGAGACATAGAGAACCAAAGCGCATTTCACCAATGGGGGTAGTAACATTTTTTGCCCACTTTTGTCAGGGTACCTTAAAATCTTCAGACGGTTTGGAGCTGGAATTTCAAAATTAGAAGAGGTTGTTATAAATTGCACATAGCAGTATGCCTGTGATATTAATGTCTGTCACAAATTTTAAATGACTTTTCACAATACAATATGAGGCATCTAACTGAATTGAATTGATTAAATTGTTTTTGCATTAATCCCAAAAATTACAGTTATCTAATATGTGAAATTTTTCATGAAAAATCCTATCAGACTGCAAACTGCATCATACAAACAATATTTGCAAGTTGATAATGAATGGACATTTAATACTGTAGACAAAACATAAGAAAAAAACTGCCTGTACTCCTGATTAGACACATGGTATGCCACATTTTTAGCGATTTCTGTTATTTATTACTTCTGTTATATTCTTTACAAAAACACACATCCACTGTCTATTTCTCTCTCACATATGCACGCGGACATACACATATGGTGAGTGAGTTAACCTCCCACCACACAGCCAGACTGATGTATTATGCCAAACAGAGCAGGAGCTTGACAAATCTGATGAGATCCGGCAGCGGGCAAATTTCAGCTTCCTTTAGCATTATCATTACTTATCATTACTGAAACCCTAAAAGGTCAGGACTTGAAGTGAGACCAGAGGTATTACTCACACTCGTGTGTGTGTGTGTGTGTGTGTGTGTGTGTGTGTGTGTGTGTGTGTGTGTGTGTGTGTGTGTGTGTGTGTGTGTGTGTGTGTGTGTGTGCGTGCGTGCGTGCGTGCGTGCGTGCGTGTGTGTGCGTGTGTATGCACGCTTGCGTACATGCGTGTGTGTGACTAGATAAGGGGTCTCCTCTGCAAAAGGTCAGGTGGTGACATGTGAGAGCAAGGTTCAAAGCAGAAGCAGATGATAGTGAAACCTGTGTGAGTATGTGTGTGGGTGTGTGTGTGTGTTTACGAGGGAGAATACGCCACCCAACCTCAGACAGCACAGCGATATTCATTACAATGGTGACTGCAAATCCATATGTTTGTACTGCAAGCGGTTCCCCATCACGCAATTGAGTTTCTCCTGCAAGGTCTGCCTATGCCTCTGAATGGGAGCTGTCACCAGGGGAGGTGAAATGTGAGGGGGGGGAATTTTAGCACAGTTTGTTTGTCGATTTGTACCAGCTCGCTGAGACAGCATAGGTGCTTCCAAATGTCAGCTCGGTACTGCAGTATCAATATGATTAGCTTACCCGTGCCGCATCTCTTCCTCTCATGTTATCCAAATCAATAGCAGCAAGTCCATGCAATTCTGACAGTTTGCATCTGCTCAGTTTACATATATAAAAAGAGAGTTAAGCAGACTTGGAGAGATTCTATGACATGAAAATCTTTACTTATACACTTCAAAAATGTTTAGTTTTTTAGCTCATGCTGTTATTCAGACTGCCTCTGAAAATTAGTTCATCTTCTTATTTAAGACACATAGTATGTAGAGGAAATTGTTAAGGCCCAGAAGCCAATCAGCGGCCTATTCCAAGTGTTTAGATAATAATGTGACTAATCACCTCTAGATACTTGCAGAACCTGTGAACAACTATTAAATTAGGTGTTAGAAAAATCAAATGTAGCATGAGTGTCCAACTACCTGGCCTATTTTTGACTCCAAATTATTCAACACTAGTTTAGGACATACTTACCCTACGTTTTCAGAACAGACGCCTTTATTATTGCTGTTTTAAAACCGGAGTCAAACTCCAGGGACAGCCAGTAGTGACTATTATCAATCTGATGAGGAAGGGTTCATGTAAATGTTTGAGTGAAGGAGAGTTAAACCATTTTGTTCTGGTCTAATGCCAATTGATCCTTCCCAAAGAGAGGGAGTAAAGTGACAATTGTGGCAAAGGGCAGTTTGTCATTTTTATAAATATACAGAGTGAAGCAAAGCCACTCAATGCTAGTGTTTGGAGGATCTTTAGCCTCATTCACAGTGAAGTTAGTTCTGTGCACATATGGAGCCAGGTGGCTAGACCTGCTGTCCCTTCACGGCAGGCGTGAACAGGCTTTTAGACACATCTTCCTCCACAATGCAGCGCCCAATCATCACAAATGTGCCAAAAGCATACATGACAAAGGGTTGCGAACCACCCGACAATTAGCTAATTGAAAATGATCGCAGGCCGGTAAAAGACAAAATGGGCTTTTTAATACCCTTTTGAAGCCTGCTTCAAATGCAGACACACATGGATGCACATGTTCAAATCACTTGTGCTATTTTTTTTTAGCAGAAGCTGACTCTGAGTCTTCAGTTTTTAATTAGACAGTGGACAAAGCCTCTGATCTGACCCCTCTAATGTTCCCTCCTTGTTAATCAGTGTGATCTTACAAGCCTCTCACAAGCCTCATGGTGGATGTTATCGGCAGTTCACTCCTGACAGTGTGCCCTCTCTCTTGCTCTGCCAGGTGAAGTGTGACCAGTATTGGCCATCGCGAGGAACAGAGACTTATGGAATGATCCAGGTCACCATGCTGGACACTGTGGAGTTGGCCACTTACAGCGTTCGTACTTTCGCCCTCTATAAGGTACAGTACTGCCTTTTTCATTTGCACTTTACCATATAGAGAGGCATGCTCATGAAGGATATGTTTCCAGCCGGTAATTGCAGTTCATAATTTCTGGGGTCACCTTTTTAAATGTAATTTCTTATTTTTCTGAAGACAGATAAAGGCTTTTACAACTGGAATATTTTTTTTTACTGCTATAATTGGGTTTTAACATCCAAGATTAGTCTCTTTGTTCTCTAAAAGTCAATAAAATATTTCAATGTTCCATTTGATTCATATATTTTAGTGCCATGATGATGTGACTGATGTGTATTTTATTTCTCCTCTTAAATTCTAACATTATTATAATTCCTAATTAAATGCAAAGTCTCCAGCTGGAGCGGTTTCTATAAGGAATGGTGACAAGGCCAAGAAACCTTTTCCGAAAAGCTGTGTAATTCAAAAATGATACCCTTTATCTACAACTACACTTGTCAAATGATCACAGCCATCAAGTAGAACACATTATGTGCTGCTATCAAAGTTATGAGTGAACTCGAGACCTTTGCTTAAAATAGCTACATTTCTGATTAAATGACTAGTGCCAAATGTGTCAAATTTCAACTGTAGAATTTCAGCTCCCTTGCATCAAAACAGTGTGACCTTAACTTGTTTAAAATGTTTTTTTTTTCCAGCCTGACAAAATGTATCTTCAAAAAGCAAGCAGCCAATTACAATTTACCATGTCAGGGTATCCACCTAAGCGCAAAGTTACACATTTCTACTTCACTGACTCTTCTGGCTCTCCTGCAGAATGGCTCCAGTGAGAAGAGAGAGGTGAGACAGTTCCAGTTCATGGCCTGGCCAGACCACGGGGTGCCAGAGTACCCCACCCCCATCCTGGCCTTCCTACGGCGGGTAAAGGCCTGCAATCCTCCAGATGCAGGGCCCATGGTGGTCCACTGCAGGTGGGTGTAGACTGGGACAAGCTCAGTATGTGTGCATACAGTAAATAAACTGCTAATTGTCACCATCACATTTATTTATTTTGCATGGCTTGTTTTCTTCATGGGTGAAAAGGTTTGGTTAAGACAGGATTGTGATCTGTAATCAAAGATCAGTGCCAATACCCCGTAAAGGACACCGCATTCAACAGAGATGCTGAAATCCTGTTTTTGGGGTCAACACCTATGTTCCAGCCAGTTGAAAAGCCTCTCAGGATGCGTCTACAATCACAAACATTGTGCAGAATCTGCAGCAACAATAACATTATGATCCAGCTCTTGTGCTAGAGGGTGTAAATCAACTAATCTAAAAAGCAAAATGTTGTCAAGCAGAGAGAACATAATAGGACTGGAAAACTTACAATACATGTTTTCAATGCATTTTGGCTCATCTTTATCTTTTTTTACCACATTCAGATGAACATTCGTACACACATATAACCTGATGTTAACGTGAAATTGCATTTTGATACACACACATGTGCGTACATGACAATAAGGGTATACACAGCAAAAGAAGCTGAAGGTTAGAAAAATTTAATTTTATTTAAATTAAGAAGTCTGATGAAAAGTCTTGTGCTTGATATGTTACACAGAGCATTAAAATCCTTCTCACAGGAGATATTTATTGTTCAGGTCTATTTGTTTCAATCATAGAGAGATTAAGTCACATTTTCATGCAAAAACGGACACCTTATAATACAATATATATAGAGGGAAAAACATAAAGTTATTTACCCCTCCTCTCTCTCTGCCTCTTTCAATCAGTGCGGGCGTGGGCAGGACTGGCTGCTTCATTGTGATTGACGCCATGCTGGAGCGCATGAAACACGAGAAGTCTGTAGACATCTACGGCCACGTGACGTGCATGCGTGCCCAGAGGAACTACATGGTCCAGACTGAGGACCAGTACATCTTTATCCACGAAGCACTCTTGGAGGCCGCCACCTGCGGCAACACTGAGGTTCCGGCACGCAACCTGTACGCCCACATCCAGAAACTCACCCAGCCCCCGCCCGGCGAGACAGTTACTGCCATGGAGTTGGAGTTCAAGGTGACTGATAAGCACACCTCAGATAATGATTACTTTAGCTTCTATTTGATGAGTTTTTTTAGTGTAATAAGTGAACTTTAAATTTTTACCAGTGCCGTTATTGACTCCTGCAGGATGTAATGACGCATTAAAAGACATTTCAGAGTAGCTTTTTCTGATTTATAGTGCATTGGATAGTTTGCAGGGGTGACATTGTAACACTGTACATCAAGTGAGTTTTTGTTAATAATTAACAGAAATTAGAAAAAGTCTCAATCCACTCTGATCTGGAAGCACCAGGCTGCGCTAGCACTTTTATTGTCTAACATCATGAAAAAAGGCATCAGACTGCAGTTGTGAATTCTGACTTCATGTCCCGGGTGTCGCTATTGTGCCAGTGTGATCACATAGAGGTTTAAACATGTTTGAAATGATAAATCCGCCAAATAAGCCAATGCACAGGAATTTGTCTCTGTGACATTGGTGCTGAGACATCTCAGCAGATACCGTAGCACTGCATCCGTTCACACTAACACACATCTTTAAGGGACAGTGGTCCAGAACAAACACACACAAAGACAGCTACACATGGAAAATTACAAAATGACTGACACTCACACATACACACAGCTGGTGTTCAAGGTGACTTGCAATCACATGCACACGCACACCTTCTGTCAATAGCCATTGACTGTGACGTTATTACACACTTTCCTCCCAGCGCGACTCTGCCATTAGCCCTCTTATGACCATGATCCATTCTGTTTGAAGTGATAATAGCATCTACACTCCTGCCAACAACGGAGAATGAAAGCGTGAGAGAATGATTGCGGCGTATGTGGGGGCCACAGCCTCCATGCCCACACAGTCTGGCCACAACACACACACATTTCTCCTGGAGTATCATGACTGTCCACACACACTCTTGTGCTGTCCATCTGTGCTCTGTCCACTGCCAGCACTGATCTTGTCGCGCCCATAGTCCTCCGAGCTCTGGGACTCTATGGGAGACAAGTCCACTGTATTTAGTTATACCTACCAGCAGCATTTCTTATGTATCTTGACAGGAAACCTTAAGTCTACATCTAAATAGAGACTTGACAGGGAAGTGTTTCAGACTTCCTTGATTGTTTACTGCGGGTCACAAGTCACTCATTTTTTTCTCTCCATCTTTCTCCCTGTCTGATTTCTTCCAACCTTTTGTTTAAACAGAGACTGGCCAACTCCAAAGCCCACACGTCACGCTTCATCAGCGCCAACTTGCCCTGCAACAAGTTCAAGAACCGTCTGGTCAACATCATGCCTTTTGAGTCCACCCGTGTCTGCTTGCAGCCCATCCGTGGCGTCGAGGGCTCTGACTACATCAATGCCAGCTGCATTGATGGCTACAGGTAAGCAAAAGACTTCAACTTTAAGATTTGAGCTGCTTACAACGACAATGAGTGAGGTTAAAGTGCTGAATTTGAGCTTTAAAGGATAAGGTTGCATTGTTCTATATTTATATAGGATATAGAGATATACATATTTATATATTAACAAATCCTATTAAAAAGACCAAATCTTTCATCTTTCAATACTTTCCATCTTCACTACCCAATCACCACACTACCTTTGGCTCTCATCCCCAAGCCCATTTGTTCTTACTGGGGAGGTATTCTTAAAAAGTGGTTCACAAATGTATAGTTCCCAAGGCTCAGTCATTTCCCAAAACAGCTGTAGTTTTCAGTAAACGTTACTCAAATGGGAGCATTTGTTTCGGACTATTTTCAGGGACGGATTAATACACATTTGGTACTCTAGTGAGTATTTAATGCATGTGCATTGTTCACATCAATTTTGTGGTAAAAATGAAGGACTTTAAATGCATTGAGGCTAAAGGAGCATTTATGCACTGTGTATGGGAGTGTGACAAAATTAAAACATTCTGGAGGGAGGTGATCAATAAAACCATGTTCATCTTGTCTGTGAACATTCCACTTGACCCTAAGCTCAAGGAGGTCCTTGTTAATAATTGTATTACTGAAAAAACAATAAAAACATTGTTAAAAAAAAATAATTATGGACTTATAGCCCTTTTTTATACATAGTCCCCCAATTTTAGGAAAATTCAGCAGAACCGTGGTCCTAAACACCACAACACATACAAAGCAACCCACAATCTTTTGTATGGCCCCATAGTGATGTAGTTACCCGTCAATCCAACTGAGCAGGTTGGACCAGACTGAAGGCAAAAGGTGAAGATGGATGCCATTTAGGCCTGGCTGGAGCATTCTGTAGATGTTAATGAGTCACATACTAAGGTAGAAATATCGAAGTAGTATACGGTATGCTACATATTACTTGCTTGTCTCCTATAATCACACAGGGTTCCTCTGATGTGGATGAACATCCTTAAATAAAATCTACACTTTAACCTCACAGTCAAATCCAATGTCCTGGAGAACACAACAAAAATTGCATCACTGTCCTAATACCTTTTGGACTGCAGTTGTATTCTGGCATCAGATATTGTTATAGGTGTGAAAAACTCAGCAGGTATCCAAAGTGGATCAGATGAAAATGTATGTGAGGAGACTGAAGACGAGTCCCCACTGGGCAGTATTCAAATGCAAGAATTACTCCCGGCTCTGTCAATGTGGCTCTCATCCGCTGAGCCACTACCGCTTTCATATTAAAGCTACTGCATGTCATTGTGTGCTCTGTGAGTCCAAATTGCTTCCTAGAGGTAGGAAGATGAAAAGGCAGCTCTCTGTTTTATACCTGTATAAGTACCATGGAAGAGACAGACAGAGCTGACTCTCTGTGGTTGAAGTGCACAGGGAGGGGATGGATTTAGCAAGCCTGAAATGCCATTGAGTCCATATGGGGTTTTGCTTCGTACGGGGCAACACCTCCCCACTCCCACCCCCTAACTCCCTCCTCTTTCTTCGGTCCTGTTGTTAATGAGACGGTGCTCCGCAGAGGCAGAACCTCTATTGTTGCTGTGTAAATAGCATAAATGCAGCAAGAGAGTAGTATAATGAAGTGTGTTCTCCAAACCCCTCCCTCCCTTTTTTTCTCTTCCATGTTCTCTGCTTTTTTCTCTTTTTCCTTTTCTATTCTCCTCCTTAATCTGTCTTCTTCACAAACTCTTTCCTCACTATCTCTCCTCCCACCCTCTTCTCTCACTCACCATCTTAATTTTCCATCCAAACATGATGGCAGGCAGACATATCCGGGTGGGGACCTGTTGTGTGCACCGGCGGCACTGTGTGATTAAGCCACTTTTAAAGGCTGGGCATAAATAAAAATCTAACAGGGGCCTCCAGTGCCCTTCACCCCAGTGTCTTCAAGAAAAGCCAATAATATGCTAAGCTAATGAGAGGCAAACCATTGATTCCAGCTATGCTATCAGGGGCTGGAGCCCTGGATATGCTCCGATGCAGGCTGGAGTTTTAGCATTGTAATGAGGTTGAAATGAAACGCTATGTCCTCAAGCACTGCAGTCATGTGGGATGATGCAGAGAGTGCTTTGTGCTGTTTGGCAGAGCGCTCATCAGGACACTGTGTGCAGAGAAGTCAGTATTGTGTGATATGGTTAGAATTATTTTTGTTTTGGCTAAGGGCTGTATTATGGGGAGGTTAGAGGGGTCCACCCTATCAATTTGAAATTTAGCATTCATCCCCGTGCTTAGGTTTGCTTCCCTTCCCTTCTCTTCTCTTTCTTCCTCTTCTGCTCTAACAATCCATTTTCCTACATTCTCATTTTCTTCCTTCTCTTCTCCTCTCCTCAGCAGTCAGTTTTACTTTGCGCTCTGATGACCAGCTGGAGAGAGCAGTGCTCACTCTTTTCATCCCCTCACATTTTCCTCTTTACATCTTCTCCCTTTACTTTGTACATCTCCTCTCTTTACTTCACATTTCTCTTTCCCCTGTTTTCATCTTTTTAATTTAATTTCTTACACTTTGCCTTCCACTCTTCGTATGCCGTCTTCTCTCCTCTCCAATCTGTTGTTTCTTTATTTGCGCGAGCGAGGCTCTGAGCACATTCTAATCTCGCGGTTCCACATTAGTGCCTTGCCTGCAGCACCTTCATTAGTTGTTCAGTCGTGGCTCAGTGTGTGACTGAGTGTGTGCGTGT
Organism: Gymnocephalus cernua; assembly: GCA_023631565.1. Classification (NCBI taxonomy): domain Eukaryota; kingdom Metazoa; phylum Chordata; class Actinopteri; order Perciformes; family Percidae; genus Gymnocephalus; species Gymnocephalus cernua. The sequence goes on along the minus strand of CM042436.1, from coordinate 25,158,813 downwards.
ATGGTAGCTTGTCTGAATATACATGCAAAACTACTGCACGCGTATATGCGTCCACCTGAATGCAAACTTACATGTGCTGCAAACATGTGAGTGTGCGTGCACGATTATGTATGTGTTTTGTGTTGGGTTACTCAGCTCCCTCTCACTCTGTTGATCGGTGCGCTGCTGCCACCTGCTGTTTGACAGAAAAACTGCTGCTCAGCTGAAGTCACGTAGGACACCAGCACAGCTCTGGCTCAGTGGATGAGCTCATCTCTAGTTTTGTGAGCATATCAAGTGCTCTCTCTCTCTCATTCTGTGATGCCTTACAGAGAGGAAGGAGGACGATGTAAAGGATATATACAGGCTTAAATAGCTCAATGATGATGAGAAGTGCCAAGGATTGTTTGCTATGTTCATTAAATGTGTAGGAATTTATGTTATTAACTTCACTTGTTTTCATTTTAAACAAATTGAATATCGAAATATTGTACAAAACACATTTTCTATAAGCTCAGTCTGCCACTTTTTTTTAAACAATCCATGGTATCAGAATTTTGGATAGTTGTCATGGAAACATTAATTGGTCATGTGACAAGGGCTGGGAAGATTGGCAGAACAAGCAGCCAAGTGACACAACTTTTAACCAATGGAAATCACAATTGTCAGATTGACAGCACTCTAGCCCAATGAGGATCGTACATACTCTACTACAATTTGTAGCTGAATGCTTTTAAGCAGAATTGCATTGCCTTTCCTACAAGTCATGCCACTGTAGGTTCCTTGTATACAAATGTCTACTAAATGGTATGTGTTGCTTTGATTGAATAAAAGTGTAGTAACACAGAAAGCTCTTCCCCAGCCATTGAATTTTATTTGAATACATGTGTGTTTGAATGTATTTGAGCACTTTATAAGACACCAGTTTTGTTGCATGACTTATATCTTGTATTTAGATATTGGGGTGCGAGATGGTTTAACAGCCTCTACAACAGCAGCACTCCTTTATCATTAAATCCATTTCTGGTTATTGCTTCGTGATGTGCTTTATAATACCAGTTGTAAAAGCACCATAAAGTTCATAATGATTATGTGTTATGATTAATTCCTGCTTCCTCTATGTGGTGTTGTGTCTTTAGACAGCAGAAGGCCTACTTGGCCACACAGGGCCCCCTGGCAGAGACCACTGAGGACTTCTGGAGGATGCTGTGGGAGCACAACTCCACCATCGTCGTCATGCTCACGAAGCTACGAGAGATGGGACGGGTAATACATAAACACATATTGTAATAAATGCATTCACCTGTAAGGCCCTTGGACCATTTCAGGTCGGTTCAGCTATGCTACTGCATCACACTGCTCAAATATTAATTCATTCCAACCCTGAACAGTAACTTTGGTTGAAAGTTAACTTATCACCACGACTGGAATACATCTGGGTTGAAACTAGCATGCTTGGTTGTATTCCAAGCATACTGATGATTCCCAAACTGCATGACTGCATCAAACTTTGTAAAAAATAAATAAATAACAGAATGTGTTTTGGTAACAAGGGAGCTAAATAGTGACTTTTTAAAAGTCTTTTTTTTAGGCAGACCCTTTATAGAAATGCACTCATAATTTTGGAATAGCACCCCTACTACATAAGCTAGTTTGGAACTCAAGAAAGTTTAGAGTAGTTTTTTCAAAATAGCAACAGTGACCTTGAAGAAAATGTGGGGATTTTGGGAGGGGTCATGAGGCCCACAACAAAATCAAGGAGTGAATCTTAAATTTAGTAGTTAACATTTTGGGAAATATAATAATTCGCTTTGAGAAAATCAGTACTACTCTCACATCTGTCCGTTAAATATAAAGTTACAGCCAAGAGAGGGTTAGCTTATCTTAGCATAAAGACTGGAAAAGGGGGGAAACTGACAGCATGGCTCTGTCAAAAGTAACTTCTTGGATTCTCTTCTGGTTTGCCTTTGATTCTAGCCAAGGACGTTTGTTGCATGTCATCTAATTAAGGCAAAAATGCAAACAAAAACAAAAGAGGTGCTGGCAGATAACCTTTGGATGGAGCAAGGGTAGTTATTTCCCCCTGCTTCCAGTCTTTATGGTAAGCCATGCTAACAAGCTGCTGGCACAAGTTTCATATTAAATGGACAGATATGAGAGTGGTATCTATCATCTCATCTAACAAGCAAAACATGAGTAAGCATATCTCCCTAACTTCAACCTAATCCTTTAAGGAAACAAATCAGTGCTGTCATCTTGGTACCAGTTTGATTAAATTCATAATATCTTGGACTGAGTTGTTTTTTGTGGTTAAGCAAGTGATTCTGATAGCACTCAACTGCATTTCATCATCCTCTCATCCATAATCACAGTTTATGAACAGAAGCCCTCATGCACATCATTGCTGTAGTTAAGAACACAAACAAAGTATGTTAATATTTACGACCTAAGATAAATCAGTTTTTTCAAAACCACAGATAAGTCTCTCCTCGATTTTCTTTTGTAAGCAGACCTTCTCATGACTCAAAATGACTAATAACTTACAAAAATCTGTACTAATCATATCCTGCAATCATTATATAAAAGTCCATTTGTTTTTCCCTGAATGCCTTTGGAAGTACTTGCAATTTTGCCTCCCTTTTCTTTTGTAGGAGAAGTGTCATCAGTACTGGCCAGCAGAGCGTTCAGCCAGGTACCAATACTTTGTGGTGGATCCAATGGCTGAGTACAACATGCCCCAGTACATCCTCAGAGAGTTCAAAGTCACAGATGCCAGGGTATGTTGGATTCACTCACCCAAAATCCATTTTAATTTTAGGTTTTCTTACAAATACAGACAGTCATGCTAAGTGTTAAAAATTATACCAGCTGTGATTTCAAGGTAGAGTTGTTCAGAATGCATCCCGTGTTATTTCTCCTGACAGGCTGACATCAAGTGAATGCACCATCAAACATGTTTACCCGGATTTAGTATGCTTGATCTATGGATAGTGTGTGTGCGTGTGTGTGTGTGTGTGTGTGTGTGTGTGTGTGTGTGTGTGTGTGTGTGTGTGTGTGTGTGTGTGTGTGTGTGTGTGTGTGTGTGTGTGTGTGTGTGTGTGTGTGTGTGTGTGTGTGTGGTGATCACTGTGAAAATACATGAAAAGCATAGCCTTCAATCCTCGAGGGCCAGTACTGCAGCTCCCTGTGATGCAGTAGTTTCAATGGGCTATAAATATACTTTACTGTCATCAGAAGGCCCATGGCACTCTAATCCCACATCCACTCCTTCCACACACACACAGCCATACAGTATGTGCCTTGAAAGAGATCTTATATGTATGAAACTTAATATGATAATATGCACAAAAAACATTTAATTCACACATGCTGATGTCATGGTGCTGTCAAATGTGGGACTCCATGTTAAGTGTCTGCCAGTCCTGGTGCTCGAGTGCTACAACTCTGCTGGTTTTCTCTCCTGCCAAGTTGTCAGCTTTATTCGTACTGCATCTCAAATGTAAGTTAGATGATTAGATGGCTGCAGCGAAAACCTGCAGAGTTACGGTAGTCGCAGACATTAACTGAGAAGCTGTGCTGTGTGTGTGTTTTTTTTAAATGCATATTAGACTGAAGGCTGCAGAGAGAGGTGTATAAAGCACAATCTGTGCAGCAGAGTGTTATTTGCTCATAGAGATGAATAAAAGCATCGCAGAAAGCTCAGTTTTTCTACGCCTCTTAAATGTACTATGTACCTCTATTTGCTGTTCCTCAGGACGGGCAGTCCAGAACAATCCGCCAATTCCAGTTCACTGACTGGCCCGAGCAAGGAGTGCCAAAAACCGGAGAAGGCTTCATTGATTTCATTGGACAAGTGCACAAAACCAAGGAACAGTTTGGACAGGATGGACCAATCACTGTACACTGCAGGTAAGGAGGAAAAGTGGCACAAATGAACAATACAATTAAGACAAATCTGTAGGCATAAAGGATGGCTGCTACTTTGGAGCTCTATACATGCTTGCAACATTTACTGTTTGAATTTTGATTGTGTAGCAGCAGAGTTCTCACAATTCTCTCTGCAGTTTCAAATGGCTTATACATAATGACAGAGATTTATACCAAATTTCAGATCATCCTGTGTGAAAAAATCACATTTAAATAAGAATAATAATTTCACTCAGTTGCCAGTTTATTAAGTAGACCTGGCTAAAGGTAATGCAGTCTAATGCCTTAGGTCTGCAGTAAGTCATACCTTCATGAAGGTTATAATGTTTATTCGTTTAAAGAGGCGTTTATTCAACTTGTATTGGGTGTGCTCCTTAGTGCCGGGGTGGGCAGGACCGGAGTCTTCATCACTCTCAGCATCGTGCTGGAGAGGATGAGGTACGAAGGAGTGGTCGACCTCTTCCAGACAGTGAAGACACTTCGCACCCAGCGGCCTGCCATGGTGCAGACCGAGGTAAGAACAGAGATTGTTCATACTCAGTATCCCACAGTGACAGGATAGTATTCCAAAGTCAATATTGAATATTTTATGGTGTGCACATGATGTTATCTAGTAAGTTTCCTTTTTTGACTTACTGACACATTTTTCTTTAATAGAGGTTTTAGAGGTGCTTCAGAAATCCTGTAGCAAACACATCTGGTGCTATCACAGAGTGTCAAATTTTCCTCAAATTAAGAATTGATAACTGCATTCTATAACAAACAGGCAAAGCATTTTAAAAACATAAAAGAAGACACCCATGGTGTGAATTTAAATGAGTTCAAAAACCTTTTTGGATATATACCAATACACTTATTATTACATAATGGTGGTTACATTATAACATTATTTATTTTACAGAACAAAATTACATTTGCAAAATGCACAATTATCAATTCCTATAAATAACAGCAGTGAGATTCAACACATCTATTTACTGCTGAGATTGCAGTGACAAAAGAACATGACCAGCTTTTTGTTGAAAAGCTCTCTGTGTCACCTGAAAAGCTTGAAGCATAGTAAGAAAATGTATACCATGGCTAGCTACCCAAAATATAGCCATAATCACAAGAAGTCAAGTCGATTTTATTTATATAGCCAAATATCACATATTTGCCTCAAGGGGCTTTACAATCTGTACAGCAGAGGACACCCTCTTTTCTTAGACAGATGAGGAAAAACTCCCCCGAAATAAACTTCTACAGGGGGAAAAATGGAAGAAACCTCAGCGAAAGCAACAGAGGATCCCTCTCCCAGGAATGCAATATATGTTGTGTTTAAAGAGCAGACCAGAATAGTAAAATTACAGGTTTGAAATGTGATATTCCAGCCATGCATGCAGACATTCTTACTGAGGCTTCTTCTTCTTCTTCTTCTTCTTCTTCTTCTTCTTCTTCTTCTTCTTCTTCTTCTTCTTCTCTCCAGGACCAGTACCAGTTGTGCTACAGGGCAGCATTGGAGTACCTGGGGAGCTTTGACCACTATGCAACATAACCACTCCCACCGAGCAGACGCCCTGGTCAAACCTCTCAGGAGTGTGCCAAGTGTCCCATCTCAGCCACCATCCACTCACTTGACCCCCTAAAATCTGACCCCTCGCAGCTACCAGAGGGGAGGAGAAAGGGATGCGCTTGCAGACCCGGCGACGGGTCTGATTAACCAATCACAGAGATCCACGCTGACTTAACCAACCACATAAGATTTTGCTTTAAAAATAACAACAACAAAAACATTACAATGACTATGACAAATATGACAACTCTTGTACAGATGCGACAGCGCAGACTGGCAGCTCGCCTCTCTGCTCTGTCGAAGCCAAACCTCCCTGATTGTCAAAGGCTACTGGTAGCACTAAGAGAGCACTCTCTCTGTTTTCTTGTTCATTTTATTGTCAATATTAGGATTTATTGTGTCAAATGTTATTGTTTAGTATATTTGTTGTTTTTAATTATCATTTTAACATCAGACATTTATTTTGTCTTAAACTGCCCAGCCTGGGGCGTGCATTATTTTCATAATCGGTACTTTTTTGTGTGTGTTTTTTATTTTAGGGTACTTTAGCACAAGGGACATGTATTTTTAACACGTTCCTAGATACTAATACAGGAGGACCACTGTTCTCTGAGCTGCTGTCAGATTTATTTTGTCACATGACATTATTGTTTTATTCAATACATGTGTCATAAACATTGGTCTTACTCAGTTAAATAACTAAAAAAATTGCCTTTTCACTTGCCATTTTGGATTTTTTAAAAAATCTACTTTGACAAAATTGATTTCAGAGCACACATTTAAACTAAAGTTTGGCCTGTAAACGTGGTAGCTACTTATAAAACAAGAAGTGAATTAGCTAACAAGAGACTAAATCAGAGATGTACAGAAATGGAAAGCACATGATTTCTACGTCTTTTTTTGTCTGTTTTGTTTTTCATCAGAAGCCTATGGCATTGAGGCCTTCATACTCCACAGCGGAGAACTTACCTGAGGATAACTGACTTTTGTACCCAAAGGGTAGTTGACAAAAAAAACTCCCTGATCTCTAAATAAAGTTGCTCTTCAAGTCCCTCCCATCTCCTCACTGCCCATTAGCCTGGTCAGTTTGCTGGAGTTGAGCCACACACACCGAAAGGAGCAGAAGTGGTTCATATGGGCTGCGGAGTAGAGCCATCAAAGCTGGCACCTGTACAGAATCAACCATTCCTACCAGTGGGAAAGAGACTCGGCCCGTTGGACTGAAACCTGATATTATTTTATACAGAAATAGAACTATAAATATATATATAATTATGATTGATTATATATATGTACAATTACACATAGATATATATACACAGCTTCAAAGGTATATTGTTAAAAAGGATTCATTCTGCTGATCTACCAACCCTAGAGACACTGCAGAGAGCCTGCTGTCCTAGAGTGTGTATTAATGGAAACACCGTTGTATCTACTGTACTACCATAGTAACTTTGACAGCTGGTTGTCCGTCTGAATGAGGAAAAACAGCACAACTCCCCACCCCACCCGTCAAAATGGACAACTCCTCACCCAATCGCACCACTCAAGCACACATCTCCCACACGAGCCGCAGGAGGGAAGTGTCTGATCGCGAATCGCCTAAACGTTGTGGTGGCGGTGGTGGAGGCGGTGGTGGGAGGGAGGGGGGACTTGAAAACGCTTGCGGAAAACTAAAATGTTCATTTTTACCTTGTGAATGCTTAGTGCTGTAGGGGTTCGATCTGTTGTACACACAGTCTGTTTTCTATTTGTTGATAAAGAACTGGAATTTAAAAAGAAACTGTTGATGAAAAAGAAAAAACATTGATGTTAATAAAGTTAAATAATTGGGTTTTTGTACAAATCTTGGCTTGTGATGCTTTGTTTCTTGATGCTGGTGTTTACAAAATGTGAACAGTTAAATTCTTAACCGATAAGTCCTTCATAGTACAAGTTTGCTCTTTTGCCCTTAGGGACATCAGGAAACTGTCTGCTTTATCACCCGTTTCCACAAATGTTGCCCGTTAATTTGCCCAATTTTTTTTCCTGATGTATGACTTACGCATTTCTAAGACCTTCTTGTTCCAACTATGCAACTTAATGGTCAGATACTTGAAAGTGTGTATGTGTATGACTGAGTTTGCAGGGGTAAATCCCGGAATCCAGATGCCGTACAAGGTAACCCCCTCTTATGAGGCCCCCCAAAATTGTTTTTCCAGGGCTCTCTACCACTTCTAACAGTTTACCACAACAGATGGAGTTTGCTCAGTTGTCATGGAGATAGCTTAGTTGTCATCAGTAATTCATTTAATTAATTAAATTTCCGCTAAGATGGTGTTTTGTATTTGTGCTTTTCTGACTGGTTTAAAGTGGGCCAGCCATATATATATATATATTCTATATCTATGGGGCCAGCTCTGTTGGTGAAAGATGTTGCCATGGAGACACCCACACATTCCTGATATAGCTAATAATGTCCAAAATTAACCCTTATTTACTAAATAGTGCACTATATTTAATGTCCGAATTCTAAGTGTCTAATGTATCCACTATACACACACACACACACACACACATATATATATATATATGTATATGCCCTCAACACGTCCTACAACTGTTAAAAATTCCACAATGCAATGCATCTCATTTTGTGGATGCAATAATTACAGTCATGCAACATGACAATCGTGAGTGATGAAGCAAAATGATGTTGATTAAAAAGTGCCTAGAATCAATTTATTGCTTGCTATGAAGTTACATACTCTAATATTGTTTATTATCCAGTGATTAAAGCTGTAATCTCGAACATTTTCATTTGAATTAATGTCTGTTATCTAGCACTGGAGGAGGTAACGCTATGGCCCACTGATGAAAGTATTGCAATATTTATGTTTGCAGTATTACGAACTGGGTGTCTGGCGTAACATCTCTTGGAAGAACTCTTGTATTACAGTAATCCATTGTTTTCACACACAACAATTTAACTATGCACACAATTCTGAAAACTTGAAGCTCATGTATCAACAAGAGAGCACAGAAATTGATAGAGATGTATTATTATGTGTATGCTCCAGACTGCTAAACACACACACTTCCACTGTTTTCATTTAAATAGACATTCTAAATCAACCAGGACTTTAATCTGATGTCACTAAGAGATGCCACTGTCAATCAAATCAGATCTAACCTCACAGATTTGTTGGGTTTTTGAACCATCCTGAAGAGGATGAATTATTTCAAGAGAAAAGCACACAAACAGGATATGAAGCTGGATTTAAAGGATCATTACTGTAGCTGGTTTATACTTCAGTGATACTGTATATTGTGTATTTGGGAATCTAGGAATATCATAATTTTCTTTTGATTTTATTGTGCATTTAGCTCTGAACCACGTTGCAGAAATTCAATACTTTAATGATGCTGTTGCTCTTTTGTGTTATGATAATAGTACTGATATATTGCTCTTTCTGCAGAGTGGGCCTTAATTTGAGCAGTGATAATATTCTTGTTTATGTTTGTTGACAGCTGTTTTGAGTGCAAGTTATGATTAGTAATACAGGTGGTATTGTGTATTGTAGAATTTAGCTTGTAGCATTTTACAAAATTTTGTTTTGGATCCAACAGAACCAACTGACATCATTGTGGTTGTATGAACTGTGTCCAGGTGCATGTTTTGCTCATTCAGTAGTATTAACTGTATCTAGCCTGCTGCTTTTCCTTAATACCCGTCTTTGCTTCACTAAGAAACAGCACAGCTCTGTGACCTGTTATCACTGTCCTTTGGAGATACCATGAATAATCCGATTCGGTAAGGAAATGAGAAAACATATGGTTGACTAATCTACATTGCAGTATATCATGATGCTGAGTTGTGTGTTCTTGTAGAGATGATGCACAATCTGTCCAAGATGAAAAAGACCGTGAAGGTGAATTGCTCTGCTTGAAGATTAAAGCCCAGTTGGAGGATTTGCTCTCCGACAGCCACCTGGCAGAGGATGGCTTCCTGCTGAAACATATGCAGAAGAACAAGCAGGGCTACGTCAGTCTCAAGCTCCTCACTTGTTTGAAAAAGGTAAGAAATCTCACTTTGGTTCTAACAATAGCAAGATTTTGTGTGCTTTCTGTGGTTTACATTCCACCAGTTTGAATAAAAACAATCAGATGCAAACAAAGCTGAGGTTGCCACTGTTTGTCACAGATAAAGGTCCTGACCACCAACTGGTACATGACTCTAGCAGGAGCAGAGTACTCAGAACTTCTGGAGGTGAACAATGAATGCACCAAAGTGAGGCGGATACAGCCGCTTCCCAAATGGCTGCTGTGTTCCCCCACCACCAAGCTCCTCCTCGCCTGGAACCTTTCTGTGGAGAAAACAACTGGAGAAGACGGAGCGGCCCGAGGCCTGGAGCATCCTTTACTCTCAGAGAGGATCCTCCAAAAGTTCAGTACTTTTGGCAACATTACTTCAGTCTGGATCCTGCATCCTGGCAAAGAGCTTCCCAAGGAGCTACAGTGCTACGCCAAGCGTCACAAAGAGCTCGGCCAACATTTGTGTGCAGTGGTGAAGTTTGATCATTTGGAGGAAGTGCGTAAGGCCTACAACGCCCTGAAAGCAGAAGAGGAGAAGTCTAACGGTGAGGGCATGTGTGTGGTACCTTTGGGATTCCAGTCAATGCACCAAGTGGCCAAGGACAAACTATCAGAGGAAAACAAAAAGGACCAACCTGAGGATACACCTTCCCAGGAAAATTCACTTGAAACCTCAGGGGATTCAGTCCAGGAGGAACCCTCTGCGCCAGTTAAAGTTTCTGACAAGACTCCAGGCACATCTCAGCCCCAAACGTCTTTGGATAACTCCATGCAAAAAACCTTTGAGCAGATCTCGAACAGCTGTAACAGCCAGTCCCTCTCCGGTTTGAATCAGAGGTACAGTAAGACCAGCTGGTGCTCTGGAGACTGTGATAAAGAGAATTCTCGGAGCCCCTGGGTGCTGAGGCGCAAATTTGCAGCCAGTGTATTAAACCCCAAGGTGGCTCGGCACGTGAAGGCGCCCTGCTTAGTGCTGCGTCAGCCCTTCGGCCCTGATGGCACCAAGGGCTTTCAGAGCAGAGGGAAGCTGCTGCAGCATGAACAACTCAAATTCTTCCTTGGGAGTTGTAACACCACAAGTGCTCAGTAACAGTTTTGAGATAACAGATTTGTGGAGCAAAAATATTTTTAATATATTTATAAGCTGATGAAGGAAATAAAATCTTTTTTGCATTAAACAAAAAAGCTAGTTAGGTTCTGGTATTTCTATTGGTGAGAGATTGTTTATTCTGGGTTACATGTAGGTGTAAACCACTGACAGATGGGGGCAGCATTTAGCTGTGTTATTTTAAACACTCACTTTGTATGTCAAGCAGTAGTTGCGTAGGATGTAAATACACTGCAAAGCATGTAAATAGACTACAACACATATTAGCTGGAGGTACAAATTGTTACACAAACCGAGGTTTTTAAGTGCTTAAGAAAAGTTTTTTTTTTTTTTTTGAAACACCAATGGCCTCTGCACTCCTGGGGCCTCAGCTCATCTGGTCACAACTGCAAATTGCAATGTATATTTGTTCTTGGAGCAGATGGATTTACCTTGGTGCCACTTTCTGGTGGGTGGGAGGTGTTGTCTTTCAACATGAAACGCTCAAAAAAAAAGCCCTCATTGTCTCACTGCATCTTTTTCACAAATGCCTGTTTAGGTTTTGGTTCTTTAAAAAGTAGTTTTCCATTCTCTGAGATGACATTTGGCTGAAGGCTACTTGTCCAATCATCAAACCACAGATTGTGCAAGATGAGTCTAGTAGCAACATTTGCGCTTTATTTCCAGCCTTTCTAATGACACCTCGGCTGGAATGGTGTGTTTATAGTGTTGCTGATTGAGGGCTTCCTTAAAATCGTGCCCAAACCTAAACAAAATGTGTTTCTTCACTCATCCACGCCCAGTGGAAAAGATTCAATCCAATGTGTATGGGAATCTATCATATTCAAATTGGAAACATTCTCTGCTTGTATACGCTGAATGTCAGGCTGTCTTCATGACTAATGTAATCTTAGCTGTTGAGTGAGACTTCGCATTGTGTGCAGATCAAGTGTTTTACTCGTATTGTCTCTGACTTGGTTTAGCAATTAACAGCTGTCTGACTTTTATTGCAGTGGAGGCTGGTCCATGAAAACGTCACACATCTGTGAACAATATGTATAGATATATGAGTAGAAATGTTCCTGCCCGATGTCAGGAAATGTTTCTGTGCTGTGCCTTTTCAAGGCTAGAAAAGCACGATATCTCCTGCTAACTGGAAGTCATTATGCATTTACATAGTCTCCTCGAGCCAGTAATTGAGGGGTATGTCAAACAAGTTAGTTGTAATAATTCTCAGTAGTTTTTTGGGGGGAGGGGATCTAGATGATTTTTGCACCTGCTGACCAAAATGTTCTCAGTATGAAGAAGAGCACAAATGTTCTCTTGGTTTGTGGCACAGTGTGCACTGAAGGGTTTGAGTGAAAAGGAGAGTTGATATTGGCTTCGTTTCAAACTTGAAATGAAATCTACATTTTAGGTCACTGAGATAACAACTTTAGAATATCCATCAATACACATGTTTTTGTCAGAGACAAAGCTTAGGTAAAGATTCCTTTGGTTTTTCTCTCAGTCAACACTAAAGGAATTTCAAGTCCTAGAAAGTTAGCGCTTGGCCACATCTTACTCACTAGGGGAACTATGCAAAGCGTGATTTGTGTATAATTTGGCCCATGGACATCAGAATGACTCATGGCGTTAGAATGAGATGTTTGTAAGCAAATAATTTGTTTCCTGTTGTGACCCTAACTTAATTTCTCTAGTAGAGATAGCTGCTTTATTTCATGCTTATTTTCATATGTTTGGCTGCGGACACAATTCTGAAACCATCAATTCTGTTTAGATCAACAATGTACCTGTAGATTTATTTGACTGGTTTATGCTCCGAAACGGCATGTATAAGACTTAGTATCTCCCTCGTCTTTCCCTCCCTCATGCATTGCTTCACTTGTCTCCAAACTATTTGGCCTTTGTTTATATATGACTGACCCTCCACACCTGACACATTTCCCCTCATGGATGGAGTATTTATTTAGATTGCAGTCTGGAGTGCCTGATGCCTTCCAAAAGCACAACCATCTGCACCTCATTTGCCGTCAAGGCTCAAGGGCTAAAATACTGGTTTTTATTGAGAACGTGAGATTCTCAACAACAACATCCCTGGTTTTATCTAAAGCCAACTATAGATTAAATCATCATGAAATACCTCTGCTGTGATAATTCCATTTAACATGGGTTGGTATTGTCTTAGCACCATTTAAACCAATTCTAAACGTCATTAATTCCCCCTAAAAGATTGGAAAACACTTGCTTTCAGCAGACCCTTCTTATCTGCCCAATTGAGGCTATTACCAATTGCCCACTTAAGATGGCAGACTCTCTTGCGGCAGAAGGTAAATGTAAGCCCTTGCTCAGGCCAAAGCATCCTTTGGTGCTCCTGGAGCTAGAGCCAGGGAGATTATCATGTCAGGAGTAATCCGACTCGGCCCACAAGCACAACTATGGAGGAGGAGGAGCAACAGTTGAGGGGGGAGGCAGGAGGCAGAGGCATCAGAGAAGCTCTCTGCTCCACTTACGGTAACCACGCTCTCCCTCCTCACCCTAACCCATCTTCTCAACCCGCAGAGTTCCCCTCCCTGGAGCTGAAGAGAAGACCTGCTGCTGGAAAAAGGGTAAGGAGATGTACATTATCTTTCCAACGGCACTGTTGCATGGAGATAAAATGATTCAAAGTGGAAGGAGTTTAACAACAGATGGAAAAACGTTAAGTCGTCTGTAAGATCTGTTTATTACATGCCACCGTTTTGCTCTATTCCTCTGTTTCAGGTTCAGGTTTGTGCTAAAAGGAGGACCAGAAGTTTTGTATGGAAAAACATAATGACAGAAGTTTTCTGAAGTGAACCAGATGCCAAGTCAGGGACTTCTCTAAACACCAAACTCTCCTCTTTTCGAATGGATTAACCTGAGTGCCATGAAGCGCACGCTTGCATTCAGAGGAATGTTGATATTGATCTTTGCAACCTAAAAGCGTTCTATGAAAATGCAAATATGATAAAAGAGTAAAACGGTCTGGACCTGAAACAAGTCAGGATACCTCCCCTACTTGCAGGCACAGGGAGTTGTGATGATTTTCTGGGTAACATGCAGGAGTCCAGCCCTCGCCTGTGATGATGATGGACTTACCCAGCCAGCACTTGCCTGTGGAGGTCAGCTGAAGACGACGCCACACAGCTAAGTCTGTATTAGCCGGCCGAACGGTAAGGACTCCACATCTTCTTTCGTTAGTTTAAGCCGGCAGCTTATGGGGAAGGCGTTAGGTGCCACTGACAGGGATGCCTCACCAAGTGCTTGATTGGCAGAAAACACGTTGGATTATCTGTGTCAACAGGCAGCCCTTGCTGGAACCGCATGTCAATAGTGAAGAGCACCCTGTCACGAAATGTTTGCAGAGCGGTTACCATAGATTACAAGGGGCATGCCACTATGTTGGGAGAAGAAAAAACAAGAAAAATAAATTATTATTGTAATTTTCTTGCAGAATTTGAACAACCTCTCACTACACAGACAGAGAGGAATATTTTCTTCTCCTGTCACTTATCCAACATGGTGGTTTACCTCATTATCATGTGTAATTGCTCCTCAACTCTCTCTGGATTTTCTCTCCCAAATGTTTGAGCACTACCTTGAACGCTTATGAAATACAGATTTTAGATCATTATTATTCTCTGTGTTCATCATTTTAGAGATCACCAGTTTTTGCAGAGCTATGCCGTTAATAGTTTAAATAATTAAACAGGAGCTGGATCAAATTGCTTAACTTGTCATCTAAAAATATAATGAAGGCACTCTGAGAGAAGTAACTTGATAATACTCACTTTGGGCATTTTACTAAAGTGATGATCCCCTTCTCCCTAAGCTCATATCATACTTAGAGATTATACTGTATCCAGCGGAGCCCCAAGAGGCCAGATAGAGGTTAAGCCTAAAGTCAATTGAGCCGTTGAACTGTCATAACCTGCCAGAGCTGGTCATAACTGGAGGAAACTAAAGGGAAAGCTGAACTCCTGCACCACTCCTCATCGTGTCATCAGCAATTTTTGTCAGATCCTTGTCAAAATATACATTGTGCATGAAAATAATTAGTATGTTAGTCGTTTAAAAAGAGCATAGGCTTATTTAACACGCACAATGTCATCATATTTCACGTTTGCTTGTGCTTGCTCATATTTAAAAGTAGTATTCAGCGTGTGCCAGATGGCAGTCAACCTTTTGTAACAGCAACATCAACATGTTTAACATGGGTTTAGAGGCTATGCTGTTGTGTTAATAGAGGATCTAGCATGGACAGATTAGCAGCCAGAATAGCAGCTTATGGGCTCTTCTTTAGAAAGTAGCCAAGACAACAATCATCAATCTTACTACCAGCTCACACAAAAATAATTTCCTACTAAACCTGTTAGAAAAGGCTTTTTTAATGCATGTCAGAACTATACCTTGACTGAACTCTTCCAGGAATAGCAAAGGGCAGACACATTGGGACTGGTGTCAAATGTGCATCTATAAGTGTATTTTCCCCTCACACCTCATTAACGCCACCCTGACGGCAACAGGTTTATTGATCTATGTGATTATAAAGCTTCCACAATAAAATAAAAATCTTTTTAACAACTCACCTCCATCCAGTTGAGTAAAATGATGCAGGAATCTTATTTAGTATTTACAGAATGTGTTTAAAAATGATCACAGTTTTTCTGGCATTGCCCAAAGATGTATCGCCCCTTTCTTTCTTTTTTAATAATGAACGGCAGCACTAACAAGGAACAGGCTTGTTTTAATTATCCTTTGGTTACTGAGTGACAGAACGCAGGCCAACTGAAGCAGTTGCCCAACACAATTACAGTGAAGTCTAACCTAAGCCTTTTTCAGTTGCATTAAAACCAAGGCTGGATTTAGAACAGCCAATCCTGGCTCAGAACATCCACTTTATTTTACAGCCTTTTAGCCCACCCTGATGCCAACACAAAAGATCCAACTAACCAAACTCGTCACTTTTCCTCTTCATTATTCTGATTGAAAGCAGGACAGGTTTTAGTAGAAGAAGAAGGTACTCTCTCTGTGGGTGCTGCATGCTGGCCTAACCCCTGAGTTAGAGGTGTCTGATGGATTAACACACACATGCAGCAAGGCCGAGGCTGCGCCACCAACACTGTAGCCAGGTGTTAACCCACGTGATTGCAGATAAAGCCGGCAGGCATTAGTGCTAATCCCGCCCTGATCTTTGGAATATGTCCCTATTACCTCACCAAGCACTCTCTAGCTGTCCCCAGGCCTCCTGATGCTCACTTAAGAGGGAAAATACAAGACAAGGCCTCTCTAGGACTCCCTAAAGCACGTTGTTTCATTGGAACAACACAGTAGGTGCCTTTCCCGCTTTGTTATGCTCCTTTGTTATCTTTTCAGTGCAGGTATTTATGGGGTGTGTTCAGAGTAGCGCAGAGACAGCAGTCACATGGGTGGAGCTGAGCTGAAACACAGCGTGGTAATAATGTTCTGTAGGTAGAGGCCTTGGGTTGTGCAGTGGCAAATACACAATGGTTAGACCTGTGGACATTTCTAGATATCAAGAAGCAGCAGTATTATGTAAACTGGATTATCTAGTGTTATGTGATGGTGCTACTGGGAATGTGTGTGTGTGCCCTGGAAGTGAATTGGGTGTCTGGATATGGAACCATGGAAGGTTAGACTTTGCCTCGATTTCTACATAAGCCTGTGTCAGATGATTTGGGAAAAGTGAAACCACGCAAGTGCTGCTTGTGTGTGTTTATGGTATGTGTGAGTCACAGCAAGGGAGAGTGAGTAAGACAGAACAGGCTGTATTTAGGGGGAATATATAGGAGCAAATTCTACAGAGTGGTAAGACATAAAAGTTGGTATCTGCTTTTTTCCAGCACAAAGACGCTCTTCATTCATTTCTTTTCTGTGATCTTCTCTCGCTGTAATCATGTCACATTGGTCAAGATCCAAGCAAGCTGACAAGAAGGCACCCCCTGTCTGCCCGCTTCATTCAAAAGTGTTAACCACAGACGCCCCTTATCCCCATTTTGACAGATCTCTAGTTCATATTCCATAGGCTGTGGCATTCTGTTGAGTGTCTTCTTCTGGCATGGGAGGGAGGGGAGGACACGAGTGCCATGCTGCTGTAATTACATTACCGCCAGCTTAGCAGCGCCATCGCCAGTGGCCCAATTATTCCTTGAAAACATCAATTTTATTGTGTCATTTGAAATAATGCGACCTTTGAGTCACAACAAGAGCTTGGTTGAGGATCGTGCTCCAACTGTACGATGCATGCGTGGGAGAATACATAATGTCTCAGGAATGGCTTTGACAGACGGAGAAGGTTTTGGCCTAGCAGTTAACTTCCATGGTTTGCCTCAAACATCTTAATAATGCTCTGGGACAGTTTTCACTCTGCTGGTAACATAAGGATGACAGCAAACATCAGGTGTACTATTTTCTATTCACTCCCACTCTCGCTAGAAACACAAATCCTAATAAGAACTTTCATGCGTGCAAACTGTCTTTTCTCCTTTTGAATAGATGATTTTTTTGCGTTTGTTTTGGGCCTCATACCTTGGACCAGCCTTATCTCCACACACAGCAGCGTGCATAGGCACATCAGCACTGATGCTTTGTGAGGGCCAGGCATGTTGTGCCTGTGTGTGAGCTGTGTTAGTTGTCTTTGTGAGTCATCTGCACTTTTATGTCTCAGTTTGAGGATGTCTTTTCCTTCTGCTGGGGAGTCCTCTGGGTATTTGCTATATCCTCTGCGTTGTTGCTAAGTTGACTACTCATTCATGTCTTTCCGTTGCTCTCCTAAGAAAACACTGGTGCCCCTTCCCTCTATCAATATCTGTATATTTATGTCCATGACAGCGAGGGGCCAGTGGTAGATATTACATTTCTGTGCAGATTAATCATCCATGACCATCTGAACAAGCTGCAGAATGCTCCTTGGCACTTTTATTGGCGCCAATTGACTGCAGATGGGACTAATGTGTTTCTGAGTGGAGTAATTATGACAATCAAAGTGTCTTCAGGGACATGATATCGATGTTTGATGACCAGGCTTCGTCCAGTGTCAGCGACTGAGACATCGGAGGACTCATCTCTTCTTTACGAGCTAATTGTTTTATCAAGATGAGCCACAGAGCTAACAGGCCACAGACATTGATGTATCACGGCCGTGTGAAACAGCTAACTCTGTGGCTGAGTAATTGTCCCAAACTGACCTATTAATAGTATAAGAAAACAATGATCTCATCCTTTGCCATATATCATAAGAAACTGGCTCATCTTAAAACGAAAAATGTATCATATTTAGAGCAGGAGCAGCACGATTTCTGGTGTTAGGAGTTGGTGTTGAACCAACAGAAACAAAATGAGACTTTCCATAGAGGGTTTTATCTATCATGTCTGGTGATTAAATACAACAGTGAGAAACCAACATCAGACATATAGCCCGGCACCGAGTAACATTCTGCAACAGTCGCGGCTTCATATTTGATTTACATAGAGTTGTTGAGGTTGTTAGCTGAAATGTTTGACTTTCAAATGAATACTATTCTACCCATTCATTGTGCAGAGGCTGCTTACCACGTCAAACCCATATGGAATTATGAATGATGAGTCAAGCTTTGACTGATAGGACTGGTTTTACCTGTTTATACGTTGTTTATAGCACTGCAACTCATGTGTGCAACGTCTTTATATTTTCCCTCTGCGGTGTCCAAAACAGTCAGGCACTGTGGAGTGCTATCTCAATTTACTTTTAGTTCTTTTGTTTTACTTACGTCATTGCAAAAAGTTAAGTTCAACCAGAAAACGAAAATGTTCCTGTACTTTCCATAAACTTTTGTCTTTAATGTGATCTGCAGAACTAACTCACGCGCAACAACTTACAGTACAGAAGTTATTTGTTTCAGATTTTTGTTTCTGTACTAAACTAGACAAAGATATGTGACATTTTGTCCCATTGTAAACACTCCAGCAGCCTGTATATGTATACTACAGAATCCAGTCTGGCAAAACACTTTGTGAGGCTGGTCTGGATTTGCTGTTAGTCACTGCCAGTATACCATTTCCTGCTCAGGGGAAATGTTTTGCTCACTGGTGACATGATATGAATAATACAAAGAAGTGAGGATGTAAAACTTCTCAAATACCTGCGTCATAACAATAAGAAGAGAGAAAACATAAGATATAACAGAATAAAAACAAATTTGTGGCTGCTGTGGTACAGTGTCTATTGAAAGGGAGGGGCAGTATAAGGAAAAAAGGTATGTACAAACACACATGTTCACTGAGGCCTCATCATTCATAGCATTGTGAATAGGTGTGGTTCCTGTAAAGGAAGGAATGGATTATCCTCCTTTAAAAGGATGGTTCAGATGGTACATTTACTTCTGCAAAAAAAGTGTCTTTTGAGAGGTTTCATAGGGGAAAGGGGTTCAGCCTGCCTTCAATCAAATAAGAAAGCCAATTTGTTTTTTCTTCTTCAGGCAGCTTAAACACACTGCATTCTCATGTGTCAGCAAGACATGTCAAGCTTGCAGATCATAAACCCACTTAGAGTGAAAATGAGCTGACACCAGAATCAGAAATTGTAAACTGACGGTAAAATAAAAGCCCTGGTGAGAGAAGCGGATTTATGGGAAGGTCAAAGAACTGGGATGGCACAGAAGATAACATTTTTTGCATTGTTCTCTGTGCTTTAATGTGACAAGTTGATGAGATTGTTTAGACGACTGGAGGTGTGACTGTTTGAACATGTCTGACGTTTGTCCGCTTTGCCTTTCCCAACAGAGTTTCAATGCTCCTCCACATTCTAAGATGAAGTTATGGAAAGGTGCTACTTTTGCCTTCATGCTCTGTGGCGCAGCCCTGTCCACCCTCCTTGTTAGAAACATGGCCACTATTGGACAGTTCAAACCTAAAACAAAATATCCGTACACATCTCCATCCTCATCAAGACCGTCTTCATCATTAGAATCAACACCCAAGACCTCACCGCCAGTACCCTCATCATCATCAGCAGCAGCAGCAGAATCGACAGTGTTGTCCCGGCAGATGGGTGGTCCACATCGGAGAACCCGCTCAGCAGATGAGATGAACTCTCTCCTCTCAGAGTGTAAGATAAACTGTTATTGTCTTCCTTCCTTTGTCTGGTCTGAGATAGGGTGTCGTGTGAAAGGGCGGCTGGGGTTCAGACAGAACACTTAGTACCTGACTCTGTTGTTTATAGAGCAGTCTCACAATAACAGGCAGTCAATTAGCACCTCATAGTTCACTGGCTCTCCATAGAGCCACTATAACCTTCAGGAGAGGATGATATACCCACTTTCCCTTTCGTTTCACACAGCCTCATTGAGTGGCATTCATCAACTTAAATAGGCTTCAAGGAACTCTATCTCTTTCTGTGATTCTGACTATGATAAGAGTGCGTAGCTGTCATGATGTCAGATAAAACAAAGTTGTGTTATACTGTTTGCACGACTCGTCATTATCCTACCAGTGCCAACAACAGTACCCTATGCTATCTCTGTGATCTGACTATTCTCACAAAATTACACAGAAATGAGATAAGCCCTCTACCACCTGCTGTCTATAGACATCTGCTTTTATCTCCTGTCTACCAGTTTCCATGATGTTCCAGAGCTTCACAGAGGGCGAACTTCAGCATGTAGTCGGGACCTTGCTCGACAGGAAGAGGAGGAAGAGCCGGACCCTGGGTGAGAACCAGGCCCGAACGACTAAAAGACACAGGAGGAATAAGCTCTGCTCTGTGAGGGAGCTGGAGCTGACCGTGAGTGAACTGGGTCTCGGCTATGAGAGCGACGAGACGGTGCTGTTGCGTTACTGCAGCGGCAAATGCAGCGCCCACCGGCACAACTACGACATCACCATGGACCACATCATGCGGACAGGCTTCAGGAAGAAGGTCCACAGGGACAAGCAACGGGGTAGCAACGGGCCCTGCTGCCGACCCACCGCTTTCGAAAAGGACTTTTCCTTCCTGGACAACAAGAGCCGCTATCACACAGTACAAAATGTGTCGGCGAAGAACTGTGGTTGTGTATGACCCAGTAAAATGTACTTCTTCATGCTGCTCTCAGCCTCTGTTGGTAGAGTTTAACATGAATGACATTAAAAGACAAACTACGGAATATAAACTCAAGGAAAAGAGGAAAGGATGGGAATATGTTTGAGGCTGCTCCATGGCAGCCTTTTTGGGACAGGCAGACTTTTTTTTGTGCGTCTGTCAATACACATTGGGACCACATTACATGAACAGCAAGTGCTGTGTTTGTGTGGATTCCATGTAAAGATACACAGAAAATGACTGTTCATACCAAAAACGTTTTTATTAACTTTTCTATCTGTCTAGTAACACTGTAAACTGTGGTACAACAACAATGTAGCAACGTTATGTTTGTGATATTACATTTGAGTAGTAGTAGAGCAGGCGATAGATGAGCTACATTATGAGCCAAGAGGGACTAGTTGCTGTTACTACACTTCATATCCATGGGCGTTCAGTAATTCGAAATCTAGTTTGCATAATTATAATGGTGACAGTAAATCACCTTTCAGGCAAGAAATGCTCAAAAATCGATTTCAAAGCCACAAATAAAATAAATATACATGTAATGCACAAATGTTTACTTCAAGTTCTGAGCAGGGCAGACTAAAATGATCAGCTGTCTCCAGAAGGTATTTTGACTTAAAGGTGTGTTGAGTTGTTATCAGGGGCCATGACTTTGGGACCTGTTTCCCTGCTTGTATGCATTGCTGTTGATTGCAGTGTTATTACACGGTAAAGAGAAAGTGTTATTGACCACATTTGATACCCACCTTTAATTATTGTGTATATCAATGTTGTGTAGATTAGCAATAAGGGCCTGTTTCAAAACACATAAATACTCACTTTAATAATAGAACATGAAAATGTATCCCATCTGCTCTCCATGAAATAACTCATCACACTCAAAGAAATTCTTTCTTTTTATGCTTTTCCCAAATAACCCATTATTGTAATTACCCATAATCCTTTGGAATTATGTTCCTCAAAGATTGCCAAAACACTCCAAGACAATTCAACATGCATGACAAATTCGCAAACTAGATTCCTAAATATTTCACGTCTCAAGTTCCAGGTGATATTACCTCTTTAATATCGTCTCTGGATGTAATTTAAGAACGTTTACACTCTTAGGCTCAAGTGTGAAAAAAGAAGAATGGTTTTAGTGATCAGTAGTGGCATGTTTTTTTCTTGTTGACAGAAAAAAACTATGACGTAGAGTCAAGATCTGGAAATGTGTTTGTGCCCATCCATCAAACCTTGTAACTTACTATGATCTAGAGCCCACAGTACAGCCTTCTGTTGGCCCATCAAATTCCTCCTTGTTGTATTGCCTGGTAGAGTTTAAGGAGAAAGTGAGCTCTTGAAATGAATTATGAAGCAACTTTTTCACCTTCAATAATCTTTATTTGGTTTGAACACATTGCAACAGTTTGAAGTACAATAAATTATGTTTTTTTTCTTTTTTTTTCTTGTGTTTCAGGTGCAGTGTGGGGCGTGGATGCAGTGCATCTTTTTTGTAGTTTATATTGTATTTATTTGGGAAGTAAATTATGGTTTTGCATATTTATTTAGGTTACCACACAGAAACGGGACAGCTTATTATCATTGAGCAACTGTGCCAAAAAATGTTTTATCTAACATTCTACATTGACTGCTGAATAAACATAATTTCAGAGGTATGGATGTTCATCATTTCTCCCAAACTATCGATCTTTTGGCGTCAAATATTCTGTACTCAGATTGTATTTAAAATAAAATAAATACATAAATAAATCAAACAATTAAACTCTTACAATGTGAGATGCTGTTAGTAATGAAATAAAGTACTATGAGAAGGGGATCCCTATTGGGAAAGTAAATGATCAGATTACACTAAATAAACCATATGGCAGATAAAAACACAACACCTTTATCATGATAATATTTAAACGTTTCTCAATAACACTGGTTTACTCAGTGAGGTTCTCTCCCTGAAATCATCTATTATACAGCAGCTCATGTGCTGAACAGCAGTGATGACATAAGCTTATACAATGTGACCAGACAGTTGGATCCCTCCAGCAGACAGGAAAAATCAGCAAGGATGTGACTGTGACAGCTACTCATTTCAAATGTATATTTATCCGCGGCTGAAAGTGCACTATTTACTCCTATTTGAGAAACTTAAGCTTAACAACAGTGCCCAGATGTTTTTGTGAAATTACTGAAACTATACATATGTGAGCCCTTTTTTAAAGATTTACATTTTCAGCAGGAACCAAGGGACTTGGGGCTGAGTACCCACAGACAGAAAGTAATTGACTTGACCACCATGCAGTTTTGAGTTTAGCTTAAAGGTTTTATGAGGGCTTCACAGGGCTTCATGAGTTGTAGAACTTTTTAAACCCCCAAATGAACATTACATTTTTTACATCCAAATTCAGATTTATAACAATAATAATAATAATAATAATAATAACAATAATAATAATAATAATAATAATAATAATAATAATAATAACAACAACAACAACAACAACAACAACAACAACAATAATAATAATATCACTTCCCCAGTGCATCTAGCCATGCAGAAAGATTTGGTTTAGAGTTGTCTAGGTTGTCACATATCTGGCTCTTGGATTTCTGCCTCCACCCCAATACAATGGAGGTGATTAGAATTTTGTTTTGTGCCTGTTACAACATTAAAAATGACACTGGGAAGATTCAACAGCAAGTTTTAAAGAAGCAGTGTTGGTTACTCTGGATAATGCACAAAACATGTTGTGACGTGTTTTCATAGGGACTATTTCCTTAAGACCTGATGAAAACTGTTCGAGGTAGATTAATAATCCCTGCTAATCAAACTAAATTGCCCTTTCATTTTCACTTTATTATTCAGCCTTATCTTGTCCATGTAAGCTTGTTCACAACAATTCCGTAACAACTCATGTATTCGTCCTGCCAATGTAACCAAGGAAAGTACAAAGACTAAGAAGAAGACTAATTCAAATATCACTGAACAACTCAGAGATGTGGGTTAGTGATAGGCGGACCGACCATTTCTTTTACAGAATCGGTTCCTTCGAGTTGATACATGTAAATGTATCGAACCTTTCGAAACTTTTCAAGTTTAGATATTTTTTGAAAATATGATGCCAATTTCGTTGTGACAGTCCGTTTTAGTACATGCACATCAGCTTCTACAACATAGGTGCTGCCCACCCCACAAAACTTATCTTCAATGCATCGTTTTCGTTTAAAAAGATGTTATTTGTTCATTTTCGTCCATCACTAAAGTGGGCAGCAATTTAGAGGTCTGAAACCACGCTTGGATTAGAGATGGGAATTATGAATTAACACCAAACAAAGTTCTGTTAAGATTCATCATTTTGTGCCGATGTTTAAACAGACAGATGTATTGTAGCCGCATAGCCTGCATTGTAAAAAAAAAAAAAGTAATAATATATAGTTAAAATAATTGTGTAACTAAGTATTAAAACAATATTGCGAAATATGCGTTTTAAGTTTAAAAAACATCTTGAGCCCACCTTCCTTACTTCACAGTGGTTTGGTCCGTTAGGTGGGAGCTGCGTTGTGAAGAGAGGCAGCGCTGGGTGCGAGAGAGAACACAGTTTGAATCACTTCAGCAACTCCAGTAAGTAGACAACGTTATTTTATTCACTTTAAAAAATCGAGTGAAGTGATTATTTTCACTGTGTCCGTAATAAATGAGTCATGACAAAAGATTTTTCAATGAATCCTCTGTTAGCGGTATAACGTCACGTAGCTTGTATGGTAGCTTATTGGTTAGCTAGCTAGCTAGTTAACGTTAGCTAGCTTGCTAATTCCACCCAACATACTTTCACTGGTTACAGAAAATGCTAGTTAGTTAGCTTGCTTGCCTGCTAGGGGGTCCAGTTCTTAGTTCAGCATCATCTGTATTAGAGAAAATAATTACTTCATCCAATGTTTAAAGTGAATAAAATCGCTTGCCAGCTTTCTTACTGGAGTTCCACAACTAGCTAATGTTACACATATCCTGTACAAGTACAATTTTGGCTGTATTATTTGTGTCCCTTTCAGAAAATGCACTTGAGAAATTTCATGCCCCCCCCCCAACTGTTGAAATTTACGCCCATGATTGTAGGAAGTGCACATTTCTCCATCAATGGTTAAACTAGCTAGTAGAGCGGAAGGTACCACAGCCACAATACAATGCATTTTGCATTTTGACATAAATGCAAATCTTTTGATTTTTTTTCCGAAGGAGAATCCCATTGACATGTTATAGCGTCATTACCGTAATTGTAGCTAAATTATTTTGAAACTTAGCCATAATTAATGTAATGATTTACACCTGTGATTTTCTTGCTAGGAAAAGTCTAAATGTCTGCTGTGAAAAAGGTCTGTTATTGCCGTTACCATTGAAATGCACTCTCGGATGTGACTAACTGGAGGAAGCGGAGAGGGCATGTTTAGGGGATGTGGTTTAATCAAGAAAGCTAACAGCAACCGTTCATGACAACTCATCAGTACATTGAAAATTACACTTGATAATATACAACAGAGTATCTGAGCCGGAACGTTGCTTCAAATTGAAGCCAGAACATTAAACACACCAAAAGTGGAGTCAGAGGGTTCTTGCGTGATGGCAGCGATATGCTGTATACAGAATATAGCCAGCTCTGACTTGGAGTCTGTATGAAGTACAGTATATATTGAAGGTCTAGTAAAAAGTAATAGTGGCACAGTGCTGTATATGGCCCACCCTAAAAACCTGGACACTGGATTGAACTTTGAAAGTTATCTTAAATTGAATATGTATTCACTATATTTCATCTCCTGAGTATCAGTTATATTAAGCAGGAAAAGCTCTTCCTGAGTTATGTTTGCATGAAGACTTTAGTGTTTTTTCCCTAGGAGACAAAAATCTCAGAAAAGGCCAGACAACATAACTTACACAACTTCCTGGACAGATCCAATGAGGCAATAGCATCTCTTGGAGTTTATACCATGGCTGTAGGCATTTGGAGGCAATACAGAAGTCAGGTTGAGTTATCTGAGTTTAGAATCAATCAGAGACAGGTCACACAGGATTATGTGGCTGATGAATTGTCTGTTGTATTTTTGTGAGTGAAAAAAAGTATTTTTCCCTTTGGGTTTTATTTGGCCAAGCGGAGCACATGTTTCAGATTGACTGGGTTACTACTACTTACTACAGCTGTGGGGGAGAAATGACTTCAACAGTTTGTATTTTGAGGAATTTCATATTTTAAAGCCAACCACAGGAATAACAGAGATGTACATGGGCCTCACATCAAAGGGTTCAAACACTAAAATCCAATTTAAGAATTTAAGAATGCGCTCCATGTTACAAGAGCAAAGAGAAAGATTTGGAAAGCATTTCACAGCACGTTGTGTTTACATACGCTTTTTTGTTTTATTCTGAGCACCCAAAATATGCTTAAAATGTTTAAAACAGCAATAAAAGTGGAACCACTTTACCTCTTATATAAACAGATATTTTCACTACTTGCCACTGCAGTACATGGCTTTCAACCAAAATATCTACACACCCACAGCAGAAAATTGCGGGACCTGAGGGAAAGAAAAGACAAAAGCCTTTTAATGAAAGCAACACTAGAAAATCAAATTGCATAATAACACATGGCATCCATTTTAATCACAAACTATGATTAATCTACAGGAATTTGTACTACGCTTGACATTTTCAAAGAAATCATCATTTCAGCTATTTGTTTTTCTTGACATATTTTTCATGGGGTGATAATGGCTAGTTAGACCTTGGGCCAGTGGGAGTTTATAAACTCCAAATTGAAAGAAGTAAAATTCTTTGCCAGCTAGAGACTTAAACTGAACAGAGGAGATGTTTTGCGAGACTAAAGTAATTTACTTCACAGATGATCCTCTCCTTATCCTATCTGCTCAAATTAACAATTATGTTTTTTGTAGATTTAAAGGAAACCCCTCAATATTTATGTCAACTTTGTGGCGTGTTGAAGGATATTAGTATTGTTGTATACAAGACATCTGCTGTTGGTAACAGCACTGACAAGATCTACAATAAACATGCCAAACTTTTACAACCCCCTCCCATGTCCAGCTGCAGCATGTTGGTGAGTTCAGACATCTTTAGAGGAAGATAGCAGGACGGAGGATGCAGCAGTGACTCTGGAGGACAGCCTGAACAACTGCTGCGAGCAGGTGTTTCTCCTCTTCCTGAGCAACTCTGAACTCTCCAAAGATTAATTAACACAATCCATTTTGGCTGTATTTTTATTTTATTTTTTGAATAATGAAATTGTTAGTGAATTTAGACGTTGGGCGTTTTTTAATTGCATTTTAAGATTTATACAGGATTGGTTTGAGGGGGGAAATGTGAGGTCATGGATGCATCATTTCATAAAAGAGATGTCCTTTTTGACTCCTCAAATTCATTCATAATTCATGTGCATTTTGCTATTCACATCCATAAATATTTAAAACCTTTCAGCCTAAATACCAATTAATAATTCACTGAATTTATATAACTTCTGATTGAAAAAGATGACTTGCATGAATACAATTAGTGTTTCAGAGAATAACTATTTACTGGCGGATTCGACTCATGATAAATGACTGTCGTCTATGTCATGTAAACAGTGTTAATACATAGTCTGGAGTAGAGTAAGATGGTCCAGAGGGGCTGCTGGTGGTGCGGCTACAGTGCTGTAGCTCTCTGATTGGCTGGTTTGAGTTTGAGGGGGTGGTACTGGAGAAGCAAAGACTGCTTAATTTGGCAGTGTTGAATCTAAATAGATCTCGGATGGCACCATCTCTGCTGTTGAAAATAATGATGGCCATTCTTTGAGCATGCTGGCGTGTGTCTGGTTCAACAGAGAATTGTCTGTTTGCTGGTTTGGATGTCCTGCAGTCTGACAATTTGCAAACAGTCCCACTTGGCTTTTGTTGAGGTGAATGTGGTTGTAGCGATGCTGCTGATAGCTGTCTCTGTGGAGAGCTGTTTGGACATTTGGCAGATGGATTCACTGTTTAACAATCAACATTAATGTTATTAATGGTACGCAGAGATATGTCAGGTCTTTGTAGTTAAGTTGAAACAGTTATCTTTGCCTCAGGATACTCCTTTCTTTCTGTGTGCTACTCACTGTAGTGGTGTTGTTGTTAGTTATTGTTTTTTTGCTATTAGGTCATTGGCTCCCATGTGGATCAGAATATGCTCCACACATTGAAGCCTTTGACCTACTGCCTTCTCATTGCCTTTTCTTTATACAAGGGCTCCACAGTTCAAACACTGTACAGGCAGAAGGGAGCATTTTAAGTTGGTAAAAGGCTTTTGATTGGAGTCAGATATAAACATATCTGTCCATGCCAAGATGTTTATTTTTCAATGTTAGTGGGGTGTGTGTGTGTGTGTTTGTAGTATGCATGTAGAGTGTTTCATAGGGGCCTCGGGGTGGGGTGATGATTGGGATAGGCAGGATTTGATGGAATAGGGGGATTAGAGGGCGCAGAGGGTGAAGTGGGGCAAGGTGTAGAGCTGGAAGGCTGAAGGAAGTGATGATCCTGCAGATCAATTCACTTGCCCTTCTCCACCACGCCCTTTATTGTTGAATACTTGCATTGGACCTGAGTGTACAGAGCCTTCCTGTCTCCATATTTAATGTTGTTGACCTGGATCCAGGATTTTCTCCATCGCTACATTGTTTTGTTTAGAAAACCTTGAATCCATGTGAGACACAATGTCATAAGACACAATCCATGTCAGTAGAATCAGTGAATCCCATGTCATTAGACACAACGTGCACACATGTGCAGGCCAATGTTTTTTTGCGGTGATGGCGGTGATGAACTTAGACCCGCGGTAGACGTCACATGACTGCGGTATTACGGTAATGCGGTAACCGTCCCAGCCCTATTCACCATAATCTACAAAAGAAGTACTTACATGTGCGCCCTCCTTTAGAAGAAGTCTCCCGGCTAATCCTGCCTTGTAACTGACCAAAGTTGGAGAAACAACCTTTCTTTTACTGTCTATGGAGCTAACTGACATGATCTACGATCTGAGCTACTGAGCATGTGCGAGTGGAATCAAAGAGTACAGAAGGAAAGATGATTTACTCTGTAGCTAAAACAGAGACCTGAACACAAGGTGAAAAGAGGAGCTGCAGCAGTGAGAGAGAGATGTGCTGTACAACAAAAATATGGTGTTTTTTGATAATTAAACCATGTAAACCTATTCTGGTACAACCTTAAAATACAATTATGAACCTGAAAATAAGCATAATATGGCATCTTTAAACTCCCCCAGTTGTAACGCATGCTGTGTCACAAACAACATTAATTAGCTAGCAAATCCATTTTGGATAAAGGTTTTGTTTGATTATAATTTTAAAACAAAACAAATGCTTTATTTAGTAGTAGTAATCTATAGGTACTGTGTGAATGGAATCCAAGACAGAAAGATGAATAAATGACAGAAGGTATGAAGGAGAGTTGAAGGAGTGATGGGGCTCGAAACAAGTTCACTTTGACTGCCTGTCTATAAGCACCTCT
The DNA here is from genome assembly GCA_023631565.1 of Gymnocephalus cernua. Lineage (NCBI taxonomy): Eukaryota > Metazoa > Chordata > Actinopteri > Perciformes > Percidae > Gymnocephalus > Gymnocephalus cernua. The sequence goes on along the minus strand of CM042436.1, from coordinate 25,129,554 downwards.
GATTTACACCTTTAACATATCTGAAATTCATAAATTAATCCCACAGTATTAGGAAATATATTAAGTATTTAGAGTTTTTTTTTTCACATAACAGCTCCCCCTTGTGGAATAACAAAAGAATAACAAGAATCATCCCAGAGGTTTTTCTAGACTGACTGGGAGTTGTGATAGCAAATTGTACTTGTGCTGCCAGAATGGCTTTGGATTATACTACATGAGAATATTGGTTATTCTTACTGGTGCATTAATTTGTAAGCATAACTTTAATATTGCAGCTGGTCCAGGTGAAGCTAGTTCCTACTGTTGGATGGTTCTGTGTATCATATTTTCTAAGCGTGTGACACAGTTTGTATGTAAATTATTACATTTTATTTTATTAAACTTTATCTGTAAAGTAACTAGTAGATATAGCCTAGCATTCAACTAAATGTAGTAGAGGAAAAAGAACAATTATTTGCCTTTGCAATGTGAAGTAGATGCATAAGTAACGCCCTGATCATTTCAGTTGATACTCTGCTGTAGTGGTGCATATTCCCAAGTCATTTAGCAGTTAATCCAATAACAAACCAGCTGACACGCAATGAATATCTGCCCTTTGGGTCAGCTGAACGTCCGGAGCACCTGGGCAATTATTTGTATTTATATTATCACAGGGTATAAGAATGCACTGTAATAGTTCAATCTGAAATCAATGTAGAATGGAAATGATAGTTATAATGCTGCAGATACATAATCACGCATTTACACTTTTGTCTTTCTTTTTTTTTTTAAAGATTATTTTTTTGGGGCTTTTCCCTTTATTGGACAGTGGATAGACATGAAAGGGGGAGACAGATGGGGGATGACACGCAGCAAAGGGCAGCAGGTCGGATTTGAACCTGCGCCGCTACAGGACTCAGCCAACATGGGGCGAACACTCTTACTGAGTGAGCTAGAGGCCGCCCCAAACTTTAGTCTTTCTGCGCATTTTACCTGTTTTCAATGTGTGGTCTTCCCAGACCATCAGTGTGGAAAAAAGACGTCCCCAGACTGCAGTGAGAGTGTGGAACCATATCTGACTGTTGAGTAATTTATTTATTTATATGCTGAGGTTTGGACTTTTAACTCAAATCCACGTCATGCTAACTCATTTATTCCTGTTAGTAATCTTTACTTTATACAACATCATCCTGGAGGAGGACGATTCTTGCAAATGCGTCATTGAAAGAAAGTCATGTCGCAGTGATTCTTTTTTACCCAGCCCTCTTACAAATGTCTTGACTCCTTGTAAGGAGATAAATGACACAAATAAATAATCATAAATATGGCAGATCATATAAATGTTTGAGGATTGTTTTTTATGTGACACCTGTTGTTTATCCAAGCTGCTCAGAAGGAAGAATATAGTAAGACTTTGATAGATATTTACTACTGTTCACTGATATAAAAACACTACTCCCCCTTCTCTGTCAAAGCATTCCACAAATTCTTATTCTAAGTATTTTCATGACAATCTTTTATCAACTTCCCCCTCTGAACTTAATCCACTCTGACATGATTGTCCTTAAAGGGTTGCCGAAACTTCTCACATCGACTAGAAGTGCATTACTCATTTACAGATCTGCCTTTTATAAACATACTTTAGCTCACAGGTGATAACAGGTCTTAAGAATGTGGCGTCTGAGGCGGTAATTTAAATGTTGTACTCCCTTTAAACGCTCACCGAATTATAACACTAGACCTGACTGTGTGAAGAAGAGGAACGAGTTTAGTGTTCGCAGGTGCAATTTGCTCTCTGTAAGGAGTTCTTAAAAGGAGCTGTTTGAGGAATGACATAAGAGGTTATTTCCTGGGCTTTTACTTTTTAAACAATGCATATTAGGTGCTTCTCATTCTGACATCATGACATGTATAGGCTTGAAAGTTGTCCAAGTCTACTGAAATTCAGGAGCTGCTGTAACTGAGGGGTATCACTTTACTACAGCTTCCACCTGGTCTGAAGTAATACATTTCTACTCTGTGTCATTGTTTTTACTGGGCAAAAAAACAGTCTGAATTTTCATTTGATCCAAAAGCAATGCAAATTAATTCTGTGCAGATACAGAGTAATTCTACAACTACAACAAAGAACAATTTTACCATTCCCTGATTAATATTTAAGATACCCTGTGCAGTGCTATGAAGTAATGTTTTATTGTCGCTGATTGTTGGTGGCAATAAAGCACTAAGGTAGGGAAGGATAACACTGCTACCAAGCAAACATGAATATCAATAATGCACAATTTGAAATGTAATATATCTGCGCTACAAATACTTAAAGTGCTCATATTATGCTTAATTTTAGGTTCATAATTGTATTAAGAGGTTATATCAGAATAGGTTTACATGGTTTCATTTTCAAAAAACACCATCTTTTTGTTGTACTACACATTGCTGCAGCTCCTCTTTTCATCCTGTGTGTTGAGCTCTCTGTTTTAGCTACAGAGTGAGGCATCGCACTTCTGTTCCATCTTTGTTGGGAGTCGCACATGCGCAGTAGCTAGATCAGCACTACAAGCCAGTCAAAAGCAGAGAATGAGGTTGTGCCATGCTAGCAGCTAGGCAGCATTATAATGTGTGTTACAAAGTGACGCATGTTTGTCACAGAAGTAAAGGCTGGACTACAGTAGAGCTGTTTGGAGCAGTTTGTGAACAGTGTTTTCTGTTGGAGATGGTAAATCCCTTTGTGGTGGACTTTGGACTTTTTCACTTTGTAAACCTATAACATGCACAAAAAAGATATATGACACAATAAAGGGTTAGGGGAAAAGCCAAAAAGCATAATACGAGCACTTATATAGTATGTCGTAAAAACTATTAAAAAGGTCAACGTATAGTGTCTAAAAATCTCATAGCATAGAATGTTAAAAAAAGTCATAGTATAATATGTTGAAAAAGGCATAGTATAATATGTTGAAAAAGGCATAGTATAGTATGTTAAAAAAAAGTCATAGTATAGTATGTTAAAAAAAAGTCATAGTATAGTATGTTAAAAAAATCATGGTATAGTATAAAGAAATAAGTCATAGTATAATATGTCGAAAAAAGTGATTAAAAAGTCATAGTATATAGTACGTTGAAAAAAGTGATAAAAGTTGACGGCACTCTGCGTTGGCTTGCGAGCTGGAAAAACAAGATTTTTTCGACATACTATATTATGGCTTTTTTTATCACTTTCTTCGACATACTATACTATGGCTTTTTATCACTTTTTTCGATATACTATACTATGGCTTTTTTGTCACTTTTTTAGACATACTATACTATGGCTTTTTTGTCACTTTTTTAGACATACTATACTATGGCTTTTTTCGACATACTATATTATGGCTTTTTTATCACTTTTTTCGACATACTATATTATGGCTTTTTATCACTTTTTTCGACATACTATATTATGGCTTTTGTCACTTTTTTAGACATACTATACTATGGCTTTTTTATCACTTTTTTAGACATACTATATTATGGCTTTTTTCAACATACTATATTATGGCTTTTTTCAACATACTATACTATGGCTTTTTATCACTTTTTCGACATACTATGGCTTTTTTATCACTTTTTTTTGACATACTATACTATAGCTCGACATACTCGACATAGCACTTTTTTCGACATATTATACTATGACTTCTATTTCGTTTTTTTCGACATACTATACTATGACTTTGTTCATGATACTATACTATGGCTTTGTTCGACATACTATACTATGGCTTTGTTTGACATGCTATACTATGGCTTTTTATCACTTTGTTCGACATACTATACTATGACTTTGTTTGACATACTATACTATGGCTTTTTATCACTTTTTTCGACATACTATACTATGAGTTCCCAGACCCAACATCTTGATGTGGGTCTGGCTTGTCAGGCTAACAGAGCACTATATGTTCCTACTTATAAGAGTTGTTGTGCCTTCTCTGACCACTGGGAGGAGGCTCACTTCTTCAGAGCAGCAACTTCTGGCTTTTCAAAGTCAAGAGGCTGAACCAAACAGGTTATAATAATTATATATCCTCTTTGGCTGAACACTAAATATCATCATGCTTTTGTTGTTGTTTCTTCTCGACAGTGGTGATAGGTACTTTACTGAAGTAATTTTCTGCTACTTTATACATCTATGCCACTATATTTTAGAGGGAAATATTGCACTTTTTACTCCACTACATGTATCTGCTAACCAAAATTACTATGCAGATTCAGATTATTAATACAAAATCTAAAGAATAAATTAATTAGGATGTATTATTATAGATTAAGATATGACTTTGATTTCTGGGGGTAAATTCGCAAGTTACCCAGCAGTATATACAGTAATTTCAATCAGCTCCACATTTACCAGCTGCAACATTAAAGTGATGAACACATTAATGCATCAATGATTATAATCCAATAATAAAAAAATATATATTCTAAAATGGGGCATTATGCATGAGTATGTTTACTTTTATAAGTATTTTGACGCTTATACTTTTGTGTAAGCATAAGTATTTCTACACTGGTATTGCTATAGAGTAAAAGATCAGAGTACTTCTTTGACTACTGCTCCTCAACTATTTTCTTTGGCTTTTTCAATTTTTTACACCTTGTAATGTTGGTTGTACACTTCATTGCCTTCTCTTTTGTCCCTCTTTCCCCATTCTTCTTCTTATAAAGCACTTCTGTTTAGAAGCGTCCTGTAAATAAAGCCTGCTTGCTTGGTTGTACATTTCTCCAGTAGTTGCATTTAAATGAACTTGAAGTTTGTGAAATTACAGTGAGGTGAAACAGAAGAACCTCTGCGAGGCTTTATTATGCAGATAGATTTGTTTTATACTCTTCCCATACATCTTTTTTTTCATTACACTGTCACAGTCATTTATGGCTCCACAGGAAGGCAGATACGTTTAGGGAGAAGCAGCAGTTTTATTTCAAGTTCAGATGTATATGATTGGGCTGTTATGATAGGTACATGCATCAAATATTCATGACTTTGTGCATGATGCATACTGTATATTAGCTAGTTTTGGTCATATTCCTAATCTGTGCAGTCAGAGCACAGCATACATCAACCTGTAGGCCAAATCCAACACATGAATACAAAACAGAAGAACCACTCTCCCTTTCTTTAGCTGTTATTTCTGATTTAATACATCTACAGGAGACAAGCATTGTCAAAGTAGGCCACACTCTACTGATGTCCATCTCTAAAATTTGGATTTAAGTTTGGATCTTGCACAGAAAATCAGATATCAGACAGAAAGATCCCAGATGTCAGTCCAAAATGGTTTATTTTGTAAAGAGGGTATTTGGAGGAGATGAGAAAAACATGGTGTGCTACTAAACGATGATATATTCAAATGTACATGACATTCAAAGGGTATTAGAGTTATCACTCAAATTTTTCCACACATGAACTCAAGTCTTCATTCCAACATATTTTCCAAAGGAAAATGGATAAAATGTTTGTATATTTTCAAAATAAAAATATGTATCAACACAGTAAACCTTTGGGATGCTGAAAAGAATAAAAAGAAGTAACAGTTACATGCAGAATGTAGACCGATGAGTCAAGTTTCTTGATTTGGAAAAACAATCATTAAAAACCGACAAGGTGAATGACAAACACATCTTATTAATTTTAGAGAAGTATTTGAGGTGAATTCTTCTGTTTTGTCCTGACATCATTAACTCACATTAGCAGAAACCCCATTGTTTTCAGTCTTTTATTCTGTATAATATAGGTCAATAGGAAATATAAGAAACTGCTATTAATGACAACTTGAGTGGTCTTGGCTAGCCATTACAAACCGCACATATGGGTTGAGATGCCTCATGAAACTGACGATCCAAAATAAATTACATTTGCCAAAACCTAAACGCACAGACTGGTTGGGATGGGGGGGATAGGAGGAGGGTTGGACTCAATGGAGGAATTAAGTGACTGATGACTAGTCAAATACACTGTGAATGGAGCTCCTCTGGATGTGTGGCGTCCAGAGATACGGCTGTAGAGTGAGTAAAAAGGTCCCAAAGTAGAAACTGCAGTCTTAACATGTGCCATACTTTAAAATGTAGAGGAAAACACCCTTACACTCATCAATATGATGAGCAGAAAAGTCCCAAACCAAAGCTTTGAAGTCTTTATTTTTGCTATCGGGGAGAGGAAAAAATACTCGAAAACAAAAATAAAACACAAAACAGGAGAGGGAGGGAATAAACGACTCCAGATATTACGCTGAATGCAGAGAAGATGAACTGCACGAGTTGGGTGGAACACTCTGGCACAAGGGGTTATTTCCTGGAGCTAGACTTCTAATATCCAAAAGTACTGGTCTGGAGGACCCATGTTGGTCAAGGGTTGTCCATGGAGATGCATACAGCAAAATGCCTCAACGGCAGCATCTGAGCAGGCTGTCCAAGAGTGACGCTATGTGCTTCCTGTTGCCTGGCTCTCTCCTCCCTCTGAATTACCTGCAAGAAGGAAAGCAACAGCAAGTTGACAAGGGTTTTGCAGAACAGTGGTCTAAATATTTACATCACAAAACAAATGTGATACCAACAAGCAAAAGCAGCAACAAAACCCCAAAACTCCAAATCATGACATTCATTTGGTTTAAGAGTAAGTAAACCAGAGAGCGTTGAAACACAGACGCGCTAACAATAAATGTCACTTACTCGTAGCAGGAGTGGAGGCTGAAGCTGAGGCAGAGGCATTGTCTTCCTCATCGCTGTCGTCCTCGTTGGACTGCGGTACCTCGGCCTCGGGGATGGTTGTCGTTGGAGTCTCAGGCTCCTGGTCTGCCCTGCTCTTCAGGGCTAAGATACGGTGATGTAACGCTGCAGCCAGCTGACCTACGTCCTTAGAGCTACCCTGAAAAAAAGAGATACAGGGAGAGACCACTCAGCACATTGAAGCGAAAACAAATATCAATGTGATCGGTGCAGTTATGGAGCACAAAACACCCTATGTAGATGTTTCACATTAAAAGCTTGCCTGAAAAGAAGATTATGCCCTTTGAGCCACTGAAAGTAATTCAGAAAGTAATTAACCGTAGCTTAGCACCAACTGACATTAATAAGTGAATGAATGAGAGCAGTACTTGTGTTAAAAATCAAAACAAAGGGTTGAGTATTGCATGACTACGCTGTTGTACAGATAGAATTAGTGCAGTGGAAAGGTATATTATCCTGAATTCATCAACAGAATAGAATTTCTCTATTGTCCTCGCACAACGAAGTATGAATCCTGACGATGCATACACATATAAAAGTAACTAGAAATAGAGAAAAATAAAAACATAGGCAACTGGAATGGTAAATATATAGGGAGCGTTGCGTTTGCATTAACTAAATAAAGGGCACAAGATGCTAATTTGTGGTTAATTTTGGGGCTAGGCGATATATGGGAAAAAGTACAGTTAATTTGAATTTTAGGTTGTTTTTGTGTTAATTGTCTACATCATGGAAATCAAGTTTTTACAACATGCAAAGAAAGGTTACTTTTATTTCAAAATTTATGACAACTTGCTTTATTAGCTCAAGTCACACCAAACTGAGGTGAATAGTTACACTACATGTGCACCCACCAACGTTTATCAGGCTGGTGTGACTCAAGATGGCTTGTTGGCTCTGGCTATTTCGTGAAACTAACATAACCTCTATAAGACTCGCTGATCTGTACTTGCTGTGTGTTATGAAGAGACATTATCTTACAAGGTAAAGCCATGTGAGGAAATTGATTAGCGTGTGGATTCCACTTTTATGCTCTGTCACTTCTATAGCTGTGTAGCTAACACTACCTAGCCAGCTGCATGCAGATATAATCAGGCTCATGATGTCTTGTTAGGAGAAGTGGGAGGAGTTGAATTATGAGAAAGCTTTCCGTTTCTGCCCTGTTTGAGCTACAACCAGTGTTTCCGCTAAAAATATTTAAAAAAAGATGCCGGTCAGGTTTCATTTTACCGTCAATTGGTAAAAATTCTGGTCAAATATTTTATTATATTTATTTATTGCACTTAAAAACAATTGATTGGCAGGCTATATCAAGGGATGTAGATCTATACTATTTTATTGAAATGTAGCCTACTTGCTACAGGCAGAGAGGCCAAAATAATTAAATCAATGCACATAACATTTTACAGGGCCAATCTGAAATAAAATAGGTCTAATTTCCATTTGCTAGGCAGAGGAAATTAAACAATACAAACTACAGTACAAACACACTGGCTCATAAAATTATAAAGTACAGACTTACAAATGAATTGTAAACAAGTGTCTCTCTGCAACTCGCGATGCGCATGACTGCCTTCCCCAAGGCAACGCCGCGCTGTTTTGATGCGATTCTGCAGGGAGAAGCCTCTTTCTGCTGGCACACTGGAGACGGTAATTACGCAGGCTACTCTGGCCAGTTTGACCCACTCTGGATAGATTTCACCATAAACCTAAGAAGAACCTCGCAGGCTGTTGAGAAAGCCAAGCCTTGTAACCGCGGGCTGTCATCATATATAGCATCTGGATGTGCGCCTGTGTCATTAACGTTAATGAGGGGCTGTAGCTGGTGCTGACTCGTCCTCGCTGGCAATTTCTTGGCTTACATTAGACCATAGAAGTAATTTGCAATATATTTCCTGTTTCGTCATGGCTTGGGCTTTGACTTTCCCGCTCGCTTGTCGCTGTTTGTAGTTTGTAAACCTACGGCAGTCTATTCCTGCATTCAATCAGAAAGTGACATGTACTTTTTTCCTACTGTCTAGTAATTTTTTTTAAATGAATAAAACACCATTGTTCATTGTTTTATTAGAACAAAAGATATGAAAATCACTGTAGTCTATTTTGATACAATTCAAGTTGTGCAGAGGGAATTATTTCCACTGGTCATTCTCACTGGAGACGAAAAGAATTTTCCGGTCCTCTTTATTTTTGTTTGGTCAACGACCGGTAATTACCAGACAACGGAAACTCCGACTACAACAGATATTAAAGCATATGTCCATGCTTTACTTAATTGAAGCATGTGGTAGTGACATTCTACATACTGTATTTGTATGACATGTTTTAGTCTTTTTGCATTTGTGTAGGGGAAGAAAGGTTTTCTCCAGTGTATATAACTCCGGTATTATGTTTGGTGATACATACCGATATTAGGAAGACCTTGACCCCCTGGTCCTCTGTGTCCATGGCAGTGATTCGTACACTCTTCTCGCTGGCCTTGTCCACCTGCATCTGGGGCCAAAGTTTAGTGTTGAGGATCAACCGGAGGCTGCCCTGGGTCCTCATCACTAGAAGGGTTTAAACACACAGAACAGCAATGAAGTACAGGCCCAAGCAGCTTTTTTTGTCTATGGTATTCTACATGACTCAATGTAGTGCTGTGAGTTCTTGTCATGAAAGATAAAATAACTACTACTACTACTATCTATCCATTTTATCTACCTACCCAGCATGTGTACTTTCCAAAGTGACTGAGGATGTTTGACAAGACTTTATTGTGCTAGTTTTGTGTTAATCTAAATATAGGATCAGAAATGTTATCTAGCATGAGCCTATGATCTAATAGAGTGTTTTGCATTACAACACTTTTCAGTAAAAAAAAGGCACTGTGTTTTTAGTTCTTACTCCACGTTCCACTAAAGGGTGTTATCTCTAATCATCCCATATCTATCTTGTGCAAAACTTCAACGCACAAACAAATACAAGCACTCATTTTTCAATGAAACTGTGCCCTGATCACTGAACCCTTAAAAAAGGGTGGAGCTGTGCACATTCTTAACAGTCAGATGTTTATTTACTTTTTTTTTTTTTTAGCCCCAACACGTTTCTGCAGGTGTGTTTACCTAGACGGGACTGTAGCGTGCCGTCGTCTGTTGATGCCATGTCGTTGAGCCTCAGCAAACCTCGACCTCTCTCTATCCACGACTGAGCAGTCTTCTCAAAAACATATAACTTGCACTGCATCTGAAGGGAGAAAGACAAAAAAACAAGAACTGTATTGCTTGCTCTGCCACATTTATTTACTGCATGTGTTGAAGCAAGAGAGCCTGCCTTCTACCTGCAAAACATTGCTTTCTGATTCCTCTCCAGTTTTGACGTCAACTTTCTCTAAGATGCACTTCTTGGCTGTGGCTTTGGTGTAAGCTGCTGCAGACTCCTCCAAAGACTCTGACACGCTGTTCACTGGTGAGATAAAATACAGTGGTGAGAAATCTGCACTTAACTGGACGTAACATTTGGTGTCTAAGATCTTTATCAAAAAACGGATGTGTCAGTTTGAGAGAGTCTCCTCTCACTCCCATATCATTCTTGCAGTGACACAAAAAAACTCTGCAAAATCTAGTGCTGACAGGTGATAATGAAAGACCCAGACTGGAACTCCGTCACTTAACACAGGAGCTGTACAATCCGCTGAAAATCATTTGCAGACACTTCAGCTCTCAGCTCATATTAATGAATGTCTGTGCAAACAGAAGCTGCTGAATGTCTTTTCATTGTCAATTGACAAAGATGATAAAACATACTGTCAAAAAATTATGTACAGTATTATCTCACTGACTACTGTCAATTTTTGTTATCACATTGACCTTGATTATAACTAGATCATAAAATCAACAAAAAAAATTCACTAATAAAAACAAAATCAATATATAGATTGATTGATAAACATTGATGTAAACATATTTATCAAAGCAAATTTGTAATGAATTTACAATTTTCCCTAAAACAAGCAGATGATTTTTCTAGTGATCTAAGTGATTTTCACTTCACACGTGCAGCAGTCAGACTCTTTAATACATTATAATGTAGCACTGCTAGCTGATTCTGCAACATGAGCCATCACTTGACAATATTCTGCACTATGCATATTTGTTTATTTTAGGGCTGTCAAAATAAAGCATTAATTTCGATTAATTAATCTGAGAAAAATTAGTGCGTTAAAAACATTAATCGCAATTAATCCATTCCATATTGACCTTTCACCCGGAGCTGTTCTAACCACTGGAGACCATGGATGTAGCCTATTAAGAGAACAGAGTGCGCAGAACAGAAACATTGCTGGCTAGTTAACAGCTCAACAACTCAACAGCAGGTAACGTTAGCCTTCTGCTAGCTAGTAGCTGGATTAAACACGGTTAAAAAGCTGACAGCTAACACTAAAGTTTGACCGTTTCTGCCGTTGTCGGAACACAGACGAGAGACGGTGCATTCAATGAAGCTGGTAATCTACAGCCTTGCGGTGCATTCGTAGTTGTTTGTAAAATACCCTTTTGAATTTATTTCCTCAGCATATTAGGTCATATTGTTGATTTTTTTTTTTATATATATATATATATATATATATATATATATATATATATATATATATATATTCACTGTTCAAATATATATATATATATATATATATATATATATATATATTTGAACAGTGAAAATAAAGTTTTTTTTAACTTTAATGTCACTAATGCTGATTATTCATTGATTCATTTGAATTGAAATATTTAAAATACTTTCACAGCAAAAATTACGTATGCAATTAATTTAGATAATTAATCACAGAGTCTGTAATTCGATTACATTTTTTAATCGATTGACACCCCTAGTTTATTTATTACTCTTGTGTCACCTCCTACTGTGCAATATGTCATTTCTATTCATCCGCACCTTACTCATCTTGCAAATGAGAACCTGTCCTCAACGGCCTACCTGGTTAATTACATTTTTTTTTTTAAATCTGTATATCTGTGTATATATTCTGTCTGTTTATATAAGGGTGTTTATAGTGTAAATACGTTTGTATTATTACTATTATTATTATTATTATTATTATTATTATAACAAATTCTATTTTTATCTATTTCTTTTCCCCCATGTCTATTTCATGTGTAGTTGTGTTATTCTGATGTGTGAATTTTTCTTTTGAGCTGCTGTAATAAAGGAATTTTCCCAGTGTGGGATTATCTTATCTAGATCGATGATTGTTATGAATATGAATGTTATGAATCAATTTTGTGTATTTTGGTGAAAAAAGAGCAATCATTGATAGTGTTTGTGATATGGTTTTGGTATACACTCACCTAAAGGATTAGGAACACCTGTTAAATTTCTCGTTGATGCAATTATTTAATCAACCAATAACATGGCAGCTGCTTCAATGCATTTAGGGGCGTGGTCCTGGTCAAGATAATCTCCTGAACTCCAAACTGAATGTCAGACTGGGAAAGAAAGGTGATCTAAGCAACTTTGAGCGTGGCATGGTTGTTGGTGCCAGACGGGCTGGTCTGAGTTGGATGGGCATGATTAATCGATGATTGATCATTACGAATTTTGTCAATCACGTTAATTTGTCATCAATTAAACTAATGCAGATTGTGTGGAGTCTTGAAGCAATTAAATTAATTTCACTGTGTGGAAGCAATTAAACATTTTACCACCTGGGGGCGCCATAGGCTACTCAGTTACCTGCAATTTCAAAAGTAATCATGAAGAGGTCACGGCGAAGTGTCGCGTGAGACCATTTTGATGAGCAGACAGCAGCAAATAGCAGTTGCTGCAGCTAATATCACAAGCTTTCTCCCAGCAAAGGATGAGAGCGGACAGCAGCTCCAGACTGGCTGGGTTTGAGTTGCTGCAGCCGCTACCGAACGTCCACAGTATGTGTGGACTTTTTGTGGCGGGCGCTAGAGTTGTTTGTTGACTTTAGCGAACTCCATTTCTAACCTTAGATAGTGGAGCACCAAGCGTTAGCATCAAATTACAAGGAACTTAAGTGTAATTCCAGCGAAAATTGACGAGATAGGGGCTGTAAGCCAAACGCTTTCCAAATAACATTTTTTAACCAGTAATATTGTTCAAAACAGCACCAAACCTCGTCAGTAACTTGCTCAGGGTCCCTACACATAAAATGAAGATCTCGCACGTCTATTGCCGGAAGACCCATCAAAATCAAAAAAGTCGCTGGTCTGATTAGACTCCACCATTTCAGTTCCTATGTGATGAGCCTTGTCTACTCCGAGCCAACACCTGACTGCCTGTAGTCCCTTCCGGTAATAGATGTGCAAGATCTCGCGTGACATTTCGGTGCTGAGGATATGGCTGCTGAGACAGTTTGGTAAGTTTTCTTAACAGTCTTCTGTGATAAACTCCAGGTTCGCTAATTGTTGGTGCTTCGTTTTATGTGTAGGGACCCTGAGCAAGTTACTGACGAGGTTTGGTGCTGTTTTGAACAATATTACTGGTTAAAAAAATACTATTTGGAAAGCGTTTGGCTTACAGCCCCTATCTCGTCCACAGTTTGCGATTTGGAGCTGTAGCATATGCTGGGCCAACCTCTGTAGTGGTTCATCTACGAAAAATACTATCTCCACGGCTTATTTGACGTGTTTTAATGCAGAAAAACACCTTTTGGTCAATTTTCGCTGGAATTACACTTTAGTCGTGACTTTGATGGCACAAACAATATCACTGGCCTGAACGGGCATACTGTTTTACTGGCCCCGGGGCATTGCTTATGTCGAACCGTGCGGTGCGTGTAGAGCTGAGAATTACATGCACAGCTCAAATTTTAGGGGCACCACCATGCATATGCACATAACATTTTGAGCCCTGCTAGTTGTTTGAAATTTGCAACTCAAATCACAGATGTAGTATTTATTACACCCACAGCTCTTTATGTAATGCTAATAAAACCCTAGCTCCCAACTAAATTTGATGCGGATATTAAAGACTATACATATGGAATAGAATAGATAAAACATATTTCAGTGACTATTTCTGTTAGGATTATAATTTCATGGTCACATTTCTGTTGAACTGCTTTATTTAACCACCCCAGGTCTTGCTTTTGTTGTTTGTAGTGATCTCCAGAATGCATATCTCTGAAATCTATTAGTAGACAAGCCAAACAAACACTTTTTCAATAATTAGTGTGGTTGTGTGTTTACCCTTCTCTGGGGTGGTTTCCTGTGATGAGGGCTCTGAAGCAGGGGCAGCTGAAACTTCTTTATTTTCCTCATTTGAGGACTCGCCCTTCGGGGGACTCTGAAAACACAAAAAAGCTGATGACTGGAACCGTTTCAAAGCTTAATTATCAGGGGTTTATGGCAGACAACGAGACAACATGTTGCATCAACTCACCAGAACTCGTTCAGACATGTTCTGCCCAAAAACGAATTTTGCCCCACTGTCTGTACTGTTTGCGGCATTTTCTAAACTGAAAGGACGCAGGAAAGAAAAAAAAAATAGTTGATGGAAGTTAATTATGAATGAAGATGAGTTGCTAAAAATACTCAGAGGACACAATTTTATTACCTTGGGGTAGAGATGTACTGTAAGAAATAATTAGTGCCCTCTGATTGAGAGTCCAGCGGCACACCATCCTTTGACTTGCCTTCTGTACTGTTCTCTTCCAACTAAAGAAAAAAAGGGTTAAATTTGGATATATGCATAAAGAAATGGCTCAAACTGACATTAAAACATTTATAAATCAACATTAATGAAACCCCTGACTAACATGCAGCATAGCAAGTGAGTGACCATTTCCTAAATGTTGTCCAAACATTCCTGCAACAATAGTTCCAGACTGACCACAAAATTATACTAAATCATTTTGGATATTGTACAAAACACCACAGAAAATGCACCTCTTATCAGGAACTGAAATCACTAAACACTACAGGAAATTCTCTTAGCAAGGGACCTGAGAACGTTGACAGTTTTGGTATAGAAATGCTTAAAAGTCACAACTTAAACATTAAATGTAGACTATAACAAGGCAACTCATTATTCAGAGTGTCACCTCAAATGTGTAAAAGCCCCTCCTCTGTCTGCCACAATTGACTTTGCATATTTGTTTGTATCCTCAAGTTTGCACGCTCAATGTATATTAAAAGACGAGTGAAAGACAACCCACCTTTGCTCTGTCTTTAATATTCTGACCAAACACAAAAGATATTGCTACATCTGTCTCCTTCTTCTCTCTTTCGTCTCCGTCTTTGTTACCACTTGCTCCATCTTCCTCATTTTCATGTTTCTGAAATGGGAACCAGAATAAGCACCAGGGTCATTTGTCTGTAGTTTTCTATAAAATGCCAGTTCTACAACAATGCTTTCAACATTGCCGAGTAGAATAAAAGCAACTGTTACTTACAAATTTAATTTACAATACAGTGAATCTTTTGATATCTAACATTTGCATAACTTTTTATGAATACCAGACACATTATACTTCCTCAGAGGAGCACAGAAATGACACAAATCTTTCTGTCTAATGCCTTAAACAAAGCCTGTACTTAACTGACTGGCATTGTTTGTTGATACCAAGCCCTTGATTATAACAGGCAGATTTAGCCACTCCTCACCTGTGACTTGGCCGGGGGGGTTGAGTGCTCTGTGTTGTTCAGGAAGAGCGACTGGGTCACAGATGCCCCATCTGATGACTTTTTCACACCGTTGGTTCCACAACTGGAATCTAAATGAACAGACAGCAAGGATAAAGATAATTTACTGTTTCTTAGTTATATATATATATATTTTTTTTTTACAGCTTCTAAGGCACATTCTAAAAACACACTATGCGCTTGCACTACGCAAGTTATACATATTCAAAGTTGAATGCATTATCAGATTTTTAATGATATTTAATGATTTTTGAGAATGTATCAACTAATGAGTGCAGGTGACTTCAGGCTGCACTCACTGGACTCTATATGTGATTTAGAGGGCGGCGCCTGGAGAACTGCAGGGCGGAGGACACTGCGTTGCTGCTCCTTGGGTTTCTGACTTGGGACGCCTGCAACAGAGCCAACTTGTCTCATACTTTTGGAACACAATGAGATGTTCTGGGTCTACATGTTCAAGTCTAGATGTACCATTTCAAAGAGGAGTCATATAAAAGGGTGCAAGTCTGGGTTCAAGTCTTTTTTTCCATTTCATTCAAGTCAGTGTGAGAACATAGTACACAATAAAGAAGGCTCACAACCTCAAACCAACCTGAACTTGGTGCCTGTCCATGTATGAGAGTTGGTGGCTTTAAACGGAATCCTACAGGCTTCTCCTCTGGTGAGACGGAGCACAAGAGAAAGCAGACATTAAAAAAAGATCCAAGAGTCACACATCAACTTGTCAAGTTTAACTCCTCAGCTGCAGATCAGTGATAGGCTCTCTAAATGGTATGCATGAAGCTTGTATCTGCTAAGTCAAAAACTAAAAAACTTAAATGGTACGTTCCTTCTGTCTTTGCACCTTTCTGACCACATGGCCTGTTACCACAGCAACCATGGTAGAGCCTCAAGAGTTGTGTTGCAATCCAACTCCTGTGCAGTAATATGGCGGGCTCTAGGGCCTTTGATCGGTTTCTACCTCTGACTCTCCATCTCAGTGGCTTAATTAGCCTTGACCTGACCTTGCCCTAATCAGTGCTAAAGCAGAAAGCAGTTTAATATAAATTGCATTCTCTTTTTCCTCAACACTTATGAGATCACTCCCATATCTAGTTAACATCAATTTTAAAAGAAATGTATTTATTTTTTTACAACCTGGACCTTATATTCTTTTTAAGAACTAGCACAATTCTTAGGACATGGAAGTGCACAAGACACATATGTGCAATGGAAAAAGCCAACTATAAAAGAAAAAAGCCCAATTTAACCAAATTAGCAAAAATTACCAGTACAGAACAATACAGTGGACCTGCCATACTTTCTGTAGTTCTGTATGCAAGTAGTTTTACAAGATTTTTTTGTGTGTTCATATTAGTTTTTTCCATCCAAATAAGTGCTTTATTCAATATGATATAAACTTATTTTATCAAACTAATTAATTATGCGCTGTTTGTTTGCTCAAGTGTATGCCCCGTCCTCTGTGTAAAGCTGTGTTAACTGGTGACACCACCCCTGCCAACTCTTAACAATTGAGCTAGTGATAAGAATCCAAATCAATATCCCAAAAATTGAATAAGACATTATTAACATTAAAAGTACACTATAAAATAATTCCCCAAAACACACACACATTTTTGCTAAAGTCCCACTGCAGTCATAATTTCAGTCACTGTTTGATGTCAGTTTTGCATTACTCCCTGCAATTAAATGCACATGGTAACTATAACAAATAATATGTCATAGTGCAACATGATAAATACTGCAAGTTTGACCCACAGGGGATCCCAAACCTTAGCAAATAGTCTGCCCAAGGATGGAACTGAAACCCAAACCAATTCTGTACATGCACGTTTGGGACCTAACTCAACCTAACCTGCTGACTTGTACTGTCAAATTTGAGAGCCAAACTCAATGTTAAAGTATATATTATTCCTTTTTTAAGAGAGAGAAAGGCTTTCCCTCAAATACAAAATAACTAATCATGGGACAGCCATTATATATGTAGTATTTGTACAGATTAAGGCACAGCAGCCTACGAGCACAAATCTGAACCAATCTGAATTTGGCAGTAGAACCAGAACAGAACTATTATGTGCCGGCGTGGTCAAGGGTCTTACAAGGTCATAATCTTCCCACAATAAAGAAACCTCCTCTGAATTACAGGGAATTTCTATTTAACTTAATAGTGACAATTACCTTACCAGGCAAATGCTACAGATAGGCTTCACCTATCTCTGCTGATATTGCACAGAAAGAGAGGAGGACCAAATTATCTCTCGCTGAACGCAACAAACCAGCCTGAACCGATATAGAGATGTCCAATTTGACTGCACTGATCTGGCACAGTTTCTACCATATTAGTAATTTCTGAGATTAATACAACATACAAAAGAAGCAAGTCATCGCTTTGTACATTCACTTATTTAAAATGCCTGCGGAATGTGGCTGCCTATGAAAGTTGTGCTTTGCATCCTGTAACTGCTAAGTGTGTCACGATTAGTTTAGTTTAATTTAGTCACAATCTTCTCGAATCTATCGAATTAAAAAATGGAATCGTCGATACTGCCACGTCATGTCACGTCCGGTTGGCTTGTCAAGTGGAGAAAAAAAAACACACGTGTTGAAGTGCTGCGAGTCAGTCAACCTCCTGTAATGTAGCTACAGCCAGTCAAAAGATAACTTCTGATGCTGGAGACCCATGTACAGAACTTGAGCCCCCTCCTCTTTCACTGAAGTGTATGAAAGTATTTTTGATTTCCAGTGAGTTATAAATCACAAAAAAACACAGCTTGCAAGCTCTGCTATGTGCGTGCCTAGCAGCTAGCGGATATTCTTTCTGCTTATAGGTTTATCCCAACAAAACCGCACGGTTGAATTTATGCCTGCATGTACGTTTTGTAGCCTAAACAGAGCAGCTTATGCTGGTTATATTAGAGAGAGCAACAAATTAACGGACTGCCGTCCGCCGAGTCAACCTCTTTGCTATCGGTCTGCTCAGTTGCTGTGCTGGCTCGATGGTGTTTTAAGCCCCCAACTAAGCCTTCAAGGCAGCGCTGCGACCATCATCTTCAACCATAACCATTGCCTAATCCTAGTGCCTTCCAGGCAGCGCTGCCTGGAAGACGACGTTGGGGGCTTTAACAACAAACTCTGTGTGCTGCCCTCAGGATTGTCGGTAAACTTTTTCTTTCTTTTGACTTTATTGACAAATTGTCAAGTTTCCAATTGACTGAAGATATGTTATTGTTACATTATGTTAATAAATGTTTTACATTTGACAATGCAATGTGGTACATTGTGAACAAAGGTCAGATATTGTATTACATACAAGTCTAGTCTAAAAATGGCATAGCAACCTGTTAAAAAAAAAGAGAGTAAAAATCGAATCGTGACCTTCGAAAATGTAATCGAATCGAGGATTTGGAGAATCGTGACACCCTTAGTAACTGCACTTTTTCCTCAATACATGAATAAAGTCAGACCTCTACGGCAGATACTTGAAGGGCTAGCTCAGAGTAAAATGACCACATGGAAGTTAGCTAGAGCTGGTCAGAGTTAATTGGATGCATTTGCAAGCAGAGAATACAGAAAACTTCACTGACATCTTATTTGCAACTACTGACGTCACAATGTTAGAAAACATAAACATATGTTCAAAATGTATTTCTGAAATATAGCCTAATCCTCGGGCTAGTTATTGCCGAGCTAAGTTATTGTTTACCAATTGTATTTGTTGCCTTAAACTGATGAAAAAAGTACATGTTTGACCTCTGAAACTAAGATTTTTACTGCAGGGGGTCTTTAAGATGTAATGAGACACTAATGTTGGTCTAGATAGCTCACCTGGCTCAGAGTCAGAGTTCCCAGTTGGAGACTGGCAGAAACTTGAGGGCATGAATACATTGTTCTTGGGAACTGCAAAGTAGCGAACAGGCATTGCACTCAGCATACAAATCAATGTGTACACCACAAGCAACAACCAAGAAAAAACAAATGTTCTGCTTAGTCACCACATGCCCTTACCAGAATGTGGGGGTGGGAACGATGAGGTCCTTTCCCTTTTCACAGGGGGGCAATAGCTCCCCTCGTCTTTATCTGAATCTGAAAATGTTAACAAAATATGAATAATATTGTAGTTGAAAAATATTTTAAAAAGTGGCTAGTTTGGACATTAGATTTACCTTCTCCATCCTCTGCACTTGAGCCCTCCGCAGATCGCTGCAAAAAAGTAAAAGATTTGAGCTCAACAACTCTTCTGCAATGTGTGCTTTTCAAGAATGCTGTCCAGACTGAACATCAGTATAAATAAAGTCTGCAAAACTGTAAAATATGGCTTCAGCCTCAATAAATACTTGAACATGGAACTTACCTTCTGTGCTTTATCTTTTTGGAAAACAAACACAGGAGGCGCTATGGCAGGCTTGTCTGTCAAGAGAAGATGAAGGCTAGTCATCCAAGCACTAACTTAAAGTGTACACAGCAATGATAATTCTGTCCATTCTTATTCATGAATTACAGTAGAAAACAAAATAGATAAGGCTATTGCCTACTCATTCCATGGGCTTGATTTTCCTCTGAAAAGCAGTGAGAGCATGAGTGTTGATAAAGTTAATAGGTTATGTGCATCAGTACTAATCAGCATTATCATCTAGCTAGCACTAAATCAAAACAACAAATTCCAAAGCACATTACATATGATGCCAAAAGTCAAAATATGGAGAGGTGCACTGATCAGCCAGTCAAAAGAAATCAACTCTTAAAATCATACTAATACTATACCTACAGTTAATCGTGCAATCATATTAGTACCAGGAAAAATGAATCACATTATGTTGACCTTGGCTAAACTAATCAATCCTCAAATACTAAACAATATAAACCAATTTAAAAAAAAAAACTTTGTACTTGTAAATACCCATCTATTACACAGCTATGAAACTGTCAGTCATTCCACAAGGCCCAGAAGCAAGTGTAGCTACTTTCGTAATCAAAAGGTTTTATTCAACTCACCACCAAAGATTGTTTTGCTGCTATAAGCTAGTGTCAGAACTAACAAGAATAGTAGCTAATCGCCAGGCAATAATTTCACATCAGGCCACTTACTGCGTCTAACGTACCCTTCACACTGTAGGCTCTGTAAAATGTGTAATCCTATAACGTGAGCACACAAAGGTTTTCCTCTGTCTGGATTGGGCCTATTACACTGAGCAGGTATAGCATCGTTGTCGTTGCAAGCCTTGCATGCATGCAATAATAGCCAAATAGACAACAGCACATTGCCAGAATTGTTTACTCGACCAACAGTCAACGTCTCCAACACAACCCCTCATGGCTAACACTAGCTGTTTATGTATGAAACACGTTTATGGCAGAAAACAAGACAATGTTGTGCGACCTATATTAACATCCAGCTTTGTATCTCTGCGAAGTGTAATCAGCTATCTTGGCAATTACATGTCAGAACTGCATACATTCCTTGGGGCCCAAGATGCTCCCGGCTTAAGATGTTAACCAGCTAGCTAGTATTTACACTATCTGACCCGTCCAGCAAATAGTCGGCGCCACCGGTTGTTCCCTAAAGCCCCGACCGTAGCTAGCTTAGCTTACTGGCTATAGTTAGCTTGCTAATGCGCTCCATCCCGCATGAGTCATCTCGCCTGACAAGTAATGACACATAGATTCTCCCGTTGTTAACAGATCAACATAGTGATCAGCCGATCTGAGTGGAATATACTGAGAATTAAAAAAAGCAGCAATTACACCAAAGCATTGTCTCTTAGCTGACGTTTTTCTCTCTACGCGCCTAAATGAACGTCAAGCAATTCTGCAACTTAACGCTGACTACATTAAACAAGGAGAATGTCGTGCTACAAATGTTTTCTATTAATTGAAATACCACCCTAATAGCTTTGTTACAAGCAGGCCTTTGCATATTTGGCCTAGCAAGCTTTGGTTTATTTCAACATTAACGTTAGGTCTTTTAGCTCACCACAAATGGCAAAACATACTGCCTATAAATAGCCGGGTGCTAGTGTTATAAGCCAGCTAGTGGCAGGCAGCATCCGAGGGCGTTCCGAGGCATTCCAGGTATTACCCACAGCCCAGCCGCTAGCATTGTTAGCCTGCTTGCTAACGCTGTAGTCTTGTAAACGCCGCGAAACTATAATTCACCTGAACTCGTTATTAACATACAGCCAAGCAGCGTCATTTCAGTTATCAAATATGCAGACAATGTATAGGCACCGTTTATAACGGCACAGTAGTTGTATTGTTTTTCTCATACTGCCACTTACTCACCTTCGTTTGCCAAGTCCGCCATTTTACTTCGACGCTCACACACCCACAACCCACCGCGCAGATAACACAAGTTGAGGCAGAAATGTTTTCAGCGGCAGAAAGCACATTGCCAACGTTAACTAATACAGTGAGTACGCGACCCCCTGCTCTCTCCTGTGCCCGTCAGTTAGCCACAACAATACTGTCTGTCCATGGCTTTCACTATGTTTATGTTTTCACTAGAGCACATGTTTCAACCAGCTCTAAAGAATGAATTGCTTTAATAGCCTAACCTACTACAGCAACTCCTAGGAAGAGAAGTGAAAGATTTGAGCTCAACAACTCTACTGCAATGTGTGCTGTTCAAGAATGCTGTCCAGACTGAACATCAGTATAAATAAAGTATGCAAAACTATAAAATATGGCTTCAGCCTCAATAAATACTTGAATAACATGGAACTTACCTTCTGTGCTTTATCTTATAAATGTTTAGCTTAGTTGGCATTATCATTATTGTCACGATGATTGATGGAAACAATTGTTGCTGGGGGGAGAGGACTGAGTACCCAGGGACC
Source organism: Gymnocephalus cernua (assembly GCA_023631565.1). Lineage (NCBI taxonomy): Eukaryota > Metazoa > Chordata > Actinopteri > Perciformes > Percidae > Gymnocephalus > Gymnocephalus cernua. The sequence goes on along the minus strand of CM042436.1, from coordinate 25,107,323 downwards.
TCATTTGATGAGGGCCCCAAAAGATGCCAGAATGAATAGCTGTGGATGCGAGGAGGGGCCCATAGAGAATGCCTTTCTACAGGGCCCAGAATGTTCTGCTACTCCCCTGGTTTCATGCACTCTGAAAAGGAATGGATGGTTCTCTCACAATGGGTTCTTCTTAAACATTCAGCTGCATTCCAATGCATATAGCCTACAGTTCACAGACTACTTTTTTTCTTTGCACATTACTTGTTTATTTACTACAGTTTCAGCTGTACAACCTCCCTCATAAATGTTCTGTCCATGTGGTGGTATTTACTATGACAGCCAATAATGTGAAGGGTAAACAAACAAGGTCACATTCAAGGATTCTGTGTTTCATCATGTTTACATGTGATGCAGTGCTGCCTCACAGAGAGAACGTTAATGGATTTGAATCTACCAGAGAGCTGGGCATTTTTTTAACATTGTCAGAAAAAAAACTTTGACGAAAATGATACAAACAGACATGATGATTAATATGCATGTTAATTATGGAAATGAACAAAAGGAATTTCAATCAAAACAAAAATCTGAGGCTCTTTCTATTTCAGTGAGTAATTTCAGTAAACAGACTTAATTAACGATAGCCTGCTGAGCTTTTATGGTCATTGTTCCCATCAAAACACTTTGTGTTTATCCTTGAAGTCTAACAAACACGTTGAATACATTTCCTACCTCATAACACATTTGCAAAAAGTGTTTTTAAATGAGCATTGTTTACAGCTGCCTGCACTATCCTTCTCCTCTTTTACCGGTGTATTGGTGCCTTTGATGGAGGGCCACATTTACTATGCTGTGAATCAGACATGAAAGCATCATGGACTGTTCTATAGTGCAGATTGGTTCCCAGACGTATAAACACGGAAATTCCACTATGCTCTGATCAAACTCAGGAGCATCACATGCTTAGGCATTTGGCGCACCTACAAATGCAAGCATGAATCAAAATCTTTACCGCTTTCAGTCCATCTTTTCTGGACATTGTTGCCTGACATTTATGTCTAATCCAACTGTTTTCATATTGATGTTTTTACATCTTTTTGTTGTGTACAGCTGTCTGAGATGATCTGCTGCTTTGCATGCTTTATTTTTTTTTTATTTTAAGCCAAAGCAGTTTACTTCATCTGCCACTGGAGGGCAAGAACAGTTTAGCTTTAAATTTTAATGCTGGAGCTAAGCCTTCTTTATACACAGACAGTTATACAACACTGTCTATTATTCTGAATCGGCTTGTTCAAACACCTCAGTGAAGCTATAATGTTTTTTTATGGCTGTACTATTCCATCAACTGGAAATATTCTGAATGTCTCAAGAATCAGTTTTTAACACATTTTCTAGACATAACATAACATTGTATAACTGAAAAAGTAGTAATTTACATGCTTTTCAGTGCTTGCAATTCTTGAGCAGGTTTTAAATGAATAATTTGAACAGAGTACTTTACTTTATCCAAAGGGTGTAATTAAATCAAGGGCAATGGAAGTTCATAGAATCATATATAAACTATACATATAATTAGATAATTTGATTAAAACAGTAATTACAATCATAACTCTTCTCTGTTGAGGATAAAAAAACACATTTGGTTGTCATGCCCCCCCTCCTCATTTCTTTGCTGTAGTAAAAGGGTCGAAGCAACAGCTCCTACCCAATCATATGACATGTTTCCATTAGGAAGTGACCAGGTGCCAGATAAAGAAACAGAAGTTAGGCAGAAAACACTGGGCAAATACAGCACAGACATAAACATAAACCAGTTGTTTGCCTTTGTTACTTCAATTATGGGGCGGCTGGCTCAGGAAGTAGAGCGGTCGTGGTCAGTGATTCGATCCCTGTCCTCTGCAGTCTATATGTTTAAGTGTCCTTGGGCAAGATACTAAACCTCAAATTGCTTGTGTATGAATGTGTGTGTGTGAATGGCCCCTGTACAGTGTAAAGCAATTTATGGTTTAGGAACACTGTATGGGGCTCATTTCATGAGAGTTTTCATTGCACAATACCGACCGAACGTTTTCAAATTTTCCTTCAGGCAGAACTCAAAACAAGCCACTGCATGTGTTTATGCTGTTTGCCACAAAAGCCCTCGTCTGTCAGGGGAGCTTGGCTTGTGCTTTGAGCCATAACAGTTTCATTTCTTTTCTTATCCATCAGCATAGCTGTTGTCCAATGTCCACTGCAAATCAGTGACTCAACATTTTTATTGGTTGCAGGCCAGGGAGCTTAACTCTCACTAACCTCTAATTATACTTAAGCTAAATGTTTGTGCATTTGTATCGTGCCTGACAAAATTGTCTGTTACCATCCAGGGGAGATTTCTAAACATGCTCTGTAACGTTGTTGTTATAATATAGTACAAGTGGCTCCATCAAAGACTGAAAAAAAGATGACTTCCTGTCATCCTGATGTGTGTAATATGTTTATAATAATCATATGTGCTGCTTAGAAGTACAGTAAGACCATCTCCACACTCTGTTACATAATATACTTCTTTTTTTCCTCCCAGAGCATTGTAACTAACACCTAAAGATAAAACCCAGGGGAATTTCACTGGAAAAAACAAAGGTAATTATGACGCAAACATTCTTTCACAAAACCCAAAACCATCTTACTTGTTGAATGGTGTAATATTTGATCTTATCTTCGGAGCAGTGTTATTTGAAGAACACAGCTTCTGGGTCGAGCTAAATACAGCAGAGTGATGAATAATGAATAAAATAAGAATGCTAGTTCAAAAACTCACAATAGAGCAATGAAACAGCTCAAAATTTCAGGTCAATTTTGCAAATATTTGCATAGGAGTTTCCTGGCTAAAAAAGGCCTAATTCCAGAAAGAATTTTAATATAGGACGTCTGTGCAAAACTCCCCCAGTGCCTGCATTTTTTTTTTACTTCTGTCTACAATATATGTGCATGGCAACTGTGGTTGAGGCTAGATAAACATAATGGTTAAGGTAAAAAAAAATTGTTGCAGGTCTGTGAAGGGAAAGGAACTCCAGTCTCCTGCAAAAAACGTCAGATACATTATGATACACCCTTACTTTGCTGCATAAAGAAAATACTTCTTCTTGCATTGGCAGCACATGTTGGCACTGGATGTAGATTGATTTGTCTAATCTGAATGTAATTCCTTTGTTCCCCCATGAAAAATCACACAGGTATGCTAAATTTAGACTTCTATACCAAAGTGCTTTTTGGAAATAATAGCAGAGTTGGGATTTCCGACACAACTTCACTTCCAAGGTGCATGGAGAAGGAAAAAAGTCTGAAAAGGTAAAACTCCAGCAACACTTGCAGTACACAGAACAACTTTATTGTTTGACCAATGCGTTTTGGCTTGTGGCCTGTTTGTTTGTTTTGTTGTTGTTATTGCTGTTTTCACCTACTAATTATGGGATTGCCTTTGTTGGTCATTTCTTTTTATGTTTTTTGTTGCTGGTATCAGAAAAGTAAAGTAATAGCTGGATTGAAGAGAAGTTTGCTGTCTAGCCCATTCATGCCCCCAAGAGTAAGACACCTTTTGATCTTGATAATGTTTCCTAATCTGAAACAGTCAGGGCAAAGTTAATCTTTACCTATAGTAAACGTATCAAATTCATTTATCAGAAACTTTTGACATTGACATAGATGTTTTTTATTTGCACATTCATGCTTCAAGCAGGAGAGAAACCTTTCTGTTTGTCATTAACATGCCCAGAAAACCTGAACCGCTATGATGCTTCAAAATCAGTAAAAAAAAAAAAATAAATGAAAAAGAAAAGAAAAAGAAATAAGACAACCGGTAGAGAATAAATTGTTTTTTGATTGTTTTCCTCCATGTTTGCTTTCATTTTTCCTTTTCATGCACATGCAGTTTACAAATGGAGGGTTGCAAAAGAAGTAAATCAGTATCATTATTCAGTCTACAGCATGTGAGACAGCTCTGTCCTCATCTCTCCTGTACTTGTTTTGTACTGTGTGCCAAAGTTTCTCACACATTGATGAATGGCTTCTTGGAGATGTCTACTCGCAAACCTACAGCAACGGTGATGGGATAAAAAAACATATCATATTGTCTGAAAGGAATGCTGAAGACAACACACTGTATCATCACACGGCCTGGATCCAAGTACCTTTGGCAGTGGACCATCATCTCTTGACAAATATTCAACACCATTAATCCATCACGATATTTTTCAAATATGCAAGTGCAACCAGGAATACAGATAACCACAGCCAACTTTCTAGTTTTTTTTTCTTCTTGTTCAAGTTGCAGGTTGCTTTGCCTACGAACATTAAGATCATTTTCTTTTTGTATTGTGATCAAAATCACATGCCTAGCAGCGAGCAAGAGCAGAATTGCACAAACAGACTGTGGAAAATAGTAATAGTACAGCAAATCAAATGTATATAAACTCCTTTAATGTTTGGGTGGGAACTGGAAAGATACACGGAATTCTCAGATTCTTTTTAGATATATTTTTGGCCTTTATTTGATAGGACAGCTGAAGACAGGAAAGGGGAAGAAAGGGGGGGGCGATATGCAGCAAAGGGCCACGGGTCAGACTCAAACCCCGGCCACAGCGCTAAGGACTGAGCTTTAGTATATGGGGCACACGCTCAACCAGGTGAGCTACCAGAGCACTTTAGTAATGTGTAGTAAACAACTGAAGTGTGCACCAGTATCCTGCAGGCAAAAGAAAGGAAAAGGTTCAGGATACAGCTCATTGGGCTGAGCAGGGTGTTTGGATGTGAGTAAGTATAAACAGTGAACAGTGCTCTCTAATATCCACTCAGGCACTCAAGGCTCATTAATATCTGTCACAAAGTGCTCAACAAAAAATCTCTGTGAAAGGAACACTGATGCCTGTTGTCAGTAGCTAACAGGAAAGGCTTTGGGTGGATATGCGATATGGCAATGCTGACAAGTGTTTTTAATGCAAAGCTTCTTATCTATCAGATCACAATATGACTAAAAGAAGGTTACTAACAAATCTGGTTCATATCTGAGATTCTGAAGAAGCTCTCCTGAGAATATGGCATAACTGAGGGAGTCAACAGGTTTTTACATGCATGAGACATGGTGTATTTTTACACTTTTTTGGTTTGAGTATGTACATCAACTACATTTTGTATTGCTTTATTTGTCACACTTTACTCAAGTCAATATAAAGTATTTTAAACAGACAGGCAATAGTGATATCAGACTAATAAAGTTGACACATATAGGCTATTAATTCTAGACATACTTATAATGACTTTAAAACACAGTGACTAATGACTTGTTCCTTCCTATTTCTCGTCGGGTCCAAGGGTCCAAACAAATCTGTCATGTTTGAAATTGACAGTTCAGGCGAGCTTTATTGATTCTGAGAAACAGCTTTTATGGCCTAATAAAACTTGGGGACTTCCACACACAATTAAAAGTAAATGAGCAACAGCATCACTTTCACCTTTATACTGTACATCAACCAATGCTCTCTAAATGATATGCAGTGTTTGTTTCACACTAACCAGAAAAAAAGCTAACCAGAGACAGTGAATGCAATTCATCTCAGCAATAAAAGAGCTAAATGACTTACCAATACAATAATACCCATCAAATAGAGGTAGGATGTCATCTCTGACTGTGCGCATGGTGGTCATTCTCTATATCATCAAATGAAGCTTAGAAATTACTTTACGGCAAGTTAACAGGCTGAAAGTGTGATTTCTCTAGACATATTCTAGACATTCCATGGTGAAGATGCATGTTCATGTACATGTGCATAATATATATAGTGTATATGTTGTATTGTTATAATTGTTATATTGATCTCAATAGATATTTGGTGTTCCTTTAATATGTACCCTGTTTGAGCAAAAACATATCAATCTAATAATTAAAAAAGGACACACTGATATGAGTGTATGCTTGTATTCAAAGAGAAACACATCATGTGAGATACAAATATCTGGTCTGTTGCTTATTTTAACACACTTAAAACTATATAAGGCCAGGATGTTGGGCAGGATGAGCTTTAACAGTTGAATCTTAGCACAAATATGTGACTGTCTAAGTCTGTTAAGCCATCCTTTGTGTTACATACTCTTCTTAAGTGCAATGATTTAACCAAAATAACTTTTTGGATAAGAGTTTAAGAACAAGTTATGTAAGAACAAGTGCAATACACACCTTTTTTCAACAGCTATTGTGGAAGACTGAGTGTTTCCTAATATGTAGCTGTCAGTGTGAGGGGGGTGTTAAAACCTTCATGAGTTTAACTCCAGAATATTTTAGAAAAACACTTCAATATTGGTTCAGGAAAATAAGAAATATGAGTCGATGGGCAAAGGTGAGTTGCGTTTATGGAAATATGATCCATGCCCCTGAGTCCTTTATAAGAGTGCCTCGCCTCACCTGCACAGACACAAGAAGAGAGCAACAATATACACCTGGAGCTTTAGAGGTGAGTAACCTGCTAATTCTAATATAAAAAGATACCCTGCACTGTTTTCATTTGTATTCTTTCAGATAAGATTAAGATTTATATAATTTAGAAGTATAATGTAGATGTTTTGTTTGGGTTATTCTTTACTCTACTTTACTTTAAAAGTAAAAGTACACATCAATGCAAATCAAATCAATTGAAATGTGTCAGATTTAGCCAAAAGGCAAAAAAAAATTGCAATGTCACGTTTATGTTAAGAAATTACATGTTATGCCTTAAGTCAAACAGATTTAAAGTAAAAGCACAGATTCAGTGAACAGGTGTGAATTCTTTTTTCATCAGCACACAAAAGCAGTAACATTTAATTTAGTTTCTTACAAAAAAGCAAGACATGGAAACATTTATGGCCATTAAAAACAAATTGGTTCATTTTTTAGAACTGTGATTGCTTTATTTAACAGGTGTCAACAAGTCCTGTCATGTAAAGAGACTCAAAGGGAATGAGATTTGTTTAACAACAGGGAGTTGTTGAGAAAAATAGGTCAACGTTTTAAGATACATATGTATATGAGAATTATAGAGCCATTATGAAATATTTGCTAAAGGTTCAAGGTTTCAAAGGTGTGGGAGGAGATTCACAGAGTGATAAGGTTGATTGCAGATAATTTTTGTATCCATCTGACTTCTTTCAGAGCTGCAACTACAGACTGCACCATGCGCTTCCCCACGCTGATCATCCTGCTGATCCTATCTTGTCTTTGCCTTGCACTGGCACAAAGTAAGACACTGTAAAAGAGCAGCTGGTATCTGACAGTAGTTTCACATAGGTGGCATTTAATGCAGAGCAAAGATAAAATGATGAGGCAGCTTTATTGCCTCCATAACTGCGTGGGCGTGTGGCCTCATTGTGTACTTATTGACTTGTTAAGACCTTTAGCACTGTGTCAATTACCTTTTGACTGAATTATTTGACTGTTACAACTGTACATACTGTAGTGCTGCTGGATTGTACTGAATTTCTAACTTTACTGTACTGGATTTCTAATTCTTCAGCGACTTTTGACGACTGCTGTTTGAAGTATATGAAAAATTTCAAAAAAGGCATTCAAACACATGCAGTGAAGTACAGATGGCAGGTGACAGACGGAGGCTGCAACATCCCTGCTATAATGTAAGTACACATGCAGACTATAAGAACATCCACTTAAAAAAGACTTAAATGTTTCATATTTTAACAGACATTTTCTGTTTGTTTGCATCAATTATGCTCTAGCTTCACCACGAAGAAGCGGCGTGCATTTTGCACAGACCCCAGTGACACATGGGTCAGAGACCTGATGAAGAAGATTGACGAACAAATACCAAAGGGCCACAAGAGACACAGGAAGGTGGGTGATTACTGAAATGTTTGCACTGCATCATTTTATCAAGTCATGTCAGTCTATCTTTAAGTCCTAACAACCTTGTTTTATTAAAACGAGTGAAAAACTCTACCAGTGCAGTGTGGATTTTTCAACCAGTTTCCAATGGAAATCATTGTTTTTAATATATCCAGAAATTAGTGTTTGCATCGTGAAGTAAGAAAAACAAGGCATGTTGCTGCTCAAAAATGACACATTTGAAAGTGCTTAAAACTATTTGAAATGTGTGAAGTGGTGTTCAAACGGATGTCTTTGCTCTTCACAGCCTAAATCGTCGCCCAGAGGCTGAGGGTGACTGCCTGCGACAATGGCCCCCAGTCATCTTTCCTCCGTTTGCCAAATCTTATCAGGCAACACATGATTTTATGATGTCTTACTGGAAGGCAGTCGAGGAAGCTGGCCAAGGAAATCTTGTAGCATTACTTTTGCTTTCACTCTGCAGTCAGATAAAGGTCAAAGCTTGGGTATAATCACAGCAACACTTGTTCAGGGTTGGACTGCTAATAACGACTGGCCACCACACACATATAAATGCCTTCCATAGCATGGCTGCTTCAATGAGAATACTTGTGACTGTTTTTATGAGGTATTCAATAAGCTGTTTAATTAATGGTGATGGAGTGTAAATGATAATAATATGTATGTAATATTTAGAGTATTTCTTGCATGATGTGTCTAAATGTCCATCAAATACTTGTTTATATGCAAACACTAATTGTTAAATGTAAATGCCTTTTTGAAATGTGTGTCATAGAAAAAGGAGAAACTCCTGTCTTAATTTCTTCTAAATAGTTTAAATGTTTGTTTTTTTCCCCCGTACGTTTTGTGTCTTATTATGTGTTCTCATAAAAGCATTATTACAATAAACTTTCTTATCACCTCCCTCTCAGTGTTGTTTAAAGGTTTATGATTATGTTCACATAAATTATTTTATACAGTGTTTTTCTCTTGGCCCAATTATGGTTTATTCTTTCTTGTTGTTCACATTTAAACACATTTTTACACTGTATACACTTCATTCCTGTCCTTGCTCGTATACATGAATGAAGAATTTGAATTATATGAGGAAAATACTTCTCCTGGGAATCATATGGTGTAAGCAAGGTTCAAGAATGTTTCTATTGTATTAACACAAGGCATACAGCAGTAACAATCTTAAATGTTTACCTTAAAAGGCTGAGTTCGCTAAAATGTCTGCACATGGTCTCATTTCAAGGTTTCTTTATGAGGATGCTATAAAGTATAATTCTCTTCCTTCATCACCTGATGTTATCATCATTAAACATACTTTATACTGGCAATATTTAACTTTACAAAGGTTGAAATACAATTTAAATACAACACAGTTCTATGTAACTATTAGATATGTAACTAATCTCACATTAAACACGGTTTCTATTACAGATCACTGCAATAAAAAGAGACCAACACTAATCTGAACTCATTATTGATATGTAGGCAGCATAACTGTTGAAGTGACACATTCACCATTTCACACATTTTAATGTTTCCACTTGCTGTATATAAGTGGCTAGTGTGAATGTGAGATGTTTTTCCCATGTCATTTAGATGCTATAATAATTTTACACACTCTTTGCCTTTAAGATGCATATAATCATACATTTTTATGCTCCCCATATTCGTGTTTTTCTTTTCCTATGTACTCATGAAACTTCAGTCATTAGAACTTTGACTGCAGTTGATTTACTTTGCACAAGATTCACAGCTAATTAGATCTAACAATTAACAAACTAAGCCTGTAATATCCCAAGATTTAAATATTCTGATTGCAACTGCAGTGCAAAATATCTGCAGAAAAAGCACATAAAGCAATGAGACTATGTGTGAATGTGATGTGGTGATTTACATCGAGCAGTATCTGATCTGACATGGTGCCGGATTTACTCATTGATCTATGTCTGTTACTCTCTCATCTCTATGAGCATCCACAAGTTCTGCTGGGACATGCAGCTGATAAAATCTCACTGAGTAACGCAGTATGTTTGACTGCGCTGTTTGTGGAGATTTATGACTTCCACACATTTTGTCTTCCAGAGGCTTCATCTTGCAATATGTGTGCCTCCATAGCAACATTATCAGACAATACAGGTCTGTGCACTACGGTGTATTAATTATCTGATGTTTGTTGGTTAAAGGAAAGGTATGAACACATCTTCTAAGCTAATGTGGACTTGACTGAGAGGTGAGAGTCAAAAAGAAAAAGAAAACTGTTTTTAAGTAGGGCAATTAACAGAAATCAAATAAAAGCAGAAAGTCCTCCATGCACGCAGGTAAAGTATCTTTTTGAATAGACTGCCAACATTGCCCAAAGGCAACGCTGATAGATAACTTGACAAATCCAAAATGATTTACCAAGACATTACCAGCATATACAGTTTTGATGGACATCCAAAATTGCATTGTATAAGTAACAGATGCACCCCCAGAGGTCAAAGAATTGGGTTGCAGCATGAAAAGGATTTTGGTGCAGCGGCTTTCGTTTCTTCTTGTTTATATCACAACAGACAAATGTGCTGCGCTCTTCGCTTTTGCATGCTGGGGCACAAAGTAATAGCTGGTTGGCATTGTGATCAGAAATTTTAGCTTTCGTTCTTTTATCAAGGGGAAAATACCATGGAAGGAAAACATGACACGGAACCAATATGTGAAGAAATCCCTTTCTTGATACATTACAGGAAATAGGATGATTAAGCACATATAGACCAGAAAGCGTTATTTGAAGATTATCAGAGACCACAGCCACCCTGACCACAGACTTTCGGTTGCTGCCGTCTGGCAAGTGGTACCGCAGCCTCGTTCTGTTGCCTGATAAACATTTGCACACACACACACACACACACACACACACACACACACACACACACACACACACACACACACACACACACACACACACACACACACACACACACACACACGTTAGTTATATTGTGTACTGTTTAACCTAAGCCCAAAACCATGGCATGTCATGGCAGCTTATTTCTTTTACTGTATTTGCACGGATATAAATAAATATGTTATTATATTGTGCTAATGTGACATAAATATTTTGTAACACCAATGGATGACAATGGTCAGTAAAGGTCAATGTCATTGACTACGTTTACAAGCAGCCAATATTCGGGTTATGGTGGGGTTAAGGTCACTATTCGGGTTTCTGAAACATTCGGAATAACCCGTTTACATGCAAGAGAGTTACTCCTGTATACGTGGAATTTGTAATCAATTGGCAATATCCCGATGTAAATGGCGATGCACGGTTAGCGTCTGGACGTACGGACAACCTTAAGTCGTGACGTCATTACTTGGCGTGGCGACATGTTGACAGCCTCCTTTATCGCTACTCGGACTACTGCCCACTGTTTATAGACGTAACATCCCTCTTAGTCGTGTGTCTTATTTACTATTTCAACCATGGTAAACCGTTGCTGTATTGTGGGGTGTAACAGCAACATTCAACATTCATGTAACATTCATCTTTCTGTTGCTATCCCTCTGCTGACAGATAAAATTTGTACTACAAAACTGCTGCATTAACTAAGCGAGCTATGTGAAGCTAGATCTAACGTGACTTTGCTTACAGATTGGCGTGAAATCGTGCTCTCACAACAACCACGCTGTTATCTTAAAAAGGCCAACATCACGCTAACGTTGCTTTCAAGTAAGCAAAACGATGCTTAGAAAACATCTGTTTTGCTGGAAGGGCAACAGGACAACAGTACCGAGACTGACCGGTCCGATGGAAGGGCTAACGTTAATGTTATGAGAGTATTATTCAAATACGGCATATTTTACAGGAAAATACTAAAACAGGAAGACAGCGGGAAAACAGCTCACATACGTGAGAAACCCGGAAAAAACGGCAGGGTTGACAGCTACTAACTACACTTTTGAAGCACATAGTTAAAAGTATTACATGTGTGAATGGTTGTCGCTGCTCCAATCTTTGTTGGGGAGTTCGTAGGGATCCAAACCTTTAATAGTGCCAATTTTGTCCACATACCGGTCCCTGGCTTCCCTATTTAAAGTATCCCGGTAAAGTCCACATCCTTTTCTGGATTTTAACATCTTTGTTTTCCTTTTTTCTCCCAACTCTGCTTTCTTCTCCTCCTTCGACTTGGTGTATGTTTACATTCGCAATGCTGTCAATATGGCCGCCACGTCCCAGAATGCAACGCGGCGCCCAAGCCCTATTGATTACAAATTCCATTTACAGGAGTAACTCTCTCTGCTCACGCATGAAAACGGGTTATTCCAAATGTTTCAGAAACCCGAATAGCGACCTTAACCCGACCATAACCCAAATATTGGCTGCTTGTAAACGGAGTCATTGTCATTATAGGGTTCATCTCTTAAGTTATTAAAAAGAAAGATATTTACATTTACACATGTATTTTTACTGTTTTGATAAAATGAAAAATACTATACATTTGAAATATGACATACAAGAGTAGACAATTCACAATTTGGCAGAAATAAAAATGAGCTAATTCAGATATTAACTCCACATCCTTCTTTGTATAAAAGATCGGTAAGGATTTTGCAAAAACAAACAAAAACAAAATTGGGATCTACAAAACTGGTACATCCCTAGTACTTTGGCATGCCTTTTTCTGAGAAAAAAAAGAAAAATTACCTTGGTTTTGATGTTTCCACATTCCTATTGCCTTTACTGAAAGAGGAATCTCTGGGTCATTGTCAGCCCCCATGCACAAATTCTTAAATGCTCTGTTGCTTTACATGCAGCTCTGTTACGCCCCAGTCTAGGGGTGCCTAGGACACAACATGAAAGGCCCCATCTTCCCTGTTTCCCAAGTAGCCACAAACAATTCTTGTTTGAATATCAGCAAAACCCATTTATTTTACATAAAAATAAAGGATATAGATAAATCAGATAAGTGGTGCAAGTCTGGCTGTAGCCCACAGCTTCCACAGCCCTCCTCTTTTGGATGCGGTGTAGTAAAACCAGGTAAGCCCCATTAATGGGGCTTCTCAAGTCTAGGCTGCTGTTGAGGAGATGGACCTTGGTGATGCCAAGATCTTTCAGCACTGCCTTCACATTCAGTTCATCTGAGCTGAGGATGTGGGAAGGCTTGGCCAGGTGTAGGGCTACAAGCTATAGCAATACCTCTCATCCAGTTGCTGTCCATGATCTGTTCCAGAGTAAGGCAGTCCACAGGAACCGGCCTCAGGAGGCCCTTAATGATCTCCTTGCATGATCTGGGAACATAGGCTACCACTCCTAAGCCTGCCTGTGTTAGTAGTTTTAAAGGCTTATAATTAAATAAAAGCAAGATATCCAGTGCCCACTTATGTGCAGATTGACCAATGTAACCGTTCTCTTTGAACAGCTTAGGAGCTGCATAAGATGGAGAGCCACAGAACGCTGAGCCCATTTTGATGCAGTAAGCGTCGATGTAGAAGACGTTCTCAGCCTTCAGGTCAATGTTATTATCATGCTGGGAAAAGAGAAAAGAGAGAAATGTTTGAGGCATTAGAAAGTTAATAAGCTCTGCATATAGTTGGTTTAAAGTATGAGAACCTTTATTTATTACATTTAAATGCAAAGTCACAAGAAAACCAAGTGTTATCATTGCCTGGATTCATTATTCAACAGCTCTAAAATGTTAGTTCTATAAAGGTATCTTAAAATGATGTCCTTTCCTTAAAAAAAGCATTCTGTTGTTTCTATATTCTGCACTGGGAATCTCCTCTCTCATTTTATAGCAAACTGTACTGCTCACAATGTTCACCAAAGGCTCGCTGTTGACTTACAGTACCATATGTTTGACTGCAGACAGGACCTGAGAAAACCCAAGCTTGCTCCTCAGGTCTGAAAGGCGCCCCCTGGTGCTGATACGGGAGAACAGGTTTCCTCTGCTGGCATACTCCAGCACTAGGTAGAACCTCTTGGGGTTTGGATGAGCCAGCTTCTCCATGCAGAAATTTCTGGGTCAAAAAGCACTTCCGATTGCTTGCCCAGATGCACCTTATCCAGGATTTTTACTGCAACTCTCTTTCTCTACCTCTTCTATAATTCAATATTCCTTATGTTCTGAAGTACCGATTTTCCTTTATGTTTTGATTTGTATTAATTCATGTCTGTTTATCACCATCATTGTCATGTTGCACACACACACTGCTGGCTGTGAAGGCTGAAGATAGTGTGGATTAGTGGATTGCCGGTTGATGAGATGGCCTCTGACATCTGGAATGACCCCAGATTTACATTGTGTAATATGTTGAGCTGACTGAAGTGTCTTCCATGAAATTAATCTGTGCGTCTTCCCATTTATTTCAAAACTGAGTTTCCAACTAATATGTGAATCAGGTAACAAGTCATTTGCTCTCACAGAAAAGCCACCTAATCTTTCCTCCACTCCCCTTAAGTTTGAAAAACAAGTTGTTGTCATCTTTCCAGAGTTTTACACTTCTTTTGACAACATATCATATGATCTACATAATTAAATCAAGTAATTACAATGACTTAATCTGGGTTTTACCAGGATAATGATTCATTTCAACACGATTTGATGTAACTTAATAAAAAGAATCAACAATTGGAACTGTTGAAGGGGTCACCTTAATCAAGGTGTCTGAGTGCTGATGGCTATCTGAACGATGATCCGTTGATTCCGGTGAAAATGAGGGGATCATATCAACACTTCAAAGAAGGACTAACACCTTTTTAACATATGGAGAATCAGTAAAATGTTAACATTATAACATGGCAAACATGCTATTAAAATACGACTTTTTAGAACATGATGTCAGAGAGGGAACAAAAGAGAGTATTCAGGTTGCCCTTTTAGATGTATAATTAACAAAACATGAGGTGTATTCTGGGCGTTGTTTCCATTATACTGTGTTCTTAGTTCGGACAAAACCCAGAAATGTTATATATAAACTCATTGTCATGTCTGAAAACATGTTACCTGTAAAATATGTTATTCTAATTCTTAATCTGGGCCCTTTCCTCTAAAGAGAAAAAGAAGCTGAGATTTGGAGGGCAGCTCTGAGAGGTCTGGCCATTTGGTGTCATGTTGAATAAACACAGAGGTGCTGGAGTTTACTGAAGGGGAGGCTCAGGCCCCCATGCTGATCCTGTTTATGTGTTTGGGCCAGGTTTTGTTTTAAGTTGGAGGTGCTAAACACCTTCCCCCTGAGATAAAAGATGATTAATGCCTTTGAGTGAGCGACGCTTTCATGGCTCAAGGCTACTTAAGCACTTCATTAGGGTGAGCTCGGGCCGGTCAACACACTCGAGCGACTGGGTCCCTCGCTGCAGAAACAAACAAGCTGTAGAGATATCCTTTGAAGTGGCCCCTGCTTGTAAGAACTCCATCCCACAAAGCATTCAGCATGGAAATTTGATTAGCTCTCACTTTTTTGAGCACACACTACTTTGAGAGCTTGTTTACAGGTGACTTTTGGGGCTGAAGCTTGATCCCATATAAATATCAGAGGCATCAGTGAGCAGAGGGACACTCAGTATCTGGCAGCTGAGGAGCAGACTGGGACTAAAACCATGGATGTACCCCGGCCATTTCTTCTCCTGCTGTGTGCCCTCCACCTGACCTGTAAGTATTGTTTGCTCTATTCTATTCTGCTGCAGCTGTGACATGTATAGAAGCAAATATTCATGAAATGGACCGACACGAATATGCTCAATTATACTTACGTATCCCATATGATATGACTGGTAAACATGAGTGTAGAAGGGGGTGTGCAGCTGTACAGCAAGGGGGGCTCAATTCACTTTCCATTTAACTAAATATTGACATATTTTTTCATGCAAATCCCAAATGAAAATGTCCAGATGAAAAATAGTCATGCATGATATAAAATAAATTGATAGTGTTTTTCTTGGAAAGCTATTGTTATAAACATTTACCTGGCTGGGCCTAAGAAACTGCTAATTAATGCTTATAATTAACAAATGCATTTGAAGAAAATGGATTCCTGCACTATTGTGTGTACAATATTGTTATGTCATAGATTTGAGTCTGCTCATCTTGGAAAATATAATGTTTTAAATCACTCGTGAAGAAAGAGTATGCTTACTCCCTGATGTTTGTGATGTGTTTCATAGTGACCGGAGTGTTAAGCAAACACATAGATCACAGAAACCTGTTCACGCAGAGAATGTGCTGCAAAAGACAGAGCCACTTTGTCTACATTGGACAAGGTAAAGCACCATCACATGTTCTTCCATCAGTAAATGTTTCAATTTGCTATGTCTGTAATCCTGTCACAGAAGTCAAAGTATGAGTTGTTAAACATATTTGGAAATGTAAAAGCAACTGAGCTTAATAAAAACGTTGTTTTTTGAAATAATAATTATTTTTGAAAAAATAATCTTGATGACAATAATTATCTTGCTGTCTGACATCAAATTGATAATGTTCAATCTCTCTCTTTCTCTCTCTCTCTCTCTACCCAGATATCTCTGGGAGTCCTGTCAGTGTTGATGTGGGAATGTGCAGGTCGCACTGTGGGGGGGCATCCAGGCCATCACATGAAGCAGGGCAGCAGGAATACTCTAAACATTCCTCAATGCTGGAATTTCTCAAGAGCAAGAAAGTACGTGAAGTTTCCCCGCACGGCCACAAGGGCGCGCTGTAACTGTGTGATTATCTGTTTTAGTTTTCTACTGAAACTCCAATGGGCCTTTACTTTATAATGAAGTTATTACCAAAGCGTCACAAAGCACGTATTCTAGTATGAAAAGCATTATTAATATGTTTGTAAGGTAAACGAGTTTTGATGGGCAACTCTGCAGAAATCAAGTAATAAAACTGATCATAAACTACAAGTGTAAAAAAAAAATAAAAAAAAAAAAAAAAAATTTAGAAACATGTTTTGACATGTCTGAATCAAACAAATAATGTCTCTCAACCTTACAAAAGATGAGAACGCGCGGACCTGCAGCTCCAGAGAGTCCGGAGCCGCTGAACCATCTGCCCTCCTGCGGGATGAACCAGGTGTGTGAGCCGACCGGGATGCGTGTAGACCGGGTGCTTCTCTTAGAGGGACCCCGGGAGGTGGAGGTCATCGAGGAGTGCCACTGCGAGATCAAGTTGACCCAGTGCATCCGCGTCCCCGCACTGAAGACTTACTACTCCGAGACGCCGTATGAGACAGTCATCGACGTGGGACGATGCTCCCGGTCCAAGGGCTCACCAGGTGTGTGTGTGTTTGTGTGTTTGTGTGTTTGTGTGTGTATCTGTCTGTGCCAAATAACAACAACCAAAGCAGGACGAGGGGGCTCAATCGTACAGAGAACAGCTACTCAAATAAAAAAATAAGATTGACTGAGAAATGGAAAGTTTCCACAACAGATAGAAAGATTGAACAAAACTGCAAAAAGATGCAGTCAGTTGGTCCGTTTGCCTACATGTGCCCAAATAAGTGCAATAAGGACAAATGTGACAACATTCCTTCTGATTAGTCTAAAGTTTTAAAATCTGTTACTAACATGCTTTGGGAAAGTAACAGCACAACTTTGACGTTTTAACATCACATGAAAAATCACACTTTTATCAATAGTCAAAGTCCGTATTTTTGAAAAATTTGGTTTATTTAATGTTTGACATAAAAATGTTTTACACAACATATGTAACTTGTTATAAGAGTTGATAGATAGCATATCAAATATGTGATTGTGGTCCTTGTAGTTGCTGAGATACAGCCATTTTCTTATGAGACTTGTTTTTTTTCCTAAAATAAAATGGAATATATAGAAAATTAGTAGATAGTCAAAATACTAATAAAGTATAAGAAAAAAACGTATTTTTTTCCACTGCCTTTACACAATATAGATTATATGCCCAAAATTGACTTAACCTTTTTAATCTAGTGCACGTCCTTTTAAACTATAGTGTTAACGGTTGATAGGGTACAGTGTCACTGTGTTAATGTATTGATACACATTGAACAACAGTATGTTTGTGGTCTCAGTAAACCATTATAACAGCATATACTCTAGTTATATTGAAAATCACTGCATGCCAATAGTCAACGCAGCATTGGGTTCACTCTACTGATAAAATTAAAGCTAAATGTAGGTACATACGTAGGAATCATGTGCATTTTATTTTAGGTCTCTTTTTTATTTACCAGCACCAGAACAAAAGTTTTTTTTAGTGATCACAAAGCTAATCCCGTGTTTTAAATGTTGCTGGTGGGGCTATTCCGTTATATTGCTTCATGTTCCACAACCTAAAACGACTTTTAACTTTAGTGCCCCTGACTCCTGGAAAAAATGACAGAAGTTTCTTAAAATCAACTCAATTGCGCCTTTTGGACAGTTTCTAATTCTGGTTTTAATCTTGCAAACTTCTACTTGTACTTGTACTTGCTTCACAAAATTGTATTTTTTCTTATGATGGTGTATTATTTTTCTGTTTTGTTGTTTGGTTGTTGTCTCTGTAATTACTCAATACCATTGTAAATGAGGGCCGCCCCTCAATGATCCTTCAAGTTTAAATAAAGGTTGAATGAATGAATATTCATTTGGATCACATATTATAATTGAGTTGCTCCTCCTGCCCATATAAGTCTTAACTTTTCCTTCTTTTTTTAAAACTTTCACAGAGGGATTCTCCTGTGTCCCCACTATGTTTGAGTCAGCCTTGGTGGAAACCCCCAACAAAGTGGACCTCATCCAGACAGTGGCGGCCTGTGAGCTGAAGGAAAGCTGCTACAGGGTCCCATACGTGGAGTATTACTATGAAATAGTCAGTGCAGATGGAGTCAAAGATGAGAGGCTCAAAGTAGGTGTAAACTCTAAATTATCGCTACATTTTTTTTGCTCAATGGTGTTTTAAGCCTCCAACGTCGCCTTCCAGGCAGCCAATCCCAACCTTAACCCTAAACATAACCATTGCCGCGCTGCGTGGAAAGCGACTTTGGGGGCTTAAAACACCAAACACAACATTTTGTATTTCTTGTTCTTTGTTATGTCTTGTTCATCCACAACAAAACGTGTGTAAATCCAACTTTATATATAAATCCAGCCTTTCAAGATAAGCTTAATCTCTTCTTTGATTAGCTAGGCATAACACTAGAAGAGGGATTCATTTGTGATGCTGGTTTCACACTCTCTTTTGTAGTCATGTTGAGAGGAAATGGGGGTCTAGTTGGGTGCCAGACAGTAGGCCTAATGAAGTATCTTTATTCATCAAGCACATGTGGAAGACAGCACTTAATTAAGCTAATCCACTGGCCAGTGGCTGGACTGCAGGATGTGTTGCATGCTTATTCATGCAACAATACACATGATAGACTGGCAGATTTGAGTCTCAGTTCAACTTATATCCAGGAAAATACAATCAAAACCTGATTTGAGGTACTTTGTTGGTCATGTAGAAAATTAGGGTGTAGCCTCATTATTCTGCTTTACATTTATCCTTGGGCTGGGCAATATATCGATATTATATCAGCATTGATTATGAGGCTGGATATCGTCTTACATTTTGGATATTGTAATATCGTGCTATGACACAAGTGTTGTCTTTTCCTGATTTTATAGGCTATATTACAGTAAAGTGAAGTACTTTTCTCAACTTACCAGACTTACTAGCTGTTTTATTGTTTGCCTTAACTCACTTAAGTCATAGTATCCACATTATTGGTGATTGTTTATCAAAACTCTCATTGTGTTAATATTTTGTGAAAGCACTAATAGTCAACACTACAATATCGCCACAATATCGACACTGATGTATTTGGTCAAAAATATTGTGATATTTGATTTTCTCCATATCGCCCAGCTCTTATTTATACCATTCACAAAAGCTCCACTTAAAGCATTCACTATAAAGTTCAACCACAACCTTCTCAATATCACAGTGACAAAGTAATTATTTGTGATTTTAACATCAGACTTGATGACTAAATTATAAGATTTGAGTTGAATTCCTGGAACCAGATGGTCATTTGCTGTGCCTCAGCACCATAGGTGTGAGTGCAGCACAAACACATATGGCCCCTGCAGGTGTCAAATCAAAGCAGTTAACATGCTAAACAGCAGCTGGGCCCCAGCTCAACTGGGTCAATATTTGCGAGCAGCTGTGAACTGATTACCCTTTGTCTGTGTTGCTAATTTTCCCCAGGAAATAGATGTGGGCAGATGTTTGGGAGGCTGCACCACAGGAAACCGATGCCTTCTCAGGTAAGCATGAACACAGCTGCTGCTACACACTCCCAAACCACCAAACACACACCTCCTCTGCCCCTCTCATAACAATTACCTGTGAGCTCTGACACTTTCTGCACTCAGCATGTTGCCCACGTTTAATTCCTAGACACCAAATGTCCCTCTGTTAGAAGTCTGCCACAATCTCATAAAACCTTCAGCTTTTATTTTGAGATTGTGGCAGACTTCTAACAGCGTAATATCAGTTTATCTTAAGTATATGAAAAGAATACGAGGTTCCCATTCATGATTTACCTTAAAGCTCCTTCATCATATCATTGGACTTTGATTTTATGGCTGGAAGAAGAAAGAATTGTGCATAAACAAATACAAAAATGTCTATCTTTGAATTAAATTAACACTTTTATTAGCACTTCATTGAAGCTATATGGTGTTTACAGTGAGTGCAATTTCAAACCAAAGACCCCTTATGTTTTGATGGCTGCACCATTCTGTCAAATTCAAATATTTGTGATGTATTGTGCCCTTATTTTAGACACATTTTCCTTCATTTCAACCTGACATCTTTGGAAATGTTGGGCTATAAAACTATAATTTAAAATCTGTTGGGGGCTTTGCACAGCCCCCAACAGCAGGCCACTATCTCTTCATGCATGGGATTCATTTTGTGTATTACACAGTTGTAATATATTTAAATAAGCAGATTTGTATTACCTTTACAAAAGGTTTACACAGGAATTATCCTTATTGAAATGGACAGTAAAAAGTTCAAAAATGTTGACTGTCACAGACTCACTGGACATAATAAGAGGCTATATATGGATGATATAATTCAGGTATTTATGTGAAGGATGTATGATTTGGCCGACTTATATACAACATATTAAGTGGATGTTTGATATAGTGCACAGTGGGATTTTAATGTCCTTTCAATTTTCTTTTGCAGGAGTCGATCTGATCCAGCAATCTGTCACTTATGGGCTGAAAGACAGTCCAGCTCCTGTGTTCCGCAGGGCTATGAGAGCCACAACTTCCTTAACCAGCATGGACAGATACGCACCATCCTCTCCATCACTTCTTGCCTTTGCCAAAACTGAACACTGCGCTCCCTACTGGAAAACAACTTCAAATCTCTTCTCAGGAGTTGAAAAGTTTTAATTCACAGCCTATTGATGACCCCACAAATACTATACCATTTGTTTAAGAATTTGCTACCCTAAAGTATTATTGTATTATATGTAATATATGTAAAAATGATAATTTTGTAAATAAATTTAATACAACAATCTGTGAGGTTTTGTCATTGGACCACAACACATTTGTTTTTATCAAACTGCTAATAAAACATAAAACATTTTGGAAGGGTATCTGAGGTACATTATTAAGAAATCAAACTTCAAATGGCACTTAAGATATAGATAGCAAATTATTATTTAAATGAAATTAGTGTAAGTACATAAACTCAAGGTTTGAGTTCAGAAAACAAGGTAATATAACAGTAACAAGAGGAAGTATTGGCATGCCTGAGAGTTGATGAAATCTGAAATAAATTTAAATCCGTGTCATGGTCTAGTTTGAAAGAGGTCAAATTAGTCTTTGAAGAAGCACTGGAAAAGAGCACATGAAAGCCAACCAATTTAGCAAACGTTCCTTTGAAAAAACACACGTGCAGCTAGTTCCTCATTTGTTATGAACGTGTGAAACAACTCTTTTGTGTTTTTTTTGCCATCCTAAGAAAAGGGGGTTTATGACTTGTTTACAAGGCGTCATGTAGAAAAAAACTTTGATCTCTTAAATGTTTATTACAGTGGGGGAAACCGTATTTTGCTCGTGCGTAATTGTGCGTAAAGATCAAAGTAACCAAATGGAACAGCAGTGAGCCATTTCTGCGTTTTCTAGGAATACATTGAGTTGGCTTTAAGAAATCTATTAAAAATAACCCACGTTTTAAGAAAAACGAGCGGCAAAGGGTAAACTATATCGCCTACCGAAACTCAACATTTCAAATGCACAAACAGTTCTTATGATATATTGTAACGTACACAACTATAATGAATTCACACTGTAAGCTGTATTCAGGGAGGCTTGTGTCAACCTGCTGTAAGTTATAGGCCTACACAGAAAAGTGTTTTATGGGAGAAAATGAACGAACTTGGTGAAAGTTACAGTAGGCTACCTAATCTTTTAAGCACCACATCAACGTATACCATTGCAGGAGGTCAGTCCAGTTGGAGTTCTTTAAACAAAAAAGGAGGTGATTATTCAGCTGATGTAAATCTGGCGACGTGTAGCAAGCGACACCCGTCTCTTTATCGAAGTAATTGGTTTTCACCTAAACACTGTGCCCATTATTCTAAATTAATGGATTCGTTTAGGCGCAGTTAACCTCCCATGGTGAGTGCACTTCCTCAGGAGATCAGCTCCAAGCTTATTCTATTCATATTCGTTACATTCTTCTACTATAACATGATACATCAGAGAGAAAAATATATACCACAACAACATAGTCACCGGTCAGTATGAAGCAAGCTTTTTCAAAGGCTGAAATGAGTTTATTTGAGCCT
The DNA here is from genome assembly GCA_023631565.1 of Gymnocephalus cernua. Taxonomy (NCBI): domain Eukaryota; kingdom Metazoa; phylum Chordata; class Actinopteri; order Perciformes; family Percidae; genus Gymnocephalus; species Gymnocephalus cernua. The sequence goes on along the minus strand of CM042436.1, from coordinate 25,084,726 downwards.
TTATTGCCAGACGTGGAGACAATGGGCTTGAATAAAATCTACAATCGGGTTCACACCTTGTTAACGCCGCCATTAGTCTCCCTTTACATTCGCTGATTGGTGATTTACATTTGCGACCAAATAGCATCTTTACTGCTGTTTACCAAGGCTTTGGGGGCATTGAAGAGTGAACGGGAGCATTTGATATAAAAAGTCGAGCTTCCAAGGCTCTGCAGTCACTCCAACTCCAAGTTGCTAGCCGGTTGTGTTCGAGGACACCGACGCACAAGGAATCTACTCAAACTTCAGAGATGTTGCTGTTTGTGATCAGCTTTGCCACTCTGTGCACCGCCGCTGCACGGCCTCCACTCAGCTATCTGGAGAATCATTTCACCGCCGACAATGAGTCAGAGGAAGTACGCTCAGCTGCCATCAAGAGACTTTTGGAAGTTTTTGGGATGGAGGACCCCCCTGCTATCCATCGACACAAACAGCCACCTCAGTACATGCTTGATCTGTACAACACGGTTGCTGATGTGGACGGTGTGACAAAGGATCCGTATCTTCTAGAGGGAAATACTGTGCGCAGCTTCTTTGACAAATGTAAGACTTGATTTGTACATGCATGCGTCTGCTACTGGCTACTGTAGACAATGCACTATAGATATTTGTTCTCGACTCTAATGATATCATTTCCATTGCAGTGCGCAGTGAACAGGTGGAGTTCAGGTTCAATTTGTCCACGGTGGCCAGAACTGAGAAGATTCTCACTGCAGAGCTCCATCTTTTCAAGCTGCAGCCTCTGGCACCACAGACATTCAACAGACACCATTTCTGCCAGGTATGTACCAATGGATAACATTATGTTAAATGTTAAAACAATAATGAACTACAGTGGATCCACCCAGATGTATCTCTCCCTTGGACATGACTGTAAGTCCCAATCTCTTCTGTTTTGGCCAGGTTAGTGTTTATCAGCTGCTTGACACCAGCAAAAACAACAAAACACAGGAGAAGAAGCTGCTATCTTCTCGACTCATCCCAGTTCACTCTACTGGTTGGGAAGTGTTCACCATTACACAAGCAGTAAGTATCCACTTCTCTTTGAGGCCTGCATTAACTTCAGGGTGTGAATTCTGAACATGTGTCTAAATCCTGGGGTTTTATTGACTAATGTGAACTTCTTTAATAAAGGTCCGATCCTGGATGATAGATGAAGGCAGTAACATGGGGCTCCAAGTGGTGGTTCGAACCCTAGGGGGAAGCCAGATGGATCGGAAACTGATCCGCTTTGCTTCAGGACGGAACCATCACCAGAGCAAACAGCCCATGTTGGTTCTCTTCACGGACGACGGCCGCCGCCGCTCTACTTCTCTTGAAAGCATAGGTGAGACTTTAATGTCATTTGATTGATCAGGTTATGGCACAGTGATAGTAAAACTACACACTTTGGTTATTGTTGTGGTCTTACTCCTGATGAGTAGGGGTGTAGTTAAGAATTATGGGGCCTAGGGGAACTCTGCCCCCCCCACAACCACACACACACACAATTATCTTCTCATCACTGTTACTCAATCTATGACAATAATTTATCTGTGCCCATCAACAATTCGAACAAATCTCTTTTCTTTTTCTAATAAAAAAACACTCTTTTCCCTCACCAGACCCAAACGATACCAGAGCCACTTCCAGCCTGCCCCAGGCCCCCATGTCAGGTCCCTCCTCCCGCAGCACCCGCTCCCTGGACTACAGCGAGGAAGAAGGGGTGTCGTTACCCTGCCAGCGCCTGCCTCTCTATGTCGACTTTGAGGAGATCGGCTGGTCAGGCTGGATTGTGTCTCCCCGGGGCTACAACGCTTACCACTGCAAAGGCTCCTGCCCCTTCCCTCTCGGTCAAAACATGAGGCCGACCAACCACGCCACTGTCCAGTCCATCATCAACGCTCTGAAGCTGATCAAAGGCATTGAGAAGCCGTGCTGCGTGCCCAACAATCTCTTCTCCATTAACTTGCTCTACTTCGATGATGCTGAAAATGTGGTGCTCAAACAGTATAATGACATGGTGGCTGGAAGCTGTGGATGCCACTGACATCAACTAGTCAATGGTGTAGGGCAGCACATATATTCATAAAAAATACAATGTAAATGGGGGTCATTTGCAACTAATGAGTAATGTGCGGAGTCCCATGTGTGACGTTGTAATATATGTAAATATCCATAAATTATAATATATGGCAGTGATGGAAGCGATGTCCTATGAAAGATGTAAATGTTTATATTTTGTTTTCTGTTATAAATTGTTACACAGTCAGAATAAATGGTGTAAGCAAAAGCTTTTATTTTTATTTGCAAAATAATCAAAAATGTGACATTATTTCAAGAAGGTCTAAACTGAAGTGTTATTACGAGAGATTAACAACATATTTATCTATCAAAATCAACATTTGGTTAAAGGAAAGGAAAAGATTTATCCTTCACAGTTCTTGCTAGAAAATATGTGTCCAATCCCAAAAAAAGGAATTAGAAGCATGCTTGCAGTCTTCTCCAATGATCCAGTTTTCTACCTATAATAATTAGATTCGAAAGAAATGTCACCGGCACATTTTAAACTAAATCAATCCTCAATCTCAGAAATCCTCCTTGCAGTTATGTTATGACTTTAAGTGACTTTGTATTTAAGGAGGAAAGACAACTACATGTCACCGTGGGTGACATGTAGTTGTCTTTGGAGAGTATTCTCCCCCAAAAGGTGAACTACAGAATTATATTTTTCCTAGATGCCTTGCTATTTTTTAATATCATTTCTCACAAAATGCTGCACATTTCTAGAGAGCAGCTGCAATTTCAGTCATTTTTGACTTGGGAACCTGTTCAGACAGGTGAAAGTCAATGATTGTGTATATTGAGACATGATCACAGCACAGCAGGCCCTTTACATAGATTCAGATCATTCTGAGTGGTCAAGACTATTGTTAAATAACACGGTTTTAATTTTCTTTAAACGGACAGATTTATTTGCGTGAAATATATATATATATATATGTTGTATTTTGAAAACGTTCCTGAAATTTATTCGATATATATGAGATTTTATTGGAACATCTCTGATGAGGAAGGCAGCAAAATCATTTCAAGTATGGTACATCAAGAAAAGCTTTAAGATTCCACCCCTTCCCTTATGCCATCAACTCAACTTTATTTATATAACATCTTTCATACAAATATGCAGCCCAAAGTGCTTCACACGGTCCCACCATATCTGTGAGATGGGATGCGTGTGGTAGAGTAGCGTATGACATAGAGCAGTGTTAGATTTAAGACCTTTTAATGCCACAAAGAATTCAATTTAATACCATGAAATAGAAACCAGTAGCAACGATATATCCCATTTTCTTGTACTTCCCAGCAGTACCTAACAATAATTCCCAATGATATAATTAATTAAATTGTCCCAAAATGACTCCTGGACCTGGATAAGAAGCAGAAAATGGATGGATGTATTAACCGACAAAAAAGAATTAATTAATTTAATTAATTCTATAAATCTAATAGTGCTGACTGAAACGCCTCCTGTGTGCACAATTACCAATCTAAACAATCCCACTTTTAGTTTAGAGGTGGGCAGCATCTCCTGACAGCCCTCAATCGGATACAAAAACATTTTATAACTAACATTAGACAGCAGGCAAGAGGAAATATTTAAGACTTTAAAACCCACATTTTACAACTCGCTTCCTACAATTTGTGTGGTTAAGGTTTTGTTAGGCAACTAAACACTTCGTTAAGGTAAGGGAATTGCAGATCATTAAGCAGACATGAACTCCGGTCTCCTGCATGAAAATTGGACTCACTACACATCCATTCAGCAACGCAACCACAACGATCACCCCACCATTGCTTTTTGCCTTGTTACATAGAGGGTGCTCTACTTCAAATTCATTCAAATGTTAATCATAAGGTGTACAATCATCCAGAATAGGTATGTAGTGTGGTGTACCACAGAAGTGTTATGGAACTGTCCCCAGGCTGAGACCCCCACTAATATAGAGTGCCCTGACAAAACTACTCCATGTGGGATTTAACATATAAGGCAATTTTATATAAAATCTTTCTTTGTGTCACTTAAACCACTTGTTGTTCTACCTAATGTCCTCCTTATTGTTCATGCTAAACACAACAGAGTGAGGTGAAGGTGGAATATATGCATTAGTAATGTTGTACTGGTGTACATCTGCTTTTCTAAATTATAAAAGGCAGGATAAAAGGAAAAGTTAGATTTTGGTACCTCAAGTCATAATTGTGGTGCTTTATCATGAATACTTTTCAAGTTTAGTTTAAGGTCAGATATGTAATACATGACTTAAAACTGAAAGGGAAATGTATTCAATAACTGGATAAATATCAAATAATGGAGTTCTCAGCTGAAATAAAGCTTGTCTCTCATCAAAAAGTCTGTTTGCCCACTACAAAACCCTGTCTCCAAAGAGTGTAACCTGAGCTGTGACCGAGGCGTTGGCCATAGAGTGGCACTAAAGGGGGGTTGATACCACTTGGCATGATGCTGGACGACAGCCCTTACTCATTGTCAAAGGGGCTGCTATTCACAATGGAGAAAACGATGAAATGCTGCCATTATAATGGGGACCAAAGGGACCGGTGGCAGCCTGACACCTGATCTCCTCTTTGGCTCTGGCTTCCTTTTGTCCCAGTATTTCATATCTGACATATCCACACACTCTAAAAAAAAAGCACTTGATGCTGGAGCAGCGATGGACCTGAAGCTTGGTGTTTACATGCTCAGACATGGGGAATAAACAGACCATCTTTACAGCACAGCAGCTAGATGCCTATCAGGTTGGTGTCAATCCTGTTTCTTTCTGAATGAGATGATTAGCCTCACTCACTTTAAATGGTGCTTCTCTTATCAATACAAACTACCGGCACTTAACAAAAGTAACACACTTGTCAGACTGCAAGTCACAACCTCCAAACTTGCTGTTCAGGAAAGTCTGTCTTTAGACATTTTACAGTCAACACTTCAGAGGCAATTCGTGGTCCTAAGTTAGTGACAGGATGCTAGAGTTAGTGACATATTTTAAATCAAGAGTTAGTGTTATTTCAATATGTTTTCTGTTTGTATATCAAACCAGTGGTGAAAGTTAACTAAGGACATTTACTCTACTTTGTTACCTTACTGTAGTACTGTACCTAAGTATTATTTTGAGGCACTTTATCAAAGTATTTCCATTTGATACTACTTTATACCTCTACCTCTTTCTTTTTTTTACCTCACTACATTCATTTCATAGCTTTAGTACTACTACTACTTTTTAGATTAAGATTTCACAAAACAATTATCTTAGAATAAAAAGTAGTAGAATATTATCTAAATGCCTACATGTTAAAGCATCAATAACTATGAACCAATAAGATAACATAACACTGACATGGGCCATTCTGCATAATGAGACACTTCTTGAGCAAAAATTGGAATGTATGACTTTTACTTTTTTTATAGTGTTGTATTGCTACTACTACTTCAATAAATATCGGAATACTACTTCTTCCAACTTGTATAAAACAAGTGATTTAGTACACTTGAACAGCTGCATCCAACTGCTCTTTGCAATAACTTCATGTTCCTGCCATAATATGATTGTGGTTATGATGTATTTACAGGACTGTACATATTTTACAAGAAAAGAAATTCTCAGGTGAGCAAATTATTTCACTGACATCAAGTCCATTGCTGGTGTGATGTGCATGACACAGCTGAATTTTCTTCTGTTCTGCACAATACCACACTGTAACTCTAAACTACAGTATCAGGAGGCCTGTCCTACTATGGGGAAGGCTGCCATTAAGAACACATGGTATTTAAAATCTTGCATTCAGAACTTTACTGTACTGAAACTCTTTCACTCTTTCAGTGTTGACCGAAAGAGAGAGAAATAGAGTTTGCATATCAATAGTAGTAGTTTTCTAGCTTAAATATTCTTAATTGCCACTCTAAATACACAACTATAGAAGATATCCTGTAATTTAATATTGAAAGTATTTTTTTTTTTAACCTTCCATAGACTTTTTGACCGCTATCGGGATTTGGCACCGCAACTCGTTCCCCTTGACTACACCAGCCGCCCAGATGTGAAGTTACCGTATGAGCTGATTGGCAGCATGCCAGAGCTAAAGGTAGACCCGCGGTCCCACACACACCATGCAGACCCGCTTTCTCCCTGTGTTTCCAATCTATAATTAATGGCCAACTAATCGACAGAATTCTTTGAAACGTTATATGTTACCCGATTCCTTTAAACTTTAAGAATGCTGGTGAGTCCCTCAGGGCACACTTGTTGGAAATGGGTCAATTGTATGCCTCTTTACACAATGACAGCAAGGTAAACAGGTGGTTTAACACGCTGGTCACTGGCGTGTCCTGAGAGAGGGATAGTTAAGACTATACTTTCCCCTCATAGTTATTCATTAAGTGTTAGAGCTTACTTGAGTTCTCATCAAGAGATATATAAATCGAACAAAAACACACCATCTTTGAGCACAGGAAAGCCAACAAGCACCAGTTCATAGTTCTGTATGCTTAACTGCACTGAATTGTTTTATCAGACTGCTCTAGAAGTACTGGTGTCCCCTCTGTCCAGGACAACCCATTTCGTCAGAGGATCGCTGAGGTTTTCTCTGAGGACGGAGAGGGAAATATGACACTGGACGACTTCTTGGACATGTTTTCAGTCCTGAGTGAGATGGCTCCGCGTGACCTCAAGGCCTACTATGCTTTCAAAATTTATGGTAAAATATCTGAAGAAGTGGTGCAATTTAAAAAATCATATCCCAGAGTTTTTATTTCCACAGATTCTTCTACTGTGTATGTAATAACAGTAATATTATTCACAATATGTAGAAAGGTGAGGTGGTAACACAAACTGAGCTTCAACATTTGATGACAGAAATGAGCATATTATTGCACCAAATAAGGACATATTTCACATTTTATATTATATATGTGCTATGAATATATATATACCAAAGGAATATATATATACAGTATATATATATATATATATACTGTATATTCCTTTGGTTTGTAATAAAGTCATTCACAGACAAAGAAATGTACAGTATGTTATCCTGGCTTTATGGTTATACTGTTAAACTCCAATGGCAGAAATCCAAATAGATTTATTTAGAATTAGGGCAGGGTAGTGCTGTGTAAAGTACTGCAAACACCAATCACAGATATAGTGCGTATGAATTTCTATTGAATTTAATCGGATGGGGTCAAACTGACATAATGCATTATTTTCTGTAAATGAATCAGTGAGGAAAACTAATAAAATTAGGAAGTCATAAAGTATAATGGTGATAAAACAATGTTAAGTATGTTTTTTCACTGTTAAAGAGGACCTCTCCAGGACCCCAAACAGAAGATTAGGGTACCATGTCACCAGTGTATAGAAGCACCCTGATACATAGGCCTTTACTATGAAGTATACATTTAATAACAGAAACATGGAAATATTTTAAATTTGAAATGTTGTACAAGCACATGAAAAGGAATGGTGAAGGGTTTTGGAGCTGTAAGCATGACGGATGGTGCACGGAATGTTATAAATGATTAACCAGCCCATTATAGAGGCAACAAGCTTGTCAAAAGCCCATTTTGTGCTCAGCACTAGTGTCCCCACTAATTAATAAACGCTGACAGATGAAGAAGTTACATACACATCGCCATTGTCATGGGTCAAGTAAATGTTTCATTAATGATTCAGACCAACAGAGGGGGAAAAAACAAGGAAGGTAGCATACTGTAAAAGCATAGTTATGTTATGATGAGCAAGACTGATGCTGTCCCATGGTCTAAGATAACCTGAAGTTACCTCTCTAATGAAGGACTGAGTATGTAGAGAATATGTAAGGCTTAACACATATGTGCCTTAAGTATATTCATCAAGATATTTGTTTATTAACATGATACTAACATTACAGTTTCCACCTTGACAATCATATAATAATGGGGAAAACTAAAATTTTATACATTTTTTATATGACAAGAAGTACTGGTTCAATACACTGAATAATGTCACAAAATATCAGCTGCAGGAATAAATATAAATGTGTTACCTAATTGTGAATTAGTTCAGAATATATGAAGGATATTTTTATGGGTGCACAATTGCTTGTTTTGTGCAGCCACTTAAACCCAAATATATTTAGTTTAACACCCACATTTGAGAAGCAGGAAGTAATACATCTGAGGTACTTTTGCTTGATTCTTTTTACTTGAATGATTAACTGATGATTAAAATAGTTGCTTGACTAAGTGTTTAGTCATCATTTCACCTCTATGTCCTTTTCCATTTTCTGCAAGATTTCAACAATGACGACTTTATCTGCAAGTCAGACCTTGAGAAGACACTGAACAAACTGACCCGTAACGAGCTGACAGAAGACGAGGTAAGGATGGTGTGTGAGAAGGTGATAGATGAGGCTGACCTGGACAACGATGGACGTCTGTCACTGGAGGACTTCCAGCACATGATTGTTCGAGCTCCAGACTTCCTCAGGTAGGCCAATGGTAACCATTTACCATAAGACTTAATGAAGGGTGACCCCACCTACATACAAGACACAAAAACACATTTTATATTTTATTATATATCAATGATTGTAATCTAATGTGCTTACCTCCTTTGCCTATCCTTACATTTGTTTTTAACCCTGACTTGTAATGAGGAAATCAAACGAGAGCTATTCTAATTTCTGTTCACAGCACCTTCCACATCAGGATATAAAGAAATGAAGCAATCGTTTGCATTTTTTTAATTTGAGTATCGCCTAAAGTGGACTTACAATACTGCAGAATGTCTGGAAAGTTGGGGAATCCTGACATCTTAACCAGAAAGCAACTATCAGTTTGGGAATAACTTTAATGTGAATAATTTTGTAAAAAGAAACATGATATTCATCAGAGATAAATCAGACTTTGACATTTAGCAACCAGAGTAAATTCTATGAGTAACTATGAATTGTCTTGTCTTTAATGGGACCATTACTGCAAACAGATTGGATTTGTATGAACCTTCCTATACATCTGTTGTACAACCATACTGAGCCCACTTCAGTTTTTACTTTTACGATCGCAGCTGCAGCAATAACACCAGTCATGACTGCAGGTCTATCATCATGTGGCGGCATCAACCGATCCATCATGACAAGGCTCATTAGTTATGACCATCAACAGTAGATTTGTGTTTTGTATATAAAGGGGTTCAGTTACACAGACTATGAAAGAAACAAATGCCAGAATATTCCAGAGGGTCATAGCGGGCCAATAACAGGAGGGCCATTTGTCATGACAGCAGACAAGCTCCATTGTGGGAGCACCGGGGTCAACTGACAGTATAGTTTTCCTGTGACAGCCAGCCAAAAAGAAAGACAGCCAATAGAAATAAAGTTTTATAACCTTATTTTATTAAATCAAAAGTACACGTATCTACAAATTGTAGATACATTTTCATATGGGTTTAGAAAGTACAGTACAATTTAAGTAGATCTCTTTTTTCAATGTGATATTTACAATGTTTTTTTTCCACTTCACTTTTTTCGAAATGTATTGTATTATTCTCCCTGTGTACTTCACAATGAATGGAATGAAAATATGGCTGTAAAAAGGGATGTACACTATATTAAAGGATATGATTTAAAAACGTATCATTTCAGCTGTAAATTATGTGGTTTGAGTCCCACAAAAGTCTGCTTCCTATGTTTCTGTTATGACTTAAAGCTACATTATTACACAAATGAGAAAACAGCACTATCTCCACATTTCAACATCCAGACTCTTCCTACCTAAACTTCCATCATGCTAAATTCCACTCCTATTGTAACAATGCCATTTCTACAAACAATTCTGTTTTTGGCTCAGTGGATGACACAAAACAAAAAAGCCCATACATTCAACTGTACAGGTCTACAAGTATGTCTGAAAATTACATTAGACAAATATGCACAGGTCCAAGATTCACAATGCATAGCTCACCTATGACAGAACTGAGTATTAGCGGTTAAGACAAATGGCCATGGTAATCATGAGGTACCAAATTATTTGATATTTAAAAAAAAAATAAAAGATGGATGCAGGCAAGAAAAGCAGATCCTCCCTCGATATTGTGCATATAGGAGTTTGATTTTCAGACTAGTAACAAATGTAGGAAGGAAACATGAGGAACAGTGGAAATAGATTGAGACTCAACATCAATGTTAAATAGTGGGTGGGTACACGTTTGGAATGCACAGGTCTAGTTCACTGTTGCTCGCAATCCTAATAAAATACTGATTCAAATTTGAATTCAGGTGGTCACCTTTGATGCATACTGTGCCTCTGGTGCCACCTAGCTGTCAAACTAAAGGGCCACAATCAAACAAACAAGAAATTGTACAAGAATACTAGTGGGAGCACCTTTCAGCTTTGGACAAGCCAGCTTTCATTGAAAAGCCAAAAAGATCACTTTTAAACTATAATTTGGCAGGGCAGTAACATAGAAACAGAGGCTGGCAAATTAGTTTTCCTTTTTATAAATATATATAAGTACATTAGGCAGGGTACAAAATTAGCACCATCCACTAGGCAAATACTGGTAAAAGATGTAAGTGGCTAACAAATGGTTATTGTGTGGCTGGTAAAATTTGAGCATTCACTAGCCATTTGGCCAGTGGACAAAACAAGTTAATTTTGCACCCTCACATTAGGGCAATGTTTTCAGTGAACTAATACCAGGACAGCAGATTACTAGCAGTGAAATAGCAAAGGAGATCAAGTCATTAATTATAAGTAGGTGTAGTAAAACATTTTTAGGAATTATACCCATTATATAACCAAGACTCAAAACATTTTTTAACTAAGTAATTGTATTGCAAAACTATCACTTGGCACAGACTACACACAAAACACGAGTTACTGGTAAAGTGCAAGGAGAGCTGCATGGATAGCAGGGGAAGGGGCTTACAGTGCGAAACTTCAAGAGTGACTTTAACTGCTGATCAAATAACCGGAGACGTCATTTAGCTTGACTGTGAATCAGAGCTGCTACAAAACCTTCAAAACTAGTTAAAAGGTAACACTTTAAAGTAATCTTTGGAGCTGAAACAATAAGTCAGAGAAAATAAATGGCAGACTATAGTGATGATTAATTGAAATCAACTTTCAAGCAAAAACACCAAACATTCGCAAGCTCCAGCTTCTTGAGGATTGCTGCTTTCGTTGCCTTATGCTGGTTTGGTTTTAGAATGGTTTGGGGTTTTGGACTTGGGTTACTTGGACAAAACGAGATATCTTAAGTCGTCAATTTTGGGCTTTAGGAAACTTTAACAGGCATTTTTCAATATTTTGACGTTTTATAGATGAAACAATTTATAGATCAATCAAGAAATTAAGTGGCAGAACAAATGATAATAAAAACAATTGTTAAATGCAGCCCTATCTAACAACACTGTACTCAATTTTGGAGAATTGTTTATATTATACAGCGTGCACATCCTGACACTTTCATTAATGGGTAACAACAACAATGTTCTGCTGATTATTTGACAGTAGAACTTTATCTAAAGAGACAGATCTGAATTGTATTTTTAGGTTTTGTGTTGCCAAACTGCACCTGAAAGTTATTGCCAAAAAAGGTTAAAAAGAGTTGGTGGCAGTGTGTAATGATCAAGGCAGGATGAAACACACATTATAAGTCACATCAAATGGTTGTCAAGGACTACATGCAAACCAAAGAGCAGAACTCAAATAGAAAACCTTTCAATCTAATTCCTCTCTGAAACTTGACTGCCTGATGCGTGATATGATTCTCAGCGGCTGAAATTAAAATGAAAGCGTGGGCAACTCTGTTCACTAGAATTCAAGCCGATCAGTCTCTGGTTGACCAGTAATCACTTAAAAAGGGAAAGGGCACTAATAAAATAGATCTAAATATCACATTTGTATTTGCAATCCCAAAACCTTTTTTTTTTGTCATCCTTGGTTGGGCTACCGGCTGCGTGAAATATGAGTGCGTAGTACAACGAGACTAACATCAGAAGAGCCTGTCTTTTGTGTGATAAGGAACATCTGGACAATGCTCCTAGTGGAGTCCTCTACCAGTCAAGCACTCGGACTCATGAAGACAACAGATCTCCTTAAAATGGAAGAGATGCACCATTGGAAGCTTTCAGAAGATGAGAGGAAAAGTCCTCTGCTTACTGGGAATATAATGGTTTGTGTGGACTGGGAGGACAGGCCATGGATGGGTAGAAATAAGGAAGGGGAAGGAAGTGCTAAGAGCAAGCACAGTCCATTTATGTCCAGCCAGCTGGCAGCCAGTATCGAAGGCCTCGTTGCTCAGAGTAGGCTACAGCGGAAGAAGCTTGTCTTTTTCTGAGGCTCTGAGATCTTGACTCCGTGACTGCTCCCCTGCGGCATGTTGCCCTCCTGCAAAATGACAAATAAACAGGTCACTGCTGTCATGTAGAACGGCTGGCTCAGTGGCTGCTCTCATATGCTTCATCAACTTTCTTTACAGAAATCCTCATGTACTAGCAGCAACCAGAGGCACACTGCTATTGATAGTGAAACAATGTTTTACATAATAAGATATCTAAGAGCTACTGACAAGTAAGTATCACATTTATCAATTTCTCACATTGCAAAAAATGAAATTATCAAAGAGTTCTCACCAATTTTGTGTCCATTTTTGATTTGATGTCTCTGGCGAGTGTCAAAAATGCCTGTAAACCAGAAGAAAAACACACATTGTCACAATGATGATGTATGATCGGTTAAGAATGTTATAATTCAAGGAAGAATGGCTACTTGCATTTTCCACGTTGATGTTGGCCTTTGCACTGGTCTCCATGAATTTTATCCCATACTCTAATGCGAGCTGAAAGTAAATCAGAGAAAATGAAATCATCTTACATTTTTACCAATTCTGTTGACAAAAAAAGAATTAATCTAATGTAATGTTGAGCCAATGTTATAATTTATTATCAAATATAACCCGATGACAATGTCATAATTTAACTTCAAATTTCTCACCTTCTCTCCTCTGTCTTTGGACACCTGCCGTTTGTCGTTGATGTCACACTTGTTGCCAAGGACCATCTTCTCAACATCAGATGATGCATGCTTGAATTTAATTTGAGAAATTAAGTACAAAGCTCTACATGTTGCCATTTGGATATTTTAAGAAGTAGCAAGCACATAAAAGAGGGTATATAATACGAGCCAGTAAATACCTCCTCTATGTTCCTTATCCAGTTCTTGATATTCTCAAAAGACTTCTCGTTGGTGATGTCGTAGACAAGCATGATGCCCTGTAAAGAACCAAATGTGTTCAGATTAACAGAGCTCATTAGCTGTGGCTTCCTAGGAAAGTGGATTTATGTTACATTTGTCTGACAATAGGTGAAGATACGCACCATTGCTCCTCTGTAGTAGGCTGTTGTGATTGTTCGGAAGCGCTCCTGTCCAGCTGTATCCCTAAAAAAAACACCCGAATCGTGACATCTCAGAAATGTAACAATAAATATGAAATGCCAACACTTTTGGATACATTATGTGGGAAAGTTTCCGTAAATGTCTTACTGCAGTTAAGCATGGGAGCTATGTATTAAGGTTAGTTTATCTTAAATGGACCTTTTTTCAAACAGAGAGATACACACATATTATATGTATGAGTTCAATGTAAAGATTGGCATTACATTAAATTTATTTTGCTATAAAACCCGTGATTTGGTAGCTGAAGACATAAACTACATAAAAGACTTTTAGGGTCGATAATTCACATTTTAAACCAAATATGGACAAAACACTGCCAGTGTGTCACAAGCCCTGCATTAAAGGAATTAATGTATGGTAAACTTACCATATCTGTAACTTTATCTTCTTGCCGTCAAGCTCTATTGTCCTGATTTTGAAATCAATGCCTGGAGGGATAAGGAAAGATCATGCATGTCAATCATAACGTTAGCTTGCTAGCTTAGTGTACCTGTCAAACATTGGTCGACATTGTTGGGTTACAGCCAAAAGATACTTGTGGACTGGAAACAAACGGGGCCTCGGCTTCATGTCATAGCATAGGGCAGCAATATGTGCATGAAAGAACAACGGCGCTTATCAGCTTAAATTGACCAGATACAGCATGCTACAAATCAGGTTTCCGGTGTCTAGACCAGAATGTAGACGGCACCTAACGGTAATGGCTAACGCTAACCGCAAAGGAGCCACCCGGCATGAATGTAGCTAGCTAATACAACACAAACATTTCTGCTCATACATTAGCCTCATAGAAAACACACGGGTAACAGTGTTTCCCCTTGCCATCTCTTATTAACGAGTTAGTTATATTTATGACATCCAAAAGAACAGCACACTATAAATGACAAAGAGAAACTACTTCCAGTCGTAAACGTAGCATGAGCAGCATTGCAGCAAGTAGACCAAGCCACTGAGACAGACCTTTGGCGTATGTAAACAGACAGAAAGACACAGTTTACATCACCAACACCGTACCTATAGTTGAGATAAACGTTGAGTTGAAGGCGTCTTCTGAAAACCTGAAGAGGACACAGGTCTTCCCGACACCGGAGTCCCCGATTAACAGTAATTTAAACAAATAGTCGTATGTCTTCGCCATACTTGATATTATTGCGGAAATCCCGCCCGGCGAAGCAGCTATTCTGAATATGCTGAAGTGTCGCCCCCTGCTGGTGTACTGTACTCCACTCCGTGGTCTGCACATAGACCTGCACGGTCTGCACAGTAATGCTTTAGAAGTAATGCTGCATTCACGTGTTCCTCGGATGGTCCCTTTCCCCGAGTTGGGAAGTAGTTCTTCCAAGTACCCCTCACTGCACTGTGCAATTCGGGGCTTCTCCGTTCTTATATATTATTATATTTATTTCACGTGAATTTTCCCAGTCAGGAACTTATTTTTCCGACATCACATAAATGCAGCATAACTATGTACATTATGACACTTTACTAGTGTCCTTCTCTTTCTGGACTGTTGATTCCTTCATGCAACCGAGACCATCAGACAGAAACGTCTTGACTTTTCCTCTTTCAAGGTTAAAGTTGCCTGTGATGGCTTTGGAAAAACCTGCCTGAGAAAGAACACTCATCTTACGGTATCATAAGCTTTTCTAATACACTTTGGCTCTAACTTTCTTTATCTCTATCTGTTTTATTGTTTGTAGGAGTTTCTTTACATCCTCTTGAGCACTGCAGGTTGAATCCAGTAAACCAGTTTGAATGTTGAGTTTAATTACAGCTCATCAAAGGAAGCCGCCCGCCGGATGAGTCAAGTTAAAGCGAGCTCTTCCTCTTTTTGAGTTGAGCAGGATGTTAATCAGCCTCAGACAAGAAATCACCGGCATGACACTGTGCCAAGAAATCCTCATTGGAAATCCCATCTGAAGAAGAAAGTCACACATTGTGTTGTTCCAGTAAAGTTGTTTATACACAATAAGCATGAGTTTATTCAGTAGTCACAGTGTTTTCTTGAATGCATAATCTAACCTGTGCTGGTTATCAAACATTCTGATAATTTGTGAAATCAAAATTCCTACCTGAAAAACACATCTGTTTCATATTGCCTGAATGTTTTTCTCACAATAGAAATGAGATTTACGTCTATTGTCATTCTTGATTAGTTTGGAGACAGAGGGACCTCAGGGCTTCGGATTCATTACCTGCTCTTAGTGTTTAGTGTGGATGGGGGGGGTATGGGTGGCGGGGGTTACTCTATCCGAGATGCTATCAGATGACGGAGTATTTACCTCCATTGGTGTTTTCTGTAATTAAAGAGTTGCTGTGACCACTAATCACTTCAACTGTTGTCCCCGGTAGCCTTTTATGACCTCCATCCTAGTCTACAATTTTAAGGTACTTGGACTTGAATATTGTGATTTATGCTACTTTTACACTTTTCAGAGGTAGCCTATATAGCCGATATTTTGCTTGTACTTACATTTATATGCAGCTATAGTTAGTAGTTACTGTGCAGACTAAGATTTTACTTGCAAAACATGTTCAAGTTATAAAATCTGATTCAATAACTAGATTGAAATGCTGCTTACACGATAATGCACATATTACTAATCCAATTATACAATAACACTACTTAGTTGCTATGGTTTAGTACTTATGACTCCTCAATTCCTTTTTCCGTGAAAACAGAAACCAAAAGAAAAAGAGTTGTCAATCATAATAGTTTTACTCTAATAGTCCACAAAACTGGTGGCTAACTTACGACTTTGAGGAAAACAATCTAACATTTAATTTAACATTAATCTTATGTGGTGATTCACGGTCATAGCAGAGCACACAGAAAAAAGCATGTAATGTACATGTTAGCACATGTAAATTTAAGGGTGAGCTTTTTCTGCTGTTGCTGTTAATGACTCTGGGTTGAAAATGCCTTAAGGACACACAAACATATGCAACACTATACATAAACACACACTCAACACAACACATAAAGCTCACTTTATCATCATGATCAGTTTTATTTGTGCTCAGTTTGGTCTACAACACAATTTCCAGCACCGAAACTGATTATCATATGGTCCCAAAACCATTTTAAAAAAAGCAAAAGAAACAAAAAGAACCATAAATATATAAAAGGGGTACGTGTTTAGGAATAATAGTGAAATTACAGAGAATGGATGGCATGTAGAAAATCTTTCACAAAAAAGAAATGTTTTTTTATTTGTTTGATCTTCATGGCATTTTACAAGCTATTGAGCTCCTGCAGTGTTTGGTCCAGGACTTGGTGCATTCCTACGTTTTGCTCTTTTTCTTTCGATAGGTTCTCTGCAATAAAAAGTAACAGCAGATATAAAATGCAATGGCTATATCATTGAACAGATTAATTGATCACGTAAATGAAATGGGTAAACTAATAAAATATGGTTTGAGTAGACATACCAAAAGAAACCCACTTCTGTACTTTTGATTATGGCCAATGCATAAAGAAACTATTGACATTACAGCAGCAGAGTGGTGAAAAGCAGGCTTAACTCAAATGACAGAAGACAGAGTAAAAGAGAAAAATATCTTTATTGAGCTTTTGTTTAACAGAAAAGGAGCAAGGGGCAGTGAGAACAAAGGGAGAAAAAAAGAGCTTCCAATCAGGCAAGGAGAGACAAAGGGGAAGTGACAGCTAAATGCAAGGTCTACATGGTGTTCATATCATTGAGGGCATGATCCAGCTCCTCGCTGATAGCCTTGTATTTCAGCTTCTGAGTGTACAGTTCGTCTGCAGGTCAAAGGGCAGAGACAGAGAGCAGGTGGAGGACAATGCAGAGTTGTGCAGACCAAGATGGGAAAGCAGGAGGAAAAAGAGAGAAATCAAACGATAAAGATTTGATCAAAGGTTGAGGAAAGAAAGTGTAGATTAAGGATTGAAAAGAAGGATTAAAATGAAGTGTACCTTCTAAGTCATCGATGGTCTTTTCCAGCTTAGCCACTGACCTCTCTGCGAATTCTGCACGGGTTTCCGCCTTTAAAAAGACAACATGTTAATCATCCCGACATATTCCCCTCAGACAATACTATGTAGCTTGAGCAGACACAAAACTTACCTCCTTAAGTCTGTCATTCAGGACTTTAATCTCTTCCTCATATTTGTCTTCTTTCTCAGAGTACTATAGAGAGAGAAAAGAAAATAATTTCAATGCCAAAACAATATCACAATGTTTTTATTTGTGAAAAAGAGTTATTCCACCTTTTCATGCTCAATATTGATATACATGTTACATGACATGTCTCTTTTTTAGAAAGTTAATTTTACGGTTTTGAAGCTCATAACATCCCCTACCTTATCAGACTGAGCCTCTAGCGACTTGAGGTTGTTGGTGACGTTCTTCAGCTCTTCTTCCAGGTCAGCACACTTACTGTACAAATAGAGAAAATGTTACAATTTCTGAATATGTTTGACAATGGTCTGTTATCTGGGTAACAACTGAATG
The DNA here is from genome assembly GCA_023631565.1 of Gymnocephalus cernua. Lineage (NCBI taxonomy): Eukaryota > Metazoa > Chordata > Actinopteri > Perciformes > Percidae > Gymnocephalus > Gymnocephalus cernua. The sequence goes on along the minus strand of CM042436.1, from coordinate 25,066,720 downwards.
ATGCCTGCAAGCTCGCATATAACTTGTTCAGTTTGAACTTACAGTTCTGCAATTTCTGCCCTCTCTTCTGCTCTCTCCAGCTCACCCTCAAGGATTACCAGTTTGCGGGCAACCTGACATTTAAAAAGATGGAAAATTCACAGTTGAGCAAAAACAAAAATGACATCTGAAAACCGAAAGTCAGCTGAAATGTGATCGCCGTGCACGTACCTCCTCGTATTTGCGGTCTGCCTCCTCAGCGATGTGTTTGGCTTCTTTGAGTTGCATTTCCTGGATCTCCATCTTCTCCTCGTCTTTCATGGCTCTGTTCTCAATCACCTTCATGCCTCTGATGATCAGAAAGACAGACAGCCTTTAGTTCAACATGACCACAAAGACACCACAAATTGCTACAGGCTGCTTCTGACTATATGTTTATTTTTTGTGGTTTCAGTCCCAGCATTATGTAGATGCTAGGACGCTTGTTTTTTGCTGGCATTCTCTCCATGAAAGGTACAAATGAGCTCATAGGTATTAGTGTCACTGGACATACCAAACATTGGTAAAACATAAGGTGCACAGTTCTGAGACGCTATATACATATATACAAAATAAAACGATAGATATGGTTTTATATAGTGTGATATGCAGTGTGGAGTAGTGATATTGCACAGTATACAGATATTGCACAGTAATGAAGTTGCACTGTGGTGTTTGAGGTTGCTGCTAAAATCAAACTTTTATTTAGGACTTCCTTATTCTATACTGTACATTTTGCATCTGTATATAGCTTTTGTTTAATTTTGATTTATTGTTTAGCCTTTTTATTTCCTTAGCTTTAATTTAATCTTGTTCATATCTTTATCTGATCCATTTATTGTGCAGTTAACGCCTAATTCCCCCCCCCCCCCCCCCCCTGGAAATCTCATTTTATCCTATCTTATATTTCCAGAACTAGCAGTTCTGCCACCGTTGTCCACTTTATATAACTAAAATGTGTCCGCCTTCTCTTCCCATGAGGCACTTCTTCACTGCTACCATCCTATCAAACAGGCACAGGCAATTTTGGGACCCTCAAAGCCATGAGATGATCATTTTCCAATCTTGTAGTTGATGGTATGTCGTCAATCTGTGGTTACTACATTATGACTGAGGTCTGTGTTGATTCTCACCTTTCACTCTCATCTGCAGCCTTCTCAGCCTCCTCCAGTTTCTGAAGGGCTGTGGCCAGTCTCTCCTGAGCGCGGTCCAACTCCTCCTCCACCAGCTGGATCCTGCGGTTCAAAGACGCCACATCGCCCTCCGCCTAACACACACACACACACACACACACACACACACACACACACACACACACACACACACACACACACACACACACACACACACACACACACAGAGAGTGAGAGAGAGAGACCACAGGTCAGCCAGGAAACAAGCTGCTGCAACAAGAGGAAGGATACTGTTGAGCCTGGCCAAAGCAGCACATTGTAAACTAGCTGTATAGGTTATATTGGTTGTGAGCACTGCAGTTGCAAGGTGTAATAAGTTTATGTATATGTATTTCTTGCAGTCAAATGGGCTGAATATTATGAGCCATTTATGGATAGTTATTTAAATCAGTCTATTTATTCTCTGGAACCCATTAAATACTCTCTGAGCATGCATATATCCCTGTTTTTTTTCTTTTTTTTTTCCTTCTGTGCAATAGGCTACATCAGATTTCTTCCATGTAATCAATTTCACTCTTAACAAGCACGATGAGTTCTGGACTTTGCAGCTTGACCAGCTACTTTGAAAACTGCTGACACAGAATAACAGTGGCAGACTTAACCCTGACATATCTGAAGTGGTACAGCTGGCCTGACGTTTGTAATGTTTGTAATGTAAACCCATGTATGTTTTTTTTTTTGGGGGGGGGGGGGGGGGGCGCAACAGATTGGTTCTTCTGGGCCCGTTTCCTGTGGGACTGATATCACAGATAACCACGTCTGCTCTCCTCTTCCTGTGTAGAGGCTGACGAGGAGGAGGAAGGACTCAGCTCTTAATTTCAGATATGTGTCATGTGTTATTCACACAAAAAGCTCAAAGGGCAAGCAGAACAAAGACTACTGGGTGCTTGGCAAAACAGGAAAACAATTTTCCAAGTGTCTTTGACATACATTGGGAAAGATCTACGCTTTTAAAATGTTATAAGCCTGCCACGCCTTAATACTTGAACAATCACGTTGCTGGTTAATGTAATACTGAGGGCTCTCGTTGCATTTGTAGGTGTGTGAGACGATCTAGTGCGGGTTTATGTTAGATAACGCAGCCGAACAAAAGTCTGAGAAGGAATGTCGTTACAATGGTGCCCCAACTTTCCAAAAACGACCACATTTCACATATTACAAGATAATAACAAATCTACTATTGGGATTCGCAGGGAAAGTTTGAAATTCTTACAGGGGCGTTGTGAGTATGCTTATCGCTACCTGCAGACAGACACTGACAGTTTGCGTGTCATTTCTTTACAATTTGCAATACAGATGCTTAACAGGTAGGCAATGTAAGCAGTAGAGTTAAAGTAAAATGCGACTGAAGTTGAATAAATGATTCATCTCACTTTGTCGCGCAGTTCCCGTTCAGTGTCCAACTCCCTTTGTACTGCCAGTGCACGATCTTCTGCCTCATCAACATGTAGCTGGAGAGTTTGGATTTTCTTCTTTACCGTCTCCATAGTCTCGATTACTTTGTTTTCTCAAAAAAGCTAAGAAGGAGCCCAACAAAAATCTAGCTAGCGGTCTAGATCGATTCACTGTATCCTTAAAACGTTAATGAGGAAAACTTTTTTTCCCAGGCAGGAAGTCAGGGACGTGCGGGGTTGGAATGAGAGAAAAAAAAATGGCTGGGAGTTTTCAGGAAATTTATGGCGAGATCGTCCAATCGTGTGAGGAAGACTGTCTCAGATGACATCACAGGATTTAGGAGGGGAAGGCACTGCTCTTTTTCTCCACAAAAGAGGCGTGTGAGACTTTCTATTGTGGACTTATATGGCAAATGTAAGGTGTTGCCTAAGTCGCATTGTTCTCTCTCATTAGGAGGAGGGCATAGAGATCAAGAGAACGGTTGCCTCATCTGATTTATCAGTCTGATTCAGATATGTGAATCATCGGCTATCTAATGCGAATCATAACATAGGCTATAACTGGAAATGGTTGTGTGAGGGAAAAAAAGAGAAGAAACATAAAAGTTTGAGCGTGTGAAGGAGAGAGGCAAGTTGTTAAATGTGTAGAAATCAAAGGTCCAAAGGAAGGAGGGAGGGCCAATGGTGAGGTGGGGCGGTAATAATCCTCTTCAACAGGGGTTGTTGACCTGCAGCACATGGAATGTAAATTGATTTGGTTGCAGACATGACCTGCAGCCATCGGGTGGCGACACTTTCCTTCAGCGCCCCCTTCCTCCTCCTCTCTTCCTCCTCCTCCTCCTCCTTTTTCAGAGCAGAGCTCGGGTTTATTTTCTCTGACTGTGCTTGTATCACATTTGAAAGTCCCTCAGCGTGAAACACAAGAAGACAGACCTACAAAAAGCAGATGTGTGGGTATTTGAGAGAAACTTTGACCTTTAACCTTTGGGGTCTTATCTGCTTTCACTGGTAGTTTTAGACAAGCATTTTATCAATCAATATCGTTCGATATCAATAATCGTTTTAATAATTCTTTTCAACCAAAATGCAAAACATTCACTTGTTCCAGCTTCTCACTTGTGAGAATTTGCTGCTTTAAAAATGTCTTATGGAATAGTAAACTGAATATCTTTGAGTTTTGTTCTGCTGGTCATAAAACATATGTCATGTTGGGCTTTAGGAAGTTTTGACATTTTCTAGACCACACAAGATAATAATAATCGAGAAAATAATCACTAGATTAATGGATAATCAAAATAAATGTTAGTTGCAGCCCCCTGTAATTAAACGTGTTTACGACAACACAGAGTTGTGTTACTCCCAGATAATGCATCTTGATAAAAATATGAAAAACTTGACAGTAAAAGAAGATAATTATCATGCGTCACTGGTAAAACCACATTAGAAAAGTATTTCTGGTAAGTTGAGTCTGTTTGTCCCCTTTTCTTTTTTGCAGAACCCTGTGCTTTAGATCAAAGATAACATTTAATCAGATATCAGGTAGCTGAAATGTTACGTAAAAGAAACATCATAAATGAAATAGTTGCTCTGGTGTATGGTCATTGTTGTCGATATGTACTGTAAGGCCAGTTAGAGCAGAGTGTAATATCTCCGCCCCATGAAAAGGCCAGAGCGTTGATTTCATTAGACACTGCAGTATGGGGTTCTCTGTTTGCTTAAGCTGCATTCCTGGGATTCCTGGTCAGCTACTCAGGCTGGCCTAGTTTTGTATGTGCTCGAGAAATGGCTACATTACAGACCTCACAAAGACACCAATCAGTAATTCTTAACACTATGGATTACAGGATACAAGTTAGTCATTTCAGGATTCATTTCAGGGTTGTTAGTTGCCTTATATGTTGAGGGTGGTGGGTAACAGATTGAAAGAAGGAGTTTAGTGTAAATTGTTTACAACATACATACTACAGTACCTGCCTGTGTTTAGTACACAAAAAGGGATTTTCAAATGCAATTCTCACATGGCAAACCTTTGACATGAAGGTTGATTTTCCTTTGTTTTGTTCAAATCAAAGGACTTAAAGATTGTTCCCTTAGTTTCCATTATTACAACTAGACAAATCATTTTAAAAGTAGGTTTTGATTATTATATTTTCTGAATGTCAGTGGTTTAATCACTCTGGCACTATGTTGCATCACTCTAGAAACAACCAAACAAGGCGAGTCCAGGCATGGCCTTTTCTGGGAGTGTAAGCAGTAGAAGCACTGAGTGTATAAAACACTTAATTTCATGCCTTTTTAAACCAATTTTCATAGAAAAGAACATCAGTCTGCAAAAACTGAATGTGTCTCTATCCCTGGTCTTTTTTCAATCATGGAGTGATGTTTAGGTTACTTCATCTGAAAGAATGGTAATCAATATGTTATAAAACTGAAACTGAGAAGTTGTGGTGTTCCACTGTAATGTGGATAATGTGTTTCAGATGTGGTCAACTCACATCTGCGGCCTTCTTCTCCGACAGTTCCAGTTTCTCCTGAGCATCCTTCAGGGCCTCCGAGTACTTGTCAAGCTCATCCTCTGTTCCCTTCAGTTTCTTCTGCAGACCGAGCAGCTCATCCTCCAGCTGAAAGAAGGCAAATGTGACAGAGATTTAGGAAGGCATACCAAGTAAGTATGAATTAAAAACACTGCATGGAAAAATCCAGCATTATTTTTGATACAATGATGGCTGGGTTTTAGAATAAAAACTGCACTTAAGTAGACTGGGTCAAAACCCAGAAGCGCTCAGATGTAGGGACATGACTACCAACCTAAGTTAGATGTCTCTACAGCCATGCTAGCGGCTCTAAGGCTATGTTAGGTACTAAAGTGCTTTGAGCTAAATGCTAATATCCGCATTCTAACTTACTTACAAGGATGATGATAACATGCTGATGTCTATAGGTATGATGTTTACCATGTTCACTATCTAAGTTTAATGTGTTATCTTGCTAAGATTTGCTTATCAGCTTTAAACACCAAGTACAGCGGAGGCTGATGGGAATCAGTTACAGATATTTAGTCATAAACCAAAGTATTGGACAAATTGGCGCTAGATGTAAAGTCAGACAATCGGCAATACAATTCATTCTCAGAGGACATGAATGTCTAAAAAACAATTTCATGGCAACCCATCTGATAATTGTTTGAATATTTAATTTTGGACCAAAGTGTATCTATAATCTACAGAACTTGTTGTCAAAGGTTTTCATCACGTCTATTTCTGCAGTAGAAAGCAGATCCAGGGTACACCCTTTGTTTTAAAGTGTGTGGATCATCAAGAGTAACCCGAGACATTGCTTCTGAAAAGACACTTTGCTGCTGAATTTTTTAAATTCTTTTGTAATTTGGGTGAGTCGATCCTTTGATTGCTGCAGGAGACGGTTGTCTGTAATGCATGTTAAGATTGACTATTAGTTTTGTGTATTTTCAGCGCTTTGCGTCAGCCTGACTGCACTCTGATGTCCGTCCTATCGTGCCAAGAATAGCAAAGAAAGCATCTCTTAGCACTGCTTGAATCAGTGCCATCCAAACAAACTAAAGAGCTCTGCATAATCTTCTAGGATTTCATGCTGACTGTTCCTTGACATGGAAGACATGCTGGGGGTCCATATGTGCAGTGCCAGTGACAACTGCCACTGCTTGTGCTCTCTCAGGGTTTGATTAGAAACCAGAGAGAAGATTCTTTCCACTAGCTTTAATGTAGATTTGGCTTCATCCGTGCCTCTCCAACTCCCTGCTCTCTAACATTCCTGTCGCACTTTCATGATGACGACGCCACCTCCCACTGTGCAATAATTGCCTCCATTTACAAGCCTCAAATATCATATTACATCTCCAGATTCTACTTTGCTTGTATCAAGTGGTACAAGTACGCTATCATTAAGACAGCCTTTGAAATAACAAACTGCCTAGGGCCCTGGCACTGCAGCGCCAAATATGGATGTGCAGATATGTGAAATGTGGCTGTTTCTTGTTGATATGTTACAGACATAATTCAGATAAGGATGCTGAGTAATGCAGTGCTCTCCTGATGAAGAATCAAAGCAACAGCTGCTATAAAATGGGTTGTTTTAACTCCTGCAGCACCACTTCTGGTAGCTTCAAGTAATCCCTTTGCTTCAGTGTGGATAATTTGTCCAACAGTCGTCACTCTGCCATTCTTGTTGCAGTTGCCCTGTGGGCATTCTCCACCTTCTCCTGACCACCAAAAGACAAGGCCCAGGGGCTCAGCATCAGCTGCTCTCTGTTATTCAGCATTTGGTGCTTTGGGAAATACTGGACATTTTATGTTGAGCCCCTCTGCGCAAGTGGTTTAGTATTTATTTATTTATTTATTTTAGACCAGATTGTCATTGTAATTTAAAAAAAAAATAATAACAAATTAATCACTTTGGTCTGTTTTCACAAAACAGACCAAAGTACTTAAATAAAATCTAGTTTATCAGTCCCAGTCACTCAAAAACTTAATTTCAATATACATAAACAGAAACTATTTCCAACTTTGTTCTGAAGGGAGCAACTAGATGTTACAATACACACTCTAGATAGGGCTGTGTAATATGATTAAAATGAATATCACAACATTATTAAGAATACTTTTTATATTACTTTTTATACTTTTATATATACACACATAATCATAAAAAATTAATCCATACATCACACAAAACCTATACACGTACTTTTGTTACTTTTTAATTAAAGTTTACTTAGATACGTTAATTCAGAGAATTATAACTATCTTGTTGCAGCAGCTCTCTATACTATACATCTTTTCTTGTACTTCTTTTTTCAATTTTCCTGTGTGGGATCATTAAAGTTAAACTTATGTATATATGAAAGTCAATCTATGATCATACTGAATTATTTTCTAGCTAACCCTAGATTCAGTTAAAAAAAATCAGTGTTATACAGTCCATCACTTCCATCCTGTGTTCCCATTAAAACCATCAGACTTGTCTCACCAGCTTGCATTTATCCTCGGCTGCCTTCTTGTCGGACTCTGCCTGTTCTGCCCTGTCGATGGCGTTCTCCTTGTCCAACTTCAGCATCTGCATCTTCTTCTTGATGGCCTCCATGGTGACAGTTGGGTCTCAGTGTCTCGCAGGCTTTGGAGGAAAAAAATTATTTCTTTAGTTGAAAAGCTGTTGCAGATGTTCAGGGGAAGACACCCTCACAAGGTTGACGGGGAGAGCAACCAGCAGATGCAGAGAGGAGGAGAGACAGAGGGAGCTCAGAGCGAGTGAGCAGAGAGGAGGATGCAAACTGAGAGTCGGTGGAGCTCTATGTGATTTAAACTTGACTGGAGGTTTGGAGACAGCCCCAGTCTCTAGTGACAGCCCTTTTCCCACCGTTTACCCCTTCCGCCACTAATAGCGTTGGCTACTCTAGAACTGCTCCCCTCCCTAATCATAACTTCACCTCTTGAGGCTCTTTGTGCCAACGACATGGTGTAGATCTCCTATCTCCTTATTTGGATCATGGCCTTTTTGTTTTGAACACAACAGGAGAGGGATAGCATATAAGAGGAACGATCCAGAACTCAGAAATCTAAAGGATATTGTTCACATTAGTAATATGAGTTACTGAAGGTTCATTTTTTTTCCACTTTGGGCTGCATATCTATATCCCTGTGTTCTTACTCAGGAATTTTCAAATTGATGGTAATACCAGAGTTGGTTAGAAAGGACATAGCTTTCATACTGCTGAATGAAAAGGGGCTGTTGGAAAATGATCCAGCCAAAGAAAATTTAGAGAAAGAGCTGTCTGCATGTGATCTACACCAGGCAGCTGGAGCGCTGCAGTTGAGCGACACAGGCATAAACCATAAGTCTTCTGCAATTAAGATCCTCTTAATTACTATTGGTCTGGTCCTTTTTTAGATCTGTTTTCTGTTATTTGTAAAGCGCACAATATAAAAAAGCATATTTGACTAGTGGATACAACTTGTGTTACTGCAGCAGGAATTTCATGTTATGCACCTATGAGATATTTAGAAAATGGAGCTGCATTTGTCTGTGTGTGTGCTGATGACATCACTACATGGACCTGTCTGCTTGCTTTCAACTCTTCTGTGCCAGCTGCCCTGGCTAAAAATAAAGATTACAAGGAAAGTCAAAGAACAGTGAGTCCAGTGGACATTTACGTGACATCTGAAGATAAACTCTGACACATGCATCTTTTGTTTTTCATGTTGCATTGCCACTTTTGCAGTGTGTATCCCCTTATATTTGATGTTATTCCTTATGTTACATTGTCCTGCTTGTGGTCAAAGGCCACTGTCCAGGAAGAGTGTCAATATGCTCCTCAAATCTTGAGTTTTGAGGAGCATATTGTTGCTGTCCAGTGAAATTAATGTTCATTTTTGTGTTGAGAAAATTCACCTAAACCAAAAAAGAAAACATTGATTTTATAAAAAAGAATGCATTGTTGCAAAGCTATAAGCAGTGCTGTTTTTCTTAGTTTCTGAAAAGTTGCCATTTTGGAGATTTATGATGGTTTTCACAGGATAGGCATGTAGGATTGGCTGAGGCATTTAGTGTTAGGTTAGGGCCAGTTCTGTCTCATATCACATCCATAAGTATGTAAAGAACTGTGTGTTAGCCAATGTGTAACTGAAATCTGTCAAATTGAAGCCAGCAGATACATAGATCCACAAATATTTTCTCTTTGAGAGTTAGAGACTCTAAGTGGACTAATATAATTCTTTTTAGCAGGGGAGGCAAACTGCAGCCATTTTTGGCCCAAGTTTATGAAAGTGGTGGCAGTTTAATAGCTTTAAATCGGGTTAACACAAGCTTATATCATGACATGACTGTGTGCCTTATTTGGTCTGTCAGGATGCTGGCTGCACACAATGTTATGATAATAGATTGCTCAGATACAATTCTGACAATTTAATGTAGGAAATATTGATTTTGGAAGCGTTTAGCTTTTAATAAAATTCTTTTCAGGTTATATAGTGAGCAGAAAAGAGGTTTGGAGCCAAACCAGAAGAGGAGAACAGAGAGGGAGAAAGAGAGAGGAGGTGAGGGAGCGATAAATAGAGACAGAGTGAATCAGATGCAGAGTAAGAGAAATCAGAACCCTCCCACAGGAAACCGAGCAAAACTCCTCTTGTCCTTGTATGGTAAAAACTCCCCCAAAAGCCACAGGATCGCCTTGGGAGTAGAGTCGAAGTCCTGCTAAGTATAAACTACAAAGCCATGGGAATGGTGGAACAGATTAGAGTGTACAGTATATGAATGCTGCCATGAAGAATACAAACTAGTACAGTTTTAGCAGCCTTGACTGCTTGATGTCATGCAACGAATATGTGGACACATACAGTTCTATGTTAAATGTTGCCACTGTATGATCACTTTTATACACTGAAAACATATATATTACAGTATAAAGGGACACTAATGAGCATCTAATATTCTTAAAGTGTGCTGTGGCAACACCTGCACATGTGACTTATTTAGGCTGTATAACACCTGCGTGATGCACTGACTCATAGTGTATTGAGAGACAAGCCCATTCCGCAACAAAAGTAAACATGTCAGCCCTGTTCAGCTCTGAGGCTTCTGTACAAACATGTTCATTAACTACGCAACTACATCCAGTGAGTGTATGGAAGCAGGCTGATGGAAGTGCTTGAGGGAATTGGCAATCTGTTATATTTGGCTCTGTAACTCAGTAACGTTGTATCTATGACTTCTGACTTCTGACAATGTCTAGACTCTTTCTTACCAGCAATGGGGATCAGAGATCTGTCACTTTGATGAGGCACAGTTGTCTCACACAAGCCCGGTGCTGAAAGGCTTTTCACACCAAAGATGGGGGGGGGGGGGCGGGGGGGAACTTGGATGGTAGTCCTTTTTTTCTGTCTCTGCTTCAATTTCCTCTATATTTAACTTTATCAAATGTCAATACAGAATTTTCACTGTGTATCTTCCAAAACTACCCAGCTGTTCGTTCACACATCACATGTTGTTATCTCTTTGCTATCCTTTATCACTTCACATCTCTATCAGAGGTGAAAAGTACCATCTGTTTGGGTTAGCATACTTGAGCAGGCTTTTAGACCAAAGTTATTTTAATGTTAAGCCTGTACTACCTCAATAATTACTCCAGTGGCTTTGTTTATTATTATACACTGACATATTAATAAGTGGTATATTTTTAGATATATGAAGCAGCAATGCTTCTACTAATGTTTCAGGAGTCATTTCACCTCTGATGAAGTCAGTGTTTGTTGCTTGGCTGCCTTTTAAGATTTGCACATCAGCAGTTATAGTCGGTGAGATGATTAAGTTCATTAAGTTTCAGTATAAAGTTAGGACGTGGGTCACACCAGCACTTACTGGAGAATGGCACAAACTGAGTGCAGTTGAATGACAATCTGAGTTCAACTTTAGTGAGGTTAGACACATATTGGCACCATTGTAATGGAAAGACAATGTTTGGCTGATTATGCAAGATTTACCACCTACCACCCAACTATCTACTTGATGGCCAAATGATGTGGAAATGCTTATCGATGTACTTTTGTGTTCTTGTTGGATATATTTATTGTTTTTTTTTCTTCATATTTTGCACAATAGATAAGGACACAAAAGCAACAACAAAAAAACACAGAAAACATTAAGAAAAAACAACATCAAACAAAAAAACACAATGTATATAGTTTCTTTTGTCATACGCTACATTTCTTCATCGTCGGTTGGGTAACTTGGTTTTCCAGGTAGTGCATAAAGAATGTCTGTTCGTGGCCTTTCATATGTCAGTTTTTCCATGGCTAGGCAGATTGAGAGGCTATTCAGCCATTGATTAATAGTTGGTGCTTCAGATTCTTTCCATTGAAGAGTAATACAATATTTATCCTGGATACAAAGATGGAGCAGTTTACCTCAGATTTTGATAGTTTCATATCATCAGGAAAAAGACCCAAGATGCAAAGACGTGGGCAGAGAGGTTAAGTAAATACAATGTATCAATGTCTCCTCCACCGAGCCACAAGTGTCTGGATTATTTTCATTAAATCTGTGTAAAAAGACTTTTGTGTTCTTGTGGTCTAGGGCTGTTTTTCACAGTATGGGCTATGTCGTTTAGTTTCAATTAATGCCAATTCATACAGCATATAATATGAGACAATAGTGTGCTACCAACTTTGTGGAAACAGTTTGCTTTGCAGTTGAAAATGGTGCTATCTTATGGTGATCATCATGTGGCAAGAGTGGTTTTCCCTAAAAACTGGAAAAGATCAACCATTTGTCCAGTAGAGAGCGCTACAGGATGAAAACAAGGTTGATACACAAAAAGAGGCAGGTTGCTGTAACAACTCAGACACCGTGGAAGCTTTAAACATTGTTTGCAATTTCTAAAGAGAATGTTTGCATGGAAGAAATGCAAACCAGGGATTTATAGTTGTCTTGGTCAAATTGAACCACTACACACACACTTTGTCGCAAAAGATAGAATAAGGACAATTTAAAATACAATAATATTGTTAGCAGCAATATTATACATGTGAAACTGAATATGGGCATTTAGATAAGTCTCTCAAGGATTTCATCCCATGCTTCCATGTCTACAGAAATGGGATGAGACTAAAACATGGAAACAGGTGAGTGGACTGTTGTCATGTTGCTTCCATCAGAAACCCACCTTGAGTTACCACACAGGGCAAAGGCAATTTTAACATTCACATGATTTAACATGATGCACAGTCAACATTTTATTTGATTTTTATGCCTAGCCTATATATTAAAATAGTAGTTATTTACCACATCCATTCATAAAGAAATCTATCAATTATTACATTTTCATGGGAAAACACACTTATCTGTCATACTCATTAACTTCATATTTACAATTTATGGTCATAACCACGGACTGAATAAAATAGGTCATTCCCTAGTTTTATATACAGCGATGCTCCAGAGTGAGGTCCATTCCTCACTCTGGAGCACTACATCCTCCTGTTCCACAGGGGGCGCTCGTTAGATGCATGGATGGAGTGACAAAAAGGGAAGGGTGGCTTTCCTCTTTACAGTATTATGAATGAAAGTCTGTTCTTTGATTTTTAGCCCTGAAGTAGTTAATACCAAACATTATCAATAAGCAGCTGAAAAGGAGCTGAACTAAGCTCGTATAAATTAGTTCAAGATGTCTGCGAGTGCAGTGTATGTCTTGGATTTAAAAGGAAAGGTAAGATAACGGGACAGCCTGCTAAATTGCTAAACTGACGTTAGCCTAGCTAGTAGCTTTGCTAACACATTCTTCGTTGACAGATTATGATGCGGCTTAATCTGCAGCAGGCTAGCTAATGCATTTGCATACGTTGATAATCTGTGTTAAGGTTTGGGCCTTTACATTAAGACCGTAAAGTGCATCCAAACAAGGAGGTCGGTTTCATATGATGTTTAAACTCAGAAATATTAGGCCACGTAACGATAAGAAAACAAACAGGTGACCAGCTGCTAGCAGCAGGCAATGTCAAACGGTTGCCAAAACTCCCTTCAAAATTATACAGTTTCACGCCTCCTTTCTTATATGCAAGGCATTACATACATTGCATTACTTACCTATTAACATATTTTCAACCTTACCGTCTTTTGGTAAATTCGGGGTAAAAGTTATTCAGTGACATGCATTTCATTCCAGAAGAATCAAGTCTAACATCTGGTTGTTGCAGCCACCCACAGCTCTGTTTTAGTGGAGTAAAACAGTTAAAGTAGCATGTGCATCATAGACAAGGCACCTACCTAGTTTTTATAGTCTGTGGCAGCTACTTGCAGTGAACGTTTTACAAAAAAATGTTTCAAGCAATGTTGTAAAGGTGTTTGTAGATTTAAATGTCTGATTTGTCCATCTAATTTAGTTTGTACACAAAATATATCAGGCCAAAACGTATCTCATGATGGATGACTAAAGAACATATAAATGAATCAACACATGAAATATATTTTTTTTGGCTAACTTTACACATTGGTAACTGACCACCAGCATTTTAATAACTATTTCATTACTATATATTCATGATATTCATCAGGTTTTCAACATTACCAGCTGTGCTGCAGCTGATAATGCTAGCTGCACAAATACTGTCTTTCCCTTTCAGGTCCTGGTGTGCCGAAATTACCGGGGGGATGTGGACATGTCTGAGATTGAGCACTTCATGACCCTTCTGATGGACAAAGAGGAGGAGGGGACTCTCTCTCCAATCCTGGCCCATGGGGGAGTCCGTTTTATGTGGATCAAACACAATAACCTCTACTGTATCCTTATTGTTCACTGCATTGTGTTTTTACCCACACAACTTGTCAACACTATTATTATTATATTTCTTTTGTTCTACGTGGATTTACAACTCCTGGAGCTTAAATTCTTAACACACATCACATCAGTGGTCGCAACATCCAAGAAAAATGCTAGCGTCTCGCTGGTCTTCTCCTTCTTGTACAAAATTGTCCAGGTAGGAATGAATGCTTTATAAGCTTTCATCTATAGCAGGTTAACTCCATTAAAAACACTAACAAGTCAATGGTTGGGTGGTGGGTGATGGCACAGTGGATGTGACACATGCCTTTGGTGTGGGAGATCTAGGTTCAATTCCCACTGCGATACATCAACCAATGTGTCCCTGAGCAAGACACTTAACCCCTAGTTGCTCCAGAAGCGTACGCCCTCTCATGTATAGCAATTGTAAGTTGCTTTGGATAAAAGCGTCAGCTAAATGACATGTGATGTAATGTAATGTACTGGACTGGTTAATAAAACTACATTTGTGTCCCTAAGGTTTTTTCAGAGTATTTCAAAGAATTGGAGGAAGAGAGCATTAGAGATAACTTTGTCATCATATACGAGCTGATGGATGAGCTGATGGACTTCGGCTATCCTCAGACCACCGACAGCAAAATTCTGCAGGAGTAAGTATCCTCTTTGCCATAGTCTCACTGCAATTAACTTATATTTATTAGAGATGCAGCTAATGAATACTGCCATTGTTGATTCATCTTTGGATCTTGTTTTGATTGCTGTTTTGTCTATTAAATGACAAACAAAAAAAATGACATGTTTATTAGTCTCTCCCCGGGTCCAAATTTATGTCTGACGTGTGATCAAAAAACCCACATTTATTCAGTTAACAATTATTTAAATAAAAAAAAGCTGAAATTATAACAGTTGAGAAGCTTAAATGTTTTTAATGGTATTTTTTCACCTGATAATCAACTTTGTCGATTTGATTAAATTGTCTTGTCTGTCTGATTATCTGTTAATCAGCTATTTCTTTGACCGCTAATTTTCATGATGACGTTTCCTCGTGTTTTTACCAATCTGTGTATCACACCCTGTTAAACCAGTTATTTGATGTAAAGTGTTATGCACTGATTGTTGTGTAGCCGTTAAATCAGGTTTTACAGATGGCTTTTTTCAGCTTTGTGGTATTATTTTGTCATTTCTAGATCTGAAAGGCAAAAAAAGCTTACTGTCATGTACATGTAGCAAGCTAACGTGTGGATTTCCCCCAAGTGTTCTGAGTACAGTAATAAGTCAGACAATCCTCTGTTTTTAGTAACCATGAGACTGAGAGTCTATGTTCTTCTTTGATGCGTTCTGGTAACTCACCTCTGCAGACAGTTCATTTCCCCTTTTCTTTATTTTGCCTCAGTGTTTACATATTTGTGTCTCAGATACATAACCCAGGAGGGACACAAGCTAGACACCGGCGCCCCGCGACCCCCTGCCACAGTCACCAATGCTGTCTCTTGGAGGTCAGAGGGCATCAAGTACAGGAAGAATGAGGTCTTCCTGGACGTCATTGAGTCGGTCAACCTCCTGGTAGGAACTCCTTGTTCTTGTGTTGCTTAAGCCTTAAGGAATGCCTGTCACAGAGCTTGTAAACTTCCTCACAGTGTGTGTCTCAACAATAGCTAGCTGATTTTGCTGTATTTTCTGTAGGCTGCTGTGAGTGCTTTCTTTAAGGTTCAGACACATGAAGCCGATAATCGGCGGTCGGACAGTCTGGCGAGGTCAGTGACTCGAGTCTGTTCACTGTGTTCAGTGTCGTCGTCCGTCGGAGGGGCCATCGGCCTTCATTTTGGCCGATTTGACATGTATAATTGGCGGGGCGGTAGAGTGCTAAGCCTGAAACAAGGAGCGGGCTGAGGGTGACTAGAGTCTCTCAAAATTGGACGAAAATCTTTTAAACTGACCTTTGTCGATCTGAAATGAAGACAGATTCAGCAACTGCATGGCCTATTTCTCGCTTAAAATGTTTTCAGAAACACGTTTCAGTGAACTGTTTTAGTAGAATATGAGATCGTATTCTGAACAAGCCGCCATGACAGTCTGTCTTTGAATTTCCGGAGAAACCAGACCCACGTGACGCGTTCGTCCAATCAGCTGCTGGTTTTCGTTTTTGATACATACAATATATATGTATATATTATACAGATAAGCGGCGCCTGCTGTTATGGAGACGTATTACGTCTCGTCGCTTTGGTGTGTTCCGAGGCACTTTTTTGACCAATTCGGGGAGACTGATCAGTCCAAATGCCTTTTCTGCCGAGGGTCGGCCGTCTGGTCAGTGTGTCTGAACCTTTAAGTGGCTAGTGCTTTCTTTGAGGTGGTTTTTTGTGACACTTGTAATCCCTGTATTTCTCAGGTTAGTGCCAATGGCAATGTTCTACGTAGTGAGATCGTTGGCTCCATTAAGATGCGTGTCTTCCTGTCTGGAATGCCTGAGTTGCGGCTGGGCCTCAACGACAAGGTTCTGTTTGAAAACACTGGAAGTGAGTGCTCTCTTATAACAGACTCATATAACAGACATATTGTGTTAATTGGGTGAGGAGCTGCCTGACGGACGATTTGAAGAGTGACAATCAGACTATTCTTCCTAGCACCCATTGTCAGACATGATATCTGTTCCCTGACGCTTGTTGGAAAAACCTTAAAACTTGTATGCAAATGCAATTTCACCTATGCCGGATTTATATCATTTCATGCAATGCAGGTTCACTCTACTTGTATTTTTCTTCTTTTAATATCATCTCTTGTGTTTTCATGGAGGAGGAAAGAGTAAATCGGTAGAGCTGGAAGATGTGAAGTTTCACCAGTGTGTCCGTCTGTCTCGCTTTGAGAATGACCGCACCATCTCCTTCATTCCTCCTGATGGAGAGTTTGAGCTCATGTCCTACCGTCTCAACACTCACGTGAGTACTGTAGATCAGACACCTTCCAGCCCTCTGTGTATTCTACCAGCAGGCTCTGGCGGTTCGATCCACTGACCCCTAACAAGAGGAAGGGTGTGAAAATCCCTTGATGGTCATTTTCTGAGGTGGCATCAGTCTTTAGGTCCTTGGGTTCTACATGCATATTGTCCTTACAGTTCACCATATCAAGTAGGGGAGCACGATTCAGAAAATGTTATGATTCGATTCGATAGCGATTGTTAGGCTCAAAATTCGATTCAAAATTGATTTTCGCTTCAAAAATGATTCTTGATTCAAAAAAAAAAAAAAAAAAACGATTCACAGGCGCCCGGATAGCTCAGTTGGTAGAGCGGGCGCCCATCTATAGAGGTTTACTCCCTGACGCAGCTTGAAGAGCTTGAAGAGCTTGAATCGCGATACAAATGTGAGTCAATTTTTTTGCACATCCCTAATATCAAGCAATGAATCAGCTGTAGGAAATACAAGTGACTAATGCAGGGTTTCCCCTACCACCTAAGCCAAATAAATGTAAACAAAATACTTTTCTCACATCTAATGATTGTAGTTGCTCCCAAGAAGACTTCTTTAGCAAATTTTGTCTTTAAGCTTTTTGAGTGTTAATTTGTATTATTTGCTCTAGCTTTTCCACTGTTTTTGACACAGATATGGTAATTATGGTCCAAAATGATGTGAAATTACATTTTCTTAATTAAAAAACGTAATATTTTCTTGATCGAGGACCCCTAAATCCCCTGCCAAATAAGTGGACCCAAGTCTTCCACAAACCTAGGAGAAACAGTAATGTATTTGGATTCAAAATCAGGAGAACAAGGCACATTTCCCCAGTCGAGCTTGTAACGTGAACCGTCTTTACTACTTTAAATTAAATGAGGTGGTGCCTAGAACTCACTACAGAAGAGTACAACACAATAAGAGCTGAATCCCACAGCCCTTCTTAATGCCATATTCTAGTAACTCTTCCAGAAAGATATTAATGGCCCTTCAGTTGGGTATCTATTCCTGTGAACCCCAGGTGGAGTAGCTGTTGACCTAATAATAAATATTTATTATAGCTTCCCTGGAAGCTTGATTTCCAACAGCAATTAACACAAATGTTGTTACAATATGTATAAGATCCCTATGCCATAATGTTCGTTCCCAGGTGTTACTTTCTGTGTTCACTTTTTGTCAGTCTAACAGACAAGCATTTTATATATATATATATATATATATATATATATATATATATATATATATATATATATATATATATATATATATATATATATATAAAAGCTTGCCAAATTTGTTATTTTGTGTGAGTGCTTGTTTCCTTGAACCTTTACAACGTCAGTGTCGAGTGCACGGCACGACCCATAGAGTCACATTTAGAGGACTACGCTAGATTGAAGAATTTTACTTTAACCGCTACACTATCAATCCAACAGTGTGTTTGATAAACTGTAGTAAATTCAGGTGAATCATGACCGTACACTACGGTAGATGTGTTATTCCATGTTTTGTTTTTCAATATATGCTGGCTCAATTTGTAAAGCAGCCCACCAGAATAACTCCCAGTACTCCTGACAGCCAGTCTCCTCCTGGTGTCTGGGTAATATTTACAAACCCGTAAATATAGAGATTGGACTTTCTCGAGGTCTCATATTGAGCAAAGATGTATACAACAACTTTTTTTGGAAGGCACAGTCCGTAAGCTGCTAGATAAATATTTAAACACAAACTTCTAATCTGTAAAAAAAAAAAACTGAAAGCAATGGGATCTCGGCCAAACCAGCCTTTGCTCAAATGAGGCTATATTGCTTCATTAACCAGGCCAAGATCATTTCTACAACAAAAAACATAGTCATGAAGGGAAGTGGAAAATCGTATGTAATGAGAAAATGGGGAGGCTATAGGCAGAAACTTGAGGTTAAGCAAGTTTAAAGTGGCGTTAAATTCTCGATCAATGTTTCACAATAGGATTGCCAGTAACCCTTTGGGAGGGGAAGTAGTACAGTGGAGCAGAGGTCTCTCCAGTTATAGCTACTAGCAACCATGACATGTTCTACACAAGAAACATGCCATTCAGTGATTTACTACATTTAAACATTTATTGTCTGGCTATATTACATAAAATAAAACCTTCTAGAGTTGCATATTACTCTATCATACCTGTCATACCTCCTCCTTCCCCAAACCTACCCCAATTTCATGGGTGAGTGGTACTACAGTAAAAACAATGAACGCAACAAAATATAGTGACATCCAACACAACAACATTAAAGTTACTGTACATATTTTTTCATCAAAAATAAACAAAATCTTCCGGCACAGTATGTATCTTGGTCCCAATTATAAAAGACACACATTTAAGGGTTCACGATTGTTTATGTTAAAACATATAGTTCTTCATTATGTTATGGTCAGCTGATACTGGTATATCAGATTTGTTTTATCAATATCGGCCTTAAAAATCTAGTGTAAGCCGGTAAACTGTATACATGTTTTAGGTGGATACACTAAGAAACGTGTTACATAACAACACAGGGTGTCAAGTACCCCCCCTCCCAAGTTTTGCGCAATCTGTGTTTTCCCCTTGAACACAGAGCACACAACACTGATTCCACACTGTGCAAATTTGAGTATATGAATATTAGTTGTTTTTTGCTGGTACTAAATGTGTGTGTCACAGTGAATTGATGTCCTATTCTTAAACGTTTTATGTTGATTCTGGTTGTAGTTATACTTGCAATCCACCAGGTGGTGACTGTGTCATGTAATTTAAATGTATGTATGTTAAGTGTAATAGAGCCTGTTTACAATGAATTTGATAGTGGGTAAAATATGTATTTTTATTTTATTTCAGGTGAAGCCCTTGATCTGGATTGAATCTGTCATTGAGAAGCACTCCCACAGTCGGATCGAGTACATGATCAAGGTAGGTCACTTTGTGACCATCATTAAGCCCGGGTTTAAGGGCGAGACATTGTGTTGAACTTGACATGCTTTTTTTCTCGTCTCAGGCGAAGAGTCAGTTCAAAAGGCGTTCCACGGCCAACAACGTGGAGATTCACATTCCTGTGCCAACGGACGCTGACTCACCCAAATTCAAGACCACAGTGGGCAGCGTAAAGTGGGTGCCTGAGAACAGCGAGATCGTCTGGTCAATCAAGTCCTTCCCTGTGAGCATGACTCATGAGTATTGTACACATGGTTACACCCCTGTCACTGTGTGATCTTTGAAGTAATATCTTAAGATTTTTGGTTACAGTTTGCTTGTGTTTTTCAACTGTCTCTTGTCATTGTGGGGACACTGTCAGTTTTGTACGAAAGATAATGTTTATAAAAACTTTACGGTAGAATATCAACTTGTCATTTTTAGTGATGAACACGTAAGCTTTCCAGACGTTTTGGTTAGGTATTATAGAGATTATGTTCTGACTTCTCTCAGGGTGGAAAGGAGTATTTGATGCGAGCCCACTTTGGTCTGCCGAGTGTAGAGGCGGAAGACAAGGAGGGGAAGCCACCAATTAGTGTCAAGTTTGAGATCCCATACTTCACCACCTCAGGCATCCAGGTACATCCCAAGCACACACACGCACACACACACGCACACACACACGCAATACCTGTGTCAAGCAGTGTTTGCAAAAGTAATTGGTTTAACCTACCTGCTGCAGCAAGTGGGTAGAGGTAAAATAAGATGAAACTTGGAGAGATAATAAGAATTAAACATTTTAATAAAACAAATGCTGCAGTTTATTTGCACCTGCTGTTTATCGCCCAGTGCACATGCATGCATAGTCCACATATCTTGTGGTTTTCAGTTGTTTCCCTATAATCCTGGATTTAGAATTTATGGCACGTAGCAGTGTCTGTCATATAAACTCTCTCTCTCCATTGCAGGAATTCAAACAATTCATATTTTTCATGTTTTTTTGCCAGAGGGGGCAGTAAGGGAGCACAGTTAAACTGTGAGGCTCCTTTTGTGCTAGAGAACATTTCTACTGTTGAACAAACCAGAAAGCAACTGCTCATTAACTTGGACTTGGCCCTCTGCCTTCATGTAAATCACAGTGATAGAAAATGTCATTCTTAGTTACAGGTAAGTAAGATTCATTGGAATTTGATTGTGATTCCCATGAAACGGAGAGAGAAGCTAATGTTTTTCCTTCATGTTTGAATGAAAACTCTTGCTGACCACAGACTTACACAGATGTGCTGCACTTACTGTATAATCACAGTTGTCCTGTGATTATATGTGTAGCACCACAGTAACTCAAAATTAAGTTTTCCCATGTCTTGATGCGAGGAAACAACGGCAAACTCTGTTTTAAAATATCATATTATTGCCCGAAAAGAAAAATGTTTTCCACAGGTGCATTTTCCACAGGTTATCGTGAGTTTTCCCCTGGTACATTTACATAATTCTACCTCAGTGTTACATTAACCAGATCTCATTTGACATTGTGGTTCATTATTTTGAGAAGGAACTCTTGAATTTTAATATTCTAAGGTGATATTTGAACCAGAATGTGTAAAATACTGGTGCATTTATTTAAATGCTAGTTTTGCTAGGGACATGTCACAAGTTATCAATGCCACTGCCTTAAATAACAAGATGAGAGTTTCTTTAAGTGAAGACTTTAAAGTGGTGGATGGTAAAGCTTATTACATACAGCAGAGTTATAATACCAATCACAGGAAAAATAAGTATGTGTTATTCACTCTGTGTAGAGTATACTGGTTATTGAACATTAATGAGTTACTATAACAGTATAAGCATTTAAATTGTATATCAAATTATATTTCAAAACTGACTTAAATAACCAGCGTATTTTAACAGTTAGCTCTTTTATTAGCATTACTATTCATCTGATAGGGAGCCTTAATCTCTCCTTCTAACACACTTATTTACTTCTTAACTTTTAACACTGCTTTCTGTGTAACTCATTACAAGAGCTGAGAGGTCATGTTTTCCAGCTTCTCCACATTTCCTATGAAAGTCAATAAAATCTTATTAAATTGTGTGGACATTATGCAGCCCACTCGGAAACAAGAACGTTGAACCCAAGATAATTGAAATATGTGATACTTTCAATTGGGGTGGTTTTTGGCAGTACAAGAATGCTTGCCATTTTCCAAGGTAATTTGGCAGCTGAAAGAAGTAATCTCTTTCCCCCTCCTTCCTTTCAAATCTTTGCCAATCCATAAATGAACAGATGCTCGGATAAAAGCAAGTGCACTAAGTCACAGTGAAGCGACAAAGGCAGGTGCCTGACAGAGCCTTGACCTATGCTACATTAAAAGTCATTTTTAAAAATGGCTTTAACTTTAATGCTATTTCTAAAAAAGAAATGAGCGTTCAAGGTTGTTGTTTTTTCAAGATGAATAAATTAATTTAAGAAAAAACTAAAGGTAGTATAAAAGCAAAACATATAATAATACATTGTGCCATTTTTGTAGAACTAGATCAGACTTTCTCATCTGTTTGGTTGATGGATCCTCTTTTTGTGGTTTTCTACAAACCATTGCTGGCTTGTATTCAAACACAAGAAAACGGAGTATTTCCTGTTCACTTCAATCCAGACACACCCTTTGGGCAGAAGTGTCACTTTCTCCAGTGATCAAAGTGAGATGGTCAATGTGTTCAATTGTTATTGTGCTTAAATTTGGCTTTTTTGAATTCTTAGCAATCACCCTGGATTTACCTAATTAGCCATAGGAAAAAATAAATAAACAAATGCCTGAAAAACAGATATACAAAGGAATAATATTTCATTTACCATGCTAACAACAGTTTATCATCTGAAAACTTTGTATTCCAAGGCAATATCTAGATTTTATAATACATTCTTAGCGATACTACCTTTACCATTAACGGATTGTTTTTTGAAAAATGAGCACAAAGTCATCAGAGGTATTCATTTACATCATTCTGCTCAGTAGGCATCTGGAGCTAGACTAAATAAAACAACTGATGAAACCTACGAAACTAAGGCTAAATGCAAAGAATGTTTTTTCTTCTGTTAAATTTGTAATTTCCTAGAAGACGGGCAACTCAAAAGGTCTAGTTGTGAAAACTACAGTGCTCCCTGGGGATTATTTTTCTATTTAAAAAAAAAAAAAAAAAATTAAAAATCTCTGCTCAGTGTTTGCAATCACACTGACTGAGACCCACCGTCTCAGAGGCAGCCTGTTAAGAGCCGTATTCCCATTGAGCTCTTGTGCCAGGCCAGTAACCTTTCCCTTATTACAGGGAAACAGCAGACTGGGTCTCAGACTCTAATGCAGCCAGTAACACCACTTTCTACGTGTGAGAAGAGGCTGTGAAGCTTAATTAGACACATGTAAATATCAAAGCATGAGAAAGTTCCCCTTAACTCTACCACTAAGTGTAGGGGAGAGCACATGTGAAGTGTGTATGATGCACGTAACTGCACCTTGTAAATTTAACTAGAAATGGAGTAATCCCACACTTTGGCCAAATGGCAATAACAACAGAAGTGTGGTTACAATTTAAAATCTCCCGTCGTTAGGTGATGCTGAGGAAACCCAATCAAGTTGGCTGATGTTGTTTGGGCCATAGTTTTTTCGACCAAAATACTGATAAATCCAGACCACACATGTAGTCTGTACTTACCAAACGAGATACAACAAACATCCTCCTTTCCCCTTCTCATCTTACAAGCCATAATGATATTTTGCGGAGGCTTTGGATGCAGTTTTGCTGACTACGTACCCACGGTCAGGCCGACTGCATGTTTGGCTGCTGGGTTCGGGAAGAAGTGCTGTGCCGGCAGACTCGGTGATCCCGCGTCTATGTTTTTGTCGTGATGTGTCTGGTGGCCACGGCGCGCTCTCTCTCCCTCTCTCTCTCTGACCTCACTATGTAGTGGAAGG
This sequence comes from Gymnocephalus cernua, assembly GCA_023631565.1. Taxonomy (NCBI): domain Eukaryota; kingdom Metazoa; phylum Chordata; class Actinopteri; order Perciformes; family Percidae; genus Gymnocephalus; species Gymnocephalus cernua. The sequence goes on along the minus strand of CM042436.1, from coordinate 25,042,971 downwards.
TAATAACAAGGCGGCCACTACCGAGGCCTTACCAGAGGCCCGCCGCCACTCGACCCACAAATTCCTGCCTTGTCTGTCCGGCTCCTGGCTGGGAACCGGCATGATAGAGTCATGGTACGGCGACCTTACCCAGAGAGAGGTCGTGACAGCCAAAAAAAAAAAGGCTGCGCTCACATCCCTGTTAATTGTGATTTTAGCAGAAACGTTTGTGTGAAAGTTATTTCTGCAGAAGCACATTCAGATACATCTGTAATTCTGTTTTGTAGCACACAGTGACCGATAATATTGCTACCACAAGATTAAATAATAATACTACAGAGAATTAAGTTCTGAGTTTTTTTTTCCCACCTGACTGGGGAAAAACAATGTGCAGTCATGTTCAGTGATAGACAGGATGGCAGAGTATTTTGAGAGCGTCTTCTCGAAATTCAGCTCTTTGGTAACAGTTGCTGAAATATTGGTTAACGCCTTGTGAAAGTTGTATCTTGATTATGCTGATGTGCATGGTTTTTTTTCCTCTCGGGCCTCGAAACATACAGTTATGTAAATGAACTTTGTGTCCCTTGAAAGCTGTTCTGTATCTACTTCCCTCTTCTCAGTGTGACTCATACTACTGCTTCCTCACCAACAACACTACGCTTACTACAACTTGCAGCTTGCTTCAAGCTTAAAGGAGTACTCCACTGAAGTCTGTCTTTTGTATATCAAACACTTACGCTGTAGGCCATGGAGGTGGCTATGAAAAGTTTGTAGCTTGCTCCTTTGCAAAGGTTGTAGGCACAGGATGTTACAGAAGAGACTCAAAAGTCAAAATACTGTATAAAAAAAAATCATAGAAACTTCTCAAACTACTCCTGCTGCATAATGCACATCAGCACTGTATTTTCTATAGTGTATGTTACACACAGGTCTAGTTAGAACACACTACATACTCGAAACATGCTAAGAATTAGTTTGCAGTATGTAAGTGGACATTGCTATTGAGTGCTGGTTTGGAAGTCCTTTGTTCGAACTGGCTGGGGCTTTATGGGTACTGTTTGCACTTTCTCCTTGTGTCTGCGTGGGTTTCTTTTGGGTGCTCCAGTACAGAACAGTCCAAAGACATGCAGGTGACAGTAGGCAAATTGTCAGTTCTAAATTAAATGTATATTTTGGTTTCTCTGTATGTGTTAGCCCAGTGATAGACTGGCAACTTGTCCAGGGTGGATCCTGGCTCTCTACCAGTGCATGCTGGGATGGATCAACAAATGACTTTTGGCATGTTGTCTTATTTATTACACTAGACACCAGCAACTTGCATCATCGTCCGCAATGATCTGCAAACCTAAAAACCTTTATTTGTAAAATTTTATTTGTCATGTCCATACCAGTCATTCAGTTTTGTTTTCCCTCAACAGGTGCGTTACCTGAAGATCATTGAGAAGAGTGGATATCAGGCCCTGCCGTGGGTGCGCTACATCACCCAAAATGGAGGTAGGTTATGAGTTCAATAATACTTGCACGTGCAGAGTGCCCATATGTGCAGGCCTTAGGCAACAGTTGGGCAATGCAGTGCAATGTGATGGGAACCAGCCTTGAGCTGATACAGTTCTATGAAAAGGGGATACACTGCAGAACATGAGGCAATGTGGCAATGTCCTGTGAAATGTGAGAAAGTGAATTTTTTTTAATGTCAAGCTTCCCTGATCTTCAGCCCGAGATTACCAAGGTTGCACATGTTGGTCTTTTTGCTAATGTTGCCACTAATTGCCAAACATCCTCATCTCATTTCCTTTATATTCCATTCGTTTTGGGTGGAAAGCATCAGCTGCCTCCACTTGATTTCTCTCCGATACTCTCTTTTCTTTTGTCCATTTGATTAAGTCTTGTCCATTTCCTCCTCAGATTACCAGCTCCGGACCCAGTAGGCAGCGCCTCAGCCGGCAGTAGGCAGGTGGAAACCCGAGGGGGCGGAGTGGAGTCGCTAATGCGTTATCAATGGCAGGTGTCAGTCATAAGACCAGAAGACTGTCTTTTTGTTTATTTTTTATTTTTTGTTATATTGATTTCTGATCAATGCAAATATTAGATGGAGCCTTCAGTTAGGTAAAGTTAAAAAAAGAAATCCTTTACTATTATGTGGCTCCTAATGTGAATGAGGCCAAGGAAAGCATGAGTAATGTTTACATCTAGGACATATAGTGCAGAGATGTACACAATCTATCACAATGGGTCAAATGATTTAGAGGAGTATGTTACAATTCTCATTTAAAGTTACTGTAATCAGAACCACACAGGTGAACAACATACTCTCCGGTCAGTCTGAGTAGGATATGTTTTTTTATATGAAGCTGCTTTGTTCTGCCACAATTCCTATTTGTTGATTATCTGTATATATTTGTTACATGTTAATGAACTTCAATCCAGTGTTATCTGTTCAATAATTGTACATTGAAAAGCAAAATTCTCTTTTTTTTTTTTTTCCTAGTATTATCAGCTCCATGTGATGCCATTGATACATGCCAGAGCAATGCCCTCCTGCATGGCTGTTGTGCTGTTTGACTCCTCTGACATTCAGCTTTGCAGTAAACATGAAGTTTAATTTGCACCGTAAACAGAATACCAGTTAAAAATCCCTCTTTTCCACCCCGACACCTGTTTCCCTTTTCCCTGTCTGTAACCACACACATTTTAAATCATTAAATGTCTATTTAGAGAAAAGTGTTCCATCGTCTCCCTGCATCATTTCGTGTGGGATGTCACTGCAGTCATCATAGTGAGCTGTCATAGTGTCATCTGCAGGCACCTGTCCCACAGACCAATGAGGAATGCTGAATGGTGGGGAAAACTCTGCAGAGTGAGAGAGAGGAGGGGGTTTCCTGTATCAGGCTTGTGGTTGTAGAAAACCCTGGATGGTTCTTTCCACCCCGTCCTGGAGGTCTTTTCAAACAGTGCAACTCTTAATACCCAGGGCCCGTGATATCATAGGCAATTGAGCGCCAGCACTCCGTAAACACGCAGGAGAGCAGGGAAGGATGTGACTCAAGCTGTGGTCAACGGTCACAGACATGCTAGAGAGAAATGTAGGATGGACCAGCACAGACTAGCTATTGTTCATGCCAAGTCAGACTGCAGTGGTCCTGCATGAGGTAATACCTTTAGTTTGTCTTTTAAGGGACTGTGATACTCTTAACTCATGTGAGTCACTCAAAGCTAGTGCTAAAGGTCCATGTCACCATGACCTGTAATCCGTGAATCGTTCTTTTTGTCACATGAAGAATTTGATTCTATTATTGGTGATGCAGTGAGATAAAATCTTTTGTTTACATTCTTCTTGTGCGCACCTGTTTTTGTGAAACGCCTACATCGCAGATGTGCCAAATCAGTGCACAAAGCATGAATCACTTTCCAAAGAGATAATGCTTTGTTAATCAGCTTTCAATGTTCAAGATAGTCATCCAAGATCAGATTAAGCAATAATTCCCCTGCAACCTAAAAATGCAAGCTGCTAAAGTTATGTTCTTATCTTCAGCTGTAGGTATTTTTCCCCATCTAGCACACGAACAGCGCTGATATAACATCTCAAATAGTACAATATGTGATTTCATACAGCATTGTCCTCTTATTATTGAGACAGTGTGAGAAAATACGTTGGTAATCTGCAGCATTTAGAGAAAAGCAAAGTGAGTTTATTACATTTATTGCTGATTTGCAGAACAAATCTGAGTGAGTGCCCACATTAGTGAGTGCAGTTTAGCATGTGTGTGAATACTTGTCCTATCGAGCAGTGATCTGAATGACAGGTATGAGACTGGTAATAACACCCACTCATACCAGATTATCTTGTCTACACCAACCTCTTTAGCTGTCTGGTGTGAGGAGGGCTCTGGTTCATTTTTACAGGAGTGTTTATTCATACACCTTTACAGCTGTACTGACATAATTTAAGCATCTCTAACTCAAAGTCATAAAATCCCCACAGCACAGTCGTTGGTAGAACAGACTTGCTGGTCGAACGTGTGCTCTCCCTCACTTGGGAACGGTCTCTGTGATACTTGGCAGAGCATGTGAATATAGTATTTGGCACATGATGAGAAGGTTGCATTCATAAAGCAAATTCAACCTCTGGGGAGTTAGAGGGGAGACCTGACATATAACTCATGTTGCATTGCTTACAGAAGGCTTGGTTACACCAAAACATGAGTATCCTCACAAATATTTTACATAAACATACTCTCTTATCTGAGATTAACCGCAGGGTTATCATTACACGTTTCTCAATTGCACAGGTTCCTCATATATTAAAAAAAAAATACAGACAAAAAAAAGCTAGTCTTAAAGCAGAAGTATTGAGATTCTTTACTCAAGTGTAAGTACCCATGTACACACATACAATACACCATTAATTAAGTTAAAGTTGTGCATTCAAAATGTTATTGTAAACGTGTATAAGTTTTGTCAGCAAAGTAAAATCACTCATTGTGCAGCAGAATGGCTACTGTCAATGTTATATTATCATATAGTCAAATATTGAATTGTCATTTTTGATGCCCTAATGTGTACTCAGTTTTGTATTGGTAGCTGGTCGAGGTGGAGCTAATTTAAACTACTTTATATACAGTAGTTTAACCTATAGCATGTATTTAATAAACTCCCTGCTTTGTATCTGAAATTGTAATCTGTAAACTAACTAGTAACAATAGCTGTCAAATAAATGAAGTGGAGTAACAAAATATGTCTAGCAGAAACAATTACAGTATATTTTAAAATGTTTGGTTAAAAACAAAGATATTGTGATTGTAAGCCAACTGAAAGTACTCCTACATTAGGTAATGATAACAAGGAATACATAAATGTTATGGTATTAAAAATTAGATTTTTAAATTTACAGTTACAACAGCATTAGCTTTAACTCACTTCCTTATTTCTGTAATTCATACTTTAGACAATGGTATATAAATGATGATTATAATTATTGCTTGTGTGTGTAAAAGCATCACAGAAACTTCAAGGTAATGACTGTTTCTAGACAAGTGCATCATTTGTGCCTTAACTTGAATGAACCTTGTCGTGCCAACAGCATAGCTAGGCTTAACCTTTCCATTCCAAGAGTTATTTGGTTGCCATGCCAACGTTTTTACCATTGTTACTGATGTTATAGCAGATGCCTCACTGTAGTTATTGTCAATGGAAATAACTATGGTTACTCAACAGTGTGATGAAGCAACAGGTAGAGGTCTGACAGCGTGGCAGTGTCGACTTCAAACACAGGTGTGCCACGAGGAACCTCATGTTTATCCACACACGGAACCCCGGCGCCTAGCAACCGAGGGAAATCCTCTCGTGTCGCATCAGGACTCTGATCAGTGCGTGACGTCAAGACAGGTCGTTCCCCTCTCAGGCACGCAAAGTGCCCCAATAATCGTCTGTGTGAAGTCTCTCAGCCTCAGTTGTGAAATACAAATAGTTGGTGAGTCACTTTGAGAAAGTAATTGGAGAAAAGCTATTTCACTATAGGTGAAGCTGTGGAATGTGAGGGACTTCCTCCCACAGAAACCTGAAGGAGTTGTTACACTGGTTGAAAAAAACACTAGGAGCTCAGTGTGTGGTCTGTGCTGGCTTTACAGCAGCGTATTCCTCAAGTGTAGGGAAATTTCCATCCTCCTGTGTAGACTGTAGAACAATATTGGTTTAACGAGCATATAGCTGAGTGTTCAACCTAGCTGGCCTTGAGACACTGTTGTAATCTCTCTGTCTCCAGCCCACACATCGCTGACAGATAGTGTGCTGAGACAGTACAGTGCAGTGCGTGACAGTAGGTCATACAGCCTCATCAGAGCCTTTACATTGGGTCACTTCCTTGAAGTGTCACAGGGTCAAAGTGCACATCAGGGTTAACATTTAGCACCGTTGCTATATTTACTTCCCATTAAGAGATCTAATGTAACAAGTGTTTTGTTATGTCTTTGCCTTAGAAACTGACTCATCAACAGTGGAGTCCAAAGTCTGAAAGATCAGCAAGTGCAATGAAGCACGTACAACCTTTTTGTCAACCTCATTTCATAACACACAGACCATATTATTATAGACTAACAAAGCAGTGGATCCCAAGCTGTGGGCCAGACCCCCCAGGTGGTCCCAAGATAAATCAGAGGGCAGCAGATGAGTATAGGAATAGTTAAACATTTAGGGAAATACACTTATTCACTTTTTTTTTTTTTACAAAGTAAGATTAGAGACTCAAGATCAATCTCATGTCTTGTGGTGTTGAACAGGTACAGTAAGTGTATAGCTTAGCATAAAGACTGAGACTGGGGGAAACCGCTAGCCTGGCTCTGTCCAGGCAAGGTAATAAAATCCACTGAAATGTAAAAATAATTCAACGTTTTACAGTTGGCCAGGGCCACGATACTTCCTGGATTCTCTGATTCCTCTGTTCCAGTCTTTTTTTGGCTCCAGGAACATATTTACCGTGCAGACATCAAAAAGTGGTAGCCATTTTCTCATCTAACTCTTGGCAAATAAGCGAATAAGCTCATTTCCCAAAATGTCAAATTACTTAAAAATTGAAAAATACTTTATGCTTACTTTCCTCATATTTTGCCTTTTTCTTGGGGCATAATGGAACATTCTACTACCCTTGATACTGTCATGGCATCCTAAACAAAAAAAGGCACTCATCGCTGCTGTCAGTGGAGTGGTGTTTTGTCTGTTAGTAAATGTGTCCTCACTTATCCTAACTGATTGTCGATAGAAGAGGCATAGCTTTTTAAATATGCCCCCAGTCATTCTTTATCTCTTTATATTTACATGTTTGTCTTTCCGCTATGCTGTGGAGTTGCAGTGCCACGACATGCCCTGCACTGCTGAAGGATTATGTGAAAACGACACATCTATAATGACGGTTCTTTACAACCTGAGGCAAAATCTACAGGGCCGTATAAAGCATGTTTTCCTTTGACAACTGTCTGTAATGGCACTGGTCTTAAAAAGTAAACAACCCCCCCACTAAACAAATATACATTTGTCTGGCTTGCATGAGAAGGAAGTTGTCTTGTTAAAAAAAAAAAAAAAAAAATGTCTTCCTTTATCAAGTACATAAAAAGAGAAGAAGCACCTAGTGTGCTTACATAGCACTGGGAATAATTTATGTTTTATTGCAAATAAAACAGTTTTGTCACTGAACAAAACTATCAAAATAAAAGTGGCTTGAGCCAGAATGCTGATTGAGAAGTCTTTTCTTGTCTCACAATAGAGGGTAAAGTCCTTGTCTGTCCTCTTTGAGAAAGCACAAGGACACCTGGCTGTTAGATGTAAGTTCAAAGGCCTGTATGAGCTTTCAGTTACCTTCTGTTCCTCTTTCATTTTCGGATAAAGAAAGACAAGTGCACAACGAGCACAAAGACACCTTGCACTCTGACAATTGCAGCCCTTCAGCAGTACCATAGAGGACAAACCTCTACACTACTCTACTGTCCTTCAAATAGCTTTTTTAACCAGCTAAAAATCTACATCTGGATATTATCTGGACAGTAACAGCTGTAATAAATGTTGACACGCTCATCAGAAACCATCTAATTCACTTTGAGTGTGCACCAGAGCGCCTTTTGGTTTTGCTCCCTGCTCCTGAAAATATTTGTGTTTTCCCGTCTCTCGCTCTTCTGGACATTTGATAGGCCTTGGACGGCGTCTGACATACTTTCTGCTGTCTTAATGCCGGCCTGTTGCACCAAATGATATTTTAGCACAAGTGCATGGCAACAGCAAAACAAAAAAGCACAAGATGAATTCTTTGGCCAGCCACTTTTTGAATTACTGATCATGTAAAAACCCACTGTGGCTCCCAGATTGCAAACATCAGTCCTTGGAGCCTGCATGCAAACCAGCCCTCTAAATAGGCTTGTCTATTTCTGTTGGGCTGTGGGGGGAAACATGTGTTTGACATCAGTGTCACTCGCTAGACATTTTGCAGTGTGGCTTCATTGTCCTCTTACAGCAACTCCACTTAAATTAATGGGTGACAATGGCTGATTTCAAAGAGTGATTGCAGTCCAATCAATGAGCTCATGTTTGAGGACAGCCCTGCTTACTTAGGTTAAAGGCTTGGATCCAACATTGTGTCTACCTCTTTGAAAAGGGCTCTGGATAGACAGCAGCAAAGTAAACACACGCACAAAGTGCAGCGTGTCCCGCACCACAACAAACTCTCCAAGACTATCAAGCCATGTACAACATGCTCATCATCAAAGGACAAAGTTGTAAGCAACTTTAAATCAGTGAATTACTCAGAAACCTGATGCGCAGTGACAGGTTGGGCAGGCGAAAGTGAATAAGCAGCTCCATACTGCCATAACAACTACTGTTGAGGAGGTCATAATCAAAACACTCAACAGGCAAATTGTTCCATCTGTGCTACTGGTGATCCAGTGGAAAAAAAATGCTTAGTGGCTCCCAGGTGTGGAAACGTAACAGCTAAAATGTGTGTTTCAGCTCATAAATAATATTAGGTCACAAAACTTTGTCTTATGAAATGTTTTAAAATGAGAATGACATTAACATTCAGTCCAAGCAGGAAAAGTCTCAGAGATACTTTTCCCAACATAAAAGGATTACATGAAGGAGACATAAAAAGACAAAAACACTGGACTTCAGGAGGATTTTCCTTCAAATCTGTCAGATTGTGACTTTTACTGCAAGTGAAGTTTTCATTTTCAGTTTGTCTGATGTAATTCTAACCCTATACTTCAATCTAACCAAACCCAATTATCATTGTTCTTAGTTTTAGCGACCTATATATAACACTCTAAAATCCACCGTTTTTAAAACTTTTTGTACTTGTTCGACTTTAAAAAGAAACGCACATAGACATTTGTGGTGCTGTTTGCTACATGATCCTTTTGTGGTCAAGGAGCAGAATCTTCATGTTATTCATGTCCACAACAAAAAGTCTGCATTTTGGAGTTGTTATACCATTTTGTGACTCTGAGCTGAATGTCAATGTGAAGTAGGATACAGCTGAAAAATAGAAAGGCCTGTATCGCAACTCTCTGGGTGAAACGTTCAAATAAAAATTCTCCTGTTGCAAAGGCAGGTGATGCTTGTGACCAGTATCCTCATGAACCCAACCAGTAACTGTTTCCCAGTCCCAATGTGTATTTACCCAATCAGCTTGTGGAGAAGTGAAGGAATGAGAGGCCTGTGTGACACCAGCTCTCTCCCTCTATAATTTCCGTCCCCATTTTCCACCAAGACCACTCAATCGTACAGCCATACGGTGGTTTGCTGCCATAACCATTCACAGCTGAGTAAAAATAAACCTTTGGGACGCATCCTTGGGACAGGGGTTAGAAGATGCATTCAGCACGACTTGTGCTTAACTTTGTGCTGGTTGTGATAACCTACTATGATTCATCCTATCTGCAGATGATTCCCCTCATATAATTTGCAATGGGAGTACGGTCAGGGTATACAATATCATTCAGTTAAAATTCAAGGGTGAGGCAAAAATAGAAATTCAACCACATGAAGAAGTTGAGACCAGAAATAGCTTGTTTGATGGGTATATATTTCAGTGGTGCAATGATTGGGTCTCTCCAGGGAGCTTTAAACAACCCCCCCCCATTTATGATTTGGGTATGGTGGTTGCACACGTGGTTAGCTTACTGTGTGCTTCTGCATAAGACACAGAAGGTTTAAGAATTCAAACATCCTGAAACATTTAGATAGAAAAAAAACATCTTTAAATGTAAATTGCACACACTCCCAAAATAAACTCACGTGTTAAGAATGCCACTTACGGTTAATCTTTAAAAAATGTATTACATTAGCTGATCCTCTTTCTTCATTCTACAAACACAGCATGTCTTCATATCAGTCTGATGTAGTAACTACTGTATATTAGGAGGTGTGGCGGCCGCCTACTGCCTCCCACATTGATTAACCTGTAAATGTGGTATGAGGCATGCAGACATCAAGACACGATCTTCGCCCACCTCAGAGCAATTACAGAGATTACTGTCTCTATAATTATTGGGACTGATTTATGGCTGACTAGGTATTGTAACAGATAGTATTTCACAATGGGAAAAAAACTGTTGGGACATACGTTCATTAACAGCTCAAATGCTTCTTTACAGACATGAGATTTACACACATTTTATTTAGTTATTAAGTTCTTTGAACTCTGATATGAGGACTTCACAGGACTACATTTTTCCTTTGAAATGTATGTCTTTATTTTTTAGTGAGATTGATAAATCCCAATGTATGTTTTGAGCCACGCCATACAAAGTATGGCAATGTCGGTTTGTACAGTTGGTTGGTCTGTCCACCACTTGGGTCCAGACAGAAATATCTTAACAACTGTTGGATGGATTGCCATGAAATGTGATACAGACATGCATGTCCTCCTCAGGTTGAATTTTGTGTTTAGTGCTAATTAGTTAAAAAGCTAAACTAAAATAGTTAAAATGGTGAACATTCTACCTGCTGATGCATGTTAGCATTGTTAACATGTTTGTGAGCATGTTAGATGGCATTAAATACAGCCTCACAGAACTGCAAGTCTTGTTTCATCACAATGAGGACATAATCCTTCATTTCAAAAGCAACACCTTCACTAAAACTGGAAGTACAGGGCTTTTACTTGACAAAAGAATACTTATAAAAGGTGGTAAAGACAGGGAAACTCATTATACTATGTACCTGAGAGACCTGAATATTTGTCAATGAAAAGATCCTTTTAAATTGACCTTTTCACCCCAGGTTAATTAACTTTTTGACTCTCAGCATTCACAAGTGTCTGAAAATCTCCAGCTTCCATCTGTCAGCACACCAAAGCTGAGGTTGTAGCGCTGTGATCACTATCTCAACATCTACACAGAGGCAATTTACTTGCATGCCCACAGGAGATTATAAGGCGCTCAAGCGATAAATAACGAGTCTGAATCAAAGACTGCGGTTCCAAGTTTGTGAACAGGAAACATTTCAAAATCATATGTCCGTGCTAACATTTCAGCTGCATGGAAATGTCTCACAGTTATTCCTGTTTTAGGTGTTTCTATCACAGTAGGATGTGCTTCCCCGTAACTTCATGTTCAACTTATTGTTTTAACAAGAAGGATACACCAGGGGTCTTTCAACCGTATCAGCATGGACATCAGTATTGTCTTAAATAAACCGACAGAAAATAATTATAAAAAAGTTATGCAAATCACCCAGCTCTACCCGACGGCACACATTGTTGAGTCATAGCTTAGGACAGCCTACCAATGTCTTCTGTCACCTACACAGGAAATCCTTCGGTTTCATAAGACTACATGATCTCCGATTTAAATGTGTGTGAAGCCATTTATTGTGGAGTGAAAAGGAGGTTAAGTGTGAATATAATAAAGGACCATTGCTGTGGTTTAGCTTATTAATGTTACAATAAATCACTCATGCTTTACATTATTTGCAACTATTTTCCAAAGAATGATACATGATGCATACATGAATGATGAAATTGATTTTCTAACTGTAAGGCACTGTTTTCTGCTGTTCATTTAAGGTATGAAAATCAAAACATTATGACTGATCATTCAGAATGAACATATCTTTGGCTCCTAGTTTTTTGTCAATGATGTTTCATTGTCGCATGGGAGTATAGTTGTGAACAGAGACAATTGTAAAAACTCATCTTGCTGGTGCATTCAAGAAAGCTCCAATAACAATGGGCAAACATGTGAAAAGGTTCATTTAAATGTTGTCCCATCTTGCATTACCAGTTTGCTGAATGCACCCACAATAGAGTTCCCACAATAGTCCTTGCTCATGATAATGTAATTTTAGTCATTCATTTTTCAAGTATTTTGGCACACTTTTGTGTTTTGCTGGTTAGATAGTAGCCAGTGAGAGATGTGATTAGAGGGGAGAGAGAAAGGAAATGTCAAAGGGATGTCTCATTAGAATCCAGCTGTCAGCAGAGACCATGTTGAATCATATTTGCTGGTGCCTTCAAGAAAGATATAGGTTTCTAAAAATAAATAAAAATAAAAGATTTGGTCCTTTGTACATTGAAGTCCTGGTAAAGCAAAAATAAAAACGTATTCTAAGTTTGTCACACCACTAGAACATGCTTTATTATAAGTACAGTATAAGAGCGCCAAATTCAACATGGGTCAAACAAGCATAGGACTTTCACCCAGGAGACCGGGGTTTAAGTCCTGTTTGAAAATTAAATTAAACGGCGAGTTGTTTTTGTCCATTACAGAACTACTGCGTCACATGCGTAACCAGATGTGAAGTAATGTAACAAATGTCCATGATTTTAACCCAAACCACAATCTTTTTTCTAAATTTAATTAAGTAGTTTTGGTGCCTAAACCTAACTGAACTGTAACCGTTTCACAGCTTCTTTAAGTAGTGACAGTGGATAGACGAAAGGGGGATGACACGCAGCAAAGGGCAGGGGGCCAGATTTGAACGCACCCACGCTGCAGGATTCAGCCAACATGGGGCGAACACTCTTACTGTGTGAGCTAGAGGCCGCCCAATGGTTTCACAGCTTTAATGAAATGTTTACGTTCTGTTGTTTAGATATGAGGACCGTTAGGGCCGCACATTTATGAAACGCTCCTCCTGGGTCGTATTAGAGGGTACGAATAAACAACCTGTATAGTTGTATGGTTTGGAGGACTCATTCATTTTAAACAAGTATTTTCTAACATGTATAATGTGTAGGATTGTTGTTTGGTTGCCAAGTGTCCTCAGCATCCTCAGAATACCCTTAGAGTTGCTTGAGCAACAGCCACATAATTTAATGGGAGGATCCTGATCTGCCTGCAGGACGCCTTTCATTACCTTAACACTGTGTAAAATGTTTGAAGATTGAAGGGAATTCTTCACCTGCCTCATTTTTTTTTCTCTACTGTTCTCCGCATACACACCTGACAGGACAGGTGAAGCGAGGTGAGGAGCAACAAGAGGCAACAGCATCCCTCAGGGCTGAGACTCCTCTCCTTTGATCCTCCACAGCAGATATTATCAGTGATGGTAACCCCCCCCCAAAAAAAGACCTTCAGAGTCATCTCCCTGAATTCAAGCTAATCTCAGTGATCTTTATCTCCACACTTCAAAAAGAAAAGACCAAAACAATCAGTGTGTGTCTCAAAGTTCAACAGAATCTCTTGACCTAAATTCTAATGAGGAGTTTCACTGGGATGAAAAAACTCAGCTCTGCCACCTGTTTGTGTGCTGTTTGGGCTGCACTCTCCAAAGAAGGTTGAGGGTGAGCCAGAGTTCCCCCCTTAGTGTCAAGTTCATAGCTTTTAAACAGATGCTGGACCCACTGTAGCCAAACCAGCCTCACTTTTAGTGTTGACCAATGTGGTCATTCTATTTAACTTCTTACAGACCCTATTAAATGTACCCAAATGACTCGAGCCAAATATATCAAGCAATTTCAGTTTATATGGAGTCCGGACTAGTGAGTTACTTTTAGTTTTACCAGCGTGCACAGGTTGGTTTGAAGGAATGCTCCAGGAGATATATTTTAAGGATGATTTAAAACTTTAACTTGCTTTACTGCCACAAGAGATGTGTTAAAGTGTTTGAGTTATATTGTTAGAAGCTTGTGTGGGAAAGTCTTCAAACATGTGTTCCCTCAGAATGAAAACTGTGTATGCCGTTCGTTGACTCACACCGACACCGCCATACAAAGTATGACATCCACGCCCTCTGCATCTGACATAAATTGACTGACAGATACATTTCAGCCATGCTAGAGGATTAGTGGAGTAGTAGGCGGGTTATAGAGGAAGAAATTAGTCAAATGTGTTGATTGTCCTTGTCTAATTTAGAAGAACATCCCCATAAACTCATCTACACACCCTCATAATCATCTATTACCCTCCTACATGGACAACAACAACAGAAAAGCCCATTTCCCTCTGCGGATGGTTAGCTGCAATGGTTTTATAATGACTTACACGTTGAAATGTCCTTTTCTATTTTATAGGAAGAAGGAAAAATAATAACAGCAACATTCCTGAGGGGCTGTAATTTTCTTCCGGCGGGTAAAAGTTGTCCATTATGGTCAGGGTCAAGGAACACATGCAACCCCGTCATCAGGGCCGCGTGGTCGGCCACATCAGAACCGCCCGTCACAACCAGTGGAAAGGCCCTGTCTGTTAGCACAACACACAGCCAATCACCAGCCAGAGGCCTCAGTGCCTCGGTACATTTGCCCCCCTAACCACGCCGCGCTCTAATTTAAGCACACATATTCCATTGAAATTACAGTATACATACCCACCCTTCCCTGCAATTTACATGCTTTGCACACTGGTGAGCTTAGACAATGCTGATGCAGTGGATACTCGGGACATTTCTTTTTCTTTGTTCTGTGCAGGTCAGTGGAGCAATCGAAAGCTCAGAGACCAGAAGTATGGCATCAGGATTATGTCATATCTCGCAAGCATGATAAAACATGCTCACGAGCAACTTATATAATTTCACACACGCAGATATTACTCTTTGCACACCATTTCAACAATGGAGAGTTGTACAGGCAGCTGCGAGCGTGAAACAAAACATAACAGAAATTTAGAGCCAATTAACGTAAACCAAATACTTATATTATTTTTGGCATGTTTAACTTATTAGTAGAACACAATCACACACTAACTTTCCATCATACACCAAGTCATTAAACTTTTTTTCTGTTTCTGGATTAATCCGACTGGCTGGCCAGGCTAACAACAGTCATGTTAGCTAAGGCTAACGTTAGCTCTAATGTTAGAGGTATGGGTACATACATCGGCAGGGATTTACAGGCATTTCAAAAGCATCGCACATATCCCAACAACAGAACGTATGAGAGACACGTATACAGTCCTTTGTTGATTGTTGATTTGGTGCACAAAGAGTAATATCTGCACATGTGAAATAATATAATTTGCTCGTGAGCATGTTTTATCGTGCTCGGGAGACATGACATAAACCTGACGCCATACAGAAGAGAATTCATTCAGTGATAAGATAGCAATACTGTCAAACAGGAATGGATCACTGAACAGTAACACTGATTTCATTTGCATTTTGTCAGATTTTGTCACATAGGATTGGCTGCTAAACTATTTTATAAAGGAGCAACAAGAAGAGGTGTTTGCCAAAACTCGCAGCATTTGTGCTATAAAACTTTATTCCATCCAGATGTGCAACAAAAACAAAAGTAATGAGTTTGACACTTACTGCTTTTATCTTTTTTTTATCATTCAGTCTGTGTCAGCTACAGTTTGAGTTATGGAACCATTACATATCACAATGATAGATTCATCCTAAAACATGAGATGTTCCTGGTTGGTTAATGGATGTGAAACATAAAAATACTTTATGAAAAATTCCAAACAGTAACAATATAATTATTGAGGGTGGCATAGTAATAAATAATATGACACTTTTTTACAACAATGTTAGAAGTTTTTATAGCCTCCAAAAACCTGTTACTACCAACAGCAAGTTAACCAGAATAATATAAAACAGTACTCAAATAGCAAAATTAAAGCAATTATGATTTTTGACTTTTAAGTGTTTTGACTATTATGTCAAACTCAATCAACGTTTTTTTTTATATTAATGGAGAAGCTATCTTGTATATATATATATATATATATATTGCATGAGTAAAGTAAACACAACACACCCTGGCAACATGTGCATATCTGGCATGTGGAACAAACTGTCAATCACAAGGTTAAATGTTGCAGTCATGCAAGAGAACACTTCTTTTATCTAAAGTATGTATGAGCGGTGTTGGCTTGTGTGGGATGTCGCTCTGCTGCATCAACACTACAAACCAGAGTGGAATTTTACAGGTGTTGTGGGAATGTGGGGCTCCACTCTACAAAAAAAACCCCAAAAAAAACATCTTCACACCTACACAGTCTCCAAACCTTCATATTTGTTGATGGACCTGAAGTAAAGGGCTGTCTGCATGTAATAGGTGCTGTGAAAGACATGACGGTGAATCTGACACACACCCACCTCACCTGGGAATGCCTTGGAAAAAAAACAACCCGCTGCAACGCGTGATGCATCCGTGGATAGACGGTGGCAGTGATGAGTCACTGTGGCATGCTGGGAACCTGCAGGGCGAAATGTGGTGTGTTGTCTTAGTATTTTCATTATCAGAGCCAGACACAAACAATGCCGTTTGACTTTATTTTTAGAAGACTTGTTTGTCGTGCTTTCATATGTGGTTGTTAAGTATTTCATTCTGAGAAGCAGATTCCACTAGTATACTGTACTGAACACAATGTTTTGACTTTGCTTTTGATGCCAACAAAGATGCCAACGATTGTGCGCAAGCATTTGGCAGGTGTCTGATGCAGGGGCGTATTTGACTTCAGCAGCCTGTTGCACTAGCTGTGTGTAAGTTCAGCCTAGCTATAAAGTGAATTATTACTAAGTTGGTGATTTTTGTAAAATAAAAGCAGTTGCACCACGGAGATAAGTGACAACATAACTCTATAAGTAAACAATTGAAATAACTAGAAGTAATAAATAAATTGTTGAAATACTTAGCTAAAAGTAATAGATAAACAGTTTGGATAAATGGTTGAAACATTCAGCCAGTCCAAGTGGTTGTAGTATGAATGCAAAGTTGACCAAAGCAACCTAAACATTGACAATTTTATGAAAACATCATTCTAACAACATCCTTTATTTTATTTTATTTTATTTTACAATAAGCATCCTGTACAGCACAGTAACATCCAGTGTATAATCCATTCATAGAACACATTTGGAATGACGGTGTGGAGGTACAGTACATCAGGCAAGAAAAGGCTGGGAACCACTGACCCACACAACACTTTGTGACATATTTATTGTAATCCTCAGTGATGTCAATGTGTCAAACAGGTTTTCAGTAATGAAACGCATTCATCCAGCGTAAATGCATCATACATGGCTGTCACGTTTATTAACTGTAAACGTGCTTTGTTCCACAGTGATGTGGTTCATTCATTTACTCAGGTGTGTTGAAGGCACCACAATGCTACGCTATCGCACAGTAAGTGCTTTTGAATAGGAATTTGTTCATTGTCACATATGATGGAGAGCTGAGGGGGCCTTGGCATTTGAAAAGGCCATATTTGAGGGCCTCCTCTGTGAGTGTTTACCTTCAAGGACAAATGAAGCCATTGAGTCCCTGTGAGCTGTGAATGAGCTCCTTCTGTACACACTGGCTTTTTAAATGCACATCAAAACAACCTCAGCAAACCCAGGGACGAATTCCTCAGGCGTTTAATGTGAGGGCAAATAGGCAACCACTTCAATAAAATACCTCTTGGATGGAATTGCATAAGTCAGAAAAGCAAGCACTGGCCAGCCCGGGGTGAAACTCAGGGAACACCAACGGTTGAAGGTTTACCTGAAGTTTTTAAGTAGGCTACTATGTAAAGAGAGGGGATTTATTGTGTTGACAGGTTTATAGCAGATATACATGCAAATGGTATGTGCTGGTACAAAAACTTGATTGAGGGAATGCTAAGGCTGTCATTTCGCTAGATATCGAGATGTTGATAAGCGTCACCACCTCAAAGCCGCATTCATTCATCGAATCTTTGTGAAATATATAGACGACGAAGAAGAAAAACTTCTTCCACGTCTATTTTTGCATGCTGTCTTTTTGAGGTTGAATAGACAATAACAAGTTGAGCCCTGCAAAGGCCATCCTATTTTAATTATATTGTACCAAAGCTCCCCCGCCCCATCTCCCTCCTCTTTCCGCAACCCCTTTCCGCAACCCCTTCCCTTCACAAACACACACAAAACGGCATCACATTACACGCTAACATCCCTGCGCCATGTAATTATACAATTGGCAGAAAACATTTATTTTTAGGGTCAGTAAATGTTTGACTTCTGCTTGTGTGTACGAGGCTGAGAGAACAGGCAGGGGTATTTCACTATAAAATGTTTAACAACTCAAACTTCATTGTCCAGTTTGGGGATTTTATGAACATGTAGGCGTTTACTTGAGTTGAAAGCGTTTCCAGTTCCAGCATCTTCCAAGAAAAGAGAAGCACACAGTGTTCTCACTATAACAGGTGTAACTAGTTAAAGCTAATTCGGTTACTGCACAATGGATGGAATCTCAAGGTAACACTGCTGAATTTAAGTGCATTAATTAGGGATTAAATTGACATAATGAAGTTGTACTGGTGTGTAGAGGAACAACATGCAGTACAATAAGTGTCTGATTTCAGTGGCCTGTAACATACATGAACATGAAGATTTGTACAAAAGAAACAACTGAAGCAATAACATATTATGATGCCAAGTCAGCTTTCTTCAACTTTTTTGAGTCAGAAATGTGTTGCAACATTGGTTGCTTGCTCACAACTGTGTTCCAATGTTGTACAGAAGATGATGAAAATAGTTAAGTGTTTGATTGTGTCATGAAATAATAAAAAATGACCCAGAACAGCACCATCATGTTTTTTTATTTAAATTGCAATTTATTAAAATGCTTTTCGCCAAGGAGCATTCTTCTTCCATTTAAATGGAGTACTGGCCAGGAAGTGAGTTTTGAAAGCCATAACTCTCTGAGGCTGGAAACTGAATCTGTGAGTCATTGGGATTGGTTGACAGCTCTATCAAAGCCTTAAATATATAATGCATTATGGCCATTTTGTGCTTTGGGGAAAGTAAAATCTTAGTCACCGGATCTTTAACCTTCGTATGAGTAATTCTCAAATATTTTAGACGTGAGTATGATGAGTACAATCCCAATATTTTGGGTCTTCCCTCCTATAACAGACATTGTTTTTCAGTGCTACAACCGTTAAGGAAAGCAAGGTCATTGTTATTTTTTTAAGGTAAAGACAACAGAATATGCACACTTTTTTTCTTTTTCAGTGACCAAAAGTAAAAACACAAGTAGCAGCCTCCTCCACGTGCTTCAAGCCCTTACAGGATACGTCTGGTGATATTCTGTGTTTACCTTAATGTCAACAAATCTCATGAAAAGACTAAAAGCAACGATAAATGCATCCCACTAGCAAGTATTTTCTGTGTAGCTAAAGCCTGATACAGATTATTCCTCTGTGCCATAGAGCTCTATTGTAAAAGTATTACAAACACATCAGTTAGCCACTCTGTTATACTGGGTGATTTGTTCCTTCATTGAACACAGCTAATTCATTTTATGTCAACACATACATGTCCTGATGCTGTAAATACTCATTTAACCACCAAATGTTTATTAATCTGCAACTGAAAATAGTCCCAACAAATGCACCATTTACTTATATTTGCGTAGTATTAGCTAAAAACTACAATGCCCAGCTGTTTTAACTATATATTTGTGACCTGAGAGATGAACTAGCACATTTTTGGTTTGGGTCTTTTCATGGGATTTGTTGACTTTAATAAGAATATAGAATAACAGCTGACTGACTGTATGCTTTAACATGCAGCATCCAGTTAAATTGTCAATCAAAGTTGACAAAGTATCTATCGTTTAAAAGCACAACACCTAACAAAACAGTTTTTGAGATGCAACAGTTGCTTTGTTTGAAAACAGAACAGAACAGTAAAATAAATAATCTACAAGGAAAAAAAGATTACATAACCATGTTTATGCCTATATAAATTTAGTTTACGATTACTTTGACTAATTTTGACTTTTTGAGAGTAAACTCTAAAGATAACAGAAGAAGGCAGAATTGTGAATTTAACGAAAATGCTTCCAGAGCACTAACCTTTTAATATTTGGGTGTCATTTTTGGGGTTGAGCAGAAAAATGGGTGTTCTTGTTAATGGGTAAAATATTTCACGATTTCCACTTCTGCTTGGTGAATGTGATTGAGATACAGAAATATAATACAAGTCTGCAGCCAATGCCTATTGCAGAACTTCATCATGAATAAGAGAGACAGTCATTCTGCTCATCAGCATTGCTGGTAGCAAAAAGAACAAGACTGCACATGGTTCGTGCTATTATTAATTACTCATCATAAATTCATCAAAGAGGTATTTTAATGTGAAACGGGATGAAGAATAGAAAGAAAAGAATACAAAGGGATAATTGCTATTGCTGCAATATGCTGTGACTTGCCTGTCTAACGTCTTGCTGTCCATCACATCTTGTGAGGGCAAACATGTATTTGCAGCTCTGCTCGCTTTGCAACTGACTGTTCGAGGTTGGATATGGCATGACCCCAGTGCAAGTGTTAGGTAATTAGCACATGTTTCATCTGTAAAGTTCATGTGACCTGCCGGGCTGCAGTCAGTCTACACCTTTTGTTTTCCAAGCCGCACGATCACCCAAAGCCAACTGTTTGCAAAAGTCAAGGCCTTATCTCGGGTTTAGAATAAATACAACATTTGCTACAGAAGTTATTGAATCTGGTGATGTGCCAGTTTGTAATCTAATCTACAGCAGGAGAAGATTAAATTCATGCCAAGGAGTTTTATAACCGAGCAGAGAAATGATCCGCACGTCTCCTTGTGTAGTTTATCTCATCTAACAGTTCCTATAGGTATCCGATTGTCAGAGACATTTATTGGAACTGATTCAAGTTATGTTTTCCAAGTTTTATCTCCACCAAATTAAATTAAAAAAGACAGAAAAATGTTTCTCAGAGTAATGAGAAATAGAGTCAAACATTATATTATTCTGTAAGCCAGGGACATAAGTGACATAAGCGAAAAGGGAAAGGAGAAACTTAATGCCTCAGATTTCTCTTTAAAATGATCCAAAATTCCATCTTGGCCAAATTCTGTTATCTCGGGTGAAGTGCAGTGGAGTTTGATGGGGGACTACAAACGGCACACCCATGGTTGCGGTTATCGTGACTCATACTACAAAAATCGAGTTGCCATCAGAATATTCCAGGGATACAAATGCGTTTGTGAATGATTTATTACCATCGCCTTCAACTCCAATGCCCTGCTCATCTGTTTTGACCCGAAAGTGTCAGAAAACCAATGTGAGTCACTTTACTTTTATCTTAAAAATATATAGACAGTAGATGGCTTGGGCCAGGCCTTTCTTTTGAAGAAATTGATTTAAAAAACTCTTTTTAGAAATGGTTAGCACGTAAAACCAAAACCAATATCAAAAGGGGTACTTTAGGGGCGCTCTGGTAGCTCACCGGGTTGAGCGTGCACCCCATGTACTAAGGCTCAGTCCTTACCGCAGTGGCCCTTTGCTGCATGTCACCACCCCCTCTCTCTCTTCCCTTTCCTGTCTTCAACTATCCTGTCTATATATAAATGCCCAAAAATTTATCTTAAAAAAAAGGGGGTACTTAAATATATTATTAATATCTATGAGAAATGACCCTTTAACACCTCTTACATACCTGTTTTAAATTTGATTAGCAGGTTTAATTGATCACTGTTGCATCCTTGCTGCTTCATTTGACACCAGTTCTCTTTCTGGACTGTTGATTCCTTCATGCAACCGAGACCATCAGACAGAAATGTCTTGACTTTTCCTCTTTGAAGGTTAAAGTTGCCTGATGGCTTTGGAAAAACCTGCCTGAGGAGCTCCAGCTTAAGAACACTCATCTTTCTCATACGGTATCATGAAGCTTTTCTAATACACTTTGGCTCTAACCTTCTTTATCTCTATCTGTTTTATTGTTTGTAGGAGTTTCTTTACATCCTCTTGAGCACTGCAGGTTGAATCCAGTAAACCAGTTTGAATGTTGAGTTTAATCACAGCTCATCAAAGGAAGCTGCTGCCGGGTGAGTAAAGTTAAAGCGAGCTCTTCCTCTTTTTGAGTTGAGCAGGATGTTAATCAGCCTCAGACAAGAAATCACCGGCATGTGCCAAGAAATCCTCATTGGAAATCCCATCTGAAGAAGAAAGTCACACGTTGTGTTGTTCCAGTAAAGTTGTTTATACACAATAAGCATGAGTTTATTCAGTAGTCACAGTGTTTTCTTGAATGCATAATCTAACCTGTGCTGGTTATCAAAGATTCTGATAATTTGTGAAATCAAAATTCCTACCTGAAAAACACATCTGTTTCATATTGCCTGAATGTTTTTCTCACAATAGAAATGAGATTTACGTCTATTGTCATTCTTGATTAGTTTGGAGACAGAGAGACCTCAGGGCTTCGGATTCATTACCTGCTCTTAGTGTTTAGTGTTGATGGGAGAAGGGGGGGTTACTCTACCCGAGATGCTATCAGGTGACGGAGTATTTACCTCCATTGGTGTTTTCTGTAATTAAAGAGTTGGCCTTTACAAAATGCTGTGACCACTAATCACTTCAACTGTTGTCCTCCGGTGGCCTTTCATGATCCCGGGGATCTACGTCTCCTTTAGTTTAGAAAACATTCAAACACATTGTGACACATTTGAACACATTTGTCATTTAAATATAAAACTCAAGGACATTTTTCTACTGCTAATTACAAGATGTATCAGTCGCCTTACTCTAATGTGTTTCGAATAACGTCTTTGAAATATGACACCGCCGCACAGATTCTGCAGCCTGCGGGAACGCCAGGCCTAAAGGAAACCACTGAGAAGCCTTGAATGTGTTAAGTTGGACAGCTTATCTACAACACATCTCCAGGGCTGCTTAAAAAGTCTGCAATTATAGGTTGTCACAAAGACAGAGATGATGAGTTAAGCTGGGCTGCTGGACGGGGTAATTTAAAGGTTACAATTTACATCAAACATTGTTCTAGCGCTTCATTCTTTGCAATCCATAACTTAGGAATCCTCTTTGGGTTTTTCTTTTCCTCTGTGAGGTTTGATAAACAATGTAGTGCATAGTACAAAACAATAGGGCTTTAGGATGAAGCCCTCCAGCTTCCAATGATGTAAACAGATAATGTCATGACGGCAAACAAATATGTGTCTGTTACCTTGTTTTTGTCAGAAACATAAAAATGTATCTGTAATTGCAAGACAAAGGATTTTTTTTATCTTTGACATATAATAATATACATATAATACACAGTCTGCACATAACGTTAAAAACAAAACAAATACACATACAGTAGTTAATCTCAAAAACCTGATTTCATTTTTTTTGGGGTACTTTATTCAAATGTCAGAATACAGTATGTTAACTTTATGTTAACAACTGTCATGGGAATCAAACAAAGACAGGACTTTCACTCAAGAGACCAGAGTTTGTGTCCCGTGTAAAACCAAGTCAACTGTTATTTTAAAGCTAACTGGGTTTTACAGACCTTAGTTTTCCGTAACGTCACAATGTCACGTTACGTCCTCATTTTAGTCGTTTTACGTGACTCATTTTAAGCCGATCCCAGATGTTTTACTAACCCTAAGTATTTTTGTTACCTAAACTAAACTAGTTCTATTTCACAACGTTTCAAACTGCTAACTGTGCCCGTTACATTAAAAAGAACAGTCACATGATTACGGTCACATAAATAAACCGCCACCGTGGGGAAGTAAATAGAACGGTTGTATATGATGTTTTGGGAGTCTTTGAAAGTTGACCTAACATGTTTATAGGTATGAGGAATTTGTTGGACAATATTTAATTTGAATATAATTCAATATTATTATTGGACTAATTTTCCCCCCATTGTCAAATTGGATTAGCAACATAATACATCCAAGAAGCTGCTCATGGAGAAGATTACAATATCAACAAACGTGACCATGTAATGCTGGGGACAATAATATCTGGGACATCAATGAATTTAGTATTTTGCAATATGATGATCACTACAGCAAGTCATGTGATGTCATTTCCTCCGGGTGTTGGCAGGGTTGTGGGAGATTAAAGGTTCTTCCGACGTGCTTCCTCTCCCTCTGAAGAAGCACCCTTGCTCCCCTTCTAATTTGCCTCCTCTTGCCATTTGCTTTGTGCACAGATTAAAGCCTTTGAAGTGGTGAAGCTCTCTTGCAAATAATGTAAATGTGTGTGTTAGTGTATGTGCGTGCACGCGGATGCACCAGCTCTGGTGTGGTAATACAAAATATAAGAGTTGAACAAAAGCTAGGTTTCCTGCCGTCCTCATTCCCATGTAACACAATGCAGGTGAACAATAGAAGAAGGCTCAGTCCCCATCATTATCCACGAGATTCACTATGAGCTTCAGTTACATGAGACAAGCACACATCCCTCCAGTGACTCCACTGAAGCGCTAACCTTGCGTTTATCTGTGTGACCGTCAGTATAAGGTTGCACGTGAAGGATTGTGTTTCCAAAGGCTACTGTATATATGTTTTCGTCTACATTTGGGAATACAATTCTCTATGTTGAACACAGGATATAACAGCCAATATTTTTAAGAAAAATCCCAGATAATTGAGGAGGTTATTATTTTACATGCAGGGTTTGTCATTTTTAACCAAGCTTGTATTTCTAAACTAACCTTAGAGACCTCTTTAGAATCACATACATAGCGGAACTGAGTGATCAACACATCACTCGCACTGACATCAGTAGCTCCAATAGCCTAAAATATTATTTTGTGTAATGCAAACTGCAAATATCAACCTCAGACTTTTACATAAAAAGAAACAAACAAATTTCCCAAATTAGCTCCCCAGTTTCTTCTCTCCCTCCTCAAAGTCATTCTTTTAGCCTCATCTTGCGTGCTGGGAGGGAGGCAGGAGCTTGGCTGGTTCAGTCTGCTGACAGACGTAAAACGTTCCCTGATCTGATAGCAGCTGAGTCTTTGATTAGCAAAGCGAAACAATGGCTCTGCAACAAGTGCGAAGAGAGATATTATAACACAGACCCACAGAGAGAAAGAGAGCAGATATTGATTTTTTAAGGTTTAATTACAGCATCCTGCAGGAACAACGTGGCGTCCAAACACAAACACGGTACATTCCTTTCTCCTGTGTAGCTGAGTGCATTTGAATGTGGAATTACTGTTTCTGTTTCAGTACAGTGAGTTTACATGCACACATTTTAAAGTACGAGTGTGTGTGTGTGTGTTTTTATTTGAATATTGCTAACACTTTTATCCCATATAGTTGTAATAATACAGAATACAGTATTTCAATCAAGTTAATAAAGTAAAGATTCATATTTAATATGACATGATATGATATGTGAAATATATAAGTCTTGGCAGAAAGTCTTTGGCACTCTACAGGGAGATTTATAATCGAGGGGTGTCTGCCCTGAGCAGCACCAAGATAAATCATTATGTTTTTGCACCAGATGTTGAGAGATTTTGAGACATTTTAAGGTGAAATTGTGTATCTGAAAACCTATCCACTTATGGATTTTGAAGATTAAAGGGAAAAAAAGTTTTGCATTTGCAATATCTTTGCAGAATGTATACCTTTTACATATACCAGACACTAGATGTTGTTACTGACAGCAGCTTTAAATGTTGCTAAAGAGCAATTCAACAGGTTACTATAGTGTTGGAGATACATCATCTTTTACTTGTTTTAATTAATTACGCTTTTTATGACTCAATTATATACTGTGAGTCAAAATCCCATCACAAAAAAGGTTTTGTCTGGATTTTACCTGTTTTCTGCACAGTTTAAGAAAAGTTGCGACAAAACCCTAGCACCATTATGTTTCATT
Organism: Gymnocephalus cernua; assembly: GCA_023631565.1. Classification (NCBI taxonomy): domain Eukaryota; kingdom Metazoa; phylum Chordata; class Actinopteri; order Perciformes; family Percidae; genus Gymnocephalus; species Gymnocephalus cernua. Next base: position 25,017,449 of record CM042436.1, on the reverse strand, counting down.
ATTGAGTCATTATTCATTGTTTTCATTTCATTATTGTACAATTGATGCTACAGTACAGGCATACAATAATTTTGGCAGTTTTGATTTTTGTGTTTTAAAATATTTTTTTTTGATTGTGTGTGCTGTTTAAGTTCGAATGACATATTCCCGTTGTATTTGGTCACTATTTGACACTTGTTAATCCAGACGGCAGCACATTTGTCCACATTCCTCGTTGGGGTCTTTTGGTGCCCTGACGGACTGTCAGGTGGCTCCATTCAGCAGGTCAACAAGACCTCACAGGACCTGCTGGCAGCCCGGTGCCCACACAGCCAATTCTCCTGCACTCTGCAAGACAATATTACAAGAAGCCCCTCACAATGCAAGTGGACCCTCACAATGCAGGGTTCACATTAACAATGAGGGGAGACTTACGTAAAGCAGCAATCAATGCAGGACTCCCGATGAGACAGACTAGGGCTGTGCAGACGTCTGGGCTGGGGATTTAACAGGAGGCCTCGGGCCATCCTACCTGACTGCAGGCAACCTGAGACACAGAGTGGAGGGAGGGGGAGGAGTGGAGACATGAATGACTTGGAGAAAAAAAAGCTACCTGAAAAACTGTTTATAAAAAGTATTTGTGAGACACATTCAGGGGGACAAGTTGTCTGGTGGTGTCTTTAATGTTTCTGGTCAAACATACAAATGATCTCAACACATCCAGCAGCTACGATGGGCAGCAGAATATTTGAGTCATGTTTAAAGTCAGGTCTTGCTTCTTTCTAGCTGAGAGGGGAGTGCAGTGGCATAATTTTTACCTGGATCATGGAGCAACTGTTTTTGAAAGTCAAAGCGTCAGTGTTCACTCTCACAATGAGACAATGTTCCATCAGACAAGCATACTTGCTAAGAGCCTGTAGCACAACTGAGGGCACGTATGGATTACCAGGCACAGAGCAAGGGGCCCAAGGAATCAGAGGGCCCCACCTAAGCCAGAGCCTCTGTTTGTTATTCAATCAGGAGAGACTTGTTTGCAGATATGCAAATATTTATTTGAAAATACACATGCAAAGTAACAAAGGTTTCCATCAACTTTTGGAGATTAGACTCCAACGGAAAAAAGGTATATAGGCTATATAATTTCTAGAGTTTTAGAAAAGCCAGTATATCCCCCGATGGAGTCTAGACACTGGCGGTGGTGATTGAACCAAAAGGGGTCCGTCAGCCAGAAGAAGACCGAGAACCCCGTGGTTAAAGATGCCTGGAGGTGGAAGGGGAGTCTGCAAGGACAACTGACAGAAGCGGGAGAGAGAACAGATTAAAAAACATGGTTGTTGTGCTGTGATAGGCTTGAACGAATGTGCCCGATTCTGATTGGATACGTGACGTAAGCTACTTCTCACCACACAGCTGATCAGACTTACCAGCTGATTACAAGAGTGTGTAACATTAATGATGTCTCCCTGTCTGAATTTACGCTGAGCTACATTTAACATTTCTCCTTGAAAATGCAAAGCCTCTAGAGATTGATTTTTTTTATGATTGATTATATGTCAAAAGTGATCATTTTCAGACATTATTTTTGCATACAGTACAGTTACACAGTGGACACTTGTATTTTAATGTTATCTGCAGTACTTTGTGCTACTGCTATCACTATCACTATCACTCTATCGATATGTTCATGCCAAAGAGTTAATGCAAAACACAACTCATTGCTAAACTGAAGCAGATGTACGTTGATGAGTTCGAACATGCACACAACAAGGACATTTACCACAAGATAGCTCAGGAAATGCGATGACCATTAGTAGCTGGTGATATATAATAGTGTAAAAGTATCTGAGGGTGACATTTGGCTTTATGAAATAGGTATTTCACTTCAAAATATTTAGATTCAGATCTTTATTGTTCCTAGGACTGCAATCTTCTGGACAGAGATCTCAAATCCGGGAATTTGCTGGAGCCACTGTCCCAGTTTGGGTGTTACAGCCCCGATTGCTCCGATTACCACTGGAACCACTGTTGCCTTCACTTTCCACATCTTCTCTAGCCCCTTTTCTAAGCCCTGTGCCGCCGAGCGAAACTACAAACAGGAGAGTCATACTGGCTCGGACGTCACCCGGGTCATATTTTCATATAGACTGATTTTCATATAGAACATCAGTGATCAACTCCAAAAGCCAAAGCACAATTATTCAACCCAGAGAAGCACTATTTATCCATATGCACAGTCATCAATCAATTTAGAAACACTTTGCATGAGAAAACAAAGAAACTAAGCAACACAAAGAAACAATCATGCAAAACAACACAGCACTTCTTTGGCCTTAAATGATCATATAACTTCTGAATCCAGCCACGAACTATTCCAGCTCAAATTGAAAATAAAAAAGGAAATCTGAACAAATGGGAGGGTAAAAATGTGCTTGCATGTGTGTCTGTTTGCCAGTTGTGTGTGTATGCATGTGTGTGTGTGTGTGTGTGTGTGTGTGTGTGTGTGTGTGTGTGTGTGTGTGTGTGTGTGTGTGTGTGTGTGTGTGTGTGTGTGTGTGTGTGTGTTTTTGTGACATGCAGCATAAATACGCAGCATAAATATTTACCATCTCTAACCAAATGAGTGTGCTGATGTGGATTTAAAGCTTACATTACGGAGGATGAAATAATGAGCTTGTGGTTTCAGGGAGCTGGAGGGAAACACGCTTGGACAAATAATGATGGTGAGTAAATGAGGCATTTGTTGCGCTCTGTGATACTTCTCGCTCTGCACAAACAGAAAGAAGGTGTCGGAGGTGATTAGGAAAACAAATGTCAAGTTCTTTCACCCTGCTATCAGCTCTTTTCAGCTCAATCTTGCACAGGTGCATGATGTGTGTGTGTGTGTGTGTGTATTTAAGTGAGTGTGTGTAGAAGCACGCCCAACTGGAGCTGCTGATAGTCAGGGTTTGACTTGATGTAACCTTCATCCATCAAATCTTACGCTCTATCTAAAAATAAAGTTTGGCAGAATCACACTAACACTGTTGTTTCTCAGCAATCCATTTTTTAGTCACTACGCTTAAAGCATTCTCATTTTGAGACAGAAAGCAGGAGGAAGGATCCTAAGCATCAAACCCATAACTGGCATTGCCTGCATGACTTGATGCTCCTCATAAATGGTAAATAATTACAAAGTAAGACAGATGCAGCACAGAAAGTGCTTTGTGAAAGGACAGACAAAATGTAGTCAGTGCTCTTTTATTTCTCTCTCTCTGTCAACACAAGTGCATATTTAGTTTATGATGTGCTCATTAAAATACTTACGGAGATTCAAGTAACATTTTACAGGGAGGTCGCACCGAAGGAGCTCCTCTGCAGATCATTTTATTAGTTTTATTGCTGTAAGATGTCAACAAAGCAGGAAAAAACACTCTCAAATAGTGTGCAGGAGTTGCACTTTGTTGGATCTTTTCTTCTGTGCTGTGTGTATCTCCAGGAGGTGAAGGAGAAGTCATAATTCTGCTGTTGATTTTACATGAAAGTTTAAGTTTACTGCAAGTTCATCTTTTTATTTGGATTTACATTATTTAGGATTTATGTACCAGCTGGGTCATCTAAAACAGGAAATTGACAATGAAATACAATAAAACTGTTTTTGTAACATGTTACTATAAATAAAAAAAGTCTGCAGTTTTTTATTGTGACATAAGATTTTCAGAGTTCGATTATGAATTGAATAAAGAAACATTTTAATAATTAGGATTCCATGTCAAACACAGGTGTAAGGAGATTCCCCCAAAGACTTTTATGTCATGAATAAGAATGCATGAATTTATAGCTGTTACTATAAAAACACATTGAGGGTGTGGTAGAAGAAGAGACCTGAGCGGACAGGTAAACACACACATGGAATGTAGTATTAGTTGTATAAGCCTGTTTAACACAAAACACACCTACACATGGCTACAAAAACATGTCTTGGATTGATTTATAGGTATTGCCCAAGCACAGGTCTCAAATAGAAACCTCGTTGTCGCACAAAAACGGTGTAGATAACAAACATATAGTTTTAACATTAGTCACTTTGAGAATTTGAAACTGAAGCGATCAAATTCAACCACTTGACACTGATGAATAAGCTTTAACTTATCTTTAGAAATTAAGATAAGTCCGGGAAAAACAATCTGGTTGTATGTCGTTATGTCAACGCCCAATGCTTTGCAAACAGTTTTGACATCCTTTGAACTCTGCAGTTACCTTGAACGATAGCAGGGATTTTATCAGTTGCAAGAGAAGAGCGAAGCAAAGCTTGCTGATTTTCCCGAAAAGAGGAGAAGAAAACGAGCGGTTGATATGCAGGTGGAATTTTATGTCTGCTTTTCTCTCCATCTCTTGTTCTTATTCTCCAAACCATTGGATTTTGTGACACCCAATCAGATCCCAACATGTACTACACATTCCACCTGGAATTTGGTGAGCATTTCTAAGGCCAAAGCAAATCTTAGTCTTTCATTTAAGAATTTGGCATAATGTTCATTGGCTGAGCCAGCATTAGCGTGACACAGCATGAGACTCAACAATGGAAAGAAAGCAAAACAGCAAAGTTGGCTAATATTTGGAGAGACGCCACAGTTCAGTCAAAATCAAAGGGACGAACTGTAGATTAGGTGTTTTGAAACTACTGAGTGAAATTAAAATCACTGAAGTCCCATTCATACTGCTTACATACTGCAGTCCCGTAAGCATTGGTTGTGTAGAATCTTTTTTGTAAGTATCCATCATTTCCATAACGTTTTCTACATGGCTCAAGTGTGAATAAAAGCAGTCACAGTCTAATGTTTTTGTGTATATTGTGATGTTAACCAATCACAATATACAATAAAGTGAAGCTGAAACTGTTGTAAAAAAAGACATCACCTGTTGCATTAAACAATCTTTCACTATCCAATTTCCTGCATGTCCAGAATGCTACATGCCAAATATCGTACAAGAATGGAGCTTTTTCCATGATGGACAGCCCAAATATAACTCCCATAATAACATAACAGTTAAACAAACCCAGCAGTTTCAGTAATTCCATGTCTGAAAGGGGCTTATCTTTATGCCTTTTCTGCTTCTATTTCCTCCTTTTCTCCATCTCTTTACATCTCCATGGCTCTCTCTCACTCTCTCTCTCTCTGTCCATGTCTCTCTCCCACAGTAGAGTTGTCATGTCAAGTCTGTCGTCACCTCTGGGGTCAGGCCCGGGGCACTGTGTTGTCTCCAGGTGAGAGGAGAATCCTCCTCGTACTCATGTTTATCACTCCAGTGCTGAGGAGCTGCTGAGTGAGGTCAGTGTAAACCTGGATTACCCTTCCCACTTTCTGGTTGACCAGAGGGTCAGGGGGCACTCGCCTGCCTCTCACTCAGCACCCTTGTTTTTACTTCTTTTGTCTCGAGGAGCATCTGAAATATTTCAATCATTTAAAGAGCTTTTCTTTGCTGAGAGGTTGGCCTGTGTCGTCGGGGACGAGAGCTTGTTGGTTCACTCGTGCAGGAGCAGATGAAACAGGAGATGTTGGGTGTCTGATTGCAGAGACTGGAGGAATTCTTCATGGATGTATTCCCAAATTACCAAAATATCAACAAAATTGTTTCTAAAAGTGTCATTATTCCAGCAGTCACAAGTTTAGGTTTCCTATTATCATATCTACAATATTTAAATTTGTAATGTCAATAAGCAGAGCTGCAAACTCATCAGAATATTTTCTCTCTCTGCGCTGTTGACCATAACTTTACACTTCATGCTAGCATCGCTGTGTTTGTGGTTTGTCCCAGCTGTGTTGTTGGTCATTGAATAAGGTAAGGCTCACACTGTAATTAGCCATGCAATTAGCAAATATGATCTGGGCACCAAAGGTCCCCCATGAGACTTTCTATGAAGTGCCCTGAACTTGGTCTGAGGACACTCCAGAGCTCCCTGCGGGCACTGTGACCTCCCAGGCAGTGTTTGCTTTCCGGCGCAGAACGAACATGTTTTCACTGTGGATCCTGGGTTCTTAAAACGCTCTAATTAGAGGGCATCCTTCAGCAGAGTGCAGCTATCAGTCAGTCATTTTATGTTTATGGCCATTTTTTCTGTTGCTATAAAATCCTGTTGCTGAAGTGGTGTATAGCTGACTTAAGGAGCCAGAGGCAGAGATAAGACACCTATATTGTCTCCATATCAGTTAACGCTGTCTCTATCAGGCTGTAACCCTTGGCCGGGAACCGATACATGGCTTTGTCGCCCACGCATGTTTCCAAAGCAAAGAAATGCACTTATGTAGAAGTGTGTTATGTTGAAAACATCCTACTCTGGCATTCTTCAGAGGTAAAAAAAAAGGGCAGCACACATCACAGCAGATCCCATCATAAAGAACCAAAGCAGTCTTTAGTGACATGCAAGATGCAGATTTGAAGAAAAAGACAAAGAGAGACGTTCTGTTGTCTTTGAGTTAGCATGCAAAAAACGCAGATAGGAATACTTTACAAAAGCTCAAGTCAAACAGATAGACTACTTAAGGCATGAGAAAAGATAGACAGTCCAGGTCCCATCCAGCAAGCACGCAATGAGTCATGGAAGCTTGGGCAAACACTGTTGTCTGGCGTGACTCATAACCACTGACACATGGGTATCCAGAACACGTGGATGGGCACACAACAGGCAAGTCTGGGCATAGGGCTCCATCCAGTCTGACAGCCATTTACACCTAGATAAATCCTCTGATCTATTTCACACCGAACCATCCTGTACACCCAACTGTGAGAGTGTAAACACACGTGAATGTATACGCTTCGGTTTCATTGCACGTTTGTTTTTGTTTGTTTTCTTGCTCTACTGTGTGTCCAGATTGGTCCATGTGAGTCTACCTGCAGCAGATCCTGCTCCTCCACCCGCTCACATGGCCACTTGTGATTAACAGCCCAGTGCAAACAGCAACAACCCTGCTGTGAGTCACTGAGTCAACACGCAAATTGTCTTTTTGTCTTTGGCTCTAAACAGTTCCCATCAAACTGTCCAAGTCTGCCTTCATTAGCTTAGAAATAACAGGTGTTTGTGCATATATATGACAAGTATGTAAAATATGTTTACAACATGTACTATATGTATATATATATATATATATATATATATATATATATATATATATATATATACATATATATATATATATATATATGTGTGTGTGTGTGTGTGTGTGTGTGATTTTTGTTTTTGCCTCATAGTTTAAAGTTGACCTTCCAAGAGTAACACACACACACACACACACACACACACACACACACACACACACACACACACACACACACACACACACACACACACACACACACACACACAGGCTGTCTTTGCAAATCCTGTCTTCCTTTTCGAACAGGATTGAAAGATTAATATTTCACATTGAACAAAGAAGCCGGCATCTTCTCCAAGCTGATATAAACCTGATGCAATACACAATGCTGTACTATATTTATTCCTTTCAGTTGAGGTATTTGTAAGCGTACTCTAAGGCTGGGTTGGTTGGTTGGTTGGTTGGTTCAGGGTGCTTCCACAAAGTGAAGCAGGGCAAACTTTTGTCTTTAACCTGACAAAAGATGGGATTCCGTGACAAACGATGAATGACTCTAGAACATTCATTACTCCTGGTTGAAGCTCTTTGTTGTATCAGGTGTGCCCATACAGCTGGTAATTCATTTGGTGGAATGTGGCAATTCCTGCTTATGCCTTCAGGGTAATAAAGAGATAAACTCTCCACGTTTTTTAGTACTACGGCCTATATACTTATATACCGAAAATCTGTTAGTGTTGGGAAGTTATTTTATTTGTCTGTAGTGTAAATTCTCAACTTGTTTTAAGAACGTTTCTGAATCAAATGACTTGCAATTAATAATATAATAATACAATAATAATAACTTTATTTGTATAGCAAATGACAAATGTAAATTACAAGTGCATTTTAAACAAATATCTGTATGATCTCTCTCATTCATTACAACTGTGTTTGCTGTTTGGTGCTCTGGCCAATGTGTGAACCATTATTAAGCCACAACCTGCAAAATTTCTCCCAGTTTCCCAATTTCTGAAAACCTGTTGGAGACAATCCATTTCACGTTTCTTGTTTGATTGCCACTTGTTGGATAGTCATTTGTTTTGATTTTCTGTGCTGACTCGGAGCAACCACAACTGAAAGTTGAACATATTTGAGATTCTGTACTGGATAACTTACATGTTAAACTCATAATATTTTGAGGTGCAAAGTTTGAGCAGGTTGCAGTGAATGCATACAGATGCATCAAAAAGTACTTGAGCCTTAATGCTCTTAACACAGCTGCTCCATGTCAAAGCCATGCTGGAAATAAAGTATCTAGAGCCAAGAAGCTGTTGTAGTTAAGTTATGAAATTTATGAGACTGATAAAGGGAAATCCTAATCAAAAACACATGTCATACTACAAATGAACTGAAGTAAACCAGTTGCCTGCGACAGCTGCAATGAGAACTTGTAATCCAAAGGAATCTGACAGGTTGAAAGGAAATGTTTCACGATCAGTTTCACTTTTTGGCCCTTATAACCCTAGTGTAGTGTACATTTGTCATCTGTACTTTCCACAGAGAATCCACCCTGCTGTGACTTAAAAGTGCAGCCACGACCTCTCTCTGTGGTCACTCGGGGTCTGAGGATGAAGACGAGGCCCCCGGGGTCCTGATGTGGCGCTATACACTGGACACCACAGCTCAGAGGTCTCTAGTAGAGAATTGGATTTGTTTTTTCATTCCTTTTCTTTCTTTTTTTTTCTCCAGGGTCGCGTAAACACCAGCTCTAGACCGTAGGGGGATCAAAGTGCTCATTAAAGAAGCCCACAACCCTGAGAAATGGCAGACCAAATAGCAGCCCATGGTGGCGGGCAAAAACTAAATTTGGAACAAGGGCATGCATTCATTTCCCAGGAATGGGGTGTCTTAGGCAATTGCCATTGAGCAACGACAGTGTTTTAAACTGTAGTTTTTTAAAGCTACAGTAACAAATGGTGGATTTTTGTAGAAAACAGAAGAAAAGTTCTTCTAGATATAGATTGAAAGATATATAGATAGAAAACCCACATCTCTAACGCATGATTTGGATGTTGCATTAAAGGTTAAATCAGTGGATGTCTGACAATTCTGAACTTTGACTGACCCCGAAAAGAAATAGGTCACATGCTTTGGAGATACTGTAAATATGCTGACACATCACAAAGATCATGCACAGTATTTATGTTGTATTTCTTTTAGATATTAATGTAACTAAACTAGTTGTATTACAAAAAAAAAATTGTTTTCAGAAAAAGTTTTATTTCAGAATGTGCAAAAATCATACATGGCATACAGGCGACCAACCTCCAGTTAAAATAACATACACTTATATGTAAAGAAAATGTGTATTTCATCTCATTTTCATTCCACTGAGGTGTCATAGTTTCTGCTCATTTAACGGTTTCCTCCAGCTGGGCTGAAATAGTAGAAATGCACTGTTTGTGTATGTAACTGAAACACACTGAGGCATCTGTTGTAAGCGGGTGAATACAGGAGTGCGATTCACAGTTGGCCACTGATTCAATTCAATGTTTTTCTTTTTTCTTTTAAAGGTTATGAGCAGAATCAAACAGCCTTTTCTATTGACTGCAAGATAGAGAAAAACACCTTTGATGTGGCTTCTGAGTGAAAGCAAAAACACGAAAGCACAATTACATACAGGCTTCTTAAAGTCCAATCAGAAAAATGTTAACATTTGTGCAAGGGACAATAGGTTTTCCAGTTCCGAACGTAAATCAAACGGCCTTGTGTAAACAGAGGGAATGAAACAATCTGGAATCATCTGTTGATTCAGATTTCTATTTGAGTCTTTGTGATTATGGCTTTTCCACCATTGCTCTGTAATTATAGGCCTGCTCTCCTCAGCAGTAAGGTTCACATTACAAGTGTGGTTATCAACATGTGTGCGAGAGCGAGTGAGAATGTGTGAGAGTGAGTGTACGTGACGGGCAGTGGGGGACTTACAACACAGCCTGTGCCTGTGGTTGACCTGTTACCCTTAACGTCCACTGTGGAGGCTTAATTATCAGAAATAATGCCTCTGGTGAGACAGTGTGCTACATGAGTGTGCTGATGACAGGTGTATCTTGGATATATTTATATTTATATTTATACATACAGTATATCTTGTAGGAGTGACCCCAAATAGTCGACTATTCAGTCTAAGGATCCTTATTCAACTACCAATCTCACAGTCAAATTGTTGCAGTATCTGAAAATGTGGTTATAAAACAAAGGACCATTCCATATGGGCCTATATGGGGGTGCTGAATGTCAAAAGTACATTTACTGGTTAATAACCTGGAATCCTGCACGTGGCTCACACACCAGATGTCCCTCACCTTCCGCTTGTGTGTGTGTGTGCCGTTCTCGAAATCCGTTGGTTTCGGGAAATAACAGCAAACTTTGAGCTAGCAAGCTACATGTTGAAAATGGCAAATTTTGAAGAAACTTTGGATTGTGCAACGAGGCAGGCCTGCTTGGTTCATTCGGGAAATGATTGTAAAGATTCACAAAGAATATGTTTACAGCATTTATTTAACTGGGACGTTTTGGGGCCGAATGGAGAGGACTGCTGTGGACGAAGTACACACAGCGAAACAATGGTAAGAGCAAATTATGTTTAACCATGTATCCAGCAATTTTAAATTGATCACGTTACTGTATTGTGTGAACAGTTATCTTCATTTAATATTGTGTGTGGTGTTTTCTTTTATGGGGTGCAAAACAAGTTCCTTCCCAAAACCATTTTTCAGAGCCAACGTTGCTGTGTCCGGCCCACTTCAGGCACTGAAAATAACTATAGCAAATACTTTTCTCAAGGTCTACTGAAGTCCAATTTTGAGGTTGTTCACTTATTCAATGCTGTTTTTTTCCATTACATTTTTTTCTGGTAAATTTGAATGAATTAACCCAGAAAAACAACCCATTTATCACCCTCTCTAATATTCCACCAGCACATCATAACCATCAAAGTATAACAAGATGATGAAGAAAAAGAATTATGTATTTGTCAAATTTAAATGCAGGATTTTTACTTATAAAGGAGTATCTGACATGGTGGTATTTATATTTTTGCATAAATCAAGGACCTGGATATGTCTTCCACCACTGATGTTTGTTTTCTGTAAATGGCGCCAAAAAAAACTAAAGGATTAGGCAAAATGCTATTTCCTGTGTCAAACGGGAGGACTTTTGAGGAGAAACGCAGGCTTACAGCTTTTAGGTAAAACCACATTTTTAACTGTGGAATTTGCATTCTCCAGAGAAGTCATCAGTCAAATGGAGGACAGGACTGAGTTGTAGTTTCTTTAAGCTCAAGAGACAGCGCCAACAGTCCCACTTTTTAAGTGTAGATAGAGATATTCCCTGATGACGCTTAGACAGGCCTAACTCCGAATGATGAATTAGGCTATTCACCTCTCCCAAATTCACACAGACCTCTGTGTGTTTTGTCACATGAAAACACAAGGTTGCCTCTTGTACCCCAGGCCCAAGTATGTAAAAACAGAGGAAATAGCTGAAAGAAAAGGTGTCATTTTTCTTCACCGGCCTGCACCTCCCTATGGTAAGCCCTGATTGTGTGCGTGTGTGTGCGTGTGTGTGCGTGTGTGTGCGTGTGTGTGCGTGTGTGTGCGTGTGTGTGCGTGTGTGTGTGTGTGTGTGTGTGTGTGTGTGTGTGTGTGTGTGTGTGTGTGTGACTCAGAGAGGGTGAGTGAGAAAAGGTGAGAGTGCCTGCATTCGTGAGAAGCACATGGAGGGAAAGTGAGAGCGCAAAGGCAGAAAGAGAAACCGGCCTCTAATTCGCTGATCTCAGCTGATTACATTTTCCCGTCCAGACGGTAGACATTCCTCCAACCTGTGCCCACAACCATCGGGCCCCTCGATTTTAACTCTGGAGCAGAGTCCCATTAGAGTTAAACAACCCTGAGTCTATGCAGGCCACAGAAACAGGTGGGCTTGAGGGGTGAGGCTAGTCACTGAAACACTATTAGAGGTCGACGTACAGAAAATCTTCACCAAAACATTCGAGAGAGGAGGATTCAGAATTCACGGATTGTCGGTCTTTCTTACGCCACATTTTCTCACAGACATTAAAAAGGGGGAAAAAAAGATCCCTGACGGCGAAAAACACAACATCTGTGGCATTCTCATCAGATCTGTTTGCTCCAAATACAGTCTTGGAACGTGATCTGCCTGAGTTGATCATAGTGAGTCTGTCATTCCCATGGGAGTAAACCACTTCACATCTCAGGATCTGATGTCAGCCCCAGCTAGTTACACTAGGAAGACATGCCATGGCAGAAATGTCATGTGTTGTGTGCTGCACACTTGTGGTGAAAGTATTCAGATATAGTAAATGGAAAAGTACCCATACAAACATTGTAAAAAAAAAAATACCCTGTTACAACTACGTTCTGCAATTATAATCCTACTTAAGTAAAAGTACATATGTATCAGTAAAAGTGCTTGTTCTTTTTTCTTTATATACACTTAGCTAGTTAAGAGCAGCTTTTCCCAGCCCCTCCAATGGGTCACACTGAGATGTTTAAAAGGGAAATCTCTGCAAATGGCCGCAGGTCGGACCCGAACCCAGGACTCGAACTGGACCTCTGCATATGGGCGCCTGCTCTACCAGTGAGCTACCCAGGCGCCCGCTTTTTTTTTTTGTAAAATCTTAATCTGAAAAGTAACCAATAACTATATCTGTCAGATAAATGTAGTGGAGCAAAAAGTCAAATATTTCCCTCTGAAGTGTTGTGTAGTGGAGGACTAGTATAAGGTAGCATAAAGTGGAAATACTCAAGTAAAGTACAAGTATCACAACATTGTTCGTGAGTAAATGTACTAAGTTACTTTCCACCACTGCTTTACACCCGCGAACACATAAATACAGTCAAAACACACCTCGGGCCAACGAATGGATCAGTTTTTCCGCCATGAAGGCCACAAAGGTCAGGGAAACACTAGCAGTGTTTCAACAAGCTCCCCACTCCCCTCCCTTTCTCTGCTCCTCAGCAGGCCACACGTTTACTATCAACAGGAAACATCTTTCACCGTAAAGGAAGTGTTACTCTCTAATTGGCCTGATGTGATTCAATGACCAGACTGCTCTCAGCCAATGGGAGGGGGGTTATTTTAAGAGGAGGTATAAAAGGGAACAGAGGCCCTTCCAAAAAGCTAAGACGGCACAACGTTCTCACACTGAATACATGATGTGCGCTCAGCTCAACTTCTGCAATGTTGTTAAGACTGTACATAGACGCATTACTAAGCACATCTGGTTTCATTGTTGTTTCATGAATCCCATAGCACATCATGAAACCACAGTCTAAGCAAAAGAAGATGGGGGGAAACCCAGAGTGCAAAATAACTGACCTCATTATGATTCTCCAGTCATGGTGTACAGTATGTGTTTCTCCTCACACATTTTATGAAAATAGAAAAGATATCCATGTATCCCATAGCTTGTAATATATCAAATCATAAATCATACAGGAACTAATAACTATATGAAGGTGAGAGGAAGGTCCCGTTTGGAGAGATTTACTGTTATTTTTTTACTTTTGGAGCTATGCCTCATGACGGAGCAGTTACCCCCTCAGCTGCCGCTGATGCCGCAGTCTCATTTTTAGTCTGCACATTCCTAAAGGTGATTGTTCTTGCCAACTTTGACATTTTTTTGTTTCAATGGACTGTGAGAGAGGCATGAGAACAGAGCCAAAAATATCATTACACAGAGGGTGACATTAGGGGAGTGCGGCCTGGCGACGGGGAGCTATGACGGAGTTCCCTGATTAGTGAGTTACCATGCAGAGACAAAGGGCCTCTGAAATCACAGGAAACAGAACAATCAAAGACCCGGCGCACATTCCAAGAAAAGCAGCGCACCACAGAAACACAACATGATCCAGGACGTTGCTGCGTCTGAACATCTGATGAAAGCTTTGGCTAAGCAAGTGCAGTGAATTATTAGTCAAGAATGATGCCAAGGATGGAGCAAATAGTTGAAATCTTAAATTACTGAAACTCATAATTTGATGCCATCTTAGATCGCTGTTCCTCACATATTCCTGCAGAGAGGGGGGAATTCAAACAAAGACATGACTGCGAGACATATTTGGATAAGAACTGACCCTAATCTGTCTTTAAATTTTACCAAAGTTTTTTTCTCATACATTTGCAGATGCAGAACCCCCAAACCCTCAAAACTGTGGGGTCCCCCGCCTCCCAAAGAACACAACCAGGCCCACACAGCTCCCCATGATCCATTAGATCTCGGCCTGGAAATAACTGTCTCCTTCCCTTTCTCCAAAATGGCAGCTCTGTTTCCGCAGCATTGGTTTGCTAGCTGGATTAGAACAATTCCCCACCAGCCCATAATTTGTGGGATTCTCATAACATGCCACACCCTGCCATATATTTCCATTATAACCCTATTTTGTCCTCTGATGAGGATATTTCAGGATGAAGGAGGACATATTATCCAGTTGTTGGTGAAGGACACACTGGTTTTGGGGGGCTTCTTTGGGTTACAGCCAACACGGGTCAGCTTCTAGCCACTAAATGTCTCAGATTTCTCCTCAATTGTTCGGTAGCAGGTAACAACAGGGTTGGGTGGAAAGCCCTCAATGTGGGCGCACAAATTCTAGGTCAAGTGGAGATGAAGGGGATCTATTTTCAGCAAAATGTGCTGTTTATCTCTGTGTGTAAAACTAGTGGGGAACCTCTTCCCCCACAAGTCAGGCCCACTTCTCTAATTTGTGGCGCATGTGGCTACCTATGTGATGCGGTTGCTAGATTATCTGTTTTCTCTTTCTCTTTTGTTAGGTCTTTTTTGTGTGTGATATAAATAACTACCAAATTGATGAGCAATAAGTACTTGATACTGAGTTTGCCATTGATGGAGAGTTTCAGTATCTCCTGAGTATTTCCACAAAATAAAAACATGATATTTAGCAAAACCCTCATCTGAGCATCAAATGCAGAGAACAGAACAAGCTGTGAGTACTTTCTCTGTATTTACAGGCCAACAGCGTATCAGTCAGGCTTGTGCGACGTAATGGGGCGAGGGCGAAAAATGCCAGATGAGTATAAATCTTAGCACAGTTGACATCAGAGTCTGCGAAAACAAATTAGGGGCTGGCAGTCCCATTGGCTCACTCAGAGACACACACATTATATACACAACTGGTGTACATGTGTTTATGTTAATCCCTGATTTGAAAGACAACATTTGACATGGGCCTCAGCGTAGGCAAGAATGTAGTATCTCCATCGTGAGCCTGTGTGAGGTCCATGCTGCTAAGCTTATTGTAGTCAAAGCACAAAAGAGAGATGTAGAGATTGAGAGAAAATATGAACACAGCTCTCACATGTTACTGTTAGCTGAGCAGGAAAGTTACAGCATGATGCCAGATAATGCATCGATTTCCTGATAGTGTTAAAGAGAAAGAAGCTTCAACACATGTCACTCAGACAAAAAGGGACGCTCATCTTGTTCCATTGCACCATCCCTCCATAGACACAACCACCACACATTCACATGAAGCTATACGGGCACACAGATTTGCATAGCTGCACGTGCAAATACAAATGTTATTGGTGGTTTCTCGCCAGGAACTTAAGATAGTATTTGAAGCATAAAAAAAGGTGCGCCACATCAAGTAGAGAGTAACTGTGATTGTTTTTTGATTTGCAAACATGCAAGCCACCTCAGTTTGCGTTAACCCACAACACACTAACGCTTGCACTTACACACACAAAACACACACTTCAGGAAATTATGGCCAAACTGTGAGAAGATTCACTGTTCAAAAAAACAGGAAGTGGTTACCAGCTGCACTAAACCAGAGTACACCTCTGTAATACTAACACTGAAAATACACTGACAGCCTGCAATATCAGTATACTTTAAAACTCTAAAGCAAAATTGAGTAAACTGTTCTACCACCTCCTCTAATTAAATTTTAATTTGCTTTATTTTTTAATAGAGATGCATGT
This sequence comes from Gymnocephalus cernua, assembly GCA_023631565.1. Taxonomy (NCBI): domain Eukaryota; kingdom Metazoa; phylum Chordata; class Actinopteri; order Perciformes; family Percidae; genus Gymnocephalus; species Gymnocephalus cernua. The sequence goes on along the minus strand of CM042436.1, from coordinate 25,001,394 downwards.
TCAAACAAGAAAGAACATTATTCAAGGATTCTCATTTTTGCTGAAATGCAGTTCCTCAAAGAAGCAGCCACTTGTCATTAGAAAGTTGTACTCACTCATATGCATGTGGGCCTTTTGTCATTTCTAGCCTTTAACATTTCTAGCCTTTTAACAAAAGAATGTCATAATTGCATAATATGCCAAGCAGGTAGATCAGCAAAGGCTTATTCTCCTGCACGGTGTCTGTGCCTTAGGTTAAACAGAGCAGCTGCATTTGAGAATGTCACCCAGAGCTGCGGGGCTCGTCTTCCAAATGAGCACACATGCATTTGCTGCAGAGAAGTGCCCAGGCACGTTGACTATTTTGAGGGCTTAGATAGGAACAAAAGAAGAAGGGATTAATTTGAGCCAGGAGTCATTCACTGAGCAGTTAGTGTCAGAGGCTCAGACGACAACACAGGCAACAGGTCCTGTGATGAGCCTGTGTGAGAACTGGTTCTGACAGTTGAGCTGAGCTGCAAACAAGATGGGCCTGATAAGTGCTTAGGAGAGAGCTCTGCTGAGTTTTAACTGGTCAGTCAAGGTTGAGAGGGTGGGGACCTCAAGCTCTTCATAGGTCATAGACTCAGATGGACTCAGTGACCTCTCAGAGAAGCAGCCACTTTGACCTCTGACCCTTAAAGAAGCCTGTGACTCATGATTTTGAGGAGTGAGAGTGCTCTCTGTCAGCTTTCCCCGCTTCGTCACAGCACAAGCCGTTGCTAAGCACTAGGGGTGGATGTGTGTGTGTGTGTGTGTGTGTGTGTGTGTAGGCAGTGTATGTATTGTTCACTGTGACAGCACAAGATGATCACATATTTTGAGGTAGATCAGTTGGTTGAATAAGAGACACTGCGGCACAGTTACGTCAACAGTTCTTCCTTGTAGTAATATCCTCAGCCATTCACAAATAGACTTGATCCTGCCTTGATATATTATTAAAAAAATATATGCATTGACAAGCATGGTAATTATTTTGTTTTATAGTCATTATCATTCTGATGTCAGATGCTGTCATTGTCTTAGTTTTCAGCTATGCTATTAGTTGAGTCTTCACTCCTCTGCTTCGTAGCTATGATAAGAACCAGCCCCCGTCTATTTTCACCCCACAAAAAGCCCATAAATTACAGCCCGATTAATGGTGGGCCCCATTCAGGAAGTGAGGGAAGAGGCATAGATGATACAAGAGATACAGGTTTTAAAAGAGCAGCGGGGAGGAGGGGGAGTTTGAAATTAACCAGTCGGGTGAGGCCCCTGAGCCATTAAAGTAGGTTAATTATACCTTAGTTGAAGTGTTAAATAGACCAGTAACCTGTGCTTTGGTGCCATTTATTGAAGCCAGGTGTAGTAAATAAATCAATTAGGTATGCAGCTTCACAAGTAATTTGACTCACTTCGCTCTTTGGGGGAGTTCTTAAAGCTATCTTTGACGTTATGTTAGGCACTGTGTGTGCATTTTCAGTTCTGCTACAGTAGTAAAACACTACTTATTTAAAATAGATGAAAATACTCCAGCTGTAAACGACTTCGTACACATTTAAAATCAGGTTTCATCAGTGGATTGCTCATACCACAAAAGAAACTGCTGAAAGTTGGAGAGGAAACCGACATGCGGCTCAGCAAACCACTCTCTCCGTTGAGGTAGCACACTTCACACATGATGAACTGAATATTTTGCATCGGTGTGGATTCGTTCGCATCGTGGACCCACCTGGTTAGCTGACAAAACCACACTACAAACACCAATTCCTGTCAGCAGGCTAAGAGTGAAAGAGGGACACATCAAAATATGAATGCTGCGCGTGCCAAATGGTCGGTACACACCGGATCTCGTTTGTTTGTCAACCACAGGTTGTTATCTTCTCTGCTGTTTTGCAACCAAACCCAAAAATCTAAATTACTCAGCTGTAGATACACCCTTGACACCTGAACACTCCTTTTAACTGTTCTAACTGTCCAAAATAGAAAAGACAGTAATTTACCACTTGTTCCACCCATAAATCACCTTATCATCTATTTTTTTCTCAATGAAACTCACACCGTGGCCATGATTAAATAAGAATCTTTATTAATCAAACAATAATATAGCTTCCATATTACACTGTGTGAGCCAACAGCAAGTGGTACTATATTATACTGCGCTAGATACCATCAGTAAGCCCTTTGTTACCCCTCACCAACCTGTAAAACCGGTGTTTTATGGCAGTTTGACTCTGGGTTAATGTACATCTTTCAGATAGCATCTGTAATGTGCTGAGGAACTGTCGGACTCTCTATTGGCTGAGTGAGTGCTGGATGCCTTGCAGGCAAACTCGCAATGCCTCTGGCATTGAGACATGGCGGAGAGCAGACTTCACCTGCGTGAATTTGAGTTTTTGTAATTATTCTTGCTAAAACCTGCCATGTTAGATATTTTGGAAAGACCTTTACTTTAGAAACTTTCATGATTTCAGTGATTAGGGAGTTTTTGACCACTTTCATTTCAACATTTGTTAACAGATGATATATTTAACATCAGTTTCTATTAAAGAGGCACTCCAGCAATTTAGTGATCCATTACGTTAGGGGATTCACAAGAGACAGATAAAAAAAGATTGAAGTAACAGAGGCAGAGATATCCTCAAGCACTAAAAACACTGGATCCCATAATGCAGCCTGATTTCATCAGTTCCCTCTCTGCCTTCTAAATGCCCTATTCTTTCAAACCCCTAACTTCCAGTTTATCCCTTTAGGTCACACTAATCTTGGAGAATCCAAAGATCAATCACACACTGGCCTTGTAGGCGGCTTAGAGGGAAGAGATGCGCTTACTGTGGTCTTTGACAGTAGAATTCATTTGATCAAGTTTTTATTCCATTGTCCCAAATTTCAGGCTCTCCGTGTTGGTCAAGCAATGTGATGATGGCCTTCACTGTTAAGTTAGCTGCCAAATGGGACATTATTACTTTTTAAGCCATATTGCTGTAGCCTTGCTGTAAACAGTAGTTCATGTGTAAAATCAAGGAAATGAAAAAAATATTAAAGATCAATAGTCTTATGATATCTTACGACCCATCTGAGGCCTTGACACTGAGCTTATGAAACACCCCTCATATACTATACATTAGTCATATAGTTCTGCTGTAGGTTTGTCACAATGATACACACATCCCAACCTTTTGACCCCTGTATATCAGCTGATGACCTGTCACTGCCTCCCACTGCACTCCACTCCACTCACTATGCAATTTCATTTATTTCACCATCACATTGTAACTCATACTCACTCATTTCACAAACAACTCACCAATAACAGTTTAGGCTGAAATGGCGTCAAGCGGGTTTTCAGTGTCCTACATCTAGAAAAACACAACACCATTCACGAGTACCAGATCAATATCCACTCTTTGAAAGAGTGTGGTTCTGTGAAAACAGACGAATGCACTCAAGGAATCGTAACCAGGTGTAGCGGAGGAAATACCAATAGCATTCCTTGCTCCAGGAATGTTTTTATTAGCCTTTTTACAAATGTCGCCATTTCGAGGTGTGTACACTATAAAGTGCACTGCAGGCTGGATCACTCCATCAAGCAGAGCATGGCTTCAATGGGGAACCTGTGTCGAGGCCGGGGATATGCTATTTGAACAGCTGGCACAGTTTAGTTAGGCATGTTCAAATGTGCACAGGTCTGAGGCTGTCATACCATTCTGAGGAAAAAAACACAAGCCTCCCCGATCTTTCAGCAGGATATGGACTCTACTTTATACAGTGTCATCATACTGAAAGTGTTAATCCAAAAGTTGAGTTAAGCTGCTGACATTAGATGTGTCAGAAATCAGTGTAAACAGAACAGAAAAGGCAAAATGCTGTTTAAATCAGTGAAAGTCTGTCAGTCAATACATGAGGTTTAAAAATGAGTAGGCCTAGTTTGACATTTTGGAAAGTATTTGTTTTCTTGCCAAGAGTTAGATGGAAAAATAGGGAAAAACTCTCATGTTTATACGCTCAGCAGCCGGTTAGCTTAACGTAGCTCAAAGGCTAAAAATGGGGGGGACAGGCCTCTGCTCAAATTCTTGTTTTTATGTAGGCTACACTTAGATTTATGATTAAACACACAAGATATTTTGTATTAATCAGTGAGCTTTACAGGTTGTGGTAGCTGGATATTGTTAGCATTGGATAGACCCAGGCTAGCTGTTACCCCGTTTACAGTATTTGTGCCAAGCAAAGATAATCATTTCCAGGCTACAACTTTTAGCATTCAAACTTAAGAGTGGTGTCGATCCTCTTATCTAACTCTCACTAAGAAAGCAAATGAGAGTAGCCCAAAATGTTGACCTATTATTGATTTGTGTACACGGACACGTTTATCTCCTTTTTTTCGTGATGGTCAGCACGTTTTTTAAACTAATGTATTTCAATGGGAAGCATCTTTCGTGATCACAGCACGACTCATTAAGAGCAAATAAGGTAGCGAGTAGTATGAAAGCCCGGAAATCGGCATAGGGAGGTTGGTTGGGTTGGTGGATGGGTCAAACAACACAGGACTTTCACCCAAGAGACCGGGGATCATGTCCCGCGCGTCACGTTTCCTAAATCCAACCATCCTGTTCTTCTTTTGCTAAACCCAACCATCCTGTTCTTCTTTTACTAAACCCAACCGTCCTGTTCTTCTTTTCCTAAACCCAACCATCCCATTGTTGTCCCGTGTGTCATGGAAACGTAAGCCCACCCACAACCTTTTCCTTAACTTAAGGGGCCGTGTTCATTTCACGGAATTCAGGTTGTAAAAAACATGCTGACCATCACGGAAAAAACGAGATAAAAGTGTCTGTGTACACGAATCAATAGATTAAATTACATGAACATTCCACGAACTGCCGTGAGACTGGGTTGACTATTCCTTTAAGGTTAAGAGGAAGCATTACAAAAACTTTCAATAGTAAAATATTCTACTACTTCTACTTTATAACGTACACTGAGCCTGGCCAGCACTTTGAATTGTCACGTGTCCAAAGGCCGGTCTAAAATTGTTTCAGTCTTTACAGTGGCCCACTTCAAGCCCTTGAGAGCCTGCCCATTCTCATTTATCAAATTAAAAGCACCTTTCTTAGCACTATGGAGAGAAGAAAAACAACATTTTCACAGCCAGTGAAGCCATGTGTGTGTGTGTGGTATGACGAGTGAGACCGGTATGATTCCTGGTGTTAACAGCTAATAAATTGGGGCCCATCCCCCCAGTGCTCTACTGGCTCAATTATATCCACATGTAGCCATTATTCCTGCCATGTTGTAAGAGTAAGCTGCATATTTTTAAAAGGTGGGTTTCCATAGCATTTGCTGAAAGCTACATTGGTTGTCGAGACACATGTTGGGGTTCTGTGGAAGCCAGACGCTGGCTGTTTAAATGCAGAGGTGCTGTGAAATGCAGCAGGGGCCATTATGTATGCTTTGTTTTCAAAAAGTCTCACCTCAGTGTGTAGAGACAATAAACAGGAAAAACTCGCAAACAAAATTCAGATTTTTTTTTGTCTTAAAAACTTTTCTCCATAGTTTTTTTCTCAGGTATTTTAACACTTTTGTTTACTACTTTATGTTTCCTATAATATACCTGACATACACTCAGTTGCTTGTTTATTAGTACACGTCTTAGCTAGAACTAATGCAGCCCATTACAACGGCCACACATCCTTTACGTTGAACCTGTCTTTAACCTGTTTACAGAGGTGTTGATGCAACTTAATGCTCGTTATGTAGTTTGTGGCGCTGTTGAACTGAATGGGAAGTGTTTCTTATATTTAGACTACCCTCATTGATATAAATGGGATGGAAAAAAACATGATTAAAACACCTCTCAGTATTAGATTCAGCCGTATTTGAGACTTCTACAGCCATCATGACGATAAAAGTAGATATAATGAATTTTAATGATATTTTTCTAGTTAAATTGCTTTAATACATTGTTCTCTATGAAAAGCCTCTACAATCAATTATGAGCTAAAAATAATAATACCTGAAATATTGTAGTTATGTTAGTATGAGTGGTAAACAATAGGAAGGAGGTGAAATAGTCTACCTGTATCCTCAAGTATCAACTGGTTTACTTTTGCATCTTAACAAACAGGCAGTGTCATGCAACACATTATTCAAATAAATGCAGTGCAGTTAACTCTAGGCTACTGGCAGCTCTGTTTGGTGACAGTTATCTTTAACAGTGAAACTCAACTGTTCTTTAGTTATGCTAATTCATTAAAGAAACCTTGTTGAATGCTCCCCATCAGGTACAAATGTGTGCTCAGGACTGTCTGCTCCATCCATGTGCTGTTTTTTTTTTTAACAAATGTTTGAGGGTTTCTGAAATTGGAGCAGGATTAGAGCCAGCTCTTTGAATGTCATGGCGTTGGCACGTGCCAACCTTTTCTGCTAAAGATTTCTCTCCCCCCTCATCCTCCCTCCCCAGTTATTTTTCCAACAGGGGGGATAAAGAGCCTCAATGCTATCATTCTTTGATTCTGTTTGAATCTGGCCGCGTGTGAGCAGGAAAAAGAGCCAAACGTGCTTCCTGAGTGGTCCGAGGGGAAACTCTGTAATAAGCAAGGGGTGGGCGGTTAAAAATAACTGGGCTATATAAGCCCGGAGCAGGATCCCACTCACTCTCAAACTCTCACTGACTCTGGCTCTGTCAGGACGTCCCGTGCAGGTCCGGCACTAACTCTCACACTTACAGACTGTTTTTCCATGGATGTGAATGGAGTATGCCACATGAGGCAAAGGCGATGTGTCCAAATCCTCACCGCAGTAACGGAACACTTACAGACCTGACACAGACGTGATACGTGCCAGTATACATGTCACTGGTTGAACAGACCAATAACAACTTGTATGTAACAACATGATGTTTCATCATGGAAAATATGAGACATACATCTGATGACGAGCCCTATAACCCACCCTTTGTGCTGTCTTTTGGAAGCAAATATACGTCACAGGTGTGCAGTTTCTATTCTGTCCAACATTTTATATTTTAGGAGAATGTAAGGTCTCCTGAAGGACTGGACTCAAGTGGGGCATGAATATTTCTTTTATAAATGTTTAAGTGAAAGGATGAGGTAGAAGCACATTGATTGCTATGTGTAAGTTACGCTTTTGTACGTGTTCTTTTGTTTTGCTTTATTTCTAGGAAATCCACTTTGTATTTTGGTGAGCCCACTTGTTTCTGTGTTTGGGTGGGGTGGGCTTGGGGAGTTCTGTTTGTAAATAGGCTTTTTTTTCTAATTTACAGAACTGATGTTGCAAGTCAAAACAAAAAAGAAAATATTAAAATGATCTTGGATAAAAACAGATAGGCAATGCCTAAAAATTCTCAAATTTACTGTCAGTTGTTCATCATGAGAAAGCGTGTTAAGAAAAAAGAATGTTTTAAAGAATTAGTCTCGCTGTCACTGCTGCAGGAATGTCTTCATGCCTTGTTAACAACTTGACAACTTGTTGATACCTTGGTAACTGAAATGCAGAGATAAGTCAGCAGCACTAATAGTACAAGAATTACAATGGCGAAATGACAATGCGGGTTGCCCAATGGTAAAACTGACAAATGTCAATTCAGGGCTTCTGTGGAAATGTTCATCAACAATCAACGCTTGTTTTTATGCAATGATTTCAGTGGTTCCTCTTCTGCAGAGAAAGTCAGACGTGCAGCTCACATGGGGATGCAGGCTGGGAGACAGTGTTTGGTCTAAAGGACACTGGGTCAAGCATCTGAGGAGGACAGTCCCTGCCAGGTCCAAGGTGTTTGTCCTATGATTGACCGCTGACCTCTCTGTGGAGGGGCCAAGCAAAAGGAGAATTTCCCTACAGGGAGCAATTAAGCACCACTTCTTTATGTACTTCTTACAAATCTATTTAACTGAAACCTCCACTGAGAAATGTTTCTATGTGGGCTGCTGCAGTCAAAAGAGTGTCCCACCCATCGTATGTGAGGCGGTATGTGAGGCCCTGTGCCCAAATGAAATTCTCTCATCGGGAACGTACACTTCTCCACAGGAAGTGACGGATCAGAATAAAATACAAACATGTCTCTTAAACACCATGCTAATTAGTGAGCGCTCCTTCCAGGGAAACACCAGACTTGCCAACTACAGCTTCTTTTTTTTTTGCCTTTCTCATCCTTTTTGCTGCATGTCACAGAGCAGAGCAAGCTGTGTGCATTTTAACATGATTTCAGGCTACTCAAGTGTAAACATTTCATTTCTGTCTGGCTGACATTTTAATCAGAGTTGACTAGTAAAGTCTTTAGTTCTGTTGCAAATCTCCTGTTACCCTGTTCTTGCGGCATCATGAGTATGAGTGAGAGAGTGTGTGAGTGTGTGAAAATAATGAATAATGTGTGGGTTTTGGCCAGGACTAGTCATGTTTGGTCTGTAATATTTTAAGTAAAAGTTATTTAATAGTAAAAAAATTTAAGTATAATACGGGGTATTTATTTAGGTAATTTCCAAATGTAGGTTACAGGAACAAATTGAACTTTCTTGTCTTTCTGAAGAAATAAACATGAAATCAGCTGTGGCTCAGTTGGTAGAAGGGATTGATGCTTTGTGCTCGACTCCTGTGTGCTTGAAGGAGTAGTTCGGCATTTGGGAAACACGCTTATTTGCTTTCATTCTAACTACAGCTTTTAAAGTTACTGCGCCCGTCCAGCACATAAACCACCCATAAAACCACAAATTGCCACTGTTACACTTTTTGTTTGTTTTTTTGTACAGATTAAACAAACGAAATACAACATGTTAATTAGTGAGCTTTCGAGGTGCTGGTAGGTGGATTTTGTTACGTTTGGACATAGCCAGGCTAGCTTTTTCCCTCTCTGTCTCCAGTCGTCATGCTACGCTAAGCTAACTGTCTCCTGGCTGTAGCTTCCTATTGAACACAAAGGTATGAGAATAGTTTCAATCTTCTTATCAAACTCTCAGAAATAAAAGCAAATAAGAGTATTTCCCAAACATGTCAACCTATTTCTTTAAGCAAGGCGCTGAACCTCAAAATAAAAATGCAAATTCCTTCAGACAAAAGCTTAAAATCAATCTCAAATCAGTGAGGTCCCTACTACAGCCACTGATACTGAACAGGTGAGAACCTCCAACATGGCCACCAGAGAGTGAAAATGCTGCAAAAGGCTTTTAAATGTAAAACAGAACTGGTTTTTTTTGTAAGTAAATTATGATATATGACTATAACCAAGAGGTCAGCAGTGAGTGAAGTTCCTTAAATTCAAACTTTCAAAACTTTCAAACATTACAAATCATTAAAAGGTAGCTGAGTAAGAGGGGAAGTGAACTGGTAGCAGAGCAGAGGAATCCTGCTGCACAGAGCCGAGGTCAGAGTCAGGGGTTCAGACTCTGCTGCCACTAAAACACACTTCCTTTCTGGCCTTACTGGACTCAATGTGACACACTTTCCACTGAACACACAAGCAAAGATCATGCATCAGGATGTGGATACCTCACAGCTGCACTGACAGAGTTTATGGTAAACATGACAGCTTGATTAGTGGTAATGTATCTGTCATGTGGAGCTGAGCTCAGTTGTTGCGTTTGCTCAGATCATCATCACACTTTTACCTTTTTTGTACTGCTCCTGTTGCAGAAGGGGAGGATTCCCCTCTCTGGGGTTTTGGATGAAATGATGATATGTGTAGTTACATACAGCACATTGTGGTGGAAATAAGTAAATGTATTCAATTACCATGAGTACAATTCACTTTACACTTTAAGTACTTTCATTTTATACCACTTTATACTTTGATTACGCTAAGCGGTAATTATTGTACATTTTAGACTACTTGCTACAAGGCAGATTAAGATAAAACATTAAATAAATTAAACTATCTCAACAGTATAACGCAGTAAAAACTAGACCAGATAAATGGCTGCTTTCAGGGGACTGCATCACTAATAGTAATCCAATCAAACATATAAATGTGTAACCTGACAGGGCCATTCTGCCTCCATTATAAGTATTTTTACTTTTGATACTTACTACATTTTGGTGATAACACTTATTTTAACTAAAGTGAATACTCTTTTTAATTAAGTATTACGCTGTATTGCTACTATTATTTAAGAAAAGCACCTGCATACTTCTTCCACCTCTGCTGATGATAGCAGGATTTAATAAAACGTGTAGATCTATATGTGAATGGGTCTTCTAATTTAAAATATTTCTTATTTATTTGGGATTGTATGCATACATTGCTTGCAAGTTTGATCTTAAAATCTAAGTTAATGTGAGTGATTTTACATCAAGAAACAATCTGTTCAACAATGATACAAAGCTGGCCTTAATGACCTCTGGAGCCACAGGGTTCCTGCTGAGAAAACAATCCGGTCGTCTGCGCGTCAGAATATCCAGCAGAAACAGCGAAAAGCAGGTCAGAGTTGTGATGCAAATTTGACTCCAATCGACACGGCAGCCCCCTCAGCCCCCTCGTCCGTCATTAACAGCTGAATGGGACGTCATGTTTACATCACGAGTGAGTTAGAGCGTTAAAAAGCCGTGAAAACCGTTTCAGACGACCCTGGCGCCTGTTTGGACAAGCCTGCTGTGAGAGAACAAAACCATCTCCCATTAATAATGATAATGAGCCGAGAGCGAGACGCGCCTTACAGGTGGAGGCAGCTGCACATACAAACTAGTTTGAAAGTTTGAAGGCAGTGCAGAATTGGTATTGCCATTTAATGGACAGAAGAAAAAAAATACAAGAAAGAAAGAAAGACATAAATGTATTTTTTACGCCTGGAATTAAATTATACAATCACAAGGAAGACTTGACCAAAATTGTCCAATCCAATAAATATTTTTTGATGTTTTGGGACATTCCTGTGTGCTGTTTCAAGTTCTATTAGATGCCTGTGCCATGATCCCCATTGCTTTTTATTAGAATCTATAACTTAGTTCTGTGTCTTTCATGAGTTTTATCCTATTACTCTGAATGTAATTATATTTGTATTAGTGTTCATCAAAAATGCCATATCTCGTTTTTTGTTGTGGTGATTAACTGAAGTATTGACAGTCTTATATTAATTTGATGGTGAAGCCTGGCCTCCAGCAGTTTCTGTCATTAGGCTTGTTCTTTTCAGCATGTTACGTAAGTATCTATGGTTGCTATTGCTATTGCTCTTGTGTTTGCAATTTGCCTGCAATTTTTTTCCGACGCCAGCCACCCATTTCTCAGGTGGGTGGGTCTGTATCTGCGTCAGCCTGTGGGGGAGGTCCTACACTTTATAGGCTCCTCTGCGCTGCCTTGCCTGTCATACAGCGCACTGAGCCCAGCTGCCTGCAAGAGCCGCTTTATAAAGAGCTAAATTTACCTAACTTTACGTTGTTTCCTGAGCTCTCACAATTGGCCAGGCGTACTCGGGCTAGAGAGTTATAAGGTTTGGAGGACCTCCTTCCACTTTTAAACTTGTTCATGTCTTTAGAGCGCAGCTGTGGAGAGCGACAGTGAAATAGGTATACGCACAGACTCTGGTGCGGCTGCCGCAACACTCTTTGACAAGAGATAGTTATTATTTCACCAAACGATGGCCTTATCCGGAGTGATGCTACCGTCATTTTCTACCTTCTCAAACCAAAGAGAAAAAACCTGGGAAAACGTAAGTTAAAAACGATCTTGTATTATGTTTTAAAAATCTGTGGACATGTTTGAGTTGGATTAGATAGCCTATGTGTCACTTTGTTTCACTTGTTTTAATTACAATGGTAATACTAATACCTTAAAAGCAGTTTGAACTTATTCATTTGCTTTGGGAAAACAAAAACAAATATTTACTTATTTTAAGAAAATAAAGCTCAATATTAGGCTGAATTGCATGTCCAGTTTGATATCACCTGCAATTTCACATACAGTATTTTTTTTTTTTTTTACAGAAACGTCGTATTTACCATATCTAATCATATATATTTTATTCTTTCAGAGGTGGAAAGGAGATGTGGACAAACTAGTCTCCACCAGCTGCTCCATGCTTGAAATGGTACACAGCCTTGACAATCACAGCAAAAGGGACGACGAGGATCTGAGTAATTATTTGGATCTGGATTTTATTCTCGCCAACACGACTGGCTCAGACAGCACGGCGGAATTTGTGGGCACAACTGACCCCAGCATGTACACGGCGGGAAACCTATCCTATCCAGCAGACGACCACCGCTCCCCACCGCCCCCGTACGGCGCCAGCCTCATGACAGAGTTGCTCCGCTCCGAAGGAACCAACAACTATGGCATTACGCGCAACCCCTGCGTTCAGGGGAGATTTTATGTCAATACTGCGCATTTTCCCCGCCAGGACATCAAAGTGGAGCCACCTATGGACGGCTACGGCCCCGTTATGGGCATGGTGCCCCAAAGCTGCAGCAAAATCAAGCAAGAAGGGAACGTTTCGTGCATGATGTCCTTCGAGCAGCCCCGGGTGGCCATCTCCCCGCGGGCAGCCAGCAACATGACCCCGCCTCTCAGCCCCGATGAGCAGGGAGCTTCGGACTGCCAGGCACAGATGTGCCAGCCTATGAACTTCTCACACAAGTATCACACACCCGCGGCTTTCCCGCATCACCCTCAGGGTCCCCAGATGCAGATGCCCTACCACGCTCCGCATACTGCCTTTGGCATGTACGATGAAGGTCTCAGCCTGCAGCCAGGCGCGCAGAGGGTGATACTCACACCACCCTCCTCTCCCCTCGAGCTGCTGGAGTCCAAACCCAAGAGAGGACGGCGCACATGGCCACGGAAGCGCACAGCGACGCACACCTGCAGCTACGCTGGCTGCGGAAAAACCTACACCAAGAGCTCACACCTGAAGGCACATCTCCGAACTCACACCGGTAAGTTTGAGCCCATATCCATCATGATAAATACGACTACGTATGTGCGCAATAACGCACAGACATGCATAGATCAAAGCCACGTTTCCCTTTTTTGCACAGACTAATAATCCACAATTTATTTGTCCACGCAGGTGAGAAGCCGTATCACTGCAACTGGGAAGGCTGTGGATGGAAATTCGCCCGCTCCGATGAGCTGACACGTCATTTCCGCAAACACACCGGACACAGGCCCTTCCAGTGCCACCTGTGTGAACGTGCCTTTTCCAGGTCTGACCACCTGGCACTTCACATGAAGAGACACATGTGAACGAGCCCACAATAGGACTTGGGGTTCATTGAGGGGGTTGTGTTATTTTTATTGTGATTCAACTGATGTATTTTTTATTTAAATTGCTCACATGACCAAAGTCTTTTTTTTTTTATATATATATAATATTGAATTAAAAAGTTTGTTATTATTTTCTAATAACGTAGCTGGTACTACTTTGGTTCAATTAAAGCTTTAGAAAAGCTTTGTTTGCTTTAGAGCAGGCAGACCAAGAAGGGGCTGGCCCTGTATATACTACTCTTCTTTGACAGAACTGGAACGCTGTGTTTGACACAAAAGTGCCTTTCTATGACTGTGCTACTGTAAAACTCTTAGTGACAGAACGATATGGCCAAAAATAGACCATGTTCTTATTGACAGGGGTGAAATGCACATCAAGTTGCCTAACATGTGCAGAGACAACGTTTTATTTAAACTGCCTCAATGTCTGAATGGCCTAAACTGCTTTATTTTAGTCTTTTTTTTTTCTTTTTGGAGTTGATGTTGTCTCCTCTTGTGTGAAACTCTTGGATCCAACCCCTCTGTTCACTATCAGGGCTTGATGTCCTGTGCATTATTTTTCACTTAGATTTATATAAATATGTACATGGTTTTATACTGTAAAATGTATATTTATTGTAAATATTAAAAACAATGAAATTTAACTTTTGACTGGGGAACTCTTTACTTTTCATGCATGTCTGTCATTATAGATACCTTGTTCACACATGTAGTTTAATAAACCACATCCACCCACTCAACAACAGGTTTCATACTGTGCTTACAACCAGACTAAGTAGGTGCAGCAGGCCTGCAGACCATCAGATCAGTTACTAAAATCATCACTAAATAGGTTATACATGTTGTCATTGTATACCCACTTTAATTTTAAAACATAGGCACTTGATTTCCACTGTGATGTTTTGCAGCTGCAAGACAGAGAAGGGCAGCCGCTTGTGGGCTTAGCCTATAAATACAAACACTCCATTTCCATAATTACAGAGTGAGCCAGCAGCCGTCTGGACAGAGGGGCACAGCAAACCCTCATCAGGGAGCCCTTAGACTCCCTTTCTGATGGGTAGAAATTATAGTAGGACATCAAAGGGCCTTAATACTACAATTACACAGAGTCACTCTGCACTACAGTTTCAAAGTATCTGAGTTCATGCATATTATGTCTGCATGGTGTCAGTATTTGTTTCTCCCGCATCAAAGGCTACATTGAGTAGATGTCTCAAAGCCAGATGGCTTTATAAAGTAGATAAATATTAAACATTATTCTTCGAATATGTGGTTGGTGATTGACGCAATACTTTTGTTTCATTGTAACCATTTTAAAACTTTAAAAATAACTTGATAAAACCACACCCTTCATCAAAAGTGGTGTCACACACTTCCACAGTCATTTTATATCTCCAATTCCCCCAGAATAAAATGTACACACAGAATGTGACTTATATGTGTTGATCAAGACTTCACTGAAGGAAAAGAGGAAGTACACGTTAGGTCAAAAATATCTGCAGTGGGAGATGCAAATGTATCACTCTCATTTCACTTTTTTTGGTTCCAATATCAATGCAAGATAAAAAACAAACCACCTTAGTTAGATCCATGTTAGAACACCTATGTACTGTACACTTAATCAAAGCATCAGTTTAAGACCTAAGAATAGAGTTGACCATTGCCTTCCTTCATAAAACGTCATGTCTGTGCAATGCTGAGCTACTGTTCCTCGAGTCCACCTACAGTATATAACAGTATATAATCTATATTTATCACCTGCTGTGAAAGGTAACTGGCTTACTTCTTTTTTGTGGTAACAATATCTAATTTAAAAGGAAGGCCTTACATTGTTCCAGGAATGTTAAAAATCACTTTTATTCAATTAAGTCATTTTTTTGAGTTTTTTTATAATCACATACATACTGTGCAATCTTACGTTATGTTGATAAATAAGGCGCTGTCACTCTGTACATGTTCATTAAGCTCTGAAATATACAGTGCATACATTATGTGCCGAATAAACCTGATTAGTGTAATATAATTACAAGGATGCAATATTTTAAGTCATTTAAACAAATGTCCCCCATATGGATCATAAGTCATTAATGAACAGAAAAACAATCCCAGAAAAAGAAAGAGATCAATCGGTTGAATTTTGAGGGAAAAGCAAAAAATTGGAAGCAGACGTCCCTGTGCATCAATGGTAGTGTGAAGTAAAAAGGATCAAACTAACAGCACCAGTATAAACAGTGTAGGTTTATACTACTTCCATTTTATAGAGGCTCAAAGTTGTGTGGGAGTGCAAGTTGTTTGGGCGTAACAACAAGGCAACCAATGATAAACAATCTGACAAGCACAAGCTGTTGACATCAGAGGGATGGTTCAACAGCGCTGCAGGTGGACTGAATTGTGTTTAAAAAAAAAAAAAAGGAAGACCTCAATGATTATCATTAGCATCTTAAATATTGTAAATGCAAGAGGTGACCGATAATATGGGGCTTAATCATATTTAACCAAAGCTATGTTAGGACTAAAATACTTGGCAGGGATTCCCAAACGTCATATTTCTACTTTGACATATAGATCCCATTTGAGGGTTTGATTATATTCAAACATGTCTTCAATAATCCTTGTACTTCAAGGCCATAAATATTCCATATGCAGCCATAAATGGTAAGAAACAGTTGTAATATTTGAAATAAAAACCTAAAGCATGCCATGGAGCTCCGGTCCTTTAAGAAAGGCCTGTTCTTTTGTTCCAGTGCTTGTACATAAAACCATCATCTAACTCATATTTACAGTAGATGAAGAAGTTTCTTAAAAAAAAAAAAAAAAAAAAAAACACAACATCTGAAATTGGACAAACTCAATCATTGGCCAACAGAGTAGTTGGCGTATCTGGTTTGACTTTCCATAAAAAATCTTTTCTAATATTAATTAAAGGTTATATAAAACAGTTTATACAGTGCATTGAACACATACTTCATACACCACAGACTCATTGCATTTGTATATAAATAAAACAACTTATTTTTTACTTGCAACAGAAAGGCTTTTGGATAAGGCAGGGTGATTAGCCATAACAAGATATGGAGCTAGATGTAGGTTGTAGTGGAGTGCTCTGCTGGTTCGGGTAGCATTAAATCGCTATGTTCTTGCAGGATGAAGCCAGGCTTAAATCAAGTGGCTCTGTATTGTCCTTGATTATAGTTGCCATGTAGTTTGGGAGCAATGAACCATAACTGGTTGCTAAATGTGGAGTTGTTTGATTCAAGTCCAGTCATGGCTAGAGAAACACTGGGCCCTTACACAAATTGGTAACAGGGGCTGCTTAGTCAGTGTTGGTACTGTGGTCATGTGCCTGTGGACAGAGGACTGTAAGGCAGAAGCAAGAAGACAAAAAGATGTGGTGGGGCATGGCTGATCAGACGCTGGGCATATCGGCCCTGCTGAGAGCGATGGCCAGTTCCAGGTCCTGCTGCTCCTGGAGCCGCAGCCTCCTCAGCCTCTCCTGCTCCTCACGCTCACTCTCCTGCTTGACCCACTCCAGCGTCTGGCTCTCACTTCCAAACTAGAGCAGAGAAACAAACACTAGATGTGGACAAATACGCAGAGATGCAGGCTAAATTGTCAGCATAAATAGACAGAAGTCATTGAGCGAAAGCAAGATGTAAAAATGAAAGGTGGATGCAAATTCAAAATCAAATGTTTCTAATTAGGCAGAAGGTCAAAAGCTATGTCAAACATAACTGAAATGATTTGATATATAGCAGTAAGAGAAAAATAACTGCAAAAATACAGACGTTTATATTTCACTCGTACGTTACAAAAAAAAAAAGCCAAGACAGCAACACTAGAAGCTTCCTACACCATACACAGTGACATTCTAATGCCATAAATTAGTGCTTGGATCAATGTGACTGGGTATATAAAAATGATTGCTGCTCATTAATCACCGTACTCAGATCATGAAGTGCGGACAGGTTTTTTCACATGCAAAGGATTGACCACCACGCCCTTGTACAGTCTTACCTTGACACATTCAGATCCTGGCAGAAAAACAAAAATTACAACACACACCTCGATATAAAAATACACACAAATCCTTTTCACCACTGTCGTGCTGGCATGAAAGATACAATACATTCATGTAATGTCAAAATGATACAAACAAGACACCAAAACCTGCCATGCACCTTCTCTCCACTTGAAAGCACGCTCAGCCATCAGGCTATAAAGGATGGCAAAGAAGCGGATGGAGGACAAAGAGGCAGATTTACTCTGTTGTGCTCTGCTTCAAGGCATATCATGCTTTGACAGCACATAAGCCTTTAGCTTGTTCTTCAAAACTTGAAAAGGGCTCCTCGAGTGCTACCTGACCAGGCAGGTTCACCAACTTGCTCACTAAAACGGTATAAAACCTGACTTCCTGCCAAAGGCTGAAGCCAGAGACGATGGCAAGCATGCAAAAGCCCCTTTACCAGGCAGCCGGAGGCAACAATCTTTACAGACACAAATACGAGGACTGTCCAAGTCACTCATACAAACATTTAATTTCTCTCCACACCAAGCCTTTGCTAGCTCACTGATTTTCTGTCAGTTGTTAGTTTCAGCCGGTAAGCAAGGTGGTCAATCGCTAATATCACTGTGTGAGGGAAAGTTAACAGAATGAGGACCAGTGACAGAGAGCTGACACCTCTGAGCCTTCAGCTACAATCTAAAGAGTGAGATCATGAGATCAGGAGCTCTTGCAGACAAAGATACTTGACACAAAAAAACTGTAAGTCGACTACACTTACAGAGCCAACACCTGCAAAACCCACAGGACAGTCTTTGGATGCTTTACTCCAGTGTCTCGTAACAAAAGAGCCTTTACTGTCTGCTGTTGAGCAAACGCTCTGGGATGGCTCTGATGCAGTCAAACTGAGCAGACCTCCTGGAGAAGGAAGACATTTTAATAAATACGAAAGCCATGTAAGACAACACTTTTCTTCAGAAGCTAACAACAGGTAGCCCCTTGGGAAAATCAGCTCACACCTTAATAAAGACAAACGTGTAATATTGTGTTGCTAAATTTTACAGGAAGCAAACAGCTTTAAGCTCATAGCATGCAGTGTAGTCACCCAGGGGAGAAAGATATTGGTTCAAAAAAAGGTGTTAACCGCATTCTTTTTTAGTACAGCTCACTGATGCATTGAAGCTTAACAAGCACAGTGTCACAGCTTTTTAGAACACATAAATGTAAAATATGGACACACCCTTGTGTTCTGTAAGCTTTGAACACATTGCCTATAATGACGGTATATTATAATGTGGTCATAATTATTCATTTCTCGAAATTTGTGCACCAATGGTTTTATGCTAATAAAAGCGCCACTATCTGATAAAGAGCAAACAGTAGAAATTTCAGCTTTAAATATCCAAACTAAATGTGGACTTCTCACTTCCCCACATCGTATGAGGTACATCTCTGGGGCAAGCTTGCTGGCTAACCGTGGCCACTTATCTCTACCCTTCTGTGTGTGGTAAAGCAAAGGGGAACACCAACTTTCTCACGCCGTGGCTTCTGCTAAAGGAATAAATGCAAGATCACAGCGGAAGGGCATGTGCTGGGCATGGCCTGTGGGTAGCGTGTGACTTACATGTTATAAACCAAGATAAAACATGAGGCTGAATGCATCCAAGGCAATGAAAAGTACTATGTAAGTATAACTTAACACTGGCTATTTCAACTGTTGCTGTCTTAATAACACTAACTTAACAAGTGCATGTCACTCTGTAAACCCATAGTACTAACGTACCTCTACCAACAGTTTTCCTGTTTACAACTTCAAAAGAATAAACTGCGTTCTCTACACCATCTAAACTCAACAGGGAAGTAGGTTTTTTTTCTGCAAGCCATCAGGGCACAAAAATGCCTCTCGCAGGACAACAGTCAATCACAAGAACACTGCAAAAATGTTGCTGCAAAAATCTAGTACTGATAACACTGGCATGATAAACTCTATGAACATCACTGAACCATTAATGTCAAAGTGAAGCCACACACACACACACACACACACACACACACACACACACACACACACACACACACACACACACACACACACACACACACACACACACACACACACACACACACACACACACACACACACACACACACACACACACACACACACACACACACACACACACACACACACCCTACCATAGGGAGGTGCAGGCCGGTTGGGCACATTTTTCTTTGATGGGAGGACAGGGTTGTCCGACTTCTGTTCACACACAAGGGAGAAGACAAAAATAATGATGACTCTAACAGAAATGGCAGCCAAAATCTAAAGCCTCTGGCCTTATACTAGAGAGACTTTCTAAATGTGATAAAATGCCAGAAACATTTGAAATCATTCATCATGACAGTAAAATCAACAACACAATGTTCTACAACACAAGTGGAAAATTATGCTTTATGGTGCACTGATTCATAACTACTAAGAGTCTCCGGAGCTTACCTTTGACATCTGACTAAAGTCGGCAAATCCACCCCCCTTGCTTCCAAAAGAGTTGTTTCCAAAGGGGCTCACTGTCCCAAACACATCTGTGACAAGAGTACATTGAAATGCATTTGGAACATCTGAATAAGTTTATGGAAAGAGCCAGAAACTATAATGAAGTTCAGCCCCAGACCACACATTCAAAAATCATCTCAGCATCTTGCTTATTCTGAAACGGCCTGCATGCTATTTTCAGAGAGGGGAATGTGGCATGACCGTTTCATTTTCCATGACATTTCTCAAAAACCTAGAAAGCAGAGATTTGTTTAACCTGACGTATGCATCTGATCAGCTAATTAAAGGCGTCAGTTGGTGTACTGTTAACCAGAACTGTGCCTGTGTTGTTTTGAAGCTCAGTGGCATGCCGCTTAATGAAAAAAACTGCAAACTGCAGATGGTTACAGTGAAAAAACAAAACATTGTAATAGAATATGTTTGTTGTGAGTGTGCAACCACAAGAGACCCCATTCATGTAGTACGCAGTGTTTTCTTTTACACACAGTAACTCAGCTCAGGTCTACAGTTGCCTCTGTGTTCTTCTGAAGGTGTGTAGCACGGCAGAGCATCGACCAGAGGTAGCCACTAACTTAAAACAACTTCCGTACCGAATGAGGCAGAGCAGTTCAATAGCAGCAGATATAAAGACAGGACAGAGGCAGTAGAGAACTGGTTAAAGGAGTGGCAGTGTATTCTAGTAGAGCAGGACCAGCAGTTACAGAGTTTCTGTTATGTTTGGCTCCTGCAAGCCTCCTGTTTTTCCAGGGTAGGGGGGAGTATTTTTAGTTGGCCAGTAGTTAAATGCGTAGGTACTCAACTAAAAATAGCCCTAAACCACAGGAAAAATTGAAGCCACAAGTAAGTAAAAATTGTTTGCCCCTGATGGCACCAAAAATAAAATCTAAATCTAACACGTCACCCAGAATGGCAAAGAATGAACCTTTGAGACTTGTTTCACAACTAGAACGTTCTTTCACGTTTGGATGTCAGTTAATAGAGTCACATTCTGGGAAATCTGCACGGAAAATGTCCACGTATATATAGTACAGAGATGACTATACATTTGTTTGTGAGTAGAAAGTGATAAGAAAGTAAACATGCAGTATGTTCGATTGAGGAAAATATACAACCTACATCTTCAAAATGACTGAGAAGAAGAAATAAAAAGCATTGAATATTTGACAACCGGTTTTAATTTTGTTAGCAAAGTATACACTGGAAAACTGGAAACACAATAAAAGCTAACCTGAGAAACTTTATGAAGTCCAAAAACAACTAAGTGTTTTGGCACAAAGAAATACTACCCCAGGTTAACCTTAACATTTAAAAATGAGAAGACCCAGAGTAAAATCTCTCTCTATGTATCCTCTGGTGCTTGAGACCAGCAACGTACCTGGTTTTGGGCTGTTAGATGTGAGGGCACTTGGCTGAGAAAAAGAAAGAAGCAAAGCACAAGTACAGTAAGTTACCTAAGAAATTGATTAAAATACATACAAAATGACCACGTCAGAATAACCACAAGAAATCTCTCTTTGTCATGCTGCTTTGCTTTTCCAGGAATCTACAATAGTGAAGACACGTCAGCGCTTGTTTCTATCAGCACTGACAACTATAGCAAGTCATTATACAGTACACAGAGGAGGACATTTTATTTTGACCTTTTGACAAAAGAGCATTGGTTTTCTCAAGTCATACTGCTTACAAAAGACTTCCAACAAACATCATTTGGGAGGTAAAAGAAGAGGTGTTTGATACCTTGGCTGGCGGTGTGGGTTTTCTACTGAAGGGGTCCGACGATCCAAACAGGTTAGACTTGTCCGTTCTCTGAAAGAAATCTTCAGTTAAGTTGCCTTTGAAGGGGTCGCTTTCTTTGAAAGGATCTCCTCCAAATGGATCTAAAAAAAGGACAAGACAGTAAGAAGAGAGCAACTAGCATGGCTGGGTATGGGCTTCAACCATCTGCAGCCTTTAAGAAGAAATCATCTCTTTGCTTTCTAAGCTTTCTTTATGTTTTCCACAGCATGCATTCAATCAGACTGGAACATACAAGAACTATTTCCCCCCAAAAACTCCACTCCTGGCGAGCCACCGTCGATAGCAACTGCAATTTTTATTAACTCGACACAGATTTTTCTTTAAAGGCAGTCCGCAAAACTACGCTGTACACTATTTGCAGAAGTACAGGAGTATATAAAAAAGATACGACAAGGTATTCAGACCTAGGAAGGGATCGGACTTGAAGGGGTCCTCTGTCTGGAAGGGGTCTGCTGGAGGCTCCTTAGCACTGCTGTTGTTGAACATGGCTATCTTTGACTTGAAAGAGTCATCCTGAAGAATTAATCCAGTAAACAAACATATCAATACATTTGCCAATAGTTAAGTCTTGACTATGCACTTACATACAGTATAATTCAGCAATAAACTGATGATTTTTAAGTCATCACTAACTACGTTGCAGCAAAACACAGTTAAAAAAAAACATGGTAGAGTATGGCACAAGGCAAGGAAGTATAGCAACTTAAAATGTTTGGAATGACAAAACTGGTTTCGTAAGCATATTTGTGTTTGCATTCCTCTGGCATCTAGTAGCCATTAAACAGGCACATTTAGAGTTGGTGATAAGAAAAGTGCCTCTCATTATAAGGAAAGGCAAATTCTTGTGGTGAAAAGAAGGATATATTCAAGATCTCCTCACCGCACTTCTGAAACCTCCGTTCTCCTTCTCAGCAAACCCTTCACTTAAGTCCGGCAGGTTGCTGAAGTTTCCTCCGTTGATGTCGCTCAAAGCGCTGTTGTACTGCTCAATTGTCTTGGTCATCTCCTTTTGGCTGTCCTGGATCAGCGACAGCTTACTGCGCGCCTTGAAACACAAAAAAGACCAAATCTGATTCCATAAAACATACTGATTGGATTTCCTTTACTGTCTCTTTTTAATAGGTGTCAGAGCTGCTCAACACTGAAGAATTTCCCACCTGGCAGAAATGGATAAGCCACTCTGATTTCAAGTCACGTTTTCAAATATAAAAGTATTTTCAAAGCAAAAGTAGAATTCGCACACTATTACCTGAATAGTGGTTTATTTTGCAGAAGTCTAATTCGTCACTGATTTACCTTGGCTAAGAGAGAAAAACAGGCTCCTCAAAAGTTAAGTCTTCAGCAGATTGATTTTTAGCCAATTACGTAAGTGGTGAAAAGTGGCTACCAGTAAGTTGATCAAATCAATAACATGCTTAAAATATGTGTGGCTCAGAGCAGGCTAAATACTTTAGCAGACCAGTGATGGAAGTAAAAGTAAAAAGTCCAAATTCCACAGATAGTAGAACATAAACATACAAATGTTTCTACCCCCACAGGGAAGTCAGTATTATGATTGGATATCCAGAGCTTAATTTGTTCATTTTCCTCTAAAACCCTTCTAATTTCAATACTAAGTTGATCAGAGAGCTTATTGGCCCAAAAGTGGCAGAACATCCTTATGTAACCTGTAGTTACTTTGTCTGCACTGACCTGGTTGATCTCTTCCTGAGTGGTTTTGAGTGACTTGGTGATGCTGTCCAGCTGGACGCGACCAGAGAGCAGACTTTGCTCGAGCAGGGCCTCCTCCTCCTGCAGCCGGCTCAGGTCCGTCTTGGTGCGGCTCAGCTCTTCCTCCTGGCTCTGGAGGTCCGTCTCCTGAGAGCGGATCTGGCTCTGCAGAGACGAGATCTGGAGGGTGAAAAGCGGGGGGAAAAGGGAATTGTTATTACGTATAGTACAGTACAGTATTAGTACTCAAAACACTCAATTACTTTGTTAAAAGAAATAGGCATTTTCCTTGAAACAAACCTTGACCTCAACTGACTTCACTCTTTGATTGACATCTGATTGATATTGCTCCAAAACATACCAAAGCATTATCTGCTTGCCAAAAAAACATTACACCACAACCAGATAACAACTGCATGTGCATTACCATATATATCACCAGAAGCACAATACAAAATATAACAGCATTTCATGTTTCAATAATAAGTCAAGTCTCTAACCCTCTGGGACTCTTCCTGGCACTTCTGCTTGACGTCGTTGAGCATTCCCTCCAGCTTGGAGCGCTGCTGGTCCATCTCCTCCAGACGTTCCTGGGCATCCTGCTTCTGCGACTCTAGGTCCTGCAGGCTGCAGCTCTCCCTGTCCAATCCATTCTGCATGTCCTGAGGGTCGCCGCCACACACACACACACACACACACACACACACACACACACACACACACACACACGGTACAGCTTTATCAACTCTCAAAGCAGAATCTATACATGATAGTGATTAACTTGACACTCTTCTTGAGTGGATCTCATAACGTTTAACACGTCCAAATGGATTTATAAGTTTGCCTTGTTTAAACATGTGTACTATGTAATTTCAGTCATATACGTATCTGCACCCCTGAACTTTGTATTGTTTCCAGGCTTCTCAGATGGACTTGTAGTCACTCATGAGTCACTATTTCACAGATATTTAACCTTTACCAGATGACTTACCTGAACTTCACTATTTTGCTGTCTGATGGTTTCCTCCTTTTCCCTGATCTCTTGCTCCAAAATGAATTTCTCTCTGCAGGTCAACAACACGGGACAAGTAAAGTACAAATAGGTAATATTACTTCCCACCGAAGCCTTTGTTGGCAAAACATAGTGCTTAAAAGAGACAAAACCGTGTCAGTTTGGAACTGTGATATTTCGAAATAATTTGTGTCTTTTTAACATGCTTGACTGATGGGGTTTCCCACATAACAATTATAAAGTGAACAAAAAAAAACATACTAAATTGCATGAAAAATATACTCTACTTTATGGTCAGTTTACCTGGCACTATATAAACTGCCCTATTGTGGTAATCTTGAGCATGCATTGGTTAAAAAAGAAATGGTTAATAGTTGTCTGGCTTTGATGGCTTTAAACACAATGTGGAGGGATTTTTAAAGAAAGAATATTAAAGAAAAATGGGGTGTCTGTTGCAACCACTTGATCGGTATTCTTTCCATGACATTTGTGACTAGAGTTGAAGCACTAAAAGAACTCAGAATATTAACTAACGACTGTAAAATATACTCTGACCGGCCCAGAGCAAGGCTCCGTGTTGACACTGCTTTCTCTTAGAATGAAATCTAATAATAGCACCTGGTTAAATACAGAATAACATTATTTGATTAAAAACAAATATATATCTAAGAGTTTAAAAGAGCTTTAAACCTGAACATCACCCCACTACAACCGTCCCTCCGTTTTCTCAGAGAAAGAGAAACTAGCTATCCTCCTGCTACTCAGCGGCTCACCTCTGCAGCTGAGCTATTTCCTCGCTGAGGTCATCCAGCTCTTTGATGCCCATCAGCTCGGCGGACCCCGTGGAGCTGCTGCTGTCCTGCAGCGAGAGACAGAGACGGACGAGTGAGAGAGGCGAGAGAAAAGGAGAGTTGGGTACGAATGTACGATGGATGAAGTGATGGAGACAGAAGGCAGGAAGGACAAAAAAATGGACAAAATGGACGCGATAAAGAGGGGACAAGGAAGACAATGTTCAAATAGGAAAAGGGGACAAAAAAGGAGGGAGAGAGCAGGGGTCCGTTTCAGAAAGCAGGTTTGGTGAAAACTCTGAGTTTGTCAACCATGAGATGAGGGAAACTCTTGGTTTTCTGTTTCAGAAAGAGAGGTAACTTAACCTCAGAGTCAGCTACTATGGTAACTGAGCCTAGGAACCTAACCTGGTCGGGGTTTTGCAGGTTTTCTTCAATAAACCTCGAGATTCTCTCAGTCTCCACAGCGGCTTTCATTTCCTTAATTCATTCAGTCTGTATCAGACGCATTTTAGTGCAGTTTGTTATATCGGCATGAATAAAAAAAACAGGGTTGGTTTATTAAGTGTTAGGCAGACTATAAAGCGTTTTTTTTCCCCCGACTATAGATGTATTTTCATTTCCAGATAACTTCCTATTTGAGCGGTATCGTTTTTCTTCCCAGTCTATCAGTTATGTAACTTACATAACCTTATCCGTCCTCATATCACTAACGTCACCCATCGTGGACGTGCTCTACATCCCAGCACATTCTTTGTGTTGCATTAACGTTTTTTGCAAACAGCAGTTTTCTTTACAATACTGGTGATGCGGAGCATTTTAGTAAAGCCACTGTAGCAAAGCGCCGTCAGAAAATTGTGACTCGCTCTGAAATGTTTTTTTTAACGTTTTTGTAGTGTTCCGTGGACACTAACCAGTAAGAGCCATTAAAAAGGAGTTCTACAGGATTGCAGGTGAATGATATAAACCATTTGAAATAAAAGATTATGAATTATAATTATGTTAATGATGGTGCTGCCGCCTCAGAATTGGATTAGTAGGATTTTTCGCCCGCAGGATTGCACCAAGGCCTAATTGAAATAGATTATAGGTTCAATACCATTTCACCAGTAATATTATACGTAGGATTAAATATGATACACTCTATTGAAACTTACACACTTACTTACATATTTACTCCTGCAGCAATTTCTCCCACGCAAATTCTCTCTTTTGCAGCAGCGAAATATATGTTCAAACTCGCTGTATGTGTGCATGAGTATTTCCGCTGACCAGATGTTTGTGGTTGTTGCCATGGTGAATTGTAGTATCATGGCTCCATTCATGCTGCCTTTTTATTGTGGTGGTGCACGCGCTTAGCTCTGAGTGAACCTACTCCGAGTTGATTGAACCAACTCAAATCAGCTGTTCTGGAACCAAAAACTCAGTTTCCCACCTCAGGGTAAATCAACTCAGAGTTCAGGGTTAGACTCTCAGACATTGCTAAACCTCCTTCCTGAAACGGGCCCCAGAAAGGACATGAATGGTACGCAGGGGGGGGGGGAGAGAGGAGCTTCCTGCTGAAACGTCTAACAAAACTAAAGACACAGGAAGGAAATACAAACACCTCGCACAGCTAGAAAGGGGGCAAGAGTTCCAGACAATACATGAATGAGGAGAAATGCAAACAGACAAGAGAATACAAAATAATTTAACACTACGATTAAATCTTGTTTATATATCAGTGTTTAACATATCAAGCCTTTGACAAATCAGTTTCCCAGAATTCTCTTCTTTTACGAGCACTCAAAGCATTGGTCAGACATATGCTAGCTGTTGCCTTCCCTAAAGCCTTTTTTTATTTTCATGTTCAACCTCAAAAAGTGTTATTGTGTAATCTGTGTAAAATAGCTATTTGTTTGTAAGGATAGTACTTGTGTAAGCAAGCAGCCCTTTTTAATATTTTTTTTTCCAGACCTTTTTGTTCTCAATTGAAAACGGAAAGCTGCAGCTTATTGTCTGTTTTCATGGTCCGACAAAAAATGTAAGACATTGCCTTTACAAACAGCTTTAAAGAGAGAAGGCCTGTTCAATTACTGGTTGGCCAAATATATGTACATATGTACACCTGGATCTTGTATATTTTCATAAACAACTAGGAAAGTAGTTGTACATTTTTTATTCACAACTTGTATATATTATAGTTGTTCTTGTATTCTCTCCTATTATTATTTCATATATTGTATCTATTACTTCATGTATATTCTGTATGTGTGCTGTGTGTCTGATATTTTGCTGCTGTAACACTGTAATTTCCCATTTTTGGGATCAATAAAAATCTATCTATCTAAAGTAAGTGACACTACTTACTTACTAGAATGGATACATTATTAAGTAACTATAATGGACATTAGTTTACATTGGTTGCTTCGACAGACCATTGGTGATGAAACTGCAGCAGGTGGCAGTGTTTGCCTTTAGCACGGTTGAGGTTTAGAATTTGGGGAAACTCCAAAGCATGACAAATATGTTGCAGAGTAAACAAGAGCTAATAAATTCTGTTTTGGCCATTGTTGGATAAATAATTTGGGGAAATTAATATTGTACATAATACAAGGAACATGGTCCTGTTTGCACCTAGTGCTTCAGACAGAGACAGAGAATATGACAGAACAAAAGCGCCACCTTGTGACATAAAGCTTAACTACTCACTCTGCGCATATTAGCTACTGCAGCAAGTTCAGGTCTCACAGCTGGCATAAGCCCCACATAGCTCTGTTAGACAGGATAGAAGAGAGCTCAAAAAAACAAACGCATAAAAAAGTGTTTTGCAAGGCAAAAGGAAGAAAGCAGAACTCAGCATTTAAAATGCATATGGTAGCAGGAAAACATGAGGCTCAGATGCAAGTGGCTTTGGAAAGGGTAATTGAAAGATGAAGCCGTGGTAACAGTGGGCTAAAGTCAGGACTCACAGGGCCCGCCGATGAGGCTGCAGTCCTTTCTGATGGGGGAATCATGTCTGGGGTTAGAGTGGAGGGAGGGTCTGTGCCTTTAATGACCTTCTGCTGGATTAGGTACATGGCCAGAGAGAACTGCTCCCGGGTCAGCTTGCCAGTCTGTTTAGTGTCAGCGAGTCCCCTGTGGAGAAGAGGAGAAACTTCACTCAAAACAAAAGATACTGTGTTCTTCTTTCTGATGGTCAGGTTCTACCATCTTGGTATAGCACACTTGAATCATTTTTCCTTCTTATGTTGCACCCATCTTCTGGAGAAAATGTTATGATTTAAACTGTCCAGCAGATAGAGCTATAGAGGTAAACCTGGTGAGACTAGCTACTACTGTATATGTGTGGTTGATTAAAGCCACGTTTCGACACAAAACTATTTTGAAGAAACTACAAGATTCCTTCTGCCCATTGTTATCTGCGTTCCCACCATAGACCCGTGAAGATTAGGCCGTTGCTATATAAAGCAACATGACAGCACGAGGGCTGCTGTTGGTTGCAGGAGTAAACACACTCTGCAGCCTGCAGCTCAGTGTGTCATGAAATGACACGCAGAAAAGGGCCGCAGGTCGGAGTCGAACTTGAGGCCGCTGCGTCGAGGAGTGAACCTCTATATATGGGTGTGCGCTCTACCAGGTGAGTCATCAAGGCGCCCCCCTCTCTGTCTTTTTAAAATGAGTTAACAAGCCATCGGGAAAGCCTAAACTTACTTTTTATGTTATCAAACAAAGAGAAGAGATTTTCAACCCTCATCCTAAAATGGTCATAAATCAATATGAGAGTACTTACTTGTCTTATGAATAAAGCGGTCGGCTTTTAGTGTGTTATATAGTTTTTTTGTGTATGTAATAAATGTAGAAATTACAAAAAAAACATTTTACTCCAAATAGAGCACTTTTCTCAACTGCCTAAAAAACACCATGCCCACATCCCTGTTTAAAATTCCTCAATAAGTGATGTCACCGATTGAGAATGACAGCCCAGTTTTTCATATGTGCTGCCCATAGGTGCTGCCTGAGCAAGCACAGCCCGCCCAGTGGCTTGTTTGAATTTGATCAGAGCAGACAGGGCTTTTCGGGAAGGTGGGCCAAGAGCTCAGACAGAGTGTTTCAGGTGGAAGCAGTGCAGCAATAGGCAGTATGAGAAACATAGTATGTTTTTGAACATCAAAGCATGTAAACCTATTCTAATAGACCCCAAGAGTACACATATGATGCTGAAAAGGACTATAATATGGCTTGGGCACCGCATTGCATTCTAGGATGTGGCAATTCGAACGAGGAGAAGAAGAGTTGGGAGAAAGAAAAGAAAAAAAAAAGATGTTAAAATCCAGAAAAGGATGTTGCAACCCACAATACAGCAACGGTTTACCATGGTTGAAATAGTAAATAAGACACACGACTGAGAGGGACGTTACGTCTATAAACAGTGCGCAGTAGTCCGAGTAGCAGTAAAGGAGGCAATCAACATGGCGGCCATGGCAAGTAATGACGTCACGACGCCCAAGCCCTATAGGGGTACTATAAAAAAGTACTACCCTTTGATCAGGGCTTTTTGGTAAAAAAGGCCACAAAAATTCCCACAGAACTAAATTTAGACCCTGGTCCCTGCAGTTGAAACGGAACGAGTTCCTCAGAAGGTTCCTAGTTCCAGGGGAAAGATCCTGCAGTCCAAATGTGGCTTTATTGTGTTAAGTTAAGCGTGTTGTGATAAATATGATAAATTAATATGATCTAAACTGAGCTGTGGTCAAAAATACTCAGGTGCAAGACAACAAATACTGTTATCCCTCTGTTTGCTGATCAGCAGGTGATAGTGATTTGAGTTGATTACTGCCTCAACAAGAAATGCCTGTTTTTCTCTTTTACACTTGCCTGAGAAGGATCTTGTAGATCGAAACATTGCCATGAAAAGAGAAAAGGGGAAGTAAACTATTTACTTGGAGCCTAACCATGTGAAGACCTGCGCCTCACCATATCTGTGCCAGCATAGTCTGGGAGAGGCTGGACTGCATGAAGATCTCTATGACCTCAGTGCCGTTAACGAGGCCATCATTGTCGCTGTCTGTTTTCTTGAAGATCTCATCATATAGCTCCCTGTCAGCCACCGGTACCACCCAGTTCACCGCTGGCTGTAATGAACAAAAGAGAACATTTGTGTGATTTTATATTAGGGAGAACATCTCCTAAGAGCATAATTCAGTAAATAACGGGTGGTATTTAATTATGTATTATGTTGGTTAAAAGTAAAACATGAACTGTACTTAGTGACCAATGAGGAAACCATTTACCATAAATAACAACAATCTTGCCAAACATAGCTTAGAGTCTTCCCCTGGATGAAAATGTACTGGTTTCTTTATTAACTTCATGACCCCAAACGTCCCTTTCCCAAGCCACATTAACCAGCTCTGACTGGGGGATCCCGAGGCATATTCCCAGGCTAGGGTGGAGATATAATCCCTCCACCTAGTCCTGGATCTTCCCCAAGGCCTCCCTCCAGCTGGACGTGGCTGGAACACCTCCCTAGGGAGGCGCCCAGGGGGCATCCTTATCAGATGCCTGAACCACCTCAACTGGCTCCTTTCGAGCCAGTTGAGTGACTGAGCTTCTCACCCTATCTCTAAGGGAGATGCCAGCCACCCTCCTGAGAAAACCCATTTCAATTCAATGCAATAACCCCGCTGTTCAGTTTCTGCGGCCAATCTCACCCTCCATTGTCCCCTCGCTCACGAACAAGACCCCGAGGTACTTGAACTCCTTCACTTGGGGAAAGGACTAGGGTTGGGTTAAAATAATAAAATCTCCATCCATCCATCCATCCATCGTCGTCCGCTTATCCGTGGTCGGGTCGCGGGGGGAGCAGCTCCAGCAGGGAACCCCAAACCTCCCTTTCCCGAGCCACATTAACCAGCTCTGACTGGGGGATCCCGAGGCGTTCCCATGCCAGGTTGGAGATGTAATCCCTCCACCTAGTCCTGGGTCTTCCCCGAGGCCTCCTCCCAGCTGGACGTGCCTGGAACACCTCCCTAGGGAGGCGCCCAGGGGGCATCCTTACCAGATGCCCGAACCACCTCAACTGGCTCCTTTCGACGTGAAGGAGCAGCGACTCTACTCCGAGCTCCTCACGGATGACTGAGCTTCTCACCCTATCTCTAAGGGAGACGCCAGCCACCCTCCTGAGGAAACCCATTTCGGCCGCTTGTACCCTGGATCTCGTTCTTTCGGTCATGACCCAACCTTCATGACCATAGGTGAGGGTAGGAACGAAAACTGACCGGTAGATCGAGAGCTTTGCCTTCTGGCTCAGCTCTCTTTTCGTCACAACGGTGCGATAAACAGAATGTAATACCGCCCACGCTGCGCCGATTCTCCGACCAATCTCCAGCTCCATTGTCCCCTCACTCGCGAACAAGACCCCAAGGTACTTAAACTCCTTCACTTGGGGTAAGGACTCATTCCCTACCTGGAAAAAAAAATCTCCAATTAAATTGATCTCTTTTTGAGTGATCTGATATTGATTAATAAAATCCCCAAATCTATCACTAATATGTGTCTTTTCACCATGAACGTATAAGGGCATCACGTGACGGGCCGGGAGTTGCAATTCCACTGTTTGGCCACTATGTTCAATTTGCTTCAAACTTTAGGGTTGCTTCTTGCTTGTACAATTTACAGCATAAGTTCACTAGGAATCTCTTTTATATCCAAGCAAATTTGGTATTGCAACTGAAATTTGCCTCCATCAGTTTTCAGTGCCTACTCCTTTATTAACTGTTTATCACAAATAGCATGATGATTTTGTCACCGGCCTACCACACATACTCAAATAAAAGGTGAAAAAATCATCATGTAAAATCTAAGTTTCAATTCAAGCTACTGTAACTACTGTAGCTAACTAGTACATGTAAGTAAATTGCATTCTAAGAAATATGGTATCACCTTTTGGCTTTGGGTAAGTTAAACAGAAAATGGCAATTAAGCTGGCAAGGAGAAAAGAACAGGATTGAGAAGTGGTATAACAGGGGAAAAAAGACAACATCGAGTGTCATGATAGCCACGTCAGCAATTCATGGTACAAGTGTGAACAGAGTCTTGCTTCTCTTCATTTTCAAGGAAACCTGTTTCTCCAAAAGTCATGGGCGAAAAATCCATGCAGCTATAACAAGGTACATATGAACACACTGGCCTGTGCACAATGCTCAAAACAATGTGGCAAAACAGGTCTACCCATTAGCAAGGCTCTGTCCTCGTAACACTTGATTAGTGAGCAGCAAGAAAAACTAAATTTCTTGATTTGTCCAAGAGGACGGAATGTTATTTTGTGTTTTTCACCTTATACTACTTGAAATTAACAAGCCACATTCAGAATGTGACATCCTACGTTATCCCAAGATTCCCAAATTCCATGAGGCAGCTGTGTGAAACTACCCAAGCTTGCAGGCATAACATCATGTGAGTCATGTTTCCTCCCCCATGAAGGAAAATAGAAACACAACTTTTTTTACTAGAGTGAATTACTATTATTAAACGAGAAAGTAGGGCTGGACATTGATGAAACACGTCTGTTATAATTTCTCCACTTTTACTAAAATGATATGTGAAAATAAACACGATCATCGGTGTAGGAAATGTATTCCTAATAATATATTATGATATTCATTTTAACTTTGGAAAAAGCAATTCCTCCCCCACGGTGCAGTGACGAGGTCACTACGCCTCCATCAACACCTCAAGAGAAACGCAAGTGAAGCAACATACCGGTGAGCTGGATTTAAAGGAGTGTTTAGGAGAGAGGCTGACAGTACTGGTGCTGAAGGGAGTAGCACTGGCCAGAGGAGGAGTGCTTCGCAGGGATTCTTTTAGAGGAGCTGGGCCAGCCATAAGCCCAGACAGAGTAGGCAGCACAGCCACAGCACCTGGCAGGGTTCCTGCAGACTTCTTCCTTTTAGACGGGGGGATGAGGGAAGTGGGTAAGGTAGTTGGGAGAGGCTCCTTCTCCATGGCGCGATACACAAGATGCAAGGCCTAGAAAATGGCAAATCAAATAATGTACTCATATCTAAAAAATAAAATGTATTAGCTTCCCAGAATTACTCTGGAGTGACAGTAAATCGTTAAGTTAACAAAAGACACCAGCTTACCACTGTGAATTCATCTTTGTCCAAGTGTCCATCTTTGTCCACATCACTTAGGTCCCAAATCTACAAAACAATAAAGTTAATGCAAATATGAGCAAGCTTTAGCTCTTTTGAATTACATTACATTACATGTCATTTTGCAGACGCTTTTATCCAAAGCGACTTACAATTAAGTGCTTTCAACTGTGAAGATACAAACTCCAGACAACAAGTAGTAAGTAGTTTACAATGCAATGTCAGGAAAAACTGCAACAGTGTTATGTGTTACATCACTCCAACATGTAATATCACCTTTCCTAATGCATCCAGAGGTAGCTTGGAGTTTATCAAAACTGGCCTGACTTTATCACCGGAGAGGAGACCATTTACAGGGGACAGACTCTCAAAAATGCCCTCAAACTTCCCTTTTTCATCAGCCTGGAAAGGGAGAAAAAAAAATTATGTTTAGGTGACAAGCTTGATTTTCTCAAGAATGTTCTTGACAAATGATATCAACTGACCCTAATTGCCCACTGGGAGTCAGGTCCCGTCGTTGAAACACTTAATAATGGGCTGTTAGTGTCTTTCTGTAAAAAATGAAGTGAGGATAAGGACAAGACAAACAGAGCAGGCAAGCATAGTAACACCTGGGGAAAATACAGTTTAGGGATGCAATTTCCCATTACAATATCCCTTTCTGAGATATTCAATGTTCATTAATTTCTCATATGAGCAACAGAGTTAGCTTTTCTCTGCCCAGTGTGTTCTCTACCACATCACTGGATATTGCAATTGTCAGGAGAGTCATTTCATCACTTACAAATTTGGGAGCAGCTAAGTTTTGGTTGAGGTTGTTAAGGCTGATATCATTTCCACCCTGTGCTGAGGCCACAAGTCTCAGAGCAATGAAGAAACCCTACGAAAGAGGGAGAAAGCACGTCAAATCTGGTGTTTAATGTACACATCAGCATCATCAATCACAGCAAATTTACAGAAAAATGTAGTGTTACCCGTCTGTCCAAATAGCCTTTTCCTTCTGAATCTGCCAATTCCCAAATCTAAAAAAAAAAAGAAATAGCAAGAAAGAAAAACTGTTTAGATGCTATTGATCGAATATATGAGTGCGTTTTGTGTGTACATGTAAGCAAGTTTGTGACCCACCTTCCCCAATGTACTATCTGACAGTCCTGACTTCTTAAGGAACTGAGCTGCATCTCCAGCCGATATTTTGCCTGTGTTTCCTGGGTCCAGCTACAAACAACCAATAACAAAACACTTAATGGACAGCAGTCATAACTGTATTTATCAACTGATTTTATATGACAGATATTATTCAGCTGAATGAACACTAGAAGACCTGGAAAGGAAATAACAGCGGTAACCCCGACCTTACCTGTCTGTAATAATTTTCATAGGCTGGGTTTCCATTTGATAACTGGAGAAGCAGACATGATGCAGACAGATGAGAGTGTTAGGTCGCACATACACTACATTAAGTTGTTAGAAAGCGTAGCTATAACGTTAGCAGACTGTAGCTAACGTTAGCTACATCATTCAATTTTGTCCGTATGAAGTAAAAGTA
Source organism: Gymnocephalus cernua (assembly GCA_023631565.1). Taxonomy (NCBI): domain Eukaryota; kingdom Metazoa; phylum Chordata; class Actinopteri; order Perciformes; family Percidae; genus Gymnocephalus; species Gymnocephalus cernua. The sequence goes on along the minus strand of CM042436.1, from coordinate 24,966,642 downwards.
AATAAACACAACGCTGATCGCTAACGTTAGCTAACTAGAGGCTTGTTTTTGTTCAGTTTTAGCAACTAGCTATAACTATTATCCCTTTTTATTTCATCAGTACCGTCGTCGACGCTAACGTAACTACTTTACTTGCAAAAGTAACTTTTCAATTAAAACGTTACGTTAACTTTGCTATCCTTATTACTTAACGTTTTCCCTAACGTAGGCTAACCATGTCAACTTAGTTGACAGCGAAAGGGAGGTAATACGGTTCCACTGGCCGATATTCAATATAGCTTATAAACGAGTAATGCGGTTAGAACATACAGCGACTGTCGCTGTCACTTGATAGTAATCATTAATGGAAATTGCGACTTTCTTGAGCTATTGAGAGTTGTTACCTGACTCAGAGTCATGAGCGCCGCCATATTTCCTGGTGTCTCGGGAGTGCGCAAACGTCCCTTAATCGAGCGGGCACGAGCGGCGACCGATCGGAGGGGCTCTGGTTCCCGTTCCGGTGGGTGTGTACCGTCTCGGTCACCATGCCAAACTCTGAACCCACCACCCACTGAAGCTGAGAGGGATTAGAGATGGGGGAATTATATTGTCCCAGTCATAAACTCTGACTGAACAGTCCTTGAAAATTGGAAAACACCACATGACCAGGCACAGCTGGTAACCTGATTTTAAGGTAGTGTACACTCAGGTGGTGTAGTCTAGTATACGCACTAAGAAAGCTCCATGATTTCCATATACCCACTTAAAAATGCGCAATGATATGTAACAACATACTTTCCATCATAATTTTGATATATTTTGAATTGTCATCTGTGTTATTTTTTTCTTTGCATCGGCTAAATAAAGGTATTTCCACTGTAAATTGGTGCAAGTGTATCAGAAGGCAGGAAATTACTCAAAATTTTCCTGGGGGAGGACACCCAGACCCCCCACTATGATATGCCCCCTACCTGGAGTTTGGTAGTATTTCAGCAGCTGGCTCTGAGTAAAATATACATGTGCACTCCCCTGTGGGAGGGCAGGATACAATTGTAAGAGTCAGAGGAATAGGGGCCCACATCTAAACTTTGCCCCAGGGCCGTGTAGCAGGTTAATCTGGCTCAGAGAAACAGCAACTACAGATTTCAGAAATGGTAGCATTTCTTAATCGTTTACACTTTTTAGCTCGACTATGTCATTGACTGGACACAGCACTGTATTAGGGTTTTGAGTATTCCCTCTGCAAAAATAGAACTGTTACTATATCAAATATATCACTTTCAGCAATTTATGTTATGTAAGTCAGTCAACAAGTAAAAACTGTTCGGAATGGAGTTTGGAGTGTAAGAAATCTCTAGGAAAACCTCTCCACTTGCATCCTTGTTATAAAAATTGTAAGTCCTAATTTTGAATTTAAAAAGTTTATTACATACAGTTAGAGAAAATGGAACTTAATTTGTGAAATTTATATATATATATACACACACTGTATATATTCATTATAAAAAAAGATACCCAGAAAAAGTGCAGGTGCTCCAGTCCCCTTTGATGTCTGTGTGCACGTGCCTGAACTCATACCACATTTCACCTTTTTTTCTCCAGCATACCCCTCCCTCAGAAGTTGAGGAGACTCCTTTTCCATTATATTGTGCATCAATTCTTTGCCAGTCTAAGACTAATTTAGATTTAAAAACTGTAATGTAAGTTTTTGTTTTCCATTCTGTGCAATATTGCCAAACATGGAGAATGTAGGCATACAGTCACATAATACACTTTTAACTACATAGTTGTAAAACGTGCAAATGTAGTACAAATATGACCAGGCCATAAGTGTATATCTTTTTAATAAAAATGTTGGTATCAATAACATCCTGTCCAATAAAAATGTGACCCTACGTGATGTCATGAGTCACACCAGGGGCTCACCATCTGTTTTTTTTCCAGGCTTTCAGGATATAATGCAAGTTCCATCACATTACCATGAAGACATTCATGCCACTTCACTGTAGATAAACAACTTAATTGTGCACTGTTGAAGATTAATTTATGTCTGCTTTATTAATGTATATGTCTACACTTCAATCAATTATGCATTTTAGTGTGGAAAGGAAAATAAAGTCAGTGCTACAGACCACAATTTGTTACATTACAATCTTGATTTTTGTCTGTATTTTGTGATCATTGTATGCAGTAAGTCTTATGGTTTAAGCCTTATATGTTCAGTTATGTGCATTGTTTGTATAACCAGGTTGCAAGAGGAATCTTCATCCTGGGAAGTAAAAAATCTGAAGGGCTAATTCTTATTCTCTGCAAATCTCAATATGTCATTTTTATCACAGCTTCTGGTTAACTGCAACCTGTGCCAGAGAATCTGCAGATAAAGTAGATGTGTAGATCAAGAAAATCATGAAAACAGTGGATGTCAGTGTCTCCCTTATAATAAAATGAGGAATGGACTTGTGTTGGAAAACCTTAGAATCAACCCAGCAGTTCAGGGGCAACAGAGTAATATCATGACTAAAACCAAAGAGAAACTAAGTCCATTAACAAACACCTCCCTCCCCCCCCCCCTCACTCACTCATTACATCTGCACCCCCCAAATTGGGTTGTGTCCAAATCTCAGGGAAAGGATGCACAGCAGCCACAATACCCCTGGGAAATACAGGACAGTTTCTAAAGGAGGGACAGACAAAATCTCTGGCCACACCTCCTCAAAGCTCATCTTTAGGCTTTGCTTCCTCATCATCCATTTCTGAAAGTGCCTCCTCCATGTCATCCATTGTTTCTTCCTCATCAATGTCTTCGCCATCATCACCACCATCATCATCGTCATCATTATCATCATCATCACCACCATCAACTTCAGTGTCTTGTTCTTTGTTCTTTTCCTCCTCTTCTTTCCGTTTCAGGTCATCTTGCTCCTGTTTCATTTTACTCTCTGGTTCCTGTGGGGAAAGTTTATATTTAGACAAACCATGTCACCTAATCTATTCAGTATCTCACTAGAAATAGCTTCATGTGTTGTAAAAATGACAACCTATGGTTTAAAAAGAATAGCACCAGCATACCTTTGTCACACCCCATGTCTCCATTGTAATGTCTTCTGCTTCCTTTACATCGTCTGTGATCAGGAAGTTGTCAAAGATGGTACCAGATTTCACCTAAAATAAACAATAACAAATGGCACACTGTAGTTTAAGCATCACTATTGCAACAACATTACTATTCAAAGATGATCTCTTTCTCTCTCACCTGCCAAAGATCAAGTCCTAAAACAGACACTTTGTCAAACTTGTAGATGTTTGAATCAGGACTGTATTCAGGATTGTCAATCTCGGGATGCACCCAGGGTCCTTTGTAGTTGGGGTTGTCCATCTGTTTGGGCTTCCATTCTCCCTGCAATACAGAAGATATGCATTGGGCTGCAATGGCTTTAGCAGAGTAAATGTTAACCATTTCTCAGGCAGAGGAGATCACACAAATCATAAGCTCTGGACATGACAATCCAACGTCAGTCTACCTTGTACTCTGGGTTTGGGATCATGGGTGGCTCCCACTCTCCATCCATATCCTCATCCCAGTCTTCAGGCTTTTTAGCATCAGGGTCTGGAATGTTTTCAGGTTTGTCCCAGCCCTAAATAAGAACAAAAAAAAAGGTGTAAGTTGAACTAACAGAATTGTGAATGTTAATTTAGCTCTTTAAAGCGCAGGACTACTGTGGAAATCTAGGAGATACATTGAAAAACACTATTTATTCACCTCAGGCTTGGTGTCATCAGCATCGTCAATCTTGGCACGATCATCCCAGTCCTCTGGCTTCTTGGCTTCGGGGTCCTTAATTTTCTTAGGAGGCATGAAGTCCCAGTCATCCTCCAGACTGCCAGATTCTACCTTCTCGTTATCAATCTTCACCTCATAGGTCTGATCTGGATTCAGGATTAGCGTGTACATGTGGGTCAGCTCATCATCCTAGATGAAACAGAAGTGTTTGAATTAAGCCACTGGTGCAGAGGCAATGCACGCTTATTTGTATATTACAAGAAACATTTTTTTTTAAAATTTAAAATTTTAAATGCCAAAATTACCTTGCACTTAATCTCTTTCTTGATGAGGTGATTCTTGCCCTTGTAATTGAAGATGACGTGGACTTTCTTGGTGCTGTAGCCACAGATATCAGGGCCTGGGTGAAATAAATGTAATTAATAGATGTTCCAAATCCTGTTATTGTAACCATTCAATTATAACTGGTCATTATCATGAAACATTATCACTTACCAAACATGATGTAGTATGAGGAATCTCCATGCATGTCAGCCTGATCCAAGTCAGCAGGGAAGACCTTCACATAGCCACCACCACAGTCAATCTTTTGCTCATGCTTAACTGTAAACTGAATGACCAAAGGCTTGTCCTCATTGCTGAAAGGCTCAAAACGGGCAGAGATAGCATAGAAACGAGCATCCTGGCTTGTTTGCAGACCTGAAAAAGAAAGTGTAAAAAAAATGTTTTAGCCAAGACAAAAAGAAAATAGGTTCTCTTTGGCTAAGAGTGTGGGGAACTGTATTACAAAATAGGGACACCAAGGAAATTAAACACAGACTGAATATAGAATTGATCAACACCAATGACGAGTTACTCTTAATCAAGCACGTGATTCTTGTTTTATAAAAAGTGGATTAGAACACAAAACGTTTACCTTTGTCTTTCTCAGCATCTCCATAGAAGTTGCCAGCCGTTAGTTTCCACTCTCCATAATCAGATTTGTGTTTTGAGTTCACCCAGCGACTTCTCCATTCATCTGAACAGAAAATACCAGTTTGCTGAGTTTTAAACACTCTGGGCACCTCTTTCAAATATATCAAGCTAACGTTACTACTGTCAACGTTTATTGGCGTTAATCTTTGAAATTGTCAAAACGGCGAAATTCGTTTGATTAGCTAGCTAACGTTACCGTTACAAATGTATACTGCAAGTTAGGCCACAGCTAACTTAAGTGTCTGTAGCTTTGGGGCCTTGCTAAAGTTAGCCAGCTGCCAACCAGTTAAAGTTAGGAAACTGAGAGGGGACGTATTTTACACTGAATCACCGATTGAAAAATAATCGTGAAGATAACAGGCTTTCAAGAGAATGACAATTGTGACATTATGATGGCTAACAGTCAAGCTAACATGCAAAACTTCCTCCAGTTAACGTTTGTGTTATAGCTACATTTCTATGCGAAACTTACCACCGTCCAGAAACTCCTCCCGAAAGAAAACCTTCGCATGCACGCAGTACACTGCTAATATTACCGAAACTACACCCAGGACTTGCATTTTTCCCATCTCAACTCAACTTTCCACTTCTGACAACGTCCTTGCTGAGTATTGAATACCTTGTGGATAAGGAAGAGAAGAGTGTATTTTAGAGTCGCTCCAGCGAACAGATGTCTGCCTGCTATTGGACAACAAGATTATAGTGTCTGGACCAATAAGAGTAGACCACGAAACATATGTCCCCTCCACAGTCTGATCCGGGATCAGTGGTTCTTTTAGATTTTGTCTTCATATCGACAGTCTTGTTGAGCAGATAGTGGTCCTCAAACTGTTTTTCAATAATGTGAAGTTACCCCTTCGAAATATTTTTAGCCGAGTACCCCAGACCAGCACAAAACGTTTTCGGTAGAAATAAAAAAGTCCTATTTGAAGAGGCGTCTTATTTCTATAAACAACAATATTACTGTAACTGAAAAACACCTAAATGCTAAGTTATGTGCAGATTAAACAACAAGATATAACACATTAATTAGTGAGCCTTATAGATGCTAGCAGAGTTTGTTACTGGCTGGACTACATTTCAAATGTTTGCAATGATTAAATTAATTATTATACATATTTTAGGAATTATGCATAACTGATTTTTGAAATAAACATTGTTAAAAGAACTCTACTACTAGCAATACTCCAAAGTATCCCCATAGGATACAGAAAATGGGGCATGTGCAGCCCTCCACAGCGCTGTAGAGATAGCTACGTCTGGCAATGCGAGAATAGTTCAGTTTATGGTTCAGCCCTTTTAAAGACTGGTTCAGTCCCGACAAAAACGTAGCTAGCAAAACCATGGCTGTACCAGAGAGTATCTTTGGATGTACTAAAACAAAAATGTGTATTTAAACCTAAACAACGCCACTGTGTGCGCAAACGCACTGCCTTTTTATTACCACGAGTTTACATACACGTCGCTACTGATTGGGTATCATCTCTGACACACGCTGCGCACTGTACATCGTTGTTTGCGCAACGTTGCACACGTCTTGTAAAAACTGTTGAATTGTAAATCCTATTCATGTGGCTGATGTTGTAGTCTTGTACTACTTTATTTGAGAGCAATGACTGTATGTTCAATCTAAAAATGTTGTTGAACAACATGTTTCCTCGGAACGGTGTAAACCATGGATATGTAGCTACGTATGTGCGCATGAGTATTTCCGTCGACCCGTTTGTTGTGGTTGTTACCATGGTGAATCGTAGTATCATGGCTCCATTCATGCTGTCTTTTTATTGTGGTGGTTTCTTTAACTGTCTATGGGTGATGCACGTGCACTCTGAATTGATTGAACCAACTCATATCAGCTGTTCTGAAACCGAAAACTCAGAGTTTCCCATCTCAGGGTAAATCAACTCGGAGATCAGGGTTAGACTCAGAGTTTGTTAAACCTCCTTCTTGAAACGGACCCCAGCACAAGGTTCCTACTCTCGTATCTCCTAATACTACAACAAGCACCCCAAAATTCCAATACAGGGAAAGGCCATAAGCAAACTGAAAGTTAGCTAGGAACGTTGAGATTGAAACTAACGTCGGGTATCTTTCGCATGTGATCTCTCGTGCTAACGGCCAAAGCGCGTGGCATCAGTATTTTCAACAGCAACAGTTGATAACGGCTGGGTTTTGAAAACTTCATTGTCAGCGGCCAAGAAACACCGAGTTTTTTTTTACTAACGCTAGTTAACTTAACGTTACTTGGAAAACAGAAACCGCACTAACAGTATGCCGACAGGCATCTTTAATTGTATTGGTGACTGAGTTTTGGCGAGGGCAAAAAAATGATATTGCAAAGTTAACAAGAGGTAAGATATTAGCTAACAGCAAAGTGACTCTGAGATTGTTTGCTAACGGTTAACGTTAGCTAGCTAGCTAGATAGCTTGCTAGTTATCACAATGTCAACGTTAGCATCGGGTTAATTAATTGATTTTAGTTAACCCTAACCTTACGTTAATAACAGAAACTAATTAAGAAACTTTTACAATAAAGTAACTTACGTTAGCTTTTACTTTTATTTAACTTTAGCTAGCTAAGTTAGGTAGCTCAGGGGAACGTTAGCTAGCTAGCTACGTTTTCAACACAAACATGCCTTCGCAACGGTACATGAACGTTAGCTGAACGTTAACCACCTGTTAAATGTAACGTCAATCCCATCAACTGTCATTATAAATGTCAGCTGAAAAACTGCCATATTTAGTGAAAAAATACACTAATTTATAATTTTATTTATATTTCCACCTCTTTTGGACTTCATCAAATAGTCACTGTGTGCATTTGCTTGAACTGAATTTACTGAATGAACTTTTATTGCCATTGTACTTTACAATAATACAACGAAATTAGGAGCGCTACTCCACTGCGTGCATACAATAAATACAATAAATAACCCTTACAGGACATATAAAACAGAATAAAAATAAAGACATTCTTGGTCTACTAAACTTAATAACAGGCAAAACGTTCATGAGTCTCCAGCACTAGCTAGTGACTGTCTAGCTAATTATGTTTTTATTTTATTTCATCTAACAGAGAATAAGCAGAAGGACTGAGTTTTTCAACAGCAAAGGTGGTGATATTGCCAGAGCTCTTTATGATGGATGCATATGATTCAAATGCAAACAAGCATGAATCTCAGGTACGTTAAATGAATTTGACACCCTTACATACTGGTTTACAGAATACAAGTAAACAAATCCATTTAAATTATGGTAAAGCTGTTTTATGTGTGCAAGTACTATTACTACTATTTACAACCCTTGTTTTCCTCAGGCCAAATACAAGCAGTCAAGAGAAGAGCGAAAGATGCTCCTCACCACTGCACACAACTACATGATTGACATCCTGGCTGACAGGCTGTCCTTGGAGCCAACAGCAGTAGAGGAATTTATTTTAGATTCTTTATCTGTGAGTTTTTCCTTATGAGTTTTGACAATCAATGTGCAAAAAAATGGGGTCCCAATGGTTTTGGACAGTTTGGTCTTCCATGTGGCCACAATTAGGTCTCTGAACAAAATAAATGAGAAAGCCAAGACCCAAAATTGATATAAAAAGATCCTTTTTGCATCTAGAAAAAAGGTGTCAGTTGTACCTTCTCATTTTAGCTTCTTTTTTTTTTTATTATCGGCAGGAGCAAGTTCACATGTTTTGATTTCACTCTGTTTGAACATAATATGCATTATGGCATGGTTGGATGGTTTATGACTCTAATATTGTTGCAAACAACCTACACATCATATTGGTGCCTATTTCAGTTTGCCACCATGTCTTTTTGTTACTAACGTACCACTGGAAGATGCAGAAGATACAGGGTGCTTCACATTCTATAGTTTGGTAGACTCTGTGGTGGGATTTGGGGGTAAAGCTGCAACATTGTAACATTTTTCATATGGTTCGGCAGCTGACAAGGCACCGAGTGAAGGAGAAAGCGGGCCCTGATGAGAGAGAGATTATGATGTGTTGTCACACAGATGATGAGCAATGTATGAATGGTCATAGGTTATGGATTTGGAAGTTATCTCTTAAATCAGAGATCTTCAACAGAGGGTCTGCGACCCTTAGGGGGTCCTCAGAGTTACTCCAGGGGTCCGCCAAATGTTTGTATGCTAAATTTTTGGAATTGTTTGTTTCTTAAAAAATGCCAGTAATGGTAGCCATCCACTGATATACTGTAGTTAAGCTTAAGGATTCACTCTGCCTTCCACATGTATGTTTAACATTAAAAGAAAATGTATAAATAATGTATGAATATCCATCCACCCAGTTTAATATGCAACTCAGTTTTATACAATCTATGTAGTAGGGGGTCGCAGCTTTGTGTCTCTTTCAGCTAAGGGGTCTTTGTCCTAAAAAACATTGAAGACCCTTGCCTTAAATCATATATAAGTCCGTAAATTGTGTGCAAGGTTGAAATTGCAAGCAAGTAAATGCACTGTTTTTTGGTTCATTTCCTGTATTTGGGTCGGATTGCATACTTACTTAAATTGACCTGAACTCTAGTACACTTGGAAGGGAACCAAGACCCCACGCTTTCAAGCGGACCAGAGTTTGGTTGTTTTACTTTGAATGAGCTTTCACACCACCCCAAACACACCTTACTCCGACAAAGCACTTTAGGGTTTGGTTCAAATGGACCAAACTGCTCAGTTGTGATGTAAAAGCAACCTTACACAGGGTGTGGATAAAATATGCACTCTGTATTTCTAGTGTCAATTCATGACATACTGTAGCACAGTACTGTTGTGGCACTCTTCGCTCTTGCATTTAGGGAGAAGTTTTCATTTTCATAAATGTTTCTATCTAAGATGACAAGAACATTGTATTTTTTGTTGAATAACTTTAATGGCTATGTTACTTTATTATTTCTTCATTTGTTTTCTTGCTCAATAGCTGGCTGCTTTTGATAATTTCTTCTCCAAAGGAGGTTGTAAAACCATTTCCTTTGTGTATCAAGAGTGTGAAGTCCCAGGAATAGGTAGGAATACTTGTATTGCATAATTGATTGTATTTGTCCCCATAATGGTAAATATTCAAACTCTAGTATATATTATCTATATCTGTTGTACAGGTCCATTACCGTTTTTTTTTATCATCAAAAATCATATGGATTTAATTTCAGAATGTGGACGCTCATATCCTGGGACTACCAAAGGGGGAAAAATATTGAGGCTGTTTTTAGCCAATCTGTCTCAGACATGTCTTAAAGGCATTTGCTGCTCTTTCACACGGACTAGAGTGGACATTCCTGTAAATTTTGAAAACATACATGAGGTAAGACATTCTTTTATGTGTTAAGTGGTGTGTCTAATTAGTTTGTTTTGTGTGATTGTATTTAAATAGTCAAATAAAATCACTGTTGAATGTGCATATCAGTCAGAATTATTATTAATGTGCTAAAGGAGGTTACTTGCCTTTAAAATATAGTGATTTCACATGTGCCTCTCCTTTTATAGAGGATAAACTAATCATAATGAATTGTGTGCTAAAATAGCAATATGTAACAGTTAACAACTAATGAATGTTAAAATGCCTGTACTTACTGTTTAACAGAACAGCTAATTGTACTCATGAGCACACCTTCAACCATTTAGATGAAGCTAATCAGCATTACCTGTATTTATTTGGGAAAAGCTGGCAAATATTGTCATTTAAAACACGTCTTGCATAACTTAAGAAGATGCTCACAGCTGATGACCATGTAACTGGCACTAAGCTAGTCTTTACTTCTTTGCCGTTTGATTTTGTGAAGTAATGGATGATATTGTCTTGATGCTTTGTAGGAGATTTTCTTTTCAATGGTCGATGCCAGAGAGGGCCTCCTGAAAGGAACAAGGAATGCCTACAACTTCCTGATACCAGCTCTTGACGCTGCACAAAACTGGTGTGTCTTGGATAAGTCTAGACATGGAGGAAAATTTAAAAAGAACTTCAAGTACACAATGAAACGTTTCCTTAGCTCTTTAGATGGTTAGTCATTATTTGTATTAAGTTGCCAGTTGCATAATTTTTTTATCTGTCAAGTTTTGATGTTTAGAAGACAGTAACTTATTGCTTTAAAATTGTCATTTGTTCCATTATCTGTTAACAATGATATTGTTGTAACCAAATGATCATTAAGTAAATTTGATAATCTTGTACTCTGTCTTTCTTGTTTGTACCCCAGACATACAGATGAGCAATGAGAGTATAGTTCATCTGAATGCAGTCACAGATATTGACTTTTCTAAATTGGCCTCCCTTGAAGATATGAAAGTTGCAGCTGCCAACTTTGACATGGTGCATCGGCTAGAAGAAATTCTGATGCAATGGTATAAGCAAATCGAGCAGGTTTGTAACTTTTATCTTTGTTATTATTAACTAAAAGGCAGTCACATTTCAAACAGTAACAGGATCTATCCCAGTGTCAAAGTTTAGAGAACTAAGACTCAAACAATACAATGTCATTAAGAGCATATTTATGGTCTCTGCAGTTGGTCCAAAATATAAATGGAAACTGCAGATGGCGTTAGACACTAAACATTTTCTATAGTTTATGAATCCATATTTTGAAATGTTAAAGTTGATTATTGCTGCTCTGTAAAAGGAAATTGTAACCATTCTCTGCATCCATAATCATCAGGTCCTGATAGAAAGTGATCAGTTAAGGAAAGGGGTTGATTCTGCAGGGCCATTAAGTGAGTTAGAACACTGGAAAAAAATGTCTTTAAGGTTCAACTCCATCATCAGTCACATCAAAGGCCCAGAGTGTAAGGCAGTGGTAATGGTGCTCCATATCAGCCATTCCAAGATTATGAAGGTAAGGAAGCTTGTGTGTTAAACTTCAACAAAGTAATAGCTAAAAATAAAAAATAAATGTCTGCAAATTCTATGATACAAAATGTTATTGTTGCATGACCTATAGTAATTAATGAATGGATGAATAATGCTAATTGATCATTAATAACTCTTATAAGACATTTTATCATTTGTTACCTTAGTTTTTTTCTGCAATCACTCTGCTAAAGTAATTTGTGAAGGGCATTTATGTAACGGACAAGAGGATTTCCTAAAAATGTGTATATATTAGTTAATAAAATCCAAAAACTTGTTCTTAAACTTGTCTTTTCAAAATTGAACCTTTTCATGCATGCACCTATGTAGATGTGGAGGGTGCTTGATGCCACGATAACAGATCGTGCCAATGAAGCAAAAGACAATGTAAAATTCCTTTACACACTGGAGAAAGTCTGTCAACCTCTTTACAACAGTGACCCGGTATGTATAGTCAATAATTGGATGTGATAGTCTACGTAATTCTATACATACAGTAATATGTAGAAACACAATTCAGCAACAGTGTATGAAATAACAGATTAAAAGAAGTATTTGAAAAAATAATGCACCAATTGTTGTTAAGGACCCAGGTTGTAAATGCATTTCCGTTCATTTTAGAAATGTGTCATTTTGTAGTGCTTTTTACATTCTACAGTAAGGATTAATTACACCCTTGACTGAAATATTTATATGATGCAAGATAAAGCGTATTGAACATGCATGGTCACCTACCAACAACTACCATCATGCATTGCACATGACATCAATCCAAATGAGTTTTTGATAAATGACAATAACACACTGTTGATGTAGAATTCCCTGTATAGTGAGATGCAGCCCATGTGTGTAGCAGGTGTAGGTTAAACCTTAGATACAGTGACCTCTAGTGGATATCGGGTTAAAATTAAAGACACAGTAACTATAGTTACAGTTTACCTCTTTCACACCAATGACATGGTCAGACTGGGTTATCTGACCTGTGTTCAACCCTTCTTTTGTCAATTCAAACCAAGCCAGCCAACACGGGTTGATCCCCAGTCATGACAATTCAGATACAACCAGGGTTACAACCCTGAAGCAATGCATACTAGTTACCTCAGGCGGGGGGTTTACATGTCCTATTCAGTGGCATAATCCAGTCCAGCTGTGATTTGTAGCCTACTTAAGTTCCTCATTGTACAGTATATATTAAAAGTTCAAAATAACGACCACAGTTAACTTTAATATTAAAAAATACTGAGCTGGTTTGGCTTGTAATATTATGATTACTTCATTTCAAACAACATTTCAACATCAAAATACAACCCCAGACTTCGGTTTGGGGGGCTTAATTATGCAGTGTTGTCACATGTATACATATTAAGTGACTTTCTTACCCCAATTTTTAAGCATAGAGTAAAATGCATTTTATTGTACTGCTGGACTGTGGTTGTAACTGTAATTTTGATAGCAGCATTAAAATAAGATAGAAAGTAAAAGACAAAAACATGACATAACAGTTATGATTTATGCAAAGCATTTGACATGACATGCCCGACCCCATCACATGTAACGTTAATGCCATCATTTCTGCTTGCGATGGCGTTTGTTCGGTTGCCTTTCACACCGGAGCTGGAGGAAAGCGGACCGGATTAGTGAGAGTAGTATCGACGCTAGTCTTGTTATGCTATCATCCGCTACGTTGTCTATCACTGTCCCAGTCATCTGCCGCTTAATTGCTTCTTTTTTCGTATTTTTTGCAATGTTTGTTCCTGAGCTACGGCGACCTGTGCACCCATTTGCAATTGACAGATAACTTGCCCCGGTACTTAGGGACCCTGGTTGTGTGCCATTAACACTGAAATTGGCCCACGTCAACGCAAGTTAACCCTTTCAAACACAAAGTCAACCCTGGATGAGTTCTTGGTGTGATAGTGGTATAAGAGTTAATGGATTTATTGGTAATATTAAACATTTTGCATGTAGGAACTTTAAAGTACATCATGTATTAAGGCGAGTTTGTTGCATTTTTCAAAGTACTTGTTCAGTAGAAGTTTAATAATATATATATATATATATATATATATATATATATATATATATATATATATATATATACATGTATGTATGATTTCAGGTCACCATGATCAAAAGCGTGCAGAACGTCATCAATGCCATTCAAATGATTTACAATGTTTCACTGTACTACAATACCAGTGAAAAGATATCTTCGCTGTTCATCAAAGTAAGTGTATTTAGTGTCAGAAAAATATAAGGTGTGTTCAGGAAATCTAAGGACCCAATTTACTTTGTGAAACTTTGCAAATAAAAATTTCAGGTCACAAATCAGATGGTTACTGCGTGCAGATCATATATTACTGACAATGGCACATGTCTAATATGGGACCAAGATGCTGATACCATTGTCAAGAAAATGCAGGTAATGGTGACACCTACCTATATGAATAACGTCTGTGGTATCATTGGTTAGTCTTTAATATAGCACATGTTGACATTCATCTTTTATTTTTGGCAGGACTGTATCTGCTTATATCAGGAGTATCAGTCTTGCTTCCAGAAAACAAAGAAACAAACAATGGAAAGACCTGGAAAGAGGTCCTTTGAGGTTTCAGAGATGCAGATTTTTTGCAAGTTTGAGGCCTTCTGCAAGCAACTCGTAAAGGTGCAGTCCACGCTAACTTTTTATATTTGAATTCCACTGTTACCATAAGCATTGCCAAGTAACTATAAGCATTATCTATTTTAGATCAAACAAATAATTACAGTGTTCAAGATGTTCGGATCTCTTGGAAAATCAAATATTGAGGGCATTGAGATTCTGGCCAGACAATTCCACACTGTATCCATGAATCTGAAAAGAAAGCAGTATGATATGTTGGCTCCAAGGACAGTTGAATTCGAAACGGATTTTGCTAAGTTTATGGCTCAAATTGGCAACATTGAGGTGTGTATAGTTTCCTTCTGTTTACAATATGTGGTGTAGGTAGCTTCTATCTTCTCCCTCTCTCATATATGTTAAGTATTGTTTCCAATATAGATGGTCATTTTCAAATTTTGGCTATCATTATCTACAGAACCAGCTCCGGGCCTTTATGAGTTCATGCTTCTCAAATATCATCTCATCTCAGCAAGCTCTTTCCTTAGTACAACGGTCAGTATAAGATAGTATAGTGATATAATATAAAGATTGTACTGTACAATTATGTATTTAAACTGGATAATTTGACATTATCTGAAAATTCTTTATCTCTAGTTTTCAGAGGCTGAGCATTCCCTGTCTTGACACAGAAATTTCCAACCTTTTGGGTCTAATTCTTCAACATTATGCCTCAGAAGTAGAGTTTGTGAAAAAGGTATCCCATTTTCATGCTTGAGTAGATAACAGAATAAAATGTTATAGTCAAATATAGACTTTGGTGTTTTTGATGAAATGAACAGATCTACTTCTGTTAATTTTCTCTGCAGCTATTTGACAAACAAAGAGACAACCCCCCATTAGCTAGAAACATGCCTCCTGTGGCAGGAAGGATTGGTTGGGTCAAGCACCTCTACCAAAAAATAGAGGAACCCATCTCATACATAAAAGTAAGCCTACATTTCTCCCACCAAAACAACCAAAATACTTTATTATTGTACTGATATGTTTTAACGTTGATTTAATGTATCTGTTGTCAATAACAGAAAAACTCTGACATCTTGTGCAGCCCTGAGGGACAGGATGTGGTCAAAATGTACAATCAAACTGCAGCTGCGTTTGTCAAGTTTGAATCTGTTTACCACAGAGCGTGGATGATTGAAGTGTCGAAACTAGATTATGGTTTGTTTTTTGGCTCTGACACCCTGACACTCTGATGCCTTAGATGACACACAATGCCCCTTGTTATTAATATAAATTGAAAATGCTTTCTCTCCAATTCTGCTTCATAACAGTCTTGAATATTACTCTGCTGGTTCGTCACCCAAAGACTGGAAAATTTGTTGTCAACTTTGATCCTAAAGTAACTGAGGTCATTCGGGAGGCTAAGTGTTTGTTAAAGATGGGTCTGGAGGTTCCAAAGCAGGCTTTGCGTCTGGTCAAGTTGGAAAGCAAAATAAACACCAATCACCTCCGACTAAAGGTAAATTTGAAACATAATCTTTCACAGATGGATAGTTAGCTTAATATAAAATGACTTGTATGTTTTTTGTTTTTTATAGACCATTTTGGCAGATTATGAGTCTACTTGTGAGAACATTCCTGCGGACTTTACTAGCCTGATGGCTTCAAAAATAAAAAATGTAAGCGGTTTGTAAACAGTACATTTAATGTAGAACATTTATCTAAATATTAAAATATCAAAACAGTGAAGAGTAACTTGTATCATGTTCTCATAAATGTAAACATATAGTTCAACTCATGAGCCACAAGTCAGTTTCTTCAAGTGTTTCTTGCTTAGTTCATCAACAAAACACGTCCTTTCTGTAGGAAAATGTATAAACCTGCAAATATGAAGCAGTGTGAATAAGAGTGGAACTAATCAGATTTTATTTTTATGGCTTTTGTGTTTTAAAGAGTTAACTATTGCTTAAATCACCAATGCTTCCAGAGTTGGTAATGTTTTCAGCTATTATGTCTTTGGTCAATTACAAGGTGGAATCTGTGCTTCGCCATGGGTCGGTTCTGCTCACCTGGTCATCTTTCCTCCTGGACAAGTTCTTCCAAAATGTGGACACTGCTTTGTTTGAGCTCAAACATCTTGTAAAGAAGGTATATTACTGAATAAAAGCACTGACCAAAATGTTAGCTATCATTCCTTCTCAGATATAGATATGAATACTGCTATTGTGGATTTGCAATTTAAAAAATGACAGCATGGCAATATCCAGTCAACAACCCAAAAATGATACTGCTCAAGGGCCATGTTTTTATGTGCCATATTTTTTTTTTCAGTTGCAGGATATCTGTAAGATACACATTGATGATGTCCTTAAAGACATCTCAGAAACTGTGCTGATTGAGCTCCCCGAAAGTGATGCGTCTTCAATGCAGCACCTGATTGACCGCAATGAGGTATGGATGCATACTTTTTCTGAACCCTTTTCATCCTCCAAATTAAGACGCAAAGTAAAATTGAATTGCTAATATTCTTCCATCGAATGAGTTCTTAAAGTGTCTATAATCAGTCTTTTTTTGTAATGTATGAAATTACATTGTGAGAACGATGTGGCAATGTGAGACAGCTTTGTAGTGATGAACCTACAGAGATTCATCATCACCCAAATGTGCAGCTCCTCTCTGCTCTATGGAGCTCTATACAGAGTTTCAGGGCATTGTTTAGCTGTTCCGCCAGCAACATTACTGTTTTGGTTTACTCTCTGCTCTCATTGTATTGTTTTCAGCTGCATCAGGCAGCTGTTTTCAGCTGAAATAACGCAAAAAACCCACTGGACAGGAACATCATGCAGACCAAGTTAGCTTGTAAACAGAGTGGAGCATTTAGCAGTTAAAAACATTGATAGTTGATAGAGACCAAAAACCGAGCAAAGAGAGAGTGAATATTGGACTTAGATTAATCAGGTGGCCAGAAACATGACTACAAATGAATTATAATGTTGCTCAGTAACTACTTGATATGTAAATAAGCAACTGTTTGTTTCAAAGAAATTATGAATTATGACTTGTTCACTAATCCACTCAATTTATTTATATTTTTTTAGAATCAGTGTAAAGAGTGGGCAAACACATTGGACTACAAATGTAGTCGTGTTAAAGAAGCCGTGAAGGAGCTGGGTAATGTGTTCAGTGCCATTTATGAATCAAAAGGCACCAAGAAGACGGTTGAGGAACCAGTTTCAGGTGCTCTTAAGTCTTGCACACAAGTGGAAATAATATAAAAAAGAACAGTCATACCTAAAATTGAAATATGTTCGATGTATGTGCTTTTTCCCCCACCCTTTTCCACATTTTAGGACGGAGGAGTGTGACTTTCTCAGGAGAGAGCCAGAAGACCCTTAATGAGGATGAGGGAATGAATTTAGAAGGTCCATATAGAGATAAAGCAATCAAATTTGAGAAGGTATGTATGTATGCTTACCAACACCAAAACATAGCTCTTATATACAGTATATCAAAAATATGTAAATGTTTCAAATAAAAATCTTAATTTCAGGAGTTTAAGAAGCTTTATGAATACTTCAGTGCAAGGGTATTGGATGCACTGGTCAAAACAACCAAGCTATCTCTGGAGACCCTGAAAAGGAGAATTTCTGGCACTATGTAAGTATGTCTGTGTTATGTCTGTGTTATTCACTATGTAAAAAAAAGGCCAATATCTAAGAGAAACAATATGATCTCTTACAGCTCGACATCAATAAATGGGAATTTTAGTACCTACCAGAGGTCAAAGTCTGAAACTAAGATGGTCTCGCTTATAAAATGTGAAGTCCAGCTGGTTATACCCAATGTGGTGAGTTTCTGCTACACATTGTTGACTGATTCCACTTCACACTAGTTACCTTAGGGGAGATGGATAATCTAGAATTTCTTGCCAATATTGTTAAACAGAAAATGTTGTTTCCCTGTCTGGTATTTGTCATCAGGTAATGATTCCCACTGAAGATGAGATCCAACAGGCCATTAATCGACTAATCGATTTGGTGTTGGAAATTAGCAAGGGCATTGCATGGCAGTGGGAGTACAGTCAAAATGGCACAAAGAACAAAGGTAAGTCATTATCAACATGCACATGGATAAAAAAAAAAAAAGTACAGTACTTGTCCACATGGGATGTTTTTTGACAGAAGGAATTGTCCTGTTTCCTAGCACTGGAGGCTTGATGGGCTTGCCACTAGCAGTTATCAATTTATCTTCAATGACCATTGACAAGCAAAGAAATCAGGCTACACTTGTTTGGATAAACTTTACCTTATTTTACAAAAATAGTTCACCGAAATGTGTTTTTGAAAAGAAATTCTGCAAAGCAATGCAGTTGCTAAATCTGTCTTTATTTTAGATTGACAACGATCAGTTTAAATGGAACCTATTATGCTTCTCCGTATTTTCTGTCATCTCTATAATGTTACAATGTCGGATTTTCATGTTAAACGTGGCCAAAGCTTTAAATAATGAGGTAAACCTATTTCACAGAAATCCCAGTGAGCAAAATATCACATTTCCCAATGTTATAAACACTACGCTTTCAATGTTTTTTTCGTCTCTCGGCTCCTTGTCACATCACATGGAGCTGGGTTTCTATGATTGGTCAACAGCTCCAGGCAGGCTACTGAAGTGTTTTTTTTAGGCTAATGTTTATTGTCACAAGTATACATGCTAACGCCAGAGAAGCTGTAATCTTGTCTACCAATGTTGTTCATTTCTCCCCAATTTTGGGTCACATTACTGCTAGAACATGTCCGGTTATGTAGTATTTGGTTTAAAAGCCTTTATTTCTGATAGTAGAAAGTGCTGCTATATTCTATTACTGTCCACTGCTAACTATAGTAGCTGCATGCTAACGGCAGGGAAACCTGCAATCTTGGCTGCCCATGTCGTTAAATTGTCCCCAATTTCGGGTCACATTACTGCTGAAACCTGTTCGGTTGTGATATGTTTTTCACGGTACATAGTCCTGCCGTATACTCCGTTGAAGCCACGGACTGTACGGAGACAGCAACAACAGGTGATGCAGAGAGCTGACCAATCAGAGCAGACAGGTGGTTAAAGAGACAGGTGCTCTAACAGTGTCTCAGAAAGAGGATGAATACAGATACAGCAGTTATAGGCAGTATGAGAAAAAATATGTTTTTTGAACGTTAGAGCATGTAAACATGTTTTAGTAGAAACACAAGATACGTACAAGTATGAACCTTAAAATGCTATATAATAGGTCACCTTTAAAAGATTTCCGTGAGGCGGCCAGTTGAGCTGGAAGACCCTGATTTGCATAAAGTATCTTGGATTCAACTTTTTGCAAATAAGGGGCGGGAAACTCAACTTGTCGCCTCTCGAAAACCCACAAAATACTTTTTAACTGGCCGTCTTATGAAAGTTGTCCCATCTCTCGAAAGTCGCCGCACCACTACATGCCGCTGCCAGTGGATACGTTCCATTTGAGGCAAGCTATTGTGTATCTTAAGTAAAAACAATTAATCTTCTTGAAATTTAAACCAAGTATATGAAGTTAGTTGATATAGTATGATAGTAGATTTGTTTAGTTTTAAGAATAGTCCAAATGTATTATTTAATAATTTTTTTTATCTGACTGTATATTAAAATCTGTCTTCTGATATGGCCAATATCAATCTAAGTTGTGTACCGCTTTTAAGAACGCCCTTTTTATTTGTTGTGTGAACATGATTAGTTTATTTTTTTTTATTTTTTTTAAAAGATTGTTTTTTGGGCATTTTTGGCCTTTATTTTTGACCAGACAGATGAAGATAGGAAAGGGGAGAGAGATGGGGGAACGACATGCAGCAAAGGGCCTTATTACTAATTTTTGTGCATTTCCCTGTTTGTGATGATCTCATAGGTGGAGAAAAAGAGAATTTCTATCACAGAGTTGTTGAACACAAGGACATTAAAAAAGCTCTGGCCATTCTTAAATATGAGGTCAGCTCCCAGAGAGGACAAGCAACGGATGTTCTGAAGCAGTTCAATCCTTTCAGAGTGATCTGGAATGAGGACAGGAACCTCAAAGTCAAGGTTTGTTTTCCTGAGAACATACCATGTTCTTGTTTTGACTTTTGAGTAGGGGTGTCACGATTCTCCAAAGCCTCGATTCGATTACATTTTTGATTCTAAGGTCACGATTCGATTAAATTCTCGATTTTTTACTTCTTTTTTTAAAGCACAGGTTGCTATGCCATTTTTAGACTGGACTTGTATGTAATATAATATCTGACCTTTGTTCTCAATGTACCACATTACATTGTCAATTGTGAAACGTGTATTAACAACATAATGTAACAATGACATATCTTCAGTCAATTGGAAACTTGACAATTTGTCAATAAAGTAAAAAGAAAAAAAAAGTTTACCGACAATCCTGAGGGCAGACGCTTCGCAGCACACAGAGTTTGGTGTTAAAGCCCCCAACGTCGTCAGCACTAGGATTAGGCAATGGTTATGGTTGAAGACAACGGTTGCTGCACTGCCTTGAAGGCTAAGTTGGGGGCTTAAAACACCATCGAGCCAGCACAGCAACTGAGCAGACCATTAGCAAGGCAACTCGGGCAGTCCGCTAACTTGTTGCTCTCTTTAATATAACCAACATAAGCTGCTCTGTTTAGGCTACAAAACGTGCATGCAGGCAGAAATTCAACAGTGCGGTTTTGTTGGGATAAAGCTATAAGCAGAAGGAATATCCGCTAGCTGCTAGGCTAATGTGCAATGGTAAACTCACAGAATATGGTACACGCACATGAGCTTGCAAACTGTGGCTTTTTTGACGACAACGCAAACATTGTCAACATAAAATCCAAAATACTTCCACACTTTCATACACTTCAGTGAAAGAGGAGGGAGTTAGAGGAGGTTGACTGACTCGCAGCACTTCAACATGTGTTTTTTTTCCGCTTGACAAGCCGACCGGATGTGACATGGGGGCGTGGCAGTTTCGACGATTCCATTTTTTTATTTGATATTCAAGATTGTGACTTAATTTCGATAGATTTCGATTTAAAATCGAAATCGTGACACCCTTATATTTGAGAGAACATTCTCATTCAACATTGGAGTTTACTAATAATAACAATATCATGTTTATCTTAACTTGTATAAAGGAATTCATGGACAGCAATCCGTCCTTGATCCAGATCAAATCTGAAATCCAGCACTACGACTCAATTGAACAAGAAGTTGGTGATATTAAACCCATCATTGTTTTGGGGTCTAGTGAATTGTCAACAGGTAAGGTAGCCATAATGTGTCTAGACAGCAACCAGATGAATTTATATTATTTATACATTTATAAATAATTTTTTTTTACTACATATTAGTATATACATACAGTACAATGTGTGCTGCTGGGTCAAATTCCACTCAAATAGAGAGATAGTCAAAGTTTTACAGCACACCACCAGAGGAAGGAGCTAAAGCTTTAGAGTTTTCCAACTATTGCAGTTAGCAGCGGCTATGTGGAGCATGATTGCCTGTACACGTCATTGCAATCCATTCAATGATGAGACATTTACTCAAAACCAAAAATGTTAATCTTGTGGTGGTGCTCGGAGAGGAAAACATAACAAAATGTACCACAAATATTTGTACAAAATATAATGGCAATGTATATAATCTTTGGTCAAGATATTTCTGTCTGGACCAAAGTGGTGGACTGATCAACATTGCTGTATCTTCCACATATCTGACCCAAGAAGCAACATCCTCTTTGTCATAGGAAACATATCATTTTATACCAAAATGTTTTGGTTGGTTATGACATCACTTGTAGGTTATGCCTGGTTTGAGAACTGTGTTCTGCACTGTAAATTGTATCTCTTGTAAACAGAGCCATTGAAGAAGGCCTTGATAGCTGAGAGCAAAGCCTGGAAGAAACTGTTGTGCAAGTACCTAAAGGAGAAGTACAAAAAGAAAATGATTGACACCAGCATACATACTAATAAGTACCTCATACAACTATCTCATCCTGTGGCTAATCTGGAAGATGTGCGTCGTGCCATGGGGGCCCTGTCTAAGCTTCGGGATGCTGAAATACAAACTGATATGACATTGATTTCCATTGAGGTGTGAATTTCACATATCATATTTGTTTTCAAGGACATAGCTTAATTCTAGTCTACAACTGCAATGTTTATATGATCATGTACCGTCCGATAATAGAACTGCTTCAAAAAAGGCTGAGGACTAGGTTTCCAGACTTAGAATATGGACAAAAATGACGAGCAATTTGGAGTTAGGCATTGCAAGGGACAAGAAATACACCATGAACTGAGTAAATTACTGGCTTTGCATGATCTATGCAACATTATCAGTTTGAAGTTATACATTATTTTCCTTGATAAGTTAGCCCTGCAGTTTGATTTTTCTAGTTGTCAAATAACTATCTAATGATCATGTTATACGTATTTTACAGGAAGCGTTTGAAATTTTGACTAAATATGAAGCAGAGGTGACTAAAAGAGAAACAGAGGGGGTCTACAATCTGAGGCATTTCTTCACAAAGCTTCAATCTAAAGCAGTTAGTATTACCATTATATTCATGGTTTTTTTTTGCTTTGGAATCTTATGTGTTCTTGTAACTCAGCTGTGATCTTGGTTTTTCCTGACTTTCGCAGAGATCAGTGCAAGATGATCTTGTTCGTATGCAGCCCAAGTTCAAACAAAACCTTCTAGAGTGTGTGGCCATTTTCCAAAATAATGCTGACACCTTTGTGAAACAATATGATTCAGTAAGTAATCTGTGAATCTGTAAGTCTCCTCAGTGTTTGTTAGTTTTCAATCAATCAATTTAAATGAATAAATTAATCACATGGTCTGTTTTAGGAAGGCCCCATGGCTGATGGAATAGCCCCCCAAGAAGCCAGCCGCAGGCTCCAGCTCTGTCAGGTAACATTGTGGATTGATTTAATGACATCCTATATTGGTCAATGTTGGATGCATGTCAAGTGTTTAAACAAGTAGGAAAGCAATACTACATACAGTATGTACACACTAAAGACTTTTCAGTTTCAGTTTAAGATTTATTGAAAATGTAAAAAATTTAATTTAGATCATCCACTTCAATACAGACTTTAACGTTTAGACCAAGTCACTTAAATGTAACAAGAAAAAAATGTCTTATTTACTTACTGTGTCTTTCAGATACAGTGGTTGACATGTCCTTGCTCTTTATAAGTGTACATTGTATCTAAGACCCCAAACCAAGGAGTTCAATGCAAAAGTATGAGACGTGATAAATGAGCAGGGTATAAAAATGCATGTGAATTTGTTTTATAAACACAAACATGTATCCATATCCACACACATTTGTCTATTTTTTTTTGGTTTTGCAATGTTTAATTGTATTTGAATGTCTGTTTTAAGTAGTTGTTTTTCTGCAAACTAAAATACAAAAATATATCGGGATCTTCTCTGAGATAAGTTTATCTTGCATATTTAATACAGACCTTTTATGTTTTTATTTTATTCAGACTCGATTTGAAGAACTGTGGAGAAATTTCACGACATATACCTCTGGGGAGCAGCTTCTTGGCTTGCCAGTTACAGATTATGACTGCCTGCAAAAGAAAAAGTGTGTGACCACTCTACAAAAACTTACCCTACATTACTAAAGCAATGGAAATTTGATTTAATACTTAGCTAAGTGTTCATCTTTGTGTGGTAATTTATAATGTATTTAGACTAATAAATATATGATTTCCTATGGTTACCTTAGAAAAGAGCTTGATCTGCTACAGAAACTCTATGGCCTATATGATGCAGTGATGAGTAAGATTAGAGGGTACTTTGGCATCCTGTGGACAGCTGTGGATATTGAGAAGATCAATGGAGAACTTTTGGAATTTCAGAACAGGTAATACAAATATTTCTGCTAATTAATACTACAATTTGCTATGTACCGTGATTTAAAAAAAAAAAAAAAAAAAAAAATATATATATATATATATATATATATATATATATATATATATATATATATATATATATATAATGAACATCAGTTTGGCTTTTGGTTAGGCATGTGCCAATATGAAAAACTTTCAAAATGAATATAATAATAATGAAAACTGTTTGTATATTTATTCAGACAAATATATCAATACTTATCCCTATTTCTAGGTGCCGAAAGCTACCCAAAGGATTGAAGGACTGGCAAGCCTTCCAAGACCTGAAGAAGACGATTGATGATTTCAGTGAGTCGTGCCCTCTGCTTGAGATGATGGCAAACAAGTCTATGATGAGGAGACACTGGGACCGGATTACAGACCTGACTGGGCACAAATTTGAGGTGGAGTCCAATACTTTTACACTGCGGAACATCATGGAAGCACCTCTGTTGAAGTACAAGGACGATATTGAGGTTTGCTGGCAGTTTGGATATCGGGGTTGCAACCTGCCCTAATCTCTTGTTACAATATGTTCTCTTTATTGTGTTGTTCAACCTCCTAAGCTTGACTTTTTGCATATGTAGGACATCTGCATATCATCTGTGAAGGAGAAGGATATTGAGGCCAAGTTGTCTCAAGTGAAAGAAGTGTGGTCCAGCCAGATCCTTAGCTTGATCACATTTAAGGATAGAGGAGAACTGATGCTGAAAGGGACAGATACAGTAGAGATCCTCACCATGCTGGAGGATAGTATGATGGTGTTGGGGTCACTGCTGAGCAACAGGTATAACAAAGCAAACACTGACTTGTAATTATCAACTAATGAAATTTTAAAACATTGACAAAAATCTTTCAAAAATTTTAACATAAAAAGTAAGAAAATGGATTGAGGCCATAAAAAGAAAAGAGTGCTACTAGACTGATGTGACTCGTCAGATGTTTCAAAGAGGGAAATAAAGTATTGATGCAGACAATTTGGTTGTATTTATTCAAAGTATCATTTCAGATGTAGGCTAGTGCCCACACAATGTATTGTGCTGTCTTTAAGAACATGTGTCTTTGTCTGCCTTTTTATAGGTACAGTGCTTTCTATAAAGCAGAGATCCAGGACTGGGTCACAAAGCTTTCAACGTCAACTGATGTCATTGAACAGTGGGTTATTGTGCAAAACCTGTGGATTTATTTGGAGGCTGTGTTTGTTGGGGGTGACATCGCCAAAGACCTGCCACAGGTATAGTTATGACTTTTTATCTTTATATTTTGAAAATCACGATGTTGCGCTCTTCCTTAGTAATGTGCAAAAATACTCTCCCAATGTAGGAAGCAAAGCGTTTTCAGAACATTGACAAGTCCTGGATTACGATCATGCAGCGAGCCCAAAAAGTCCCAAATGTGGTGGAATGCTGTGTGGGTGATCCGACTCTGGGACAGCTCCTACCAGATCTTCAGAAACAGCTGGAGTTCTGTCAAAAATCTCTTGCAGGGTAAAGCTCTTTTTGTAGTTTATTGCTTTTTGTTCAGTGGGGATAAAAAGATGTTACGTAAAACTCTTCTACATAGTGCTACCTTGTTAGTGCATTGTCTTCAATTGCATGTATTTCAATTTCAGTGACCTCCCCTAGTTTTTCTAGAATCGCTTGTATTTGATGGTTCTTTGCATGTTTTTGTAATTCAATTTCCATTCAAGCGTCGTCATCCAACTTAATTACTATTGATTTTCATTTAATTTGGTTACTCATGCCTTGCAAATGCTTTGCTAAAGTTGAGGGAGGTGACGTGTATTTAATGTTTTATTGTGATGTCTGTCTTGATTCAGCAATTTCCCTTTCTCAAAGACAATTTCTCCCATGGGAGACAATATATTAACCTTCACCTTAAACTGGAGATGTAATCTGACTCAACAGGTACCTTGAGAAAAAGAGGCTCCTCTTTCCACGGTTCTTCTTTGTGTCTGATCCAGCCCTTTTGGAAATCCTCGGGCAAGCCAGTGATTCTCACACAATTCAGGTTAGAACATTGATTTTTGCTATAAATGTTTTTTTTAAATAACCTGTAAAGTGTAAAAAAAGAAGCACAGTTCCTCAAAAACTTTGCATGAAAATAAGACAGAGGAAGATAGGATTAGGATGTAACCCAAGTACAAATACATATCAGAAAAAAGATTAAAGGATTTCATAACTTTGCTTATGAACTGCTACACTTTTTAAACAAAATAACATCTGACACATCATTTCTATGATTGTCCTTTCATAGTGACAAAATATACACTACAAAATATTGAAATTGTAATCTGTCATATTTTTATGGATTTCTTGAACTTGTTAGGTATAAATGTAGTAAAGCTAATTTTAGGTGCACTTATTTTTTTCAGTCACATCTTCTTGGAGTGTTTGACAATGTTAATGAAGTGGAGTTTCATGCAACTGAGTATGACAAGATGATGGCTGTTAGTTCACAAGAGGGAGAGAAACTACCGGTATGTAATGCTAATTGCATTTGCAGAATATAAATATATTGTAGAACTGCATGTATTACTCTTAATGTCAAGCACTTTTTTGCAGCTGGTCTAAATGGAGCTGATTTTAATTTCATTATTTATTGTTGGGATTCTAAAAATGCATCATAGCAGAGTGTGTCTTGTGTTTTTCTTTGTGACATCTTAATATAAAAAAATATTTGTAACTGCAGTGTAGGAGACAATATGGAGAGAAACTACCTTAAAATTGTACTTGAGTAAATGCACTTTGTTGCTTTCCTGTACTCATCAGAAGTATGGTATACTATAGTAAATGTGTGTTTGTGGTTTCAGCTGGACAGTCCTGTCATGGCACAGGGACCAGTAGAGCTCTGGCTCGGGGAGCTGTTGTTACAACAGCAGGCTTCACTACACTCTGTTATCAAGGCTTCAGATCTAGAGATCAACGATGAAGACTTTGATCTTCTCTCTTTCCTCAACAAGTTTCAAGCACAGGTCAGAAGACGGAAGTGAATTTTTTATATATTTTATATTATGTTGACAGTTGTCGTGCTAGTGGCACCGTAATTCCTTTGTATTAGAATGTCTACATTGATTAAATCTGATACTACGAACCAAGTATAACAAGTCAAAACTGTGACAAACAACTGTCCACCTTACACAGCAGGGGTTTTATACTGTACTCTTGAAGGTGTTCCTAGAAGAATCCTCATTTTCTTCACAATTTAGTTAAGGCATATTCATATTCCAATCAAACTACTACATGGTAATTACTTGACAACTCAGCCTGAGTGTCCAGAATTTTTACCTCATGAAACATCTGCAACGTTGATCATGCCTTTATTTTGCTATGTCGCTGTTCTCTTCCTTCCTTCATCAGTGACTGAGGCAGCCTAACAAATGTTAGCCATGGTCCTTTATATATTCTTGGATTTATTTTGTGTGAATATACTTGTAGTGTTGAGAGATATAAAGAAATCCTGGTGACTGTCAGGGAAATAACGAGGCTTGGACCTAAATGCAGAGTTGAGGAATTTATTGAACCAAAACTTGCAACAAAAAGTGTCCATAGGTAGGCAGGCAGACACGAAAATGATCCAAAAGGCATGAAGGCCAGGAAGCAAGACAAGAGAGCAAGACACAACGCAAGACAAAACCGTAGATCTGGAACCCAAGACAAAAACATACAATACAAGACAATGATCCGACACAAGACAAAGACAGCACAGAGACTACCGTATTTTTCGGACTGTAAGTCGCTCCTGAGTATAAGTCGCATCAGTCCAAAAATGCGTCATGACGAGGAAAAAAACATAAGTCGCACTGGACCATAAAAACAGAGACTACAAAATAAAGCAGGAAAATCTACAACAGAAACTCACATTCGTGATAGTGACATCAGTAGTTCTTTTGTTGTTTTTAGTACATGATGCCACCGCAACTTATGTACAGTATATTAGCTCATACTTTTAGGTTGCATTCAGATAATTCACTTAAGGAAATTTTATTTTTACTTTTTTAGGTGGGCTTGTTGGGAATCCAGATGCTTTGGACAAGAGATTCAGAAGAGGCACTGCAAAATGCTGAGGATGACAGGGAGATAATGCCTCTTACCAAAAAGAAATTCCTAAATCTACTCAGCGCACTTATTAAACAAACCACCTGTGACCTGAGCAAATTTGACAGAGTCAAATATGAGACGCTTGTCACAATCCATGTGCACCAGAGTGATATATTTAATGACCTAGTAGGTTCTTCTCAAAAGTCTTACTTTTTGTTACTATTATTAACTGACTGTTATTGTCATTTATTTATCATGTTCAGATTGATATCCTTCTTTTTCCTCAGGTAAAAAAGCGTATAAAATCTGTCAGTGACTTTGAATGGCTGAAGCAGAGCAGATTTTACTTCAAGGAGGACCTGGATAAGGTCCTTGTGTCTATTACTAATGTGGACTTCATTTATCAGAATGAGTTCCTAGGCTGTACCGACCGTCTGGTCATCACCCCTCTAACTGACAGGCAAGAGAAGAGGAATTTGATTTTGTATCTTAATCATTGAATTCAATTTTCATATAATGTTTAATTTCTAAGTTGAATCGGAAAACTGCTATTATCGACAGGTGTTATATCACACTGTCTCAGGCTCTGGGCATGAGCATGGGAGGAGCCCCTGCAGGGCCAGCTGGCACTGGGAAGACTGAAACCACTAAAGACATGGGTCGCTGCCTCGGCAAGTATGTGGTGGTGTTCAACTGCTCGGACCAGATGGACTTTAGAGGACTTGGCAGGATATACAAAGGTCAATCAATGAAACAATTCATCCAGCAGTGGGGTGTACAATTTCAGATATCTCATGATGTATTCTTTTTCAGGCCTTGCACAGTCAGGATCCTGGGGCTGCTTTGATGAGTTCAACAGAATCGACCTGCCAGTGCTTTCTGTTGCTGCTCAGCAGATCTACATTGTTCTGATGGCACGCAAGAAACACAAAAGCAGTTTCATCTTTACTGATGGAGACTGTGTTACTCTGAATCCAGAGTTTGGCCTGTTTATTACTATGGTAGGATAAACAAATGCACAGGAATCTTATAAGAAAAACTAAATATACGCTAAATAATGAGTCACCATTCCATGTCTAGAACCCTGGTTATGCAGGTCGTCAGGAACTTCCTGAAAACCTAAAAGTGCAATTCAGAACAGTGTCAATGATGGTACCAGATCGGCAGGTTAGTCAAGGCTACTTTTGCTGCAAAGTAATATTTTACTTTCTGCTCTAGTCTTGACACGTGGTCACTTCTCCATTGTTGTTATTTTTGGCAGATCATCATGAGAGTCAAACTAGCCAGTTGTGGGTTCAATGACAATGTCATCTTAGCCCAGAAGTTCTTTGTCCTTTATAAACTGTGTGAAGAACAACTTACAAAACAGGTGAGAATATTGTGGCCAGTGCTCAATTACTATTTTTGTATCATTATTGACCTACTGACGCACAGCCTTTGCTATTCGTCAGGTCCACTATGACTTTGGCTTGAGGAACATCCTGTCTGTGTTAAGAACACTGGGAGCCAATAAAAGAGCACGGCCTGATGACACAGAGTCCAGCATTGTCATGAGAGTGCTGCGTGACATGAATCTTTCTAAACTGGTATGACAGAAACTCAATGTTGGCCACCAGGGATAGTATAATATATTTTGGAGTTATAGTACTGTGTCAGCAGATACTGTGTATGTGAATCTTTCTGTATGTTTCAGGTGGATGAGGATGAGCCCCTCTTCCTTAGCCTGATCAATGACCTATTCCCTGGTATCCAACTGGATGGGAGCACATATGTTGAACTGCAAGCAGCTGTTGCCCATCAAGTTGAGCTTGCTGGTATTGTCAACCACCCACCATGGAACCTCAAGCTGGTTCAGGTACTATTTGACCGTACGTTAAGCTTCTGTTGTGTTTTGTGTGTTATACATGTCAATGATATGTTACTGTTACTATCAGCTTTATGAGTCTTCACGAGTACGCCATGGCCTGATGACTTTGGGCCCAAGTGGAGCTGGGAAGACCACAGTCATCAACCTGCTCATGCGAGCTTTGAGTGAATGTGGAGCCCCAACCAGGGAGTTGCGCATGAACCCTAAAGCGATCACTGCACCACAGATGTTTGGTCGTCTTGATGCAGCCACTAGTGATTGGACTGATGGGATCTTTTCCACTCTGTGGAGAAGGACACTTAAAGCCAAGAAAGGTATGCACACATTCAAAATAATATTTCTTAATTTATTTCACAAATTGCTGATAAAATCTTAAACCACCCAAAATACATTAAATACGCATATCAATAACTAAATATTATTTGAACCATTGAGTATAAGAACATGAAGCAAGGTTCATACAGATTAGTTGCTTTGTCTGATGAAAGCAGCTTCTGTTAACATTTTGCTTAAACAGCAGACATAAAGTGAATCATGCTTACACCTTAAAATGTTGGTAATACCACCTGTAAATATGGTCTGTCTTTGATGCTGCAGAGCTGTTTGAGAATTTAAGGATTGGATTGTGATGGCTTTGAAATGTATACACTTCAGGGGAGTTCATATGGATTGTGCTGGATGGACCTGTGGACGCCATATGGATTGAGAACCTCAACTCTGTGCTGGATGATAACAAAACACTGACCCTGGCTAATGGTGACCGCATCACTATGTCTCCATCCTGCAAGCTGGTGTTTGAGGTGCACAACATGGATAATGCTTCCCCTGCTACTGTGTCCAGGGTGGGTATGGTCTTCATGAGCTCCTCAGCTCTTAGCTGGCAACCCATACTCCAGGTACAGTTGTTTTGTTAAATCGTTAAAGGAGAGAATGTTTGCAGGAAATAAACAATGTTTTTAATAAAGTGCTTATGTTGTAGGGATGGGCTAACAAACGCAAAGCAAAAGAGGCAGAAAGCATTATGAATTTATACGACAAGATATTTGAAGACGCTTACTTAAATATGAGGCAAACCCTTAAACCCAAAATGGAGCTTTTGGAATGCAATTACATAATGCAGGTATGTATGCAAAAAAATGCTGAAGACATACGGAATTAGAAGATGGCTCTAAACGTCTTTTGTGAAACACTGAATTATCTGAATATGATCCACCCTCAGTCTGTGAATCTGCTGGAGGGCCTTATCCCAACCAAGGAGACAGGGGGCTTGGCTGGAAGCAAACACCTTGAACGCCTCTTTGTCTTCTGCCTGATGTGGAGCCTGGGAGCCCTTTTGGAGTTAGGGGATAGAGAAAAACTGGAGCATTACATCAGAGCTCATGACAGTGGCATTGATGTTCCTCAAACACAGCCAGGAGAGACTATGTTTGAGTATATGGTCAACCCAAACGGTACAGTCATTTTATACATTAAATACCACCTCGTTGACATCTTTATCTGACTTTTAAGTGAGTGTTTGAAGGACTGTTTTATCCTGGGCCTACGACTATATGTATGGCACCTTTTGTTTCAGGTGAATGGTGTCATTGGAATAACCATGTGGGGGAGTATGTCTATCCTACTGATCATGTGCCAGACTACGCCTCCATTCTTGTTCCAAATGTTGATAACACAAGAACCTCTTTCCTGCTCGAAAGTATTGCCAAACAACGCAAGGTGATCTTGTCTCTTTAAAAATAACAGAATTATGTTTACTTAGAAAACGTAATTTTTTTTGCACTACGGTTTGTTTGTGAAAGATGAATATTGTATTTGTTTAGGCCGTACTGCTCATTGGTGAACAAGGGACAGCAAAGACTGTGATGATAAAAAGCTACACAAAAAAATACGATCCTGAAACAGACTTGTCCAAGTCCCTAAACTTCTCATCTGCAACAGAACCCGTCATGTTTCAGGTAGTATATTTATCATGTTCTCTATGCACGGCTTTGTACACTTGTGAGTTGGTTTTATTGCAAAACTTTTTTTTTCAGCGAACAGTGGAGAGCTACATTGAGAAAAGGATTGGCAGCACCTATGGACCCCCAGGGGGACGCAGGATGACAGTCTTCATTGACGATATCAACATGCCTATTGTCAATGAATGGGGAGATCAGGTATTTATATAGCAGAGTTTTTTCTTATATATTGACTATTTGTGTTAGTCTAAGTAACTACTGTATGTGCCTGTCAAACCAGATCACCAATGAGATAGTACGCCAGATGATGGAAATGAACGGCATGTACAACCTAGACAAACCAGGAGACTTCACCACTATTGTGGACGTACAAGTTCTGGCTGCCATGATTCATCCTGGTGGTGGCAGAAACGACATCCCACAAAGACTGAAAAGACAGTTTACAGTCTTCAACTGCACTCTGCCGTCCAACACTTCCATTGATAAGATCTTTGGTAGCTGTCTCTAAAATGATAATTTTTTTCTGCTTACTGTAGGGTGTATCATACAGTTAAACCTTTGTTCATGCTTTTTCTCTGTAGGTGTCATTGGCTGTGGATATTTCCATACGTGCAGGAAATTTAAGCTTGAGATTTCAGACATGGTGAAGTGTCTTGTGTCTGCTGGAAGGATTTTATGGCAGTGGACAAAGGTAATCACTTAATTGACATTCATTTATTACAGGGATAAGATTTATTAATGAAGACATTACATGATTTAATGATTTTTCATTGAAGGTAAAAATGCTTCCTACACCAGCCAAGTTCCACTACATCTTCAATTTGAGAGACTTGTCAAGGATCTGGCAAGGAATGTTAAACATTAAGGCCGAAGAATGTAATGATATCCCCACTCTCTTGGCTCTTTTCAAGAGTGAATGTATGCGGGTGATTGCTGACAGGTACAGTGCTTACATACATTAAATTATCTTTAATTTCTAAAAGTACAACAAAATGGCAAAGATGCAAACTGAAATGTTTTGCTTTAGGTTTATTTGCTCTGAGGACCGAGAGTGGTTTGAGAAGGCTGTGTCTCGTGTGATTCAAGAGCATGTTGATCCCAGCCTTGTCGCAGAACTTCATCCTGAGCCCTACTTTGTGGACTTCCTGCGAGATGCTCCCGAACCCACTGGAGAAGAAGATGAAAATGCCTGTTTTGATGCCCCCAAAATCTATGAACTGGTATAAACTTAGTATTTAGACCATTGTTTGATATCTGTAATATCGATCTAGAAAACGGTCACCAAAACCTAAGCAAACTAACGTTCTTTCAGGTGCCAAATTTTGAGTTCTTATCAGAAAAGCTGATGATGTATCAGACCCAGCACAATGAGATCATAAGAGGCTCCAGCCTAGATCTCGTATTCTTCACGGATGCCATGACTCATCTTGTCAAGGTCAGACTAAAAGCCAATGTAGTTGATGCATATTCTGTAGAGTAAGCTATAGATAATTCTGATTAATTTGAGATTTGCCTTTGTATAGATCTCACGAATCATTCGAACTGACAATGGTAATGCCCTGCTTGTTGGAGTGGGAGGATCAGGGAAACAGAGCCTGACTCGCCTGGCCTCATACATAGCTGGATACAGCATCTTCCAGATCACATTGACAAGGTAAAAACAGGAAAAAAAACAAAACTTCTGTCAGCATTTGTATGGCAATTTGGTCACGCAATAACAAGATAAGGTGGTGAATAAGGTGAAAACTTGATAAAGTCTCTTATATAGTTCAGTATTTAGTTGTTTTGTAACTTTTCTCAAATCATAATTAACTAAATTACATAAAAACAAAGAAATGTACACTTTTTAAAGACAATTCTCACTGTTTAAAATGCACTGCAAAATATTGCTATTACAATATCACCTAATTTTACACACCTAAATTTCTATATTGTTAAATGTTAGTTTGCGAACACTTGTTCACTTTGTTACTTTTGTGTTTTTAATTAATTTGATGAAATGTTAAAGGTTGGAAATTGATCATGTTTCCTACTACTTGGTAGCAATGAACAAATTCATTCATTTAAGGCCTATATTGTGCAATATTAGCAACCCTATTACACACACTGTACTGTGATATTTTGGACATTCATGGCTCATGGCAAGACCATTTTCATTAGAAAATGTTTAAAGAAGCACTAGACCTCTTTTTTTGTAGAAAGCAATAGAATGTACAGTAAGTATCCCATGAACCCATGTCCTGTTGGTATCTATCCAAAATTGTGCACTTGTGTTGGTTTTCACGCTTGCAGGAGGATACACTTATTGTACTTATTGTATTTTTTTTCTTACACTGCTATCTTTGTTTTTTCATCAGAACATACAACATGAGTAATTTCATGGATGACCTGAAACTGTTATATAAAACAGCTGGGGCTCAGGGAAAAGGCATCACCTTCATCTTTACGGACAATGAAGTAAAAGATGAAGCCTTTCTCGAGTACCTCAACAATGTTCTTTCTTCTGGAGAGGTGAGGACTTCACTTCAACAGTAAAACATTTGATGTCTTTGAAGCCCCATAACAGCTAACTCTACATTTAGACAATATAGTTGAGAACTTAACTGTTTATTCTCATTGAAACAATAATCATTCCTATATCACAGAAAAAAAGAGTTCAGACAAAATCAAA
Source organism: Gymnocephalus cernua (assembly GCA_023631565.1). Lineage (NCBI taxonomy): Eukaryota > Metazoa > Chordata > Actinopteri > Perciformes > Percidae > Gymnocephalus > Gymnocephalus cernua. The sequence continues at coordinate 24,931,975 of CM042436.1, read as the reverse complement.
CTCAAGGAAATGCTTTCACTGATCCTGATTACTTCACTGTAAATTGTATGTGTGCAGGTCTCCAACCTTTTTGCTAAAGATGAGATTCAAGAGATAACCCAGAACCTGCTCTCTGTAATGAAAAAGGAGTTTCCTCGTGTACCACCAACCTTTGACAATCTTTATGACTACTTCATATCCCGGTCCAGAAAGAATCTGCATGTAGTTCTTTGCTTTTCACCGGTAGGTTAAAACTTAGTATTTTCGTTACCCATAAGCAATAACCTGAAGGTATTTACATATTTTGTTTACTTTATATTTCTCTGTATTTGTTTGGTATAATGCATGCCAATTGTAAACTATTGCATTAAACATGCACTTGCTAATCTACCCCTACATAAGTGAATATTCTTATTTGAATTACATTATCTACACTTTTGACAGGTGGGGCAGAAGTTTGGCTCCAGATCCCTGAAGTTTCCAGGGTTAATTTCTGGCTGCACCATGGACTGGTTCACCCCTTGGCCCAATGATGCTTTGGTGGCTGTATCTAACTGTTTCTTGTCAGAGTTTCTAATAGTTTGCTCTGCTGATGTCAAGGCTTCTGTGGTGACCACCATGGGTACATATCATGACAAAGTATCCGTTGCCTGTGACGGCTACTTCGAAAGGTATGACACGCATCTAGGTTTACACTGTTACATTGATATTATTGATATTCAGATACGCTGATGTTTTTAGTACAGATACATATTTTACATGAAGTTGTATGCTGTTCATCTTTCAGGTTTCGAAGAAGAACTCATGTCACCCCTAAATCATACCTCTCCTTTGTGAATGGTTACAAAACACTATACACAGAAAAGTACAACTATATCAACACACTAGCAGAGCGCATGAATGTTGGTAAGAAAGTTTCAGCAGCAAGGTTATGATATGCTATAAATATATGTATGGACAACTTTGCAAGGTCTATTCAGGGCAGGGATTTTAAAAGATGTTACTCATTTCTAGGGTTGAACAAACTGGTAGAGGCAAGTAAGTCTGTGGCTCAACTATCCAAAGTTCTTGAAGTCAAGGAAAAAGAACTGGCTATAGCATCTGTCAGAGCTGACAAGGTAAATGATTATACAGACTCCAGCCTGTGTATATGATGATGACTTTTCTTTTCGAAAATCATAATTTATTAAATTGCATGAAAACAAGCATAAAAGGTTGGAGCAAGTGTGACACACATTGATTATGAGGGGGGGGACTTGCACAACAGAATGTTAATTATTTGGTCAAAGTGAGTTTTCATTGTATAATGAATATTTTACCCCCAGGTTTTGAAAACTATGAAAGGTCGATGGCTTATTGTTGTTTATGTGATACAATTTATTACGCGAGACATTTCTTGTTGCGTTCACATAGGTGGTGGCAGAGGTGACAGTCAGTGCTCAAGCTGCTACCATTGTAAAGAATGAGGTCCAGGTTGTGAAGGATAGAGCCCAGAAAATTGTGGATGGAATTGAGAAAGAGAAAGCTTTTGCAATGGACAAATTGGAGGCTGCCAAGCCAGCTTTAGAAGAGGCTAAAGCTGCACTAAATGTGAGATTTGTGTAATTTGTTTTCATATTTGTGTATATACACTATATATAGTGCATTACATGATATGATAAAAAATCTTACAGACCATCAAGCCTTCTGACATTGCCACCGTGAGGAAATTAGCCAAGCCTCCACATCTGATCATGAGGATTATGGACGCCTGTCTGCTGTTATTCCAAAGGAAGTTGGACACTGTCTCTATTGATCCAGAACGACAGTGTATTAAGCCATCGTGGTCAGAAGCACTGAAGGTAACTAAAATAATTTCTGTTAAATTTTAGTTGTTAGGATTCTGCTTTAATTACTCATAACCTGCACATTGTATGCATTTTCTTTGTAATTTCATATAGAGAGACATAACTGTAAATTCACGAATGTGTTTTGTATTGTTAATAATAATAACAAAAAAATCAACATTGTAAAGTTACTCAAGGCTCCCTTTTGTCACATTTTCCTTCTCTACTTTTTAGCTCATTAGTGCTACTGGTTTTTTGACAAACCTCCAGCAGTTCCAAAAGGACAAAATTAATGGGGAAACAGTAGAACTGCTGCAGCCTTACTTTGATATGGAGGATTACACAATGGAAAATGCCAAGAAAGTCTGTGGTAATGTAGCTGGTTTGCTAGGATGGACCAGGGCTATGTCCACATTCTTTGGCATCAACAAAGAAGTACTCCCACTCAAGGTAAAGTTGATCTTCATCATGGCAGCTAATCATATAGACATTTTATAGTTGACTATTGTACTTTAATATTGGGTTCACAACGTTCTGCTCTAAGCCTTTTATGGTGTTCGCATACACTTTAGGTATACGGAAACTGGGACTGCATTGCAGATGTGTAATATTATAATATGATAAAGTACTGCTTTGATTGGTGTTTTGTGAATGTCAATGTCCTTTGTCTGCAGGCTAACCTTGCCATTCAGGCAAACCGGCTAAGAGTGGCTAATAATGAGCTAGGCGGAGCTGAGGCTCAGCTGGCTGAGAAGCAAGCAGAGTTTGACAAAGTCAAGGCCAAATGTGATGCTGCTATGAAAGAGAAACAGGTGTGTTTCAACCTTATAAAACATTTTAAATACTGCATTTACTTTAAGACAGAGATTGAAATTGCGGATCACTTACATTTTTTTTTTTTTTTAGGACTTGTTGGATGATGCTAAAATGTGTAGGAATAAAATGCAGGCTGCTTCTGCACTTATTGATGGACTTAGTGGAGAGAAAATTCGCTGGATAGAGCAAAGCAAAGAATTTAAATCACAGATCAACAGGTAGGATTACAAAGAAAACGGGGACATGTTTTTTTTTAATTAGAATTGGGTCTGGCTTTTTAAGTGGAGATTTATAATTTCTGATTATATAGGCATTTGAATAAGGTAATGTGCTTATTTTCTTCTTGGCAGACTTGTGGGGGACGTGCTGCAGCTCACTGGCTTCTTGTCTTACTGTGGGCCCTTCAACCAGAGTTTCCGTGAAATGTTGTTGAAGGACATCTGGGAGAAAGAGCTCAGAAAACATAAAATCCCTTTCACAGAAAACCTCAACCTAATTTCTGCCCTAGTGGACCCTCCCACTGTAAGAACAACATAAACCTCATTTCATTTTACATCACTATACGTTATTAATGTAATAAAACACATGCTTCTGTTTTTGTTTAAGATAAGCGAGTGGAACCTTCAAGGACTCCCAGGAGATGACTTGTCTGTGCAGAATGGCATCATTGTCACAAAAGCAACAAGATATCCCCTCCTCATCGATCCCCAGACTCAGGGAAAGGCTTGGATTAAGCAAAAAGAAAAGGCTAATGCACTCCAAGTACAGTACAAGTAAAGTACAATCCAAGTTAGTTGTTTTGGTAATATATGGTATGGAACTTACCAGTGATCTCTATTTCAGGTGACATCACTCAACCACAAGTTCTTTCGCTCTCATTTGGAAGACTGTCTTTCTTTGGGACGCCCACTGCTTATTGAAAATGTATGCGAGGATCTAGATCCTGCCCTTGACAATGTCCTTGAGAAAAACTTTATTAAATCTGGGACTAGTTTCAAGGTAACGTAGCCACCATTCCCACTTGAAATCAACAATACAACTGAAATGTTTCCTCTTTTAAATTCTTGGATTTGTCTTGTGTAGGTTAAAGTGGGAGACAAAGAGGTAAATGTGATGGATGGCTTCCAGCTCTATATAACCACCAAACTGCCAAATCCAGCATATACTCCAGAAGTCAGTGCCAAGACATCCATCATTGATTTCACTGTAAACATGAAGGGCCTGGAGAACCAGCTACTTGGTCGTGTCATCCTCAGAGAGAAAAATGTCAGTGTCTATTTTTTCCATGTTGTATAAAAATATTTTTTATTAGCGGTAAATAATATTACATTAAATGGTGAAAATTGCAGTAACGACTTAAGGCCAGCAGCAAAGTGTTTTAGGAGCATCATGTGGGAGTCTCTAACCGGGTCAGTTGTGCTGGGCTAGCTGAATCAATGTTTTCTCTTATATAACCTTGTTATTACAGTGTAAAGCATGTATATTGATTGTGTCTTGGGATACTCATGAATTTAAGTTGCACTTATAACAATTATTTTAACAGGAACTAGAGGCAGAAAGATTGAAGCTAATTGAGGATGTAACTGCCAATAAGAGAAAGATGCAGGAGTTGGAAGACAACTTGCTGTACAAACTCAGCAGCACAAAAGGTACACCAGTTACTGGTGTTGGTTAATGCCAGTTTCTTTGAAGCCATATGGGTAATGTATTTATATAATTCACACAAAAGCGTTTCTGTGATTAAAGGTTCCTTGGTTGATGATGACTCTATGATCGGCATTCTGAGTACAACTAAGCAAACTGCCGCTGAAGTTAGTGCGAAGCTCAGTGTTGCAGCAGACGCAGAGTTGAAGATCAATGTAGCTCAAGCAGAATATCGTCCGGTTGCCTCACGAGGCAGCACCCTTTACTTCCTTATCACAGAGATGAGCATGGTTAATGTCATGTACCAGACCTCTCTGGGTCAGTTCCTCAAAGTCTTTGACCTGTCACTAGAAAGGTATGGTTTCACCAAAACTGGTTTAAAATATGTCTGAACAATCTTGGTGCTTGTTTTGAGCCTGAAGCCTATAAGAGGACAGGCTATAGGTGCTATAATGCTCTCCAAGGTGTGCTGATGTAGAAAATAATCTATGTCTCTCCTGTTTACTATTGTTACTATCTGCAGGGCTGAGAAGTCTTCTAAAACTCAGAAGCGAATTGCAAACATCATTGAATGTCTGTCCTATGAGGTGTTCAGGTACACAGTGAGAGGCCTATATGAAAACCACAAGTTCATCTTCACACTCTTGATGGCTCTTAAGATTGACTTACAGAATAACAAAATAGAGCATGACAAATTTCAGATACTTATCAAAGGTAAGATAATCATCACTGTTGGGGAAAATGTGATCCACCTTTTGTTATTATGGCATCTTCTAACATGATGACTTCTCTAAATATGCAAATAGGTGGCGCAGCTCTTGACCTGAAGACCTGCCCCGCAAAGCCATTTACTTGGATCCTGGATATGATATGGCTAAATGTAGTGGAACTGGGCAAATTGCCACAGTTCACTAACATCATCACCCAGGTGAGAAAAGGTTTCATGGATCATACATCTGAATCCTCCATGAAACAGGTTTTCCCTATGTTTTTAGAGGGCTTAGAGCCAGGCACCTATATGCCAATTTCCCAGTTCCCTCTGCTCTCTAGCACACCTGAACCAGCTGATGCTTAAGCCCTGATCAAACAGTAAGGGCTGGTGAGTTCCATCAGGTGTGTTCATAACACAATGAGTATGTTACTAACTCTTTTTGTTGTGTTATTGATTTATTTATTTATTTTCCACTGCTGGGGGCCAATAAACTGATGCCGATGACAGCGGTGCGTATGATAAAGTTACAGTAGCTGAGATACCATGATGTTATGGATTCACATGTACAGGAAATAAACGTTTATAACACAGAGATAGTACTTAAACTCTAAGTCTAAGTCTTCTCTGTAGATAGTTACCTAGCTATTTGGCACTCAATTAGTGTGATGAAAATCGTTTGAGTATTCATCATTGAGCATTAGTTAACCAGTTCCGACCCGGCCGGAATGACTGGTAGTGTGAACCGCTGTCATTGGCTATACTACGTACTGCTTTCTACTTGTAGGACTATAGTATACTTTCTAGTCAACTAATTTGTTTCCCATTCAGTGAGATTTACCCCATTTTACCAGTGCTTACAGTGATCGGTTAAAGCTAGTTTTTGTATGGCTAGTTGACAAAAGTTCACTTATCGAGAGGGTTCAAGTCTTTTTTTTAAGCCCCATTGTGTAACGTTTGTAGTTCATTATCAAAATCTGTATTGCCCTTCACAAACGTTTTTATGAATATTGACCACCACCATCAATTTCAAGTATTCCTATTGGCTTGAAATTTTACACATGCGCTTGCATGAACTGGGGTAGATGCTCCATATTCATGCGGCATCTTGAAATATGTTAGCTGGTAAGGGACATACAGACTATACTGCTCCGCCTTGTGCGTTTTCGACTCACAGCTGCTGCTAATGGGTATCGTCACTTCCCGGCCCCGGCAAGTTTGAAGAAGGAAACACGGAGGACCACACGTATTCAAAATCCAAATTTCAGGAACAGGAGTCTTCTTCTTCGCCCAGAACAAGAAAACGGATATTGAAAAGAGCAAGAGACTGGTGTCATCAGAAAAAAGAGTGAACATTGCAGCTGCTTTGGACGCAAACACCAAATCCCAACTAGTTAATTATCCTCCGGACCGCTGCAGTCTCTTTTTTTTACACTTTTGCTTTTTGAAGTGTGACGGCTACCGTAGCTGCAATACGTACTTTCAACTGCGTGGCGAGAGAGAGTTGATTGCGATATACGTATGATTTCAACGCTAGATGGGAGTAATTCTTACACAATGTATCTTTAACAGTGCTGCAGTGTACAAGCAGTCCCTTCCAGTCAGATGCTCTCTACATTGTTTTTACATTGATATGTATAATGGCAGGAAAAACATGTCCTTAAAAGTTGCTATTGATATATTTTGTAGGTATCTCAAAATGGAAAACTCTGGAAAGCATGGCTCAATCTTGATGCCCCAGAGGAAGGTGTCATCCCTGATGGATACAACTCCCTTGATGTCTTCCTTAAACTGTTGCTAATAAGGTTGGATCCTGCTGCCAGTCGTGTTGCTTATGTGGTCAAATACACAATATGATGTTTAATACAATATTCTTTCACGCTATTTCTTTCACAGGTCTTGGTGCCCAGACCGTACCTTGTCTCAGGCCAGGAAGTATGTAGGAGAATCCTTGGGCATAAGGTTTGCTGAGCCGATCATCTTGAACCTTCAAAGCACATTGGAGGAGAGTGACCCTCGCACCCCACTAATTTGCTTCCTTTCTATGGGTTCAGATCCTACTGACCAAATTGAAGCACTTTCTAAGAAACTTGAACTTGGTGAGCTTTACTGCCCTATTAAACTTACAACTTATATAAGCTTCTCCATCTTAACCTTAAAAATGTGTACATCTGCTGCATTTCATGATCTCACTACATTGTGTTGTGTCTTATAGAATGTAGAGCTATATCCATGGGGCAAGGGCAGGAGGTGCATGCAAGGAAGCTTGTTCAGACATCAATGACGCATGTACGTATTATGTATAATGGCGTTTTTCCACTGCTAGTACCAGCTCTACTCGGCTCGGCTCGACTCAACGTGGCCGCGTTGCCCCGTCCTCCTTTTTCCATTGCAGATTTAGTACCGCCTCATGTGTGTGGTCGTTGTATCGCCGAAACTGCCGTGACCTAATGCGGCACACACACAGTACGTCGAAGGTGTGTTGTTGTTGCCACAGCCAGAAGACACATTTTGTTTCAAAAGAAGCTGGAGGCAGCAAAAAATAAACACATCTGGCTAAACTATTTAAAAATGGCCGGTTTGTTCAGGACACCCCCGTCTGTCGCTTTCACGTCACCGTTTGGTATGTATCGGCTCAGCTCACTTGGAACCTCAACGGAGGTGGTGCATAAAAATTTAATGGAAAACCAAAAAAGGCGAGTGGAGGCGAGTCGAGCAGGTACCATGTAATGGAAAAAGGCCATAAGATAAGGAAGTACGGTAGTATGGTATGTTGTATTAATGAGTACATTAAAGTAATGGCCTACCATTTCTCCTGATCTGTGGCCTTTGTATCTGGTTATGTATAGGGAGGCTGGGTCCTTCTGCAAAATTGTCACCTGGGCCTGGAGTTTATGGATGAGTTGCTAGACACTATCTCAACTGCAGAGAACATGCATGATACTTTCAGGGTGTGGATCACCACAGAACCACACGATCAATTCTCCATCACACTTCTACAGGTGACCCTTTAAAAAGCTATTATGTAAAGCATTATAAAATGATTAGTTAATTTAGAACTTTACTTCCTGGCCTAACCTCCACTAATACTGAGGTGAATGTATACACAGTACACAAGCTTAAAGCAATGCCACCCCTTTTCCTCTAGTCCTCCATCAAGTTTACCAACGATCCACCCCAGGGAGTGCGTGCTGGCTTGAAACGAACATTTGCAGGAATTTCACAGAACCAGTTGGAAGTTAGCAACCTGCCCATGTGGAAGCCCATGCTGTACAGTGTGGCCTTTCTCCACACTGCTGTGCAGGTATTGTACATCCCAAGGTCATGGATTAGGTAGAGAAACTGTATTTAGAGGAGTCAATGAAAAACAAAATGTGTACAGTTCAGACTAGAAGCAAAGCAAAATATAAAAATTATCCTGACATAGACTTCATTTGAAGATTTTTTTTTTCTATGTTAAATACATTTAGGGTGTCATATGAAAAATGCTATTCAATATTGCACACATTACCAAAAAATTAAGGAGATATAATGAATATATGGAAATTAGACTTTCAGAGTAACTATATGATGAATGAAAATAGTAAATTCTAGTCAAATATTACGCTTCTCAAAATGTTTTGTGTGACTATCTGGTGTATTTGTTTAGTGCTCATCACTTGTCATAATAGGGAAATCAGTCTGATAGTCTAATATGTTTGAGTCATTAAAGTTTTTAAACGGCAATTATTTGAACAACATATTATAGAATGTACTTGTGTTCTTGATTTTTTTTTTTTTTTTTCAAGACAGTTCGGGAAGTATGTTCTTTATGTATGTTTTTCTTTTGTACGATTTGAAGCTCATTCACTTGATTTTATTTATAATTGTATTGCTTTCTTTTGAGGAACGACGCAAATTTGGACCATTGGGTTGGAACATACCATATGAGTTCAACTCTGCTGATTTCACTGCAAGTGTTGAATTCGTTGAGAGACACTTGGATGATTGCGGCCCCAGGAAGGTTAGAATTCTGCAACAGTGGTCTAACTTTTTTTTTCTTTTTTTTTAACTTCTTACCTAACATCATTGTGTGCTTTCCTACAGGATGTGTCCTGGGTAACTGTGCGATACATGCTAGCTGAGGTGCAATATGGAGGAAGGGTTACAGATGACTATGACAAACGCCTACTCAAGTGTTTCGCGCGTGTAATAATCCCATTTTTGTGTTCATTTATTCATTCATTCAGATCCTTGATCAATAATTTCATTTAATCTGTTACAATAAATGATAATGGGTGTTTTTCATTGCAGGTGTGGTTCAGTAAAAAGATGTTTGACCCCTCATTCTGCTTCTACACGGGCTACAAAATTCCAGTGTGCAAGACAGTAGAGGAGTACATGGAATGTATTCAGAGCTTGCCCACTATGGATTCGCCCCAGGCCTTGGGGCTGCATCCTAATGCTGATATCACGTAAGGAAACGTTATCCAAAAACTATTATCAAAGCCACTCTTACTACGGAGTCTCTTAAACAATTAGTGACAAAGATACTGTGCTTATATTGTGTTATTATGTGAAATTGTATTGCTAACATAGCTTTTATGCTTACATGTTCAATGTTGACCAGGTATCAGACGAACACATCTGCTGAAGTTCTCGACACAATCACAAATATCCAGCCCAAGGAAAGCGCAGGGGGATCAGGAGTGACTCGGGAGTCTATTGTTCACAACATGGCGCAGGACATGTTGGGGAAACTGCCCCCTAATTATGTGCCACATGAGGTGAGGTTGTCTGGTAAATAGGATTTTAGTCACCCCTTTTTGCAACAACTAAAATCTAAATTCTGCAATTTTTGTGGGTTTAAGGTCAAAGCAAGGCTGTTGAAGATGGGAGCTCTGAACCCAATGAACATATTCCTACGTCAGGAGGTGGATCGAATGCAAAGGATCATCAGTGTGGTGCGCACTAGTCTGACTGACCTAAATTTGGCCATTGATGGTACTATCATAATGAGCGAGGTCAGATCACTAATTCACCCATTACTCATTCTCAAAATACATTTGTTTGTAATTCCATTCTAACGTTTCTTTCCACAATAAATTTTCACTGAATATTTGCATATTGCAATACTGAAACATGTTTTTTTAATGTAATAAATAAAGTGCAAAAATATTTTTTATTTTATGAAATCCCATATGATGATTGAATTGTCTTTAATTATCATGAGGGTGTAAAGTCCTGTGACAATTCTGATCTGTACTTGACTCCTAGAACCTCCGTGATGCCCTGGACAATATTTTTGATGCCCGTGTGCCAAACCTGTGGAAGAAAATCTCCTGGGTGTCATCCACACTGGGCTTTTGGTTCACAGAGCTTCTGGAGAGAAACAAACAGTTCCGCAGTTGGGTGTTTGAAGGAAGACCCAAAACATTTTGGATGACAGGCTTCTTCAACCCCCAGGGTGAGTAACAGGATTTTGTAAAGTAAGGCATTATTAGAGTTGTCTCACACCAAAAAATATAATGAACACAAGACTTGTTGTATTAATGCTTAAGGCTGGCTACACATTGGCTGCATGGCGGCTGCTTGGATTTTTTTATGTCTTTATACACCAGAAACGTGTCTGACGCGGCGCTGCTGCTGCTAGCTTTGTCTGTACACATGTATGTTTCCCATTGATTTACTGCACTCAAGCAGTAGTATACTTCATGTTAAACATAAATATAGGGTACAGACTATTTCATTCTGTATTTGACAGGTGTAATATTTGAAAATAGATAATTATTATTTTTTTTTAAATTACATTTATATCTGCATTTATGTCAAAACCTAGAGACTTTCAAACATGAAAATGTCACTTATTAATATGTATTCATGTCAAAATTACATATAAACATCTTTTCCTATTCTATTTTGTGTGGAAACGCTTCCAACACACTTGCGTGTCCCATGAAAAATAGGTGTTGGTTCTATTTCTATCATGCACGTGTTTTCGGCGCGGCTCGAGCCATGCCTGAGACGTGCGTGTCACGCGGGCAGTGTGCAAGCTCTAACCTGTTAACATGGGAGCCGAAATAAAAATGGACATGCGACGCAGCTGACACGCTCACGCCATGCAGCCAGTGTATAGCAGGCCTAAGGCACTGTAGTTTTGAGCATAAAGGAATATAAATGAATCCCAACCGATTAAATCCGGTCGATTGAGACATACTGAGTTTGACGGTATGGTAAATTGTGCTAAATGAAGACCTTCAGCCAATGGCACAAGGTCAGCTGGGGTTAAATTGATATTGGACTTAGGTTAATAATGTCTTTCCTGGGGTATGTTTGCAGGGTTCCTAACGGCTATGAGACAAGAAGTAACAAGGGCAAACAAAGGCTGGGCTCTGGACACCGTTACCCTGACCAACAAAGTACTGAAGCAGGCACAGGAGGAGATCACAGCCTCACCTACAGTCAGTCAGAAAGCATGGAGATACTAGCAATACATCTGATCTCAAATTCAGCTTACACTTACATTTATGATAAACTTGTTTGAACATTACAATAACCATGACAGTATTTTCTGCTGAGAAATTGATGTTTATTCTTTTAGGAAACATGCATTTTTCTTCCTTTCCTCAACAGGAGGGAGTTTATGTTTATGGTCTGTACCTGGATGGCGCCGGCTGGGACAGGAAGAACACTTATCTCATTGAGTCCTCACCCAAAGTGCTGTTCACACCCTTGCCTGTCATCCACATGTTTGCTGTCAACTCCACTGCCCCTGTGGATCCTAAGCTCTATGTCTGCCCTGTCTACAAGAAACCAAGGCGCACAGACTTGAATTACATCACAGCAGTGGTGTTGCCTACCATTCAGTCACCAGACCACTGGATCTTGCGTGGGGTTGCCCTGCTATGCGACATCAAATGAAAGATAGTTGCATGTCTTTATTATTATGTCATATTGCTTAAAGTAACTAGCAAATAAATGTATTTTTAATGTCAAATGCATGTCAAGACTTATACTTAAGTTAGCTGCAGTGAAAAACAAATGCCATACCATTTAGAATGTATGTTCTAGTAGTTGACAAATCATTCCAGTTGTAAGTAATCAAGGTTTTCTTTTTCTCTTTTATGCATTTCATTCGAAGTGCCATCAGTGTATTGGTCAGGTAGCATGAGTGACCTATCAAATGTTGCAGTTAAATTACATGTTTATTGAATAACTGATCACAACCACACTGCTGGAATACTTAAAGTATGAATGCTCTTGGTACATCTAGTCATTTATACATTTTCTATTGAGTTCTTTTCTATCTGACATAAAAGGCTTGACAACGGTATTGGAATGTATTGGACAGGTATGACTAAAAAGTGAGCTCTCAACACTATAAAATGGGAGGGACCCTGTTAACCTGAAGCAAAGGACACCGCTAAGTCGACTTAGTGAAGAAAGAGCGCAGGTCTTAGGAGTTATCCTTCTCTTCCATGGAGAAGACGGCAGTCGTCTCTCCTTTCTGCAGGTTAGATGAAATTGCTGGTTGCACAGCGATTTCTCAGGATCCAGAATATGTTGCAATGAACACAAAACGGTCTGTTACTTGTCCAGCAAGGTGAAGAACTGCTAAAACTGCTTAAAAGTACAAATGTTTGACTGGATGGATTGAACATGCAACCCTCCGGTTAGCAAGCCAAGTTCCTATGGACTGAGCTACTGCTGCACATCAAAGAAAGATTATTTCAAAAGATATCGACTTTAAAACTGTTCACAATCTCCACTTTAGTAAAGTTCTAAAAAGCAATAACATCTAACAGAAATGGGAGGTCTGCACTACAGTCTGTAAACCTTTTTACAGTCTTTGAAAACCCCTTTTTACAAATATAACATGGCAAAGAGGAAGAGACTCACTAATATGGTTTCTTAAGGTCTGCGTTAGAGTTAAGCATGTATTAGTCAGTTAAGGTTAAGATGAGTAACAGGAAGTGAATGTTGCAATGAATGCAAAACTAAACTGTCAACGTGTGTGCCGGTGCATGTTATGCATATGTGTGTGTATGGCAAGGAAGGGAGTGCTTTTTGAGTGACATGTCCTTTTTCCTAAAGTGAACACTGGGACGAAGACGAGCAACTGGCGCCAGTCATCAAAATCCCCCTCACCCTCTAAGTGATCCCCAATTATGTCAACGGGGGAAATGGTGGCCCTTTGAAAAGTGTTCTTAATCAAACCCAATTAATTCCGCTCTTTTCCCTTATTATTTCCACCGTGGACCACGTCCCGCTAGTCAGCCTGTTAACTAGAGCCTGGGCCCCAGCGAAGGTCACGCTTGGCCAAGCAAAATAACATAATAATGTGCGTAATTAATCACTAGTTCTGAGTGTGTCTCAAGCAAATTCTGGGTGATGCTACATTAAGTCTTTCTGACAAAGGTGTGGTGAGAAAGGTTATCACTCAGTATAGCACAGTCTAACACTTTTAATCTACATCCTTTCCCCTGATTTATTATGCCAAACTGCAGAGGCATATACATGTATGAATATTTAGCAATTGCTTTACCTAAACTAAAGGGTAGCAATTAGATTGAGTTAGTTATTAGAGATTAGAGAAATAACTTTGTCTGATAAATTATGTCCTATCCTGGGCAATTATTTTCCTAGTGCAGAGGTCCAAAGAGGCCTACATATTTTTTGATAAACCTTGGTATCATTTAATTTTTATTGTGATCCTATCTTGCTGACAAGTCTTACACAATGAATATGTATGGACAGGAAGCAAGTTTCCCTACTCGCTAAGACAATAACAGAAATATGTTTCTTTTTTCTAAAGGTCCTACTTCCCCAACAGTTTCTCTTATTGTCCCTCCTGCCTCTCTGGTAGTGCTATTGGTGCTCTGATGCATAAGTTAGTTTTTCATTTTGACCTCTTCCCCTTAGGGAATCGTTGCACACCATTGTTCCTTTGAAATAAAATGGACCTTGAACACCTCTGTTTTAGTATCTAACAATGTTATACTTCAACCTCTAAATCTATTTTACTATAGATAGAAGCTGTGAAACATCTGAATGAAGAATATTACTGATTTCAACATAAAAAAACTGTTCTGTCACCAAAAAAAGTGTGTATTGAGTTTAAGTTGTGCCCACTGATATTGTTGCAATGTTGTCGGATGCAAAATAGACCTCCCTTACAATCCTTCATCCAAAAATAAATTGGAGCCCCTAAACGAAACAGGCTACTGGAGGGCAATTAGAACTTTAGCCCTTGTGGCCTCTGCAGTCTAGCAGGCGGGGCCTCCTGACACCCCTTGTTGGGCCTGATGGAGTGGAGCTTCATCTGCCTAACGGCCTGGCAAAGCTCCACAGGCCTCCATCAGGCCAGCTTGCTCTGTCACAGCTTACATGGTCTATTGTACACCAGCACTCATTAATGGCACTAAGTCATGTTGGTGGCTCACTAATGCATGTGTAGAAAGAAAAACAAAATCCGCAATCAAAGTGCTTCTACAGTGGTGCTACTGTAACTTTATTCTGTTTTGCACATGGAAAATTAAAGTCACATTCTAAAAAATTTAAAGGACTAGAACTTAGTCATAATAATTTTAAAAACTGATGAAAAACTAACAAACCTCCTTAATGTATAAATGTGTCTTCTAGTTATTTCTTTGGCTTTTTAGTCCACTGTTAACAGGGATTACAATATAAACATCAACCTATACAACTGACAGTGTGTATGCTGTCATTTCTAAAGGCCATGATATACAGATAATGTTTTAGTGATGTCAATGATAACTCTTCCTTACACTTTATCATGGTGTCCATTTCCCTCAAAGCATTGCCACAGTATTACTTTAGGTAGGTAATGACAACACCAACTTAAGAACACATAATTTTTTCATTATTGTGTTGTCTTTCAAGAAAATTTACTCTGCTAGCCCAGTGCCCTTTTGCATCATTTTAGTGCATGCACACACCAAATAGCATACAATATAAAACACACAAGCAATTTTATCATGGCAGTGGTCAGTGTAATGTAATTTCCTTCTAGGCTGCCATCACCCATTAACTTTCTCACTCTTGACACACTTGTCTTTAGTGAATGCTTTGTCGAAAATGCAATGAAGAGCAATCTTTACCAATAAGGTTAAGGTTAAGACAGAGCGTAATGAAAAAAAAAAAAAAAAAAACATTGATATGTTGTGCCTTATCTGTAAATTGGAAATAATATAAATGGTCAAGTTTGAGGGGAGTGGTAAAGTTAATCAGGTCTTGAAAGGGTATTTCAGGGGCATCTGAGGGTATTCTGTCTATGGCTGAGAATCCGGGGTTAATCGCTTTAAAAGCAGTAATTAGGTGTTAAGAGGTACGCTTGTCTGTTTAAATTAGCCTCTGAGCCAGATTACGCTCTGTGACTTCCGATAACCTCTCCCATCAGGGCTCAATGCTCTCCAAAAGGCCGGTTTATTAAAATAAGACACACACTTATCACTTTTAAACCTATCAAACTTAAATTTAAGTGGGAGAAGTGGCATTAAAATACACATTTGTGCCCACTTACTAAGGACCTGAAAATATACTAGAAAATGTACAAATACCATGAGAAAACCCAACCAAACAAACACAAGGAGAAAAACCTCCTTAAACAAATTTGTACAATTTTATTCTCTAAACAACCTTTTGAGCTAAACCAAAATAAATGACCCCCAGAGATTTGCTAATTTTAACATTTTTAAAGTCTTTTTCTTTTCATCACAAGTTTATTTTCAGAGTTGCGTAATAGTGTCAGTGAAAAAAATGTCTGGCTCCTTTGGTGTCATGTATCCTCGCCATGGGTACGTGAAACAAACAGTGGAAAAGCAGTTTGTAAACATTCACGGGAGCAGCTCAAAAGTCCTTCTACGGTGCCACATCACATGTGCTGCCAGGTTTTATCCATTGACTGAATGTGCTCTTTGGCCTTCATCCTAAGTGCTGCGATGCTTGAACTTCTGTCTTCTTCCATCGGGTATTTATCGTTGAAGCTGAGTGGGCACTGGTAGGGAGGAGGGCCCATTGGCTGCATACCTTGGACCATGCCAGGTTGGGTGTTGAGGAAGCTGTGGCTTGGATAGGCAGGCTGCAGGCCCTGTGGTGAACCCATAAACCCTGGGATGGTATGCATGGCTGTGGCACTGGAGATGGGCGAGGTCAGCCAGGGATCTAGTGGCATCGGGTTGCCCACTGGCCCCACGCTAGGTGGCATCGGAGGACGATTGAAGGATAGCATGGGGGAATCATGGAGCTTCATGGTGCTAGTGTCCATCTTTTCTTGTCGTCTCCACTTGGCCCTTCGGTTCTGGAACCACACCTGGACAAAGAAAATGAAATAAGATCAGATGGTGCAGCGAGGCACTGAGACACAATAGCAAAAATCATTGATCAGAAAAATACAAGTTATTTCACAGATTGTGCTAAATACCTTCTCATACTACCTCTAGGTGATGAAAAAGTTGGATACATTCAAATTAGTATCCACAAACATTTAGATTTGAAGGTTGAAAAAGTGGTTTTAAGAGAAATGTTCTATGTTAAACTTTATTTGTCAATTTATTTATGTTTATCTGTTTCTACTGCTGGGTGAAAAATAAAGTGTGGGGAAAAGTGATGGTAAAGTGATGAATAAGTTGTGTTTTATTGAATTATAAAGTATTCAGCAGTTTAGGCCTCATTAGCCATAGATTAATGTTAATGCTGCAGTTCTCTGCTCAGTGCAGCGTGGGCCGTGTAACCAATACCATTACCATGTCTGTGTACCAACACGTAGTATACCATTAGGATATCACATAGTCCTTACCTGAACTCGAACCTCAGGCAAGTTAACCTTCATTGCCAACTCCTCACGGCTATAGACGTCTGGGTAGTGGGACTTCTCGAAGGCTCGTTCCAGCTCATGAAGCTGATAGGTGGTGAACGTGGTACGATTTCTTCTGTGTTTCTTTTTAGTGTGCTCTTCCTCTGTAATGGCCTCTGGAGACCCCTCAGCAACATCCATTTCCTTCTGCAGGTTGCTCATTTCTTCATCACACTTGTCACCAGAGAAAATGTCAGATTCTAAAAGGAAACAGGAAGGACAGGAAACATATAGTTAACACCTTTCAGAGTTGATTTGCTGTAACAGGTGTAACAACCAACTGTGTGTAACTGGTATCATGCATTAGCAGTCCTTAGTTTGGCAACGGAACATTTTGAAAAATCTTATTTGGCCAAATCTTATTAAAGCCAAGGATGTAAGGATAGAGCAAGTTGGAAATAAAAGAGCAATAAAGGAGGGGTAGGACTACTGTATATTTAAACCCACAAAAGCAAACGTCTCAGGCAAGGAGTCTACCATTTTTGTGCACTATAACTTTAAAGTCGAGTAATAACATGCAATTTGAGTGAATCTTTGGGAGTTTACACATCAAAGCTTCTTTTGGTTTTCCAAAGACAACTTGTTGCATTATTTATTTATAGTAAATAATTCAAAAGTTTTGACACCTCAAGATAATAAGTAAAGCATTTCTCAGAGCAGCGATTCACAAAGTAAAACCTTACAGTAAGTGTTTTTTATGAACAAACCAAGATAAAGCAATATGTATGTGTTTGACTTTTCAAATGTCACTCCCCACATCACTTCTCACCTTGTCACCCTTTTTCAACCAGAAATGTAGTAACCAGCGTATCTGGCCATCCCAACTTTGTTGCATGAACATAGCTCACATTCCACCAGTCTCTTATTTTTATTACATCAAAGATGTCACCAGAAGAAAACACATCTAAATATGTGATTGTTGATCATTTCAAATACATGTAACATTTTAACCTAAAGCCTCAAAAAGTGAAAATCGTAACCCTTCTACTCATGCTAAAACAGCTTAATGACTGATGCCCTTTATATTGAGTTGAGGGCTTAAACACCAGGGGTTTGGCAAGTCCAAATGACATCACATCTTTCACTGAAGTCATCCCTTGCAGTGATCCCATAGGAACAGATGCTACCAGCGAGTCCCCGCCTCCTCTAATCTAACATTGGATTTTAGTTGGCTTCTGCACAAGCCGAGTAAACAGTCATAGTCCAGATTGTGTCTTCCAAATGGATGTAGAGCAAGTGAGCCATGTTTGTGTGATGCACCAAAGCTTGCTAATCATACCAAATCGTTTTAAGGCAATGTGGTCAACAGATCATTGGTTGAAATAATGATGCCAGGCAACAAAAGCTTTGTGTTCAAGGTAGTTAGTGAAATCTTTAAAACATGATTGTTAGTTTACACCATGAACAGGGAATGAGTGGGATTATGGTTACTGCCATTATGTTTTTCCATATTTCAACCATCCCATTTAAACTGTGTCATTATTGACACATTATGTGGTGAGCTCTAGATTAAATCTAGATGTAACTCCTGATGAATTTTTTGCCACAAAGTTTCAAGGTGGTCTGGAACCACTCTTTAGGACGTACTTAATGGCTTTGGCATACAATTATATCTGTACAAGTTACAGGCATTAAGCACTCTTATAGTCTCCCATATCTGTCATGGAGCAATCAATTTAAAAAACAAACATTTAAAAAACAAAACATTTTAATAAGTTATTTTAATATCTAAATCGAAGTGCAAATCTTGCAGATAGATCTTAGGGTTTAAAAAAAAATTCCCCCAAGGCTTATATTTAAAAAAGTATCAACATTTTCAAAGAAACGGAAATCACCAATTTCCCCACACAGTAATCTGTGTCCATTCATTCGTACTCCTCCATCTCTGTCATAGCTCACCCACTGGCTTTAGTATGTTGTAGCTACTGTATGTTCACATCCGTTGTAACTATGTTAGTATACCATTCATATTTTCAGCTATTAAGCATAGCCACATAGAATTATTGTGTCATATTGTGTCTATTGTTATTAAAAAAACACAGTTTTCAGGTGTACAATGACGCATAAGTCTTTTATGTTGACAGACTAACAGCTGGCTACTGATTTTACAGTACTCCAACAGTTTAGTTTTTAGCTTTTTGCAAGGTCTGTTAAGTGGCCATTTTGTTGATTTTTTGAAATACTTAAACGGCTTCATGTCTATAAATTAGTTCAAAGAATATTGCATTAGATAACTGCATACAGCAGGTTAAAATGTTCATAACCTTTGAAAGGTCATGTCTATCACAGGCTTTAGTAGGATTTTTAGCGGTAAAAGTTGTAAAACAGAAGTGAATGAAAACTGAAGTATGTACCAAACAACATTCAAGTTTAATTAACTTTACAGTAGGTAGTGATGGCTGTCAACAGGCTAATTTCACTAGCTTCTTAACCTCTTATTTCCAGCCAGACCCACCAGTATGAAAAGCCTGCTGTGTAGACATGTTCACAGAACATAATTTTAAATTTGCTCAACATCCCTAAGTATGAAATATGCCTAAATTTGATTGATTAATTAAGATAGCATGCAAAAAACAGGGCCCTGGCACTAAAACACCTGCAGTAATGTAACAGTTTTTCATATTTGTAGCTGCATGTGTCAAGTCAAAAGAAAGTCCTGTTACAGGAACATGTGTGTAAATGACGCAGAAGACATTTATTTCTTTTTGATTTATAGTAAAGGTGAAGCCATAATAAAAATTACTCAGATTACACTTCATATGGATTAAGTAAAATTTTAGAGCAAGCTGATTCTGATATTGTCAGTTATTGTGAGCGGGTTTTCTCTAAAAAAAGCAAAGTTTACATTTAAGGGGGTAATCAGGATTCAGCAGCTAAGCTAGGACACTCATGAGCAAAGTTAAAATGATCTAGGTCACTAAGAGCCGGTTGTTATTATTTCATCTTTCTTTGGCTGATTGCATAAAATGACATTTCTGAAAAATTACTGGTTGTATCTTAATAGATGAAGCACACAAATATAAATGCACTTAAATATAGTACTATGCTCCCCCTTTTCCACTCACACAACTGCAATTATTGTTGATTTTGCAAATTGGGGGCTTAGGTACAAGGTATATTTACATACCCACATACATTCAAGACATCCAAATAACTCATCATGAGAATGGTTGCTAAAAGTTGACATTGAACTTCTTCATGGAAGGGCGCTAGTCCAATACATTGGGAAAACTGTGTGTGAGTATTGGGTTGTACACCAGACATAGAAGGCTCTGACAAACAGTACAGTACTACTTCCACTTAAAACAAACTAAAAAGCCCCATTATCATCCTGAAGAAATGTATTAAAGTTTATGTGGCATTGTTTCCTTTCTGAAGAGACTCACCATGGTAGGAAGAATGTTGGGAATTATCACCCAATTCTGGAAGGTGCCCATAGGGGTCCGACGGGACCTGCTTCTCAGGGTGTTGTGGGTTTTCTCCGCTGGCTTGCTGCCTGTCATCCTCTCCTATCGAATGGAGTAAAGGGTCCTGGTCTTTAGTGA
Organism: Gymnocephalus cernua; assembly: GCA_023631565.1. Classification (NCBI taxonomy): domain Eukaryota; kingdom Metazoa; phylum Chordata; class Actinopteri; order Perciformes; family Percidae; genus Gymnocephalus; species Gymnocephalus cernua. Next base: position 24,911,602 of record CM042436.1, on the reverse strand, counting down.
ATCCCAGTATGACATCAATACTGTGGACCCTGCCTCCACCGCTTGACCCAGCACCTTTTGCCATGTCATAGTTGTCAAGACAACTATCGTCCACTATTCCCAGGGTATCCATTGACAAATGCATATGAGCCTTTTGAGACACTTTATCTCTTCTTTGTTAGAAAAAAGCAAAATGCTATCAAGTAAGACAAGGCAGACCAGTTGTTGTACAGAGCTGTTGTTCTGGTTCACGTGCAATGGAGGAGATTTATGTGAAGCGTGAGGGCCGTATCCTTCAAGGATCACTTCAGTGAGGCTCAATGTATAGTTTACATTAAAGCAGAACAAAGTCACATCTAATTGAGAAAAATGAGAAAAGAAACAAGACATAACAAATACAGTAAAGCTGTGCACAGAATTGTAGTGGATATTAGACATGTCAATGTGATATCAGCATTAGCAAGCAGGCTCCCTTGTTTAGATTATTAAGATAACATACTTTAAATAGTGAGTCTGAATATCTTTTTCTACCATAAGAACCTTTAGCAAGTTATGCTGTGTTGGATGGATAAACAGTCATGTGTTGTTGACTGCACGCAAAAAAAACAAGAATTCAAAAGTTAATCTTGAAGAATGTGTTTAGTTTGTAGTGTCTGGAAAAAGTAATCAAATTATCTCTTAGTTCTGATTCCAATCAGTTTTTACTTTTCAAACCTCAGAATTTGAAAAAATTGTACATAGGTATGCAGGTAATTTGGTTTTAAAATCTACCCAATGACATTTGAAAACGTCTTGATAGGCACAAAAAAGCAAGCGGTACTTTGATACAAATGAGCATTATGGAAACTCATGCATCAATAAACAGAATTGACACAATCGCACAGTAAAGAAGTACGTAAAGTAATCTTACCTTCTTTCAGATTCCTACCACAGATTCCTGCTACTACACAGTGTCTCTTTGTAGTCCATAAGTAGATGAATAACACTGACAATATCTACTGTAGGCACTTGTTACTCCCAGTTAAGTCCTTGAAATCCCCTGCACACAAGTGAGCAAGGACCTACCGTTGGAGTCCTGTGCAACAAGCACATGTAATCTCTTTCTCTCCTGACAAAACTCTCCTTAACCACACAAGACACCAAAGCTTGCGGGGGAATGGTAGTAAACCAAAGGGTTTAAGAGGTTTATTAATTGGAATCCTTCCCCTTTAAGAATGACTGACAGTTGTTTTCTGGTCAAGTAATTGCTCCAAATGTGTCCTGCATTCAGACCACAGAGGGAGGCCATTGCTAATGAAGCCTCAACAAAACTTTCTTTCAAAAAATCTATTGTCTGAAAGATAATAGCTCGTACTGAGAGTTTTCGCTAATCCCTTCATTATAGACAATGTAAGGGAGAAAAGACACAGAGATGGACTTTTAAGTTGAATGGCTACACACTGTATTCAAAAAATAGTTTCATTCAAGTAACTCTTTATGAGCAGCATTTCTTAGGAATAGCTGCATATTGATTATATTATTATGTAAAAAAACGAAAAAAGAAACGGTATGATGGTTACCTATTTTGTCTAAAAAGAAAGAATTAGTATTTATAGTCCACACCTACTAAATTGCACTGTATAAATAATAATAATAATAGTCTGATGTCAGATGGATTATTTTTCATGTCTATACCAAGGGGAACCTACAAGAAGTCAAAAAAGGAATGAGTTTAAAGAACAGGTCTAGAGAAGTAATAAGGTACCATCCTCTATTAAACCTAATAATTCAAACAATCAATTAGTGGACAAGACTAATGTTTTTTTTCAGTTGAGTGTGTGGCATACAACCATATTGTTTACATGTGTCAAATAAATACATAACAAATAACATGGGCTGTTTGACGAATAAGCTTGTTGCTCAGCCTCTGATAGTTCACAGTAGAATTGGGTTTTTCGGCATCAGGGGCCCTCTATCCTGCAGCCTGCAAGTGTCTCCTCTGCCAGCTGGCACAACCAAAGTATTGGCAGCTACAGTAGGTGTTGCACAGATAAATCCTATCCTTAATGAGCCTTACGACTTCCCTTGATTTCCTCTGACCTCACTCTTTCTATCTGAAGATATATTTAGGAGTTCTTTTAATGCCAGGCAAAAAATCCAACATGGAAATTGGTGCCAAACTTATTTTTCCGACAGTGTGTTGTGTGTATTTAATCAGGGAAGACAAATGTTTCAGGAATGCTAATGTAGGTGATTTTGCATTAAGTTCAGTCTGAAGCATCAACCAAGCCACATTTTATTATGTTATTATCCATTTAACACCCCACCCTTTTTGGGGTTGTTTGCCTAAATTCAGACACGTTGTATAGTTTTGATGGTTAGACCCTTGTGATGAATTAACACACAAAGTTTCTAATGATTTATTATATATATATATATATATATATATATATATATATATATATATATATATATATATATATATATATATATACATATAAATAAAAGTGTTCCCTTGCATACTCTGCAGTGCATTGTACCTGGATTATTTGACAGGCATAGACAGAAAATCTACCGATAATTACATATATTGCATTTTCATTTTCACATCACTTTTTATAGTTGTAGTGGTCAGAGAAAGTTTTGCTAGCATTGCATGGCACAGTATGTGGTAACAGATTAACAGAATCAGGGAGATACACAAAAACGTAGCACTTGTCTGCATGATTGGCACATGCCTAAGCAGCAGATGAATTTCAAATTCTAACAAGTTTGAAGCCACCTGGCAACATTGGGCTACATTGATAATGCTTTCTATGAGCAGAATGACTGTGGGTTAAAGCGTAACTCTCGCCAAAATACAACCTAGGGTCTTTTTGTAAATGTACGGAGGCAAACTTTAGTTTAAAGCATATTTAGGACAGAATGGGCACTTTTAAGATTCACCGTATTCTCGTTTTTCGGTCAAATGGCCTTTTGAATGGGAGAGCTAGGGGCACTTTTATGCTAGCCTCAAAATAGCTATTTTTAAACACTAAGAAGGCTCGACACAACATGAGACTTTGCTTGAAGTATCTCCACATCTTTTTGTGGTTGTCAAGGTTGTTTTGCAAGAAAGCAAATACTGCAAAGCCCATTCCTTCTGTCTGTGAGCAACAAGCTTTGCCACTCGAATAAAATAAAGAAAACTTAAGATTTGCCATGAAATAGGTTATTGTCATTCGGTGACTATAAAGGAAGTCAGGCCTGTTGGATGTTTTGCAGAGCAATTTCTTCAACTTAAATACACACTTGATTAATACTTAATATTTTTTTATTGATTAATAAGGTACTCTTATATTTATGTAGTTGTTAAATGAGTGGTAGTTTTGGTTTTATGTTGTGTTCTATCATGTCAAATATTTTGTACCAGGATTTCAGAATATTATTCTGGCAATTAAAGGAGCATTATTTTCCTTAGTAAGCTGATACGATAAGACGGTCAATGGATTTAGAAGATAATTAGTCTCATTATTTAGTGATGCAAGTGAGAAGATTCATTGTTTCAGTACATTCAGTTTTTTTCAAGAACATTTAGTATACACTTAATAAATTTTGCTCCATGTGAGAACAGTTTGAGGTAACACATTCATTTTCTAGACCACAATTGAATATTAACAATGTTATCAGTAGGTAATAATTTATTTAAAAAGATAAGCTGCTATTTTCAGTTCTGGAAATCCGGGCCTCAGCTTCTTTGCTTTTGACCATTCTTTTTTTGATGCTATGTCATAGCAGGAAAATAACAGCTGGAATTAATAATGTTAATGATGGCTCAGTTCCATTTTAAATGTTTTAATACGTTATTATGTATAATGCATGCATGGGCCTTGAAATTACACACCTACATGAAAATCAGCCTATAACAAATTAGTTATTAATTACACCTATCTGCTCTTACGTTTGTATTTGGACGTTTGTACATGCTATGCTACTGTGGACAGATAATTATAGCTATGTTACATTCTTGGATTTAATTCAAACATGTCTGATCTCCTTTACTGCTTGGCCCACTTCATTAATGGCTCATATTTATATGAGACTTGAAAGATGCTCCTAATACCACCCAAGTCGTAGGTGAGGAAAATTGCTAATCATTTTATCACATTAATATATTAAAGCTGTTCCCATTTGCTTGTTTCCCTATTATCCTAATTGAGTACAAATTGGTTAAGAGGGTGCGGCATAGCTATCAAGCTCTTTAGTTTTATCAGATGACAATTTAAGCCCTTGAGATCCTATTAGCAAGAAAGCGGCTAATGTTTCAAGGCGCTGTGTCAGCTTACAGGGGAAAAGGGGGATGGTTGAAAGGGAGGGTAAAAAGCTGAGAGACATGGTCATGTGATCAGTTTGAGCCTTAAAGTAAAGTAAACGCTGACTCCGTCACGTCTTGTCGTGGACATGCTGGTTCATGATCACTTTGACTTAGCCCGTTAGTAAAATAATCTTTTATTTACTTTAAATATATAATTTACTTTAAAAAAAAAAAAAAAAGAATGGAATGGTTTAAAGAATTCTAATATGTTGGTTCAGGATATCTTACATATATATAAGTCAAAAAATAGTTACTTAAATTTCTTTCAGCAAGATCAAGTAATCTAATGTGACTGTCAAGTAACAGAGGGGACAGGCAAATGTCACGGTGAAATGTTGAACCAAATCGAACAATACTATGTCCTATAATATGTTCTATTTGATCTATATTGTTTATCTAGGTACAAGAAAATTAAAATCCCTGCCAAACCAAGGTTCACATATACACATCCAGGGAGAAGCAGGCTGTAGTTGAAGTGCATCATTGATGGATGTACAGTAAGTTCCTGGATTTGCCTATTTTTAGTCCAATGCTTTTGTCCTATTACTAGCCATTTACTAGCCTCTAGCCTATTATTTACTATTTTAACTGATACAGATAAAGTTAGTTGAGGGGAAAATACGTATTTGTAGCATTTAGGTACTTTATCTTATAATATTTTGGTCTGTAATAACAGTCAAAGGAGTAACTGTAACCCTACTTCCAATCATCCAGATTCAGACGTTCCTTGACCTGATTAATGCTTCCCTCCTTTACCGTTTAAGCATTAAGCTGTTCATCAAATGTCACAAAAATGATCACTTCTGAGTACTTCAAAGACTGGGTATTTAATATTTTGACAGATGCAGCTTTTACAAATAATCATACTGTCAACAAAGTGAATCATTTCTAACCTGAGAATTAAGTAATTATCCTGCTATATGTCAACATGTCACCCATGAAAAAGACCTTTTTACAAAAACAAAATGTCCCATACAATAATGAAAGTAGCACAGGAATTTTATCTTTAAGTAGAAGTACTGTTACTTGCCATTAATAAGATTAATCATGTTGGTACAAACAAATGGTGGTAGAATTGAGTGTCAACAAATATGTGGATAGATTGTAGACTAGTTGGCTCCTTACATCTGGAAGCCGATGTTTATGTTTTGCCACTCTTAGATTGGCCCTCTCAGCCTTTCTTGTGGCAAAGTCCTGCAGAACACACACACACTACAGCATATATTAGACAATCAATGGCAGAAACTATGAAGCCAACTGTGCAGTGTAGTCACTATACAGTATATATATGGATAAGAAATAGGAACAAAAGTGCAACTTAAAATTTATGCAAAATAACATTCATTAGTAAAATGTTATATTTAATATCAATCAATAGAAGATAAATTAAAATGTTAAAATTTGAAATTAAAATAGTTCTTTTTATCTTGATGATCCCTTTATTGTACATTTTAATGTGCCCCATACAGTATCTCTGTGTGCTCTTTCCTGAGTCCAAGACGCCTAAGCCCAAGCAATGTGACTTAGCATAAGGACAGAGTATTAAAAAATTAAAGGGCAGATAAAGAAGCAGGTGACTTTAAGTACAGCTTTGGTGTCTTAACATTACCATATTGCAGTAATGTTGTTAGCAAGGGAAACCAATTTACACCAGGAATGCCTGATCAGTGTCCATGAGATCATTCAATGAAACATTATCTCATTAAACAAATCACCTACTCACATTGCACTGTTTTGATTTAAGGAAGCTTAAGGAAGCTGTATACTGTACCTGTCCTCATTTACTTTACTATGACCTCTTGTGGGTCTTTGAGAATGTAGTCTCTCCCGTGTTATGATCCTGGTGGTATTATAAACTATTTTCTTCATGCTTGTAGGCTACTTCTCTTCATTTTGATTCCAAATATATCGGGAAGGAACTTGATTTGGTGAAACATTTGCACCCTGCAAAAGAAAATGTCACATTTAATATTAAATTATGTTAGCTGTTCACACAATACAGTGTATTGCTGTGTGTACATCCATAGCAATCCCCACCGATTGGCCCCAAAATGTCCCAATTAGATAGCAAACATATTCTTTGTAAATCTTTCATCTTTTCATCATTCCCTGAAAGAACCAAGCAGGCCTGCCTTCGTTCCTCGATCAAACTTTTCTTCAAAACTTGCCATTCATAGCGTGTAGGTTGCTGGCTCGAAGTTTGTTGTTTGTTTCCCAAAGGGAACGGAGTTTGAGAACGGCAGCACACAGAGAGCAGAAGGTGAGGGGACTAAAACAACTTTTGAACGTACACCAAACGTTCTACCAAAACAAGTTCCTTCTCGAGGCTATTTGGCAGCGTCTCCTTACGGCACTTAGTGCTGTATGACAATTATGAATGGTTTAAGAAATACCAGTAAACTAGAGCACGTTTTTCTCCCATCCCCGAATGCTGTGTGGACTAGCCAGACTCTCCTCCGCAGCACCTTGGAGGATGGTCTGGCAAAGTGAGACTAAGCTAACTTAACTAAAGCAGAAAAGACGTACTTATTTCTCTCCTCAATCCAGATTTAACTGTCTAACCTTGAAAAACTGAACTAATGTCATGTTTGTTGTAAGCCCACTTTTGAAAGTGTACCTGCAGTAATGTTGTCATAAGTACTATAGGACAGTATCCATATTGATACTTTTAAACTGTGTCTATATTTAAGGGTGGTCTGCTCAGTCCCTGACCCTCTTTTAATAAGATTAGCTTCAAGAGCTGCAGCTTGGCACAGACCCACGGTTACTTGACGTCTTGGCCAGGGCTGCACTCCTTCACCTCATTACCTTACACTGCCTCTTTGTCTATACATAAAGATGTTCTTCAGCTTTACTGAAACTGTGACTCAACCACAGACCTAGATACTGTCTGTTACGTAGATAAAACACAATCAGGATTTGTAGCTTATCCTTAATAGGTTAATCAAGCAATTTATTGTTTTAACAGCCAACCCCTAGTTCTGACATGTCTATTTAATTTAGTTCTAGAAAAAAATCAAAAAGGGGATGTAAAACTTTTAAAATATTAAAGAAGCAGACTCTTTTTTTTACTTTACACTCTAGCTAGATGTAGAAAATAGCTTGAATAATCATCAAATCATTTTTTTAAATGAATAATGAACTTGTGATGAATTTAAAGAAATAACTGACATGTCTTATCAGGCTGCCACACTTTCAAGTGGACAATGAGAACTTACCTGAGATTGTAAGGTGATTAAATAATTACTGTTTTAAAGCACACTGGCTAAGAGATATGCTTAACCGTGGCTTCTTTATGGTGGCCTTGAAGGTCAAAACACGAAACACAACAGCAAAGTGCTGTCCAAATGTTGAAATGTTTTCTGAAGTGTTGTTTTGTTTTCTGAAATGTTGAAATGTTTTCTGAAATGCCTTCATGTGTTGACCTTCAGGGCAACCGAGCCCTGATGATTTATTAAACACAGAGCCTAATCTGCTTTTCTGGCTAATTTGAGTCCCAAGGAAATAAACCCCTACCCAAAGCTACCTTGTAAGCCTTGCTCACATCCGTTGATGTCACAGATGCATCACACATAGCTACACAGGCAAGCAACTTTAAACTGCCTAAGTCACACCCACACACAATAAATTAAAATCCACTTCATCTTTTGTGTTTTGTTCCAAATGGTGTTGGCATCTGACTAGCCATTGTATCATTATCACACAACGTATTGCAATTGATTGTATGTGACCTGTGTTCGATAGAATTCACAAGTATTTGTGCATAAAGGAAATTCATATCTTATTTTATCAATCACAGTGCTGTTCTGTCCACTAAATTGACTAATAAACACTTACTTAATACTTACTTACATACTTTATTTGTTTGTGGCAAACATATCCCTTCAGGGGTGTTTGTAATATGTAAGATTGCAAAAAATATGACTGGTACTCTAAATCTAAACCTCCATCCATCCACTGTAGCAAATACATTGGGGAAAAAACACTTTAGTTATAGTAATGGCCTAAGCTGAGTCCAAAATAAGTCAAACTCAAGATCAACTTGAGTATCACTCAGGACTGTTCATTGGATTTGAATATGCAGAGTCAGGAAACCACCAGTCGTGTAGTCTACACTGTTGTTTATTAGGTTCACCTGTACAGTCTAATACAATCCCATACATCAGCCTTGTGTACCTTTGTGAGACTTATTATGTTCAGTTTGTCGACATTGTGCCAGAGATGTGTTGATTCAACTCTGTGGGCTTTTTAAGGCTGCAGTTAGTGGCTAACGCATTATATTGAAAGGTGTGTCTAACCTACCCTATCTAAACTAATCTTTCATCTATTTCAGTAAGCTACACCTTCTGCAGGTGGCAATTTAAAAGACCAATCTTTTTTCCTCCTATTTGGTATATATATCATATTAGCAATTTTGGGTCCATGCTGTCCAGATATCAAATATGATGAGAAATTAGAAATCTCTAATAATATGGTGATATAAATGGACATGAATTGTTTTTTGTTAATATGACATCAGTGGCAGTTTCTGTCTAAAATGCAAACTCACCTGTTTCTTTGTGTGCTACCAACATGTTCCCCATTGCAATAGCACTCTGTGTCATTGGGTTTACTTGATCCACATTCAAATGCAAATATTTAGATTAAAAATGCTGTATACCAATACTGTTTTATTCCCTTTTTATCTGAAGGGAGGCTTTTTGTTTTGTTTGTCTGTTTTGGTGCCTGTGTCTCTGAGACAAACATGAAGTGGGAGCCTACTTTAAGTAGTACTAATCACACCTGCTAATCCCCGCTTAATGGATATGTAGGTCATATTTTCTCTTTACAGCGCTTTCCACTCTATTCAACAATTCAGTATGAAACAATCTTACGATAATTATGCTTACTTTTGTCATAAATAATACATCTGTGTTATCTGTTGTGCAAAGTGCTTCCAGTGACACACACTAAAACATTTAGGCATTTTAATATGTTATTTAAGATCCTTGGTATGTACAATATACTCCACACAAAGCACAGTTTACCTGTTGTGCTACACTAGTCATCAATGTTCTTAAGCACTGTAGTCAGTCTTGCTATGAAGAAATAATATGAACATCTCTGCCTACACACTTTTCTTCCACCAGCTGTTTCTGGTACTGCTCAAACTCCTCCCTGGAAATACCTTTGCACTTGTTTCCTTTTCTTCTGCTCCTGCTTTACTGTCGTATTTATCAACCCTTCCAGTGAAACTCGTCAACTTATCACCCAATATTTGATTTACGAGGAACACCATTGCTCAGTTTAAATAGATGTTATTCATTCTTACAAAGAAAGGGGAAAGAGAAGCCAAGGGCTAGTGAAAGGAGAAGTGTAACACTAAAATCCAATCTTATTAACAACAACAAATTATCAACAAGAGCTGCATGCTGTTCAAACTTGCCAAAATGAAACCTTGGCTATTGTGTGTCAAGATGATTAGACTCTATCAATAACTTTTGGCTGGAGTAAAACCGCTAAAGAGCCTAGCTCATATTTGGAAGACTGCAGCCATTTGAGAGTATTTACCTTCTCAACAAGAAACATAGGATAAACCCTCAGGATGTAGGCCACTGCTGTCCACCACACTAGCCAGTACTAATTACTTAAGTAGAATCGGGTTAGTCGTAATAAACACAGATTAAAGCAAGTACAGATTTATCAATGCAATAATATCACAGTTTTAAACTGTGAAGAAACAATAATAACTACAGATTTATTACAAGTTATTAAAACAGATTTTACAGTTCACGTTGCTGCAAGGAAATACAAATATCTCGTAATTAGTAATTATTAAATACTGTCACGTGGACACAAGATCTGTTTTGATTTCCACTGATTTCTATGAAAGATATCTAGAACTTTAGATTCCCGATTATATGGTCACCAGCTAGTTTCTAACTTTATGTATCATCTGAAAAATTGGAAGAAGAGCGGTAAGAACATAAGAAGGGGTATTAACTTGCAAATATGATAATTAGTCCAGGATGTGCATGCTATTGAGCAAATAAAATACATTTTTAATCGTATGTCTTCATTTGTTAATATTAAAAGTTGAAATTTTAGCAGGGACATAAAAAACAACATTTTAAAATCTGAAATGACTAGTTAAGGAAGCATCACAATAACTAAATACCGAAAATAAATTCTCATTATTGAACATTTTAATATTGAAAGCACCCCAGACTACCTCCATTATTTTACTAAACACCGATATTTTACAGTATATGTTACTGTTATGTTCAAAAACTATAGTTTACTAGATATGACCGAAACTTTTGGGAATTCATTGACATTTGATAATGTCCATCTCAGTATAATAATTAACAGTCAAACATGAAGCAAAGTTCACACTAGTTAAAGGATATTTTGTGGATTATTGGCATGTCCTAACAGGGCCTCTGTTGCTAGTGGATTTGTGATTTAAGGGGATTCAAGAAGCTGTAAGATACTTAATATCTCCCTTATCGGCTGTATTGTCCACTACTGCTGCCATATATTGTCCTCCTAAGACTTAGTATTTTAGGGGCGCTTTGGAGTTAACACCTCTGTGACCTAAAACTTCTGTACCTAACAAAGAATTAATAAGGCTCCGGATGTCAGGCTCATAGGACTTAAGATCACCTAATTACAGAAGATCTGTTTAAAATATTCTCCTGTCCTTCGGACTGAGGCCAAATTGTCCAACTTTAAAACGGTAATTCCAGATCTGATATCTGGCTGGTTGAGTGACTTCAGACTCATACACGTGCACACCTGAGACTTAATAACAGTTAAGCTTACCACAAAAGTACAAAAAAACATTTTGCCAAATTGTGCCTAAATAAATTTGTGTCACGCTGTCCCCCCTCCTCAAAAATCTGGAGTTCCATTCAATGTAGCATATAATACAGACTTTTGACAACCACCATTCAAGTCTACATGTGATTAAAAAATTTTTTATTCTATTATGATTATTCAGTTTCGGATTACTTTTGTTATATGTATGATACCTTTGTTACAGGATAATGAATTTATGTTTTGAAACTACAGTAATTATTTGTATTTCAATATTTTATTTGAATGTCTTAATCAAAACTGGGAGAGACCTGTTGGCCTATCTTGCATATTCTGTTTTTTGTTAGTGTTTTTTTATGTGCTATTAAATAAATGATAGCCCATTAAACTACTATACTTCCAGGTGTTATACATTTTGTAGTTGCCGTCTATTCTAAATTGAACATTAACCATTGGCATATGACTTAAGGGAAAGGCGCAGACACAAAGCTGATGATTGATGTAGTAGAGTCATTGTGTTGACGAATTTGTTAATCCACTACTACTGTGGTGACTGGGCTTTATGCGTTAAGACAGTTCACGGACTATCATTTTAAAGGTGATCTTTTTTCCCATCAGTACCACGACACTGAGAAGAATGTGAGGATTTTTTTTAATTTACTTGTCATAATACTTGCTTGTTACTTCCACAGATAGGTTGTTATGTAATGTTATTGATGTTCACAATATTACTCTGCTTTCATGTTGTATATTCTAGTTGTTATGTCTTTTGCCAAGCTTAATTAGGATTAATGTCTAAATGGTCCTTGTTCTATTAATGCTAGTAAGAGATCTGCCCTTTTCTGCAGTCTACTGGTTGTAGGGACTAATCAGGAAAGAGATGCTGCCAAGCCCTGATGACCTGTCTGAGTTGGACTCGGTAGAGGTTACAGAACCCCAGGAAACCCAAGCATACCGCAAATGTAAGAAGCCCTCGGGTCATGTATCTTCATCCCAGAAAGGATCCATTCTTATGGCTTTTCTCGAGAGAAATGCTTTTGTTGTTCTTACAATGGTCGCTGTTGCATTAGGTAAGTGGTTTTCAAACACTGTAATTTATTCTCCCACAAAACCTGAAAATTGTCTTTTAATCTCCCAATGTGAAGACAAATTGCAACCTGATGCTTACTTGCTTTGTGATATTACATTTAATACAATTATACCTTTTTGTGCCCTTGGGGGAATCTTTCTTGGTATTGGCTCTTCTGCATTTGGTATTTTGAATTCACCCTTTGACAGCTTGCTGACTTGTGTTTATGTTTCTTCAAGGGATTGGTCTGGGCTTTGTTCTACGACGCGTTAATATGTCAGCCAGGGATGTAAAATATTTAACGTTTCCTGGAGAGCTGTTGATGAGAATACTGCAGATGTTGGTGCTTCCTCTCTTTGTTTCCAGTGTGATTACAGGTTAGATCAAACAGGATATTCAGGCATCCATTTTCAGTAAAGAAATGGTTTGACCGACATTACTCATGGTAATAGCTTCCTGGTAATAATCACCACAGTAGATAAACACCATCAATAGCCACACTAGTGGCTGGTGCAAGTGTAACTTAGACGAAGACAAATGAAAGTGGAGCACAGCCTGTGTGTTGACCTGGGGCTCACAAACTGAGTCTGAGATGTTCTAAAATGATGTTTAGTTCCCCCAAAAAGGATATCTAGTGTATACAATTCTTTCAACACCTGACATGATTCTCTACTTTAGCTGATTTATTTTTACGTAACCAACCCTTAAACATATCTTATCTTGAGTTTGCATAGTAAATAACGTTTAGTTCATATTAACATTTTCAGTGTTTTTTTAACATTAGGTTTTCACCTTAGTTTTAGTTTGATACTTTGGCCTCCCCTGTTCAAGTTGAGTATCATTCAAGATGTTTTAATGTTTTGTTAAATACTGAATGGGGACCTCACTGATTTCTTAACTGTACATACGTACACATGTCAAAAATTTAAATTGTCCCATTAATATATGTAATATTATTTTACATGTTATATATAATATATTACAGCCACGTATTTTTTATTTCAGGAATGTCATCTGTGGACAGGAAGGCTTATGGGAAAATTGGGCTAAGGGCCTTCAGCTATTATATGGTCACCACGCTTATTGCTGCATTCACTGGCATTGCCTTAGCTGTTATGATCCAACCAGGGAAATCATCCAGGGCTGCCTCAGTGTCCTCTAGTGGTAATGCAGACGCTGTGCAGCCTGTGGATTCCTTTCTAGATCTAATCAGGTGTGTATCTTCCTAGGAAACTCAACAAAATTGTTCATGTAAATATCAGACAATGTAATGCGTCGCTGTTAAACAATTGGCAGTTAAAACACCTAATTAATGTTTTTGGTTTATAGAAACATGATTCCCTCAAATTTGGTGGAAGCTTGTTTCAGAAAGGTAAGATCTGCAATGGCTATTATTTGTTCTATATCATACTGTCACTGTTTCATACTTACCAAAAATTAACTTTCTTTTTAATACTTTTTACCTAGTATAAAACAGTTTATTCCAGGAGTGTTTCTACAAGAAAGAGTCTTGGTGACATCAATACAACAGAGACCAGTAAAAAAAGTAGGATTCCTTTTTTTGTTCTAATTCTGTAATTGGAACTAAATGTTTTTCTAACCCAGTGTCCCTTATGCTGCTTTAATATGTAAACTGCCTGCCTGCCTTGTTGTTGTTACATTGTCACTACACCACCTAGTCTTAAATATATTTCCTGGGATCCCTATAGATGACACAGTACCAGTGCCAGGCACCTTAGACGGATTCAATACATTGGGTCTATTGGGCTTCTCTGTTGTCTTTGGCCTTATCTTGGGCAGTATGGACACTGAGGGAAAACCTCTGAGGGATTTCTTTGACTGCCTGAATAAAGCCATTATGCATCTGGTCAACATAGTTATCTGGTAAGCACAGGAGCATATCATAAAGATGACTTGGTCGTGTGTTTACTTGTTATTAATTATTAATGCAATGAATTGGTCTGTATGAGCTATCAATTGTACACTGATACCTCTCCAAAGACTAGGGCTTAGCAGCCGTCATCTCTAGTACTTACTCTCAATTATAGTGCTGATTAACTGCTGTGTTTTATTTGTTTTTGTGATAAGGTTTTGGCACGGGACAAACAATTAATTGTCCGTGTGTTTGTTACATGCCTGAGGTTGATTGCTTGTGATTTACTGCCTAGGTGATCATTTGTGTGCACTTGTGTGCTCTATCACACTAGCTATGAAATCTTGTGAAAACATATTCAAATGACTCCACCATTGAACCTCTTTTATTGCCTCTCCTCTGCTGTGTCTCACCTCTATATCACAGGTATTCCCCGGTAGGAATCCTCTTCCTGCTGGCAGGACAGATTGTGAAGATAACAGACACTGGAGAGATAGGTCAGGAAGTTGCCATGTATACTCTCACTGTGATTACTGGCCTCATAATCCACAGCCTCCTCACCCTTCCCCTCATCTATTTCATGGTCACACGTAAGAATCCCTTTATGTTTGTGGTTGGTCTACTCCAGGCTCTCACCACTGCCTTTGGTACTTCATCCAGGTGAGCCAGAGTCTTGATATTAAACATAACACATGACAGATGCATGAACAACAGTGGAATGGCGGCTTCCTTTATATACTATATGGATTTGTACACAGTTCTGCAACCTTACCTGTGACACTTTACTGTATGGAGGAAAATCACAACATGGACAAACGAGTGACACGCTTCATACTCCCTATTGGGGCCACAATGAACATGGATGGTGCAGCACTCTATGAAGCTGTAGCTGCGTTATTCATTGCCCAGGTTAATAATATGGATTTTAACCTGGGTCAAATCATTGTCCTCAGGTAAGCTCAACACACATTGAGCTCAGACTGGTCAAATACTTGTTTAAATTAATCAATTAACTAATTTTCATTAGTTACTGAAGACTTAGTAGTTACATCGGACTATATCCTATTTAGTTTTTACATCATCATATTTCCCATAGAGTTGAGAGGGTTTCTTCTCAGTGCTTAAAACTTTAGTGCGTAACTTTTTGATATTAATGAATGTCCGTTACATTCAAACCATTGCCAAATTAGTTGCTTCAAAGCTAATGATGTTTAGCTCCACACAACTCTCTCTGTATTTCTCAGTATGGCTATGTTCAGAAGTTTGTGTCCTCCGGTGACTTTCACGCACAGAAACTCAAGTGAAGATATCATGCGCAATTATGGAAGGCTGGTGTCTTGTGGGGGCGACCGAAACTACTCACTATAGCTTTAAACAAAAATGCAAACTTTCGATGTGTGGATCCACAAATATGAGTGTCAAACCTAAGAGCACTGGTAATGGGTTGTGCCTGTTTTCTTATACACTAACAAGGATTACATTACATAACCATCCCTGTTTCTACTATTCAGTTTGATTGTCACAGCTGTAAGCACTGGTGCAGCAGGCATCCCACAGGCTGGCATGGTATCCATGGTGATTGTGTTGGAATCAGTTGGACTGCCCACTGAAGACATATCACTGCTCATGATAGTTGATTGGATACTGTAAGTGCACATGCAACCAACATCAGTTTCAGATCTTGAGAGTGGGAACATTTTTAGAACTTTCCATTTCTTCAAAGATCTGTTTGAGGTTTTTGAGTTTAAGGTTAGGGTAAAGGTTGGGGATAGGTATGTGGTGAACGGTTAGAATTAGAGGTTATTACTGTTTGTGATTACATTATATCAATGAGGGTCTTTACAAATAGAAAAATACAAAGTTCCCAAAGTTTAGAAACTGCATTATTTTGTTCCTTTCTGTTTTAAAAGTCTATTGTGTAGGATTTGAGTGATATATTTTCAGAAATGAAAAATATTATTAATTATGTTTTCAATAGTATTTAATCACCTGAAAATAAGAATTGTTGTGTTTTCGTTACCTTAGAATGAGCCGTTTATTTCAACGTATGGAGTGGGTCCTCTTCCACCGATTCTGCCATGTTGCACCGCCATGTTTCTACAGTAGCCCAGAACAGACAATTCAAACAATGGCTCTAGTTGTCCTACATGCTTGGCGCCATGCAGTCTATGCTTGGCACACATGAGAAGTTTCACTTGGTTGCAATCTGCAACCTCACAGTTAGATGCCACTAAATTCTACAAACTGAACCATTAACTGAAAAAACTATTAGAACATTTTTGATGATTAATCCAGGGTATAATGTTATTGATTGTGCCTGTAACATTGTAAACTTTTACCTCAAAAGTATCCTGTAACTTTACATTTTGTAACCACCCTACATGTATGTGTGTGCAATTGTGTAAGTAGTAAGTGTAGTAACACTGACAAGTTCCTAGTATAACCTCAGATCTTCTTGTTTGTTGATAGGGATCGGCTAAGGACTACCATCAATGTGCTGGGTGACTGTATCGGTGTGAGTGTAGTGCAGCATCTCTCCAGACATGAGCTGCAGTGCTGCAGCCCTGCAGAAAAAAACTTGTTTGAAGAAAGCTCCCACTTCTGAGCACCATGAGGCTTTGCAACATCTTCTGTGTTATTGTAGAATGATAACAAAATACTTTTGTTGTCTTGGTTAAATTGACAAGGTGCATTTTACTACCCAGTATACGGTAGTAGTTGATAATCATTTAGCTTGCAACATGGACAGTTATCCCCAGGAACACGTTTTAGCTCTTCAAAAAGAAGCAGTCAAAGAAACTCTGTGACTTGCAGATGTTAGTGGAATAGACATTATAAAGGGGCAGGTCGTCTCCTCTGTGAATTAGTTACCCCTGTTTCTGCTCCTGTTAGGAAGAGTGATATGTTTTGGAGACATAACCCTCAGCACTTGAGGAGCAGGAGGAATTAACATCACACTCCCTGCAGCTTTGCAGTTTCAGCCTGATGCATGAAATAGTGGTGTTCTATGTACAATATGTTTGATATAAAATGTTACTTTACATAACTTTTTTTGTATTGATAAAAACTAGTATAGACTGACAGTATTTGCGCAGAGTATGCATGTTATAATAAATTAGTCAGTTTGTGCCTGTATACTGTAACAGTTGTCTTGGGTTTGTTTTTAAGTCTGATTTTGGTCCCATAATGCTTACATTTCATGATGAAACCTTTAGCAGCCATTATGTCCCACTGATAGAATTGCTTTCTTGAAGAACAGCAGAGTGTACTTTGTAGATTGTAGAAAATTAGATTGATGTTGAATAGTATACCGGACTTTATAGAAACAGGCCATAAGTTAGGGTGCTAAGGGTGTTATATTTTACAAAATATAACACAGGCTTTACTGTACTTGTACATGTTATCAAGAAGTCAGTCCAACCCATGTATCTTAAACGTGATTAGACCAGCACACTATTTCCTTCCTTGTTGCATTGTAGATGTCTTTCATTACATTACATTACATTACATTACATGTCATTTCGCAGACGCTTTTATCCAAAGCGACTTACAATTAAGTGCTTTCAACTGTGAAGGTACAAACTCAAGACAGCAAGTAATAAGTGCAAGTACATTAGCTTTAAATAAGTAAAGCTACAAAGAGACATATGAAAGTGCAAGTAGATAGCTTAAAATAAGTTTATTTTTTTTTTATTTTTTTTTATCCGAGGTGTAGTCTGAAGAGATGTGTTTTTCATAGGGAACTCTACCACCATCTGGTGGCAGGACAGTCAACACTGAAAACAAAAAAAATATCTGTGACCCAATTACACATGGATATAAATACATATAAAACTGTTTAGCACTCTGTGAAAGTAAACACAATACAATGTGAGCCTGGAACTGAAACATGATTCAAGTTATGTTCTTAAACACTTGAAGCTACCTTAACTATTTTCAGCATCTCTCAACAGTACCTGATTTGTGGAAAAACAAATGCTTTTAGTCTGGGCATGTTGCAGTGTTTCAGTGCTGTGCAAAGTAACGTTATTAATAGAATACTGTAAGCACACCCAAAATGCATTTTTCTGCCAAGCAGCCAATGGCAGGAGAAGAATAGGAAACTGTGGCTGCCCCCATTGGGCGATGAGTGCAATGCCAGAGAGAAGTCACTCTGTGTCATTGACATTGCCCAGAGCTCAGTGCAGCTGTGAGAACAGAAAGGGAGGGAGGGAGGGAGGGAGGGGGTGTGAGCATCACAGCTAGGGAGCAAGAGAAAAGGAGGGGAATTCATTTGGAGGAGGGGTTTTAATCAAGAGTGAGAGAGGAGATGGTGAGAAAAGGCAAGAAAGTGAGAGACTGTATGTATATGTGTGTGTGTGTGAGGGAGGAAGATGCTGTTGCCAGGGAACAGCGGTGAAGTAGAAACGTCCATCTTTTCCAGCTTGCAGTATGATCAAAACACGTTAAATTATGGATGCAAAATGGACTGAAAGCGAGAGGAAGGAAAACAGCGGAACCTGACTCCCAGCTGCCTACGAGAATCAAAGAGAAGGTACAGTAGGCAGGTGTGATTACATAACCACAATAACACATACGGGTGACATCATCACATCAGGATTAGAGCCTGGGGTGGGGGCATTAGTGTTGGTAGAAGGAGGAGGAGGGTAGAGGGGGATTCAGCAGAGATGAGCAGAAGTAAATGGGAGGAAGAGAGATAGAGCGTGATCATCATGAGACAAGCTAAAAGCGCAGGGCAAAGATTATCTTTTTACCAAAAAGCAGCACAGGATCTGGCAAGCAGAAGAGACTGAAAATATGAGAGCAGGATGGTGTTTTCTGTGTGATCACCCTGACTCTCCTAACTGTTCTCTCTACAGGATGACACATTTTCTCTCTCAGCCTCCATTAGAAGCATCAGTAAACAACAAGAATCATCCAGCAGCCCAGATCCTGAGCACTCGAATGTCCCACTTGCAGATGTAAACAATGAGGACCCTTACTCTGCTCAGGCAGATTTAAGGAGGAGGAAGACATTTAAGAGGAGAACTGAAAGCAAAACCGGGAAGCTTTCAAAACGGCGAAGAGGAAGTCATCCTAATCACAGTATGTGAGTACCCTTCCTTTACATGACCCATTATTTTTCTGGTTTTGGCTGGATACAGATGTTTTCTTCAGTGGGGAAGATTCTCAACTACTGTTTGTGATTCAAATTACTGAGACAGTGTCTGATTTCATTTGTCAGATAAGAAAAGGATGGCAGTCGTGACAGGATAGCTTCTCTCCTCACATATTTTCAGGTCCTAAAATGTCAATTCTCAATCAGCGTCTTTATGTAAGTAATATAAATAAACATGTATTTTCTGCTAAATTTACAATTTTTTTTGCTATTTGTGTTTGTCCATGTTCTTCTCACTGGCTTGAAGTGGACAGGGCTCATTTGGAAAAGGTGGTCACTTACTTTTGTGTACCAATCAGGATTTAATCAAACCACAGCCTTTCAGTTCTGATAAAGAGGATTAGCTGAGTTTTCAAGTGTTAAACTCTGTTTAAATGATACCTAAATATGTTGTAACTTTGATTGCTGCTGATGTAGTTATACATATTTTATGTTATGAAGAAATACTTATGATTTGAATTCAAATATCCAGGGCTTTTCCTGTAAATTGCAATCAAACAAGTTGAGGAAAGCTGTACTTGATCATGATGTATTGCCTTGCCTTTTATCATCAGTGGCTCTATTGATGTGATATCTAGTTAAAGTATAGCTTCTGTATCTTATATTGTATATTGTATATATATTGTATATCTGTATATTTTTATCTATTTGCTTTCTACCTCTGAGACAGATGAGTAGGTGTTTAGTTTGATAGACAGAGTGCAGTGAATGACTTAAGAGATATTGTTTGGGTAATGAAGGCTTCTCTGCCATCTGGACTCAAATCCCGACCAAAAATGTGCTACTGCAACATTACTTTGTGTGCATCATTCAGCAGTTGACTGTATGAGCAGCTGAGCCTTGGCAAGAGACATCTGCACAGACAACAAACCACACGTACTGATCTGTGGTTTCTGTGGATTTTCCACTTTATTCTCAGCTAGTCACACTCCTCTTTTATTCTTAATATAGCAGGGAAATGATCAATCTGTTTCACAAAGCTTTTTTCAAAAGATTAGAGTGTTAGAACAGCGGAAAGGGAATCAAAGTGTGATTTGGCCACAAGGATCTTTATTAAAGTGACGTTTAAGGAGTTCCCTACCAAGCTCATATCAAACTCTTCAATTTTCTTACGGGATAATACAGTGTAAACACCATTCTCCTTGATCGTTTAGAGTCCAATCACAACACAGCAGCTCCATCAGCATGTAGCCTGAGGGCCTGTGCTGTGTTTTTTTTTTTTTTTTTTCAGCATAGGCTCTGACATGTCTCACTACAGCACATCAGTGCCATCCCAGTGGACAAATGGACTGTGGTAACGTCTGCTGCAGCATGAACTCTGGCACTCTCGCACATTTCTGACACGATACTCACACATGACGTTCACTCTGTGCATTACTGATCCTTGAATGACTACAACAACCAGCACAAGCATGAGGCACAGTAAAGCTTTACATCACATAGCAAGAAAAGGACATGCAGTGTTGGCTGGAGACTTCAGTCATTTCTGATTTGGTTATGTAAAATATGGAAGTTCAGATCACTATCTGCTTTTTGGTGGCACGCATGATTTGCTTGTATTGCCCTGAGGGGCTGTATGAGCCATTTGATCTTTATTTGTGTCTCCTTCCCTAGGGATGTAGGGAAGCTTTTACTTAGTTTTGCCAACTTTGTATTCAATTAAGATTGTTAGTTGGATTCTTCATTACACCCATGTTTTGTTTTCTAGCTGCTCTCCAGACCACTTAATTACAGCTCCTTAAAGCTATATACTGTGGTCAAGTCACCTTTTCCTTGGCCTATTTAAAGGGTACTCCAGTAATTAAGTACATTGCTTCCATAAGGTTGTTTGAATTAAAAAATGAATGGTCAAAATTGAAGCAAAAGAGGCTGAGATATCCTAATGTTTCGTTCCTAGTATGGTTTAAGCTCCAAAACAGTGTACCTACATTTCCCATAATGCAACAGGATAGTGTCTTTCATTACATCTTCCCTGCCTGGTAAACACCCTCCTTTTTAAAACTCCACACCTTCAGTTTGTAAGGCTGGCTGTCTGTCGTAGGTTTGGCTCAATTATAATTCTCAAGCCAAGATCAGATAATCCTAATGAAATAATGAGACGCCCCTTTAAGACAGCTACAAGCACTGTATGTCATAACAATGCTTTAAAACAATTCATTGTTGAATTTGTCAACCACAGAGAGCTGAAGCCCGTCCTCCCTGGCAGAGGATGGGTACAGCAGAGGCCACTTTACGCATGGACAGCATGGAGGTTAAGGACGAGTGGCAGGATGAAGACTTCCCCAGGTATTACTCTCTCTCTCTGTCTGTGTGTGTGTGTGTGTGTGTGTGTGTGTGTGTGTGTGTGTGTGTGTGTGTGTGTGTGTGTGTGTGTGTGTGTGTGTGTGTGTGTGTGTGTGTGTGTGTGTGTGTGTGTGTGTGCGTGTGTGTGTGAGGGTATTGAATGCTGAAAGGCAGCAGGTGTGTTCTTTCCTTGATGTAGTCGTTATGTGTTACGTGATTATGTTGTATCATGTCAGTGAATAAAATCGCAGCTAGCAAAGAGAAAAAAAGAGGACAAGTCAAACACGTCACGGTATCCAGCAATGGAAAAATAGTCGGCCAACTACTGGCAAGAAACATTTCTACAGCAGAGGAAACTTTATTATTCCCCTCTTTATTATTATTATTCAAGGACATCCACTGTATTCACAACATATTTATACACAGTTTTTTTTTTTTTTACATAGTATCGTCCATGTTTGATATCTTTCTGATGCAGGTATTTGTAATATATAATATGACAATGGTATCCTTGTAGCTCAGTTGGCCAAGGCAATGTCGACAGTTTAAACATGAGTCCTACAAAGGAACGTTTTAGAATGATTTTATAATGTAGATTGTTTTCTTTTTCTTCTCTACTGTTCTGTATCTGTTGGTGCTGTCTTTAACTTACCTTGACAAAGCTACATAATAACAGCAATTATCCCAACAGCTGCATCAGCTTGCCTGTACTTGTGGTTGTAGGGCGTGTTTGTCTATTCATGTGTGTGTGTGTGTGTGTGTGTGTGTGTGTATGTGTGTGTGTGTGTGTGTGTGTGTGTGTGTGTGTGTGTGTGTGTGTGTGTGTGTGTGTGTGTGTGTGTGTGTGTGTGTGTGTGTGTGTGTGTTTGTGTGCGTGCCCCAGCGCTGAGGGTTTAGCTGTCTTATTATAATGTCACGGAGGAGCTGGTGATTATTACTGGTGTTGCTTTCTCAAACAACACATATTGTTTCCAAGGACACAGTGTGGTTAAATAACAATAGTGCCACTCCAAAAACAAAAGACTAGGAGTGAAAATGCTATGAATGACTGCTCATAGTTTATTTCATCATTTCATTTAGTTTTTTTTATAATTGCAATGTATTGTTAAATGTTAATCATCACAATCATTAACTTGGTAGCAGGAAAATAATAGGCCAACTACACTTCCTATATATGTCATTTTATGTTTTTATTTATGCTGTTTCCATGTCACTGTATTTATTTCTGTATTTTTATGTCTTTCTCTGCAGGCCACTGCCAGAGGATGGAGATGTTGATTCTTCATGTGGCCTCACTGACCACAGAACCAGTAAGTGGATTAAATACACATCATTAACCATATTCTTTTATGATAGACTGTATCTAAACTTTGCTGGCCTGCCTGTCCAGATCCTCCCACCACTTTGAATGTGGGCTTGTCCATGGCCCAGCGTAAGCGTCGCACTCTGGTCGCCCCCGACATGAACCTCTCCCTGGATCAGAGCGAGGGGTCGGTGCTCTCAGATGAGTTTCTGGAAACGCCCGACGACCTGGACATCAACGTAGATGACATCGAGACTCCTGATGAGACAGACTCGCTTGAGTTCATCAACAATGGCAACGAGCTGGAGTGGGAAGGTCAGAGTTTTAGATGATCAATATTAAAGATGGCACCATTTTTTAAGGTCAAGGGATGAATGTTGGAATTCATTTGAGAAGCAAATCATACTACCTGCATTGTCCTCAGTCTGAGTCCTGCATCAGGCGTTGTCTCCTTTTGGCAGGCCAGTCACAAATTTGCAGCCAACTGTTAAATACAGCAAAAATGAAAACAAACACTTAATGTTATCATTGCATGAGAGTAAATGCTGACTTTCTTAACTCCCCAAATTCTGTCTATAGATACAGTACAACAATACCACTATCAAGAGTTATCGTCAAGTGAATTTTCCCAGCTTTTTACTAAAACTTTTTTTCACAATGTAGGCTATAATATTTTCACAATGTTTCATAAGTAAATAGTAAGAAATATATTTGTAAAAAGTGTCACAAGCTGTGAATCATGTTCACGTGTTTATAGCAATTTTCAACTCCTTGACCCTTATCTGCCTCATGCTGAATGGAATTAAACAATCTGACCATCTTTGTGTCACCTTGTGTCTAGATGACACTCCTGTGGCCACTGCCAAGCGTCTTCCAGGTGAAAGGGAAGAGGAGGGAGACTCATCCGGTCGTCTATGGCGAACAGTGATCATCGGAGACCAGGAGCAGCGGATTGACATGCAGGTCATCAGACCATACCTGAGGGTGGTCACACATGGAGGTTAGTGAAAGAGCGCTTACTTGTGTGTGTGTGTGTGTGTGTGTGTGTGTGTGTGTGTGTGTGTGTGTGTGTGTGTGTGTGTGTGTGTGTGTGTGTGTGTGTGTGTGTGTGTGTTAGGACATTGAAAAAACATTGGGTTTGAAAGACCAGTTCTAACAGGACAGTTTAAGATAAAAGTTGATGATAGTTTTTGGTGCAAATATAATGAACTTAGTTGGAAGAAAGAAACATTGCACTCAACCAAAGACCGACCAAATAGAACTGCTGTGCATGTAACTATAGTCAAAGTCCAACAAAAAGAGTTGTATAGAGACATACATTTGGTTGGCAGTGTATTAGGTACACTAGGCCTAAACCAAGACAGTCTAATTTCTTCATGAAGGATATACGGTACTTTAGGATCATTTTAAAGGATGTAGTTTGTGGTGCTGTTGAACTGAATTGAATTACACTAACAGGGGTTTCTATTGTTTTGTCTACCCTCATTGATATTAATGGAGTGGTCGAAATAGTGATAAACAACCTTTGTGCATTTAATGTCCCTGGGCTAAACATGACAACAAACAACAAACAAGAAAAAAGAGACAAACTAAAAGATCATTCGGATAGCTTTTTTCTCGGTTTTCATATTTTTTCAGACCGTGATAATGCAGCCAGTGTCATAACACTGCCAGTGCAGCTGCCATCATACTGAAGGTGTCTCTCTCCTCTTCCAGGTTATTATGGAGAGGGTCTGAATGCCATTATCGTGTTTGCAGCCTGCTACCTTCCTGACAGCGGCTGTGAGGACTACACGTACATCATGGAGAATCTCTTTCTGTAAGATCCATTCTGGCCCTTAGTGGACTCTTTTACAATAGCATGCTGTATTATGACCCTTTTATAACATTATTCTTCCACCTTTATTGTTTTTTCACTGTATAATTGATCAAAGGACATGACTGGAGAAAATGTTTTTTGTAAATATATGCATGACAAATCATATCTGAAATGATTATTTACATTAAACGCTAGAAACAAAGGTTGCATAACTTTACCAGCACTCATTGGCATTAAGAATTTTATTTTGTGAAGTACATATCTTGGAATTCTTTCAAGTAAAGTGTTTTCATCTTCTATGTTACTGTACCTACGCTCCGAGCCAGATCTGAGCTTGTTTGCTCTGTCCTCAGGTATGTTGTGAGCAGCCTGGAGCTGCTGGTGGCAGAAGATTACATGATTGTTTACATGAACGGAGCAACTCCTCGTAGGAAGATGCCCGGCATCAGCTGGCTGAAGAGATGCTACCAGATGATTGACAGGAAGTAAGACAGTTTATGGAAAATGTGATGGAAATGTGAATATAGTCAAGAATGTATAACTATTGTTGTTGATGCTTAAGATAAATGATGATGTCATTTGAATTTATTATGAATGAAATTATTATTAGAAGGAGGAAAGCATCACAAACAATTGAATGTCTCCTATAGACTGAGGAAGAATCTAAAATGTCTCATCATCGCTCACCCAACGTGGTTCATCCGGACCGTCCTGGCCATCTCAAGACCTTTCATCAGGTGAGGATACATTTAGTGTGGTTTGTAGTCCATCAGTTTATCCTTTGAGAATTATATTGTCTCTTCTCTAAACACATCCAAGAAACAGAAAGATGATAAATTACAAAGTTGTGACATAATAATCCAGTTGCATCACAAAACATAAAGAGCTGTGCTACAAGGCCTGGCCTTGATGACACCAATACAGATATAGGTGTTCAGACTGGATCATTTGTGATAATTGCATGATGTTGATGCGTTCTGCAGCGTGAAGTTCATGGACAAGATTCGTTACGTTCACACCCTGAAGGAGCTCAGCCAGATCATCCCCATGGAGCATGTGCAGATCCCTGAGTGTGTGTTGCAGTAAGTACTCTGAGCCACCAGGGGTCAGTGTTGAAACACTAAACAAGTCTATCACTGCTTTTGTTATTTATTGCATGCTCACAGTAATAACACTTTGAGGTGAATGCTCACAGTTCGGTGATCGGACTGAACCTGAGCCAAGCTGTGTTTATCCATTCATATTTAGTTTGTATAATTTATTTAGATATATAGTTGTCACTTTTTATTTTACTACACTTCAGCATCTGAAATAGCAGACAACCAAGATAGTGTGCAATATACTAGCAGTCACAAAAAAGAGACCTACTCTGAATCAGCATTCACTCTATAGACATTCTGTCTTTTGTGGCAAACACCATGTCTGGAATTCAAAAGTTTTAGACCAACATTTCTTTTCTCATTTGTTAAAGGTATGATGACGAGAAGATACAAGTACAAAGGGAAAGGTGAGCAATAGATATGCATGTGATTTTATGTTAAAAAAGAGTTTAATGCCTGCTCTTTTTCCTGCATCAAAGTAGCATTCTTAATATTTGCCTGTCTTACTTACAGACTTGAGCAAGAGCAGTCTAACTCAACACTGCCTAAAGAAAGGTGACCTCCTTTTGCAATGCATGCAGTCCAGTGCCATTTTTTTATTTTTATTTTTTTGTATCTACTTCAGCACTACAACACGAAAAATGTTCAGACATTTTATTATTTTATTCAAAACTGGTGGCTGCTAGGAGTCACTTTCACTCTCACTTACACACACTTCATTTCATTTAGTCAGATAAGAAACTGAAATGACAAAGCTCCCTCCATTATCATAAAAAAAGTGATGTAAAAGGCTGAATAGAAAACCAATCATGTGCGTTTCTTCTCTTTAAATTAAGTGTGAGCAACTTGTGCAGACACATGGATAGGTTTTGGCAACAGATAGCACAGCCTAATATGGGCTAGATGACCAAGCTAAATATTTATATTTACTTGTGGCTTAACTTTAATCTGTCATTTCCAGGCCAAAGTCGATGATAGCAGAGGTTGGCCGTGACATCTGACATTAATGTAAGGGCTGTCATTGACATAACTGCCTTTCCAACCAACTTACCCCAGGCTGGTTTGTAATGTCAGACCACTGTAACTAATCTCTGACATACAGGGAAATGTTCTTGTCTCCCAACACACACACACACACACACACACACACACACACACACACACACACACACACACACACACACACACACACACACACACACACACACACACACACACACACACACACACACACAAACACATGCTTATGTGCGCAGGAGAGACACGATACAGTAAATCACCTAAATGCTGGACGATGGCCTGTCTGGAGTGTTGACTCACTGACCAAAGGTCTAAAGGGTCAACTCTCGGTTCAAGATCCAGTTTACAGAACCATACGGAGCCAAGGGAGACCACAAGCAGATAGAAAAAGATTACTCAGATCTCAGTTACTCGAATCTTTTTCCCTCACTAACAGACCCTGCAACGATTAAAAGTAAATGAATTGACTACTTTTTGGATAATTGATTAATCGTGTTAGCCCTTCACTGTGAGCACTGAACTAAAAGCTGAAGCACAAAATATAGTGCTGTATGATTACTGTCGATCATCAGTCTAGCTCATTCCACACAGCTTTCTCTTTTGCCAAGTCATGTTTCAGTTCCTTAAATTCAGACTCTCTGATCCTCAAATCTCATATTTCTTTCAGACCCTGTGTTACATAAAGCACAGCTGCTAATATCTTTAAGCCTGCCGGCACACAACCGATCAATTCTATTTTTAATGGGTTGTACGTCCGAGGTCTGGCAAAATTATCCGCGTCACACAGCCTCTCCTGAAAATGGGGGAAATACCCGCCGCAGTAGCTTAGGGTGGGTGGCATGGTTATTTGAGAAACTGCTGTCCTGCTGACCGTTCCTATCATACTCCATATATCAAAAGAGCTATCAGCCGTAGGACCGGCTGACATCCCAGGAATGGACACAGGCACCATCCCCTAACCAAATGCCAAGGGATAACGCAGGGGAAAATAAATAGGCAATGTTTCCAGTTAGATTTAGTTTAGATGTAGTGCATGCTTACTGACACACTGCCAAATTTAAGGATTATATATGAAATGTATTTGTGGATGTAAAATAAAGTCAGACTGTCAGGATAAATGTGATGGAGAAAGAAAGATAACTATCTGTATTTGCATTACAGAGCTTAAAATGGAAGAACCAATGGGGGACATCCATTCATTCATTAAAACGAGAGCCAGCTGAGACCACCATCACACGCTTGTTGCACAGGATTAAATCATCTGACTGGATCCATTAGCTGCAAGACAATCATTTCTCTTAAACATTATTTTCAGTGACATGCTTGCTTCTAACTAAAAGTTAATTCAAGCCAAAGTATTACAAGATATAGCTAAATCAAAACGCATTTTCTCCCTGCATGTCAAGTTGAGCTTAATCTACAGCATGACTTCAGCTTCATAAATGAGAAATGAAGGACTTGAATGAACACTCAAGCATCTTCCAATAAGCAGGGAATATCGTCCATTTTAATGTGTACATACTTGTATAGATATTTTTGAGAGAGGTGTTTGCACAGATATTTGGTTTTTGATATGAGTGGCATGGGTATTGTTTGGTTTAATGGTTGTTTACTGAAAAATAATGTGCAATGATATTTCTCTGTTTAGACCTACAGTATGATGCAAACGTGTGTTACAGTCTTTAAGTTTTCCAGAGTTGATATGCAGGTGGCATGCTTGTTTATATCCTTCTGTCTCATTTGTTTTTGTCATTTGTCATCATGTTTTAAAAGGTACTTTACAAGATGGAAAACATATATTGTTACAAATTAAATTAAATATATTTAAAGAGAAAGACAAATCAATTGCTAAAAATGTTATTTATGAAATTGTGCCATTTATTGTTTGTAAAAAATAAATAAATGAATGAACTAAAAGGAGCCTTTGTCACGTTGTATCCAACCTTGACTTCTGATACAGAACAGATGAACATTACAGCTCATAGTTTCATCTTTTTTATTGCCGCTAAATATATTCCAGTTTGGTCCAGAATGTTTTTTACAGGCAGTTACTGATGAGTTATTAAGGGGCATAATTATGATTTATGAGTGTGTCAATGTTCTTTGTGTCACCTGACTGTTGTTCTTTATAGGGGTCATTTGGACATAATTCTCCTGAGGTGACCCTTCTTCATTTTTACATGTTAGGATACTATGATCACAGGGTAGCACATTACATAACCCATAATAAACTGTAATTTCTCCTGCATGTTCCTTTACCTTTTTACCATTGACTTTTATAGTCTATTATGCAAATCCAGTCATTTAAACAATTAACAATTATTTGTTTCAGATGTGAAAATGAGACCTTAGTCCAGTGAAATGACATTGCTTCTTCTCTATGTCTCTTAGCCTTTAGTAATATAAAATAAATATTTCAGCATGAAAATTAGAATGGAAAAGGGGTCTGTTTGCTAAATACGAGGTTATAACGGATTAAAACAAAGTATTAGGCATATTTGCTTACTTGTTGAGAGTACATGAGAGGTTGGTACGGATCTTCTCATCAAGTATCTGCAAGTGTATTTCCCAAAATATCAAACTATTCCTTTAAACCTGGAAATGTTGGTAATTTGACATAATCCCTGTGGGCGGTATCCTAAAAAGATGTTATAAATTGAATAGCGGATATCAGGTTTGTCTGTCTTCTGAGTCTAAGAAGGAAAAAGTATGTGCACCAAATGCTTCACATGGTGTTTTCATGTTGTGGCTTAGTGCCCAACAGAATGTATGAACCTATATGGGACAGTTTTGTAAACCCTAAATTCTTACCCAGAATGCAGTAATTTCTGTTAACTAACATCAGACTGATACAGCATGTCAAAGCTGCCAATAACATTGATATAAGAGGTAAAGGAAATATCATCACAAGGTGTCAACAGGCATCTCTTCTGCCTTGGGATTGTCATGGCAGTGAAACATGAAGCCCTCAGCATGACCATGTGCTCTCATACAGTAGCTGGGACTCCACCTCTTCCCCACTTACAATTACAGAGAAAGATTCAAAAGATTTGTTAAAAATACTGCACAAACATAATAAACACAAGGTTAGACTGCACACATCTGGAAGTGTGTGACAAACAGGACTAATAAGCTTAAGATCAAAGACATACAGTAGTTTCATTATCAGACCTATAGCCGTGACTCGAGACCCTGTGTGCATATGGCTGACGGCCATGTAGTTTAGTTGATTGCATCACAAATATGTGTGACGCAGCAGGCAGACACACAGCCGACTAAATATAGGGCTTCTGGTTTTAACCCTCCCTGATCTGTCTAAGAATGGAAACCTTTTCCTCTAAAAACCTCAAATAATTAGGTTTCTCTCTTAATTGTGATATACATGTTTCACTAAGAGGTTGCAACTTTCATACTTTGTCGTGTATTACAGTAAACGTCAATGAGTGCGCAATTTGCAGCCCTTGCCTCCTCTCCACGCATTGCCTTTTCTAAGGCACAAACTCTTATGATAAATCACATCTGCACACGTCTTACTAACAATTTAAGATTTGTACAATTTCTAAAAAGTTCTTCAAATCAAATTAATCTCAAATTAAGAATAAAGATTTTACAAACTCTAAAATATCAGCATCACCAGTCTACAGCAGCTTTCTGTCTGAGACTCCACATGTGAGTGTGACTCTTTACAAAGAGAGATTTCATTTTGTGTTTCACAGCTTTGCCCCCATCACCATTTCTTTATTATGTTTCTATCTGTTGGGTGTGGGGATTTGTCCTGCATTTGGTTTACCAGTGTTCACTGACCCCTGACAGCAGGTTTAACATTTGGGATCTACTTTCATGCAACTGTGAGGCTCTGAAGTCCTCCTCCTCCCATTGGTGCTGTGCGGTGCGGTTGTAAAGTGACAGCCTATTGGCTAAAGGAAAAGGAGGCCGATTGGTTTGAGAGGCTGTGACGCTGCAGCTAAATCCTTTATATGTCTGTCAAGGAGATTGTCTATCAATGAAGTAGTAAAAGTAGGGAACGTCTGTGGCAGAAGAGAAGGAAAAGCTTTTTCAAGAAGCCTTTTATAGACTGTTTGCTTTGGGTGGGTTCCCTTCTTTTATTTACTGAATTCCAGAGTTGACCGATACACAAATCATAGAAAATGAAGTTCATCATTGGCATTGGAGGGTAAGTGTCATTTCATTTATTTACCTACTTCTGCTTGTCTTTTGATGGAACTTAAAATGTAACTCACATCTGTGGAATGAATCTTAATTTCAGAGTGACCAACGGTGGGAAGACCACTTTGACAAATAGACTGCTGAAGACATTACCCAACTGTTGTGTGGTGCATCAGGATGACTTTTTTAGGGTAAGCTGAATTAAAGTCACAATTATTTTCAACTTTAAGTCACTATATGTTCAGTTTAAAGCTAGCTAAGCTTTTAGTGTATTAATGTTGAGTTATTGTAACTGTTGTTTTTATATATTTCACTTGCTACGTTAAGTTTACCCTTGAGGACATTTTGTGCTCAGAATTAAACCGCCAGTCTGACCTGCAGATGTGCTGTCATCACAGTAGCCTAGTAATTCATCTGGCTGATTGTCTCCTGGACAGCCAATCAAAGGGCTGAGCGTCCCCACTTAAAGTCAGACTTTGTCCAATCATGTTGCACATTCTGCAACCAACCTTTTGCTTAATTATTAACCTCATTTGGCCCAAAAGAAGCCAGAAGATTCTCTCCCACATCCATCATTTTGTGGTACATTCTGGGCCCGTAAAGGTTGATTGACAACCGATCACAAATTGTTTTTAAAATCAAAGTGACTTGATGTCATTTTTCCACTTATAGCTCATGTTATAATGTTATAGCAAGACATCAAGGGTCGCACAACTGCAAAAAATCGGGGGGGGGGGGGGGGGGGGGGGAAGCATCGCAATTTCCGAAATCGCAAGAGCCTGCAGATAGTCTGAGACAGTTTGCTAAACAAGCTAGCTTCCATCTTTAAAAACACTTTTATCAAAGTGATATACCAGCAGACATTACGACCTTCCTGCATTTAAAGCATTTTAAAATATGTTATTTAGAGAAAGCTGTGTCGTAAGGTATTGAAACTGATATTTCGCAAGCGCAACATTAAAATCTGCACCAAAAAATGTCACCGTGCGCTACTTTTGGTGGAGACGAGTCCTTGGCCTGTCCTGTCCAGGTGTGATCAGCTCCGACTGGTTACTAGGTTGCAGCAATGTTTTATTGGTGACTGTTATTTCAGAAACCCGATCAAATAGAAGTCGGGAAGGACGGCTTTAGACAGTGGGATGGTAAGAATGGATTTTGCGTAGGAAAACCATGCAGTAATGTATTTTTCTTTCCTGCACATTTCTGTATTTTGGTAACCAATCAAACCTAAACTTTGTGATATTCTGTCATCTATTCTGTAAATGCTACAAACATTCACTAACTTGACTAATGGTAAGGACTGTTGGTTGAATGTGTGATGAAGCCTGCTCTTCTCTCTCCTCTCCTTGTTCTGTATCAGTGATCACCGCCCTGGACATGGAGGCTATGGTCAACACTGTGAAAGGCTGGCAGGAGAACCCCGTCAAGTTTGCCCGCTCACACGGAGTGAGCCTGTCACCTGAAGCTGAAGACTATGACTCGGAGGAGGGGATCCATATTCTCGTCGTGGAGGGGTTCCTCATCTACAATTACAAGTCAGTCGTTGGCCATGTTACACGTTTTTCCTAAACAAGCTCTCAAATATAACCTATAGGCCTCTTGACCTCTAAAGCTTTTCACTAATCTGAGCCTTGTTTCCCCTCTGCAGGCCTCTAATTGACATCTATGACAAATGTTTCTACATTTCCATTCCTTATGAAGAGTGCAAAAGGAGGAGAAGGTAACAAGCTTTCACAGTGATTCCACTGAAGTGTTGGACAAATTACAGGCTATAAAATGACTCGATTGGTTATGTTTCTACAGTACAAGGACATACACACTCCCTGACCCCCCTGGCCTGTTCAACGGCCACGTCTGGCCCATGTACTTGAAACACAGGAAAGAGATGGAGAACAACTGTGACAAAATAGGTATGTTGAGCTAATTCTTCCCAGCTGAAATAAATATAAATGACCCTTCATGTACCCACAGTGCTCTGTCTCCCTTTCCACATCGCTAACATCAAAATAAAAGTGAAATGTTTCAATCTCTCCTTTGAAAATAAAGCTTTAACTGCTAAGTGTTGACATCACTTCTGATTTGTGTTTTTCTGTACAGAGTACCTTGATGGGATGACATCAAAAGAAAATATCTACAACAAAGTGTATGAAAGTGTTCAGAACTCCCTGCTGAACTTATAGGTACATCATTTTTTTACTATATATCATCCTGTAGATTTTCATGTGACAGTGGCAGTGTGAGTAACTTCTCTCCTTTCTCTCTCTACAGCAGGACGGGGATAACAGTGGATTCATGAATAGACTTGTAAATATTATTTTGAATAAATGTGTCACACCAGTTCTGTACTTCTAGCCTGATTTGTAAATAGTTCATCCTTATTAGGAACTAATGGCAGAAGTGCTGTGTTTTGTATAGTCCTGTGTAACTTTTTTTTTAAAAGATAAGACACCTCTGGAATGCCCAGTGGGGACAGATCTCAACTCTGATCGTGTATAAAACCCCCACTGGGAGGAAGGATCTGTGTCTCGCAACTAAATTAAATGACTGAATCCAATTTGTGTTTCCTGTTTTTCATTTAACACACACACACACACACACACACACACACACACACACACACACACACACACACACACACACACACACACACACACACACACACACACACACACACATGCACACCCACCCATATAACTCCCATTAACGTCCTATTCAGAATCACAAACCTCACGTTTCTCAGCAAAAACATGTAAGTATGTTTAAGGAACTGATAACATCCTGTAGCTCTTAATGTGCTCATATTATGCTTTTTGGCTTTTCCCCTTTCCTTTATTGTGTTATATATCTTTTTGTGCACATTATAGGTTTACAATGTGAAAAAGCCCAAAGTCCACCCCGAAGGGATTTACCATCTACAACAGAAAACACTGTTCACAAACTGCTAACACATGTTATAATGCTCGCCTAGCTGCTAGCGTGGCACGCCCTCATACTCTGCAACTGACTAGCTAGCAGTACTTACTGCACATGTGCGACTCCCAACAAAGAAAGTGCAGATGGTACAGTAATGCCAAACCCTACCCATGTATGAGGGTTCTGTTACTCTCTCTTCAACATTACATCTATGAACGACAACATTACATCTTGAACGTAAATATTATACTCATTTTTGTTTTACCTTTTCATATATGAAATGGACACATAATTGCCTTGACCTAAAGTTAACATATAGATTCATTCTCTCCAGAGTGCCCAGGGCACCTGCCATATAACCCCAACATCCCTGATTCGATTCCAGCTGTGGGACCATGTTGCATGTCATACCCCTCTCTCCCCCCATTTCTAGCCTGCCTCCACACTGTCATCTGTCCAATAAAGCATTGAGTGTAATAATGAATAAGCTAAGTTAAAAAGGTCATTATCAACTGATGAGGAACACTTATCAATAAAAATATCTGCGTTCTATTTCTGTAAACTTTGTTGGGGAAATTCTCTTTTCACTTGTATCCATTAAGTCAGCCACATAGTGGTTGAAGGCCTATTATGCTCCCCTGCTGTGCTGAAAACACACCCAGTAACATTAAAACATACGTTATATAGTCTAGCCTATGGCTTTGCAGAATAAAGGAGCAATATCTCTGTCTTGGCGACCACTTAGTAAACAATATTTTTTCAATTACTGTCATCAACATTATAGACATGGATTGAAAGTGCTTTATCACTTCTCCGAAAGATCAAACGTCCTTTCAAAGGTCACCCACATCGCTTTACCCTCAGCCAACACTGCCTACACAGAAATGAGGGGGAGCAGTACATTTTCACTTTCATTGATATTTCAATATCAAAAGCCAGTGAATTATGCGGTCACCCTGAGGGCTGT
This sequence comes from Gymnocephalus cernua, assembly GCA_023631565.1. NCBI lineage: Eukaryota > Metazoa > Chordata > Actinopteri > Perciformes > Percidae > Gymnocephalus > Gymnocephalus cernua. The sequence goes on along the minus strand of CM042436.1, from coordinate 24,876,820 downwards.
CTGTCCTATCTGCAGCTGACTACACAGCATGAATCATAAAACAAATGACTTGTGTCTGACCGAGAGTGATGACTAACAAGTCAAACGATTTATAGTCCGAGCATTTATTAAATCTTTAGTGTCATATAGGCTTTTCTGAATCTTTCCTTCTGATCATGCACACTGCACATTTCTCTGCCACAGAGGGTGTGTTGGGGGGTGTGGGGAGGGGGGGGGGGGTTGGCAGTTAGTGTCTTGTGATACATTTCTGGGGGTCTTTACATGCCAACAGTTGGTCTGGAGCTGGTCTGTCAGTTTATATTTAGGAGTCTGGGCTGTCAGGGGAATATATTTACTGAGTGTTCAGCCAATTGCTGATTGCCACACATCCACTCGACCCTCCACCGCCTGATCTGACTCAGGGGCCAGGCCCAACGCGCCACCACCGGGTGGGTAAAGTGAGAACCTTGTGCTCCCACGTCACCCACCGCCATGGCAACCCTGAAAGAACAGCCAGGGCATCCATATTTAGGTGGAGAGGCAGGGACACGAGATGAGCGGCTGTCACATGCTGTGCAGACCCTCTGTGTGAATAAGTGAGGACCCCTGATGCATGTGAACAGTTGTTGTTATCTTACAACCACATTATAGTGTGTTATAAACATTTTATTTTATTATCAGTTTATGAACGCTAAATAGAGATACAGGAACAGGTTGGCCCTGTGCTTATCATTGATTCAGGTCACAAAGTGGGTGATTAGGTACCTGATACTTGATCCTGTTTGGATGCAGTGACATAAAACCCATTACAGAGAAATAAATGATGTGGGGGCGGCGTCTAGCTCAGCCAGTAAGAGCATTCGCTCCATGTTGGCTGAGTCCTGCATGTTGGCAGTCCTTTGCTGCGTGTCATCCCCCATCTCTCTCCCCTTTTCATGTCTATCCACTGTCACTATAATGAAGGTGAAAAGCCCCCAAAAAAATTATCTTTACATTTTTTTTTTTTTAAATGACGTGATGCTAGTTCATCCTGCCAGTAGAGGAGCAAATACACAACAGCAGCTTCTCTGCTGTCCTCTCTTACGGCTTAATTACAGTCAAAAAAAACATATTCTTATTCACTGTAAGAAGAAGAAGAAGGTCCCAGCACCCTGCATCTTGAGAGGGATTTTTTTGCTAAGAGATAGACGTTTACTTTTATCTGGAGTCTCAACATTAAACATCAATAGAAGTCATATTGTTCTTGTTGTTTTTCCACCATTTTAAATCGCTAGTTTTTTTGTTGTTGCCAGAACTGGCTTTGTTAATGTTGCAACAGTTCCTAAAGTTTTTTTTTTCCTGTGTTGTATATCCTCTTTAATTGAAATATTTGTAAAACATATTTGAGAGAGAAGCAGGTACCCCATTCACCAACATAAAACAAAACTAAATCACATATAATATGCTTCAAGAACTACTAAAAAGCAGCCTTTTGGATAAATGTGACTCATTTACATCACATTGGTTGTGTACTGTCTCTGATAAATAACGTAAATGAATAAAGTAAAATTAAGTTTAGTCAGAAAATCCATACTAAAAAAATAAATACACAAATTACTTGTGACTTGGATTGGGTCAGTAAATATATACGTAACCAATGCCTACATTTATCTTGTTCCAGCTATATCTGGCTGCTCAATCCAAAAATAAGATTCTCATCCAGTTCCAAGAAAAAAAAAAAAAATTACTCTTGTTGCCCTGATCCTTTATGTTTGTCTTCCTTTTTGTAACTGTGGAGATCTTTGGTCGAAGAAACATATATTCAGAAAGTGTTAAAACAGAAGTAGCCAGCAGTCACACCCGGTAAAGCTTAAAGGCCAAGATAACCCCTTAACATCAGAAGGTATTAACATTTAAGTCTGGGTTAAGGGTCAAATGGTTAAACATGGTTAGTTTTTAATAGCTCACATAATAAGTGCTCTCAGTGTAGATCAACCAAAACGTGAAGATAGATACAGATGCTCAAAGCTGAAACGTGAGGAGAGCTGACCGCGCTGGTTTTGGCAAAGGTTAATCAACGATAAGCAACACGTGTTACAAGAAACCTGATGATCTGCACTCCTACAGTCGTCAAATAACATATGATTCATCATTTATTAGACACTTCTATTTGAACTCAGGTTACACTGTAAAATCTATTCAGTTTTTATAGGAATCGCTCCATAGAATCATTGCTTTCAGGAGGAACTAAATGTCCACATAATGGGACAACAGAGTTTCATAATTTTCAATTTTTTTTCTCACACATTTTTTCAGCATCTCACCTGCATTGTCTCCCCATGATCTGTGGTAAACCCTCTGGATTTATCATTTAGTTGTAAACTCCTCAGACTGGCAGTGTGATGCCTCAGGGGAAGACAACAGGTGTATTCCTTGTGGGGTAGTTTTCTTGTGGTAAAACCATTTTAAGACCATCATCTTCGTTAAATCTCACAAGAAGCAAAGCTGTGAGCAGCCCTGGATACCTAGATTCATGGGATAAGATATATTCAAAGCGTAAAAGAATTAGTCTTTCACTCGGGGAAAGAGCTGCTGCTGCTGCTGCTGCTGTAGGTGTACCATGAAAACAACCAGAAACTTTATTTTATTCACAAGCACTCCTAGTTTACAGTAAAGATTAGTTTTTTGTGGCAACATTTGTTGTGATTTGTTTACTTTCAGGTCAGACATACAAGAAAGACTAAATTCAACGTTTATACTTACTGGCTAAATATTGTGGCTTACATGTCCTGCTCGGGAAGTCTTGCCAAACCAGTGCTGAGGATCTGTGGCTCTTATAAATCTGGACAGCAGCAGAGAGCAGGGCGGAGCTGCACTTTGGACTAGGGGGAAGGTTTCTTTGACTAAGAATATCTTTTGACTAGAATAGGCTCACCATCCTGATGCCCTATTTGGCTGAGGAAATGCACACCACAGCACTTCATGTGAGAGGTGAAACATAGGCCTACTGAGCTCTGCCTGACTCATAGTGTGTATACCCATATCAAATAACCTAAGTCCCCAACCTGAACAGAATACACAGTGATGTAATATTAAGCTTTAGTTATATGTTAAAGCCACATTGGGCAACAAAAATAACATAGGCAACGTCATTCATTTTAGTACTCAGTACATATGCAGCCTCAGTGGGCCCCTTCCCTTTTTAACATGAGGTACTTGTACTTTACTTGGGTGTTTCCATTTTATGCCACTCTATCCTTCTACTTCACCACGTGTATTTGATCAAATTAGTTACTAGCTACTTATGTGATTTTGTCTGTGCTTATGTGTTTGTGTTCTTATGGATCTGTGTTATGTGCTTTTGTGTGTTTGTGTTTATGTTTATGTATCTATGCTTATGTGTTTATGCACTCTTGTATGATTTTATGCCATCAATCTGCCCGAGTGAGACTGCAGATGAAAACTAGTCTGTATGGCTAAATCTGGCACATTCACATGTTGGACTCAAGTGCTCATGTGTATTGATATGCATTGCCCCTTCCTCAATAAATAAACACACAAACAAACTTTACAGTTTCAGATTATTCATTCAAAATATAATTCAACTAAGAAATGAAGATATATATTTACAGATTAAGATACCTTGCAGTAAAGTAATTGAAATAAGTTCCTTTACTATCTTTAAAGTGGCCATATTGCGCTCATTTTCAGGTTCATAATTGTATTTTGAGGTTGTACCAGAATAGGTTTACATGGTTTAATTCTTTAAAAAAAACACACCATATTTTTGTTGTACTACACATTGCTGCAGCTCCTCTTTTTAGCTCTGTTCAGGTCTCTGTTTTAGCTACATAGTGAGACATATCACCTCTATACCATCTTTGTAGGGATTCACACATGCGCAGTAGCCAGGTAAGATCACATCTAGCTAGCTTTTCTCTCTAACTTCAAGGCAGGATTAGCCAGGAGACTTCTTCTAAACAGGGGCGCACTTCCAACTTTGCGTGGAATACCTGCAGAACAGGGACATGTAAGTAGTTCTTTTGTAGATTATGGTGAACTTGTGTGTGTTGTAGCAGTGTTTTGCCATTGAGAACGAGCTAGGATGCTAGCGCTAGCATGCTAGCGCTAGCATGCTAGCGCTAGCATGCTACGGTTAGCCACCTGGTCTCGGCTAGTGACGTAAAAAGCCCTGCCGATTTTGAACAGCTCACCCGGAGACTGAAAGCAGGAATCATTCAGAAACCCGTATCTCACTCAAAACAGCATGGATGTTGTTTTTTTATGTTTGTATGTGTGTGGAAGCACCAGAGACACAGAATAACACCCCAAATCCCAGAAAATTATTTCTTTTATAATATGGGCACTTTAACATTAAAGTGACATTTACACATTAATGCATCTATTATTATAATTCAGTAATATAATGTTTTTTCCTGAAATGAGCCATTCTGCAAAATGAGTACGTTTACTTTTAGTATTTTAGTATATATTTTGAATCTAATGCATTTTTACTAAGTAAGATTTTAAATGCATGACTGTTACTTGTAACACTAATCTGAGTACTTCTTGCTCAAAATTTAATAATAATAATAATAATAATAATAATAAAGGATCTTAAGGATGTAAAATACATGTGTAAGTTGAACTGCTTCCATAGGAATTAATTGTTTGCATATTCGGTTAACTTTAAAAAAAAAAAAATTAATTTTATATATATATATATATTACAACATGGCTTAACCATAGCAGATTTGCTAATATGAAATGTAGCCAAAATATGTATTGAGTTGATAATATAGTAGTGCTTTCGAAACCAAACAGCACATGCTCAAATGCCAAAACAAATTTAGGAACGTTATGATCAACAATTTGTTTTATGGACCTGCTGCAGATTGTCTCAGGCAGATCAGGTTTCTCAGAGCATCTGTGTGTGCAGGATGGTCACCTGGTGACACATATAGATGCATCCTGCCGCCGTGTGGTGGAGGTTTAGTTCTGCATGAGGTCATGAAGACATGTCGTGCAGCTTCTCCAAAGTTGTTGCACAATGTTGGTAGATTTGGTTAAAAACACATTTGTTTATCATTATTGATAAACTGGTGGTGAGTGGCACTTGAATGACATGGAAACTAAATATTCAGATTATTTTTGTTTTCTAATACAACAATGTTTTTTAATACAACAATACTCTAGCTATATTTTCTTTATATTTTCTGAGGAGGAACTGATGTGTAAGTGAAATTAAAAACAGATAACTTACGTGTTTTTTTCCCCTATTGGGCGGACTGGTTCTTGATAACCAAGCTGAACGGTAACATTTAGATGACTTCAGTTAACACCTGTGCGTAAAGTTTACTAAGCAAACATCCTTGTGTAACAGCCACGGCGATGCATGAGTTAAATCTTCTTGCTAGAAAGTTTGACTTTGCGTAAGAAACTGGGCTGAATTCGATAAATGAGCAGAAAAAAAGGCTCCAGCCCTCCTCTCCTCTCCACTTGTCAGTCCCCCTGAGAACTGATATGTTGTTCTGTGTAAGAGCTGGAACTGAGAGCGCACTCCTGCTTTTCATCCACTTTCCACAAAGCAACATCTGTGAGCGCAATTCATGTCTCTGATTTATCATTGAATTACAGAAGGGATTTTTTGTCTAGTTTTATTGCCATGGCAAAATGGTCACTCTTCTTTTTATACCTTTTCCATGGACAACTTCCCCTCATCTTTGGGCAGCAACAGCAGCGCACAGCTGGGCCCTGGCGGCACCGGATTCAGTGGGAGAACAACGGGCAGGTTTATAGTTTAATGAGCACTGGGTCAGAGTACCATGCTCCGGTTCGGTCCAGAAGCCAGTCGAGGGTTTATGTTAGCGGCAGGAGGGATGGCACCAGGAGCCAAATGCCGGGAGCGCACAGAGGAGCGACGCTTGTAAGACCCGGACAGGCTGAGTCCAGACAGTTCAGGACTAATCACGGTGTAGAGCCAGGATCTACTGCGTTAGGACGCGATGTTAGACAGTATGCGCCTTTTAACGGTCGTGCGTCAGGGGCCAGACAGCAGCCTGAGCGCCCACACGGAGCAGAAGCTGCAGGTTATCTAGGAGCACAACACTTTAACCCTGAACACACCAACACCATCAGCGCCTCTGCACCGGGGAGTATAGAACGTGTCAGTATGGATGCCACTGCACTGCACAACAGAGGGGGAGAACCAGGGACCGGTGCGCAATACCAACAGTTACGCGCGGTGCCAGAGGCGATGACTGTCTCCCGGCAACACGCGCAGACAGATCAATCCGTCTCAGCACATCCCAGAGCTCTGGAAAGGGAATCTGAGGCCCATGCTCCATCCCCTGCACTTAGTGAGGATGGTTCAAACGAGGTAAACGGTAATGGAGAAGACATGATTAACGACGACCCTCGAAACCCGTTAAAAAACCACAGGAATTCTGTTTTTTACAACTCGTATCCCACAAGAGGGAGGTCAGTGGCCCGCACGCGCCGTCCGCCTGGCACAGGATATGGAACAAGATATTTCCAAAATGGTAAGTGTATGCCCTAATCACATGGAGTGAATATGGCCTTCTTAATTTGCATGTATTTAAATGTATTACGTTTTAAATCAGCTTGTTTTATGAATATTTTAAAGGTAGTTTTCACAGTGTCATGTCTCACTCACTGAGCGGGAAAAAAACTGAATGAATGACGGTAAGGGAAAACATCTTTTGGGCTTTGGATCTTAGACTGACTGCTCAGGAATGTAAAACACTTTGAATTTTGCCAACAAACAGCTGCTCTCATTTTCAGCCTGGACACAGCCTATTTCAGTGAATAATTCTGAGCACACATAAACTGGCAACATTAAGATCTCAGAATATCAACACAAATTGGATTGTTCCTTCAATCTCCTCTCACAGGACTGCCAGACCTAGTGCCAGACCCATATGCCATCCAAGCAGGTGCATATGTCCAGCGCATGCAGATGTTTGCACTCCGCTGTGCAGCTGAGGAGAACTGTCTAGCCAGGTAATCTGTGGTGCCAAAAGTGATTCACTTCCTCAGCACATAGACACTGAAGCAGACATACATACACACACACACACACACACACACACACACACACACACACACACACACACACACACACACACACACACACACACACACACACACACACACACACACACACACACTCAACACATTTGTTTTGACTGCTCATTGAAGGTTAATTTGACTTCTTTTACCACAACTTTCAGAATAACTTTCAGTAATGCGTGTATACATTTTCAGTGTGGCAGGAAAACAGTTCTGTTGATAGTTACAAAAACTGTGTGATCTTATTATGGAGCAGTGATTCTCCAACATGGTGTCCTGCCAAGACATAAATGTTCTGGGTTGGGTTTTCCCTAAAGCATTGAGCACAATGGAACAAACCCTGTGCTCTCTGAAAACTAGCCCCCGGGATATCCACCAGTAGCACTTTGCAACGCAGCTTATGCCCGTTTCCCCTGTGATCCAAGGTCAGCTTATGGACCTGCCGTGAGAGACATCGACTTCAGAGTCCTCCTGCGATTCCCCCAAAAAGTGAAGAACCAAGGCACCACTGACTTCCTTCCTGTCAAGCCGAGATACCAGTGGGACTGGCACAGCTGTCACCAGTAAGTTTATTCAACCTAAAAGTGAAATGACCTTACTCTGGTAAAGCTCAGATAAGAACATTAAACCCTCAAAATTCACAAAACAATAATTTTGGGTTTAAAGGCATCCCTGAACCATGTTTGAGTCATGGCACAAGTAAGAAGCTCTTATTCTTTTTCCAATCTATTCTGTTCTACCCCCTCAGACACTACCACAGCATGGATGCCTTCAGTAACTACGACCTGCTGGATGTCGTCAGTGGACGTAAAGTGGCCGAGGGACACAAGGCCAGTTTTTGCCTGGAGGACACAGGCTGTGAACCTGGATTCCGGCGGCGCTACGCCTGTACATCTCATACACAGGTAATATAAACGTATCCAGTATTTAAAGTAAATGTTGTTTAACCTTTAATTAATTAGGTAGTCTCACTGGGATCAAGACCTGAGGAAACTAGGAGGTAGGAATCAGATACAATCACAGATAACATCTAAATGTACAAAGTTAAAAGTTACATGGCTATATGGTACAATGTCTTGGAAGTCAGTCTTCCCCAGTTTAGTATTTACCTGTGGGGTATCTAGCCTTGATCCAGGATCAGTCCTGAATAGAGACATTTCAAGCACTCAGCAGCTCATAAAATACATTACAAGAAGAATATTCAAAATACAAATATACCAGATAGTAGGAAACCTATGAGGTGAGAAAAAGAATGAATGACTCTTGATTTGAATTTATTGGAAGACTTATGTCTTGGTCAAAATAAGTCATTGTTGGTACTGTGTGTTACTGTTTTTTTACACCTTATAAGTCGCCTTACACAGATATATCCAGGTCCCAGGAGATGGCCATCTAGAACTGTGATACGACGGCCCCGGATCAGGGCTGAAGTCATTAAGTCTTAAGGTCTGGTCTGGTGAACAGTAGCTTTACATTTGAGAAGAGATGTAATTTACTATTGACCTTTATAATGTAGTGTGGGGTAAGGTGAAGTAGTCAACAAAGATTGGGGACTTATGAGGGACAACTCTTTTCTAAAAAGGTCAAAATCAATATATTGACAGCAGAGGCCTGAAACATCCTGACTTTTTGGTCTCTGGTCTTACTTTGCATGCAATTCAGTAGATCAGCATCTCCCCTATTTGGTGGGTAGTTCAAAGATGTACAGTCTTTATTTCTCATAATGTAGTCAAACAAAACACAGTGTAGGTAGCAAGGCTGTGAGTTGCACAGTGACTTTTGTTTTGGAGTTTTTTGCAAATCCTCCAAATCCACTTCTGAGAAATGTTTTTCTGACTAAAACTCCAGTGTACGCCAATAAAATAAAAAAACATCCTGAAGACATGGGAATATTTATTATATCTGTTGTCTGGGTTCTGTGATTCTGGCTTTGCACTGCTTAGTGCTGGTTTCCTGTAACAGTTTTGCTTCCAAAGAACTGTTTGTATAACTAAAACTCAAATCTGCTTCATTTGCAGCACTTGCAGGAAAAAAGTAGTCAAAGTCGTACGAAGGGCCTGAGCAAAAGCTTTAAACCACACTGGGGGGGGGTGTTTGGGTTGTGTTTTCAGGGACTGAGTCCAGGATGCCATGACCTGTACGCTGCCAACATCGACTGTCAGTGGATTGACATCACTGACGTACCTCCTGGAAATTATATCTTGAAGGTAACACATGTCAAATCAACTTTATAACAACTGTTTTATATTTTTGCAATATTTATTTAACTAACCTGCCTGCAGAGCTGCCCAAACAGTTTTTATTTCTGATGATTTTCAGGTTACTGTCAATCCCAATTTCCACGTCCTGGAGTCAGACTTCACCAACAACATAGTGAGATGTGATATCACATACACAGGAATTTATGTTCAGACACGCAACTGTCGAGTATCAAGGTACTGTTCGAGTGTTTCTGTTGAACATGAGCGCTGCATGTGACATATTCTTTATCTAGTTAAACTCAGAATGTCTACACAATAGAAAATATATGAGAAAAAGAGCAAATCAGTCAGATTACATTTGAGAGACGCTGTATCAAGTCTTGTGTGTTTACCATTTGGATGCCTGTATTTTAATGTCTCTTTTCTTCCCTTTTTCAGAGTTTGAAATCTTCCTTTTCAAGTATTCTGTAGAAGTTTTGCAGCAAACATCTCTCCCTGTACTGTGCAACAACAAAAATGACTTGATGACTAACAAAACGTGCAACTGGTGCCAGTTTGTAATTGTAACTGCTATAGACTTGTGTTGCATTAACTGTAAATAAATGCAGAGGTTTACACATATTGTACATCAACCTTAACAAATACAAGTGCCATGTTCATAAACATGTATTACTGGAATGTTGGTTTATTGCTTGGAATGTGTTTTGTTGCCATGCGTTGTCTCTGTCTTGTTTTTCTGCTTTGTGGTATTGTTATGTGCAGATGATTTGTTTTTACAGTTTTATTTAAAGGATAAGATATTCTATATTTTTGTTATTGTCAACAAATCTCGTTAATTGTTTTTAAAGACAATTATTTCTTAAACCAGCTGGGCACTGTAGTTTTTAGCAAAAGTTACTCAAATTGGAGCAAATAGTGCATTTGTTCTAGACTATTTCCAGCTGTGAAAATGAGTATTTATGGTAGCAGGACGGTACAGAATTTGTTCATACTATTTGGTCTTTTGATGGGATGTGTTGAATAATAAGAAAAATACAAATTATCACTTATTCTTAAACCACTTGGTGGTCGCATTAGCAAACTTCAAATATCTCATTTTATGTTAAATAGTAAGGGTAGTATGTCAAATGATGTCGTTATGAATGCGTGCTTGTGTATAACTGAGTGAATGAAAAAAGTGTGAAACTGTAATGTAAAACTTTGCTAAAACATTGTTGAAAACCTTATTATATTCTGTTGGCATGTTGGATTTAATGCAATAAAGATGGTGAGGAGTGAGGACTTTATTACTATAACAAGAATTGTTATAGTAATAAAGTTCTTTTTCTAAAATGCCAGAACATTAAATTGTTCCAGTGTATCTATTCATCTCTAAATATTATTTTCTGGATTGTAGCTGCGTGTCCATGTTTTATTATAAAAATTCCAAGGACCAGTTGAGATCAGATTTGTTTTAAATCCAGAATCCAAAGTGGATAAAAGCAGCAATTGTTCATGTTCAAATATCTCAGCGCTGTGCAGGACTGAATCTGTCCTCGTCCTGTTGAATGGAGGAGCTTTACTTTGAGTGATGCGTGCAGATCGTGGCCTCAGAGACAAATAGGCCTGCAGCCAGACGCTGGCGGCATGTTTGCTGACAGGCCTCTGTGAAGACACAAGCCACAGGATCTTATACAGCCATGCCATATCTACTACAACACAGCCAGAGCACCATGAATGGAGGCCTTTTCTCAATCTCTCCTCCTCTGTGCATGTCAAAAGAAGTGTCTCTCCTAGCTGCTGCTAGTGTAAAACACTTCTTCTTGGCCCAGAATTCATCGCATCATGATTCACGTCCATTGGGGATTGTCTAAGACGGCAGCCGTCTTAATAGCACTGGGGTACTTTGTCTGAGTGGGAGGATTGACACAACCCACCAGAGAATATCTCCAGCAAGTCATTCAAATTATGTTTTTACCAAGGACAAATGTGTTTTTGCAGCAATCACTACACTGTTTCAAACAGCAAAAGAATGACAAGAGAAACACCAACCCTCCATATATTCTATTCACTCTGGAGTGCTTCACCTCATTCAAAGATGTTTTTACCTCCAACAAATCACTCTCTTTATATATCATGAAGCAGTTTTGAGTGATGGACTGGGAACATGCAGGCTCCAGACAATTTTTTTGCACTGTTAAATGCACAGATGTTGGGTATTTACAATGACACAGAGCTCAGCCTCAGCTTAGAAAGCAGTGAACCGGGACGATCAAGCGCAATTGAAATGGTTTACGTTGGAAGTCACCAAGGTGCTTCCCTGCCAGAGTAGATTGTCTGTGTTATTGAAAGTGTCTGGAAAATACCCCCCTCTCCCATTGAGTCAACTCCATTCTTGTCTGTCTGGGAATTTTCAGGACAATATTTACAGACAGTGGCTATTTCTAAGGATCGCTGTAGCGGAGGGTTAAATCTGAAAATCTGATCTGAACAAAGGTAACAAGAGTCTACAGCCATGCAAGCAGCTATGTGAGGACGATGTTAATGCTGATGTTAAGCATGTATACATTTGAGTTTAGCATGTTAGCATGCTAACATTCGCTAATTAGCACTAAACACAAAGTATAGCTGAGACTGATGGGATTGATATTTGTTTTGCGGGTATTTGGTCATCAACCAAAATATTGCACAAATTAAAACTTTGACCTGATGATAGCTCTAGATGAAAAGAATATCATTACCATTAATATTTGCACCACATTTCTTGGCCATCCATCCAATACTTGTCAAGACATTTTATTAAAAACCACAAAATGTCAACGGCATGGTGACACCAGAAGAAAATTCAGTGGATCACCAAAGTGATACGTTATCCTCTGGGGACCATGAATGTATGTACAATATTTAATGGCAATCAATCAATCAAACACTTGTTGAGATATTTGCGTCTGGACCAAAGTGTTGGACCAAATGATTGACAGACAGACAGACAGACAGATAGACAGACAGACAGACAGACAGACAGATAGACAGACAGACAGACAGACAGACAGACAGACAGACAGACAGACAGACAGACAGACAGACAGACAGACAGACAAACGGACAGACAGACAGACAGATAGACAGACAGACAGACAGACAGATAGATAGACAGACAGACAGACAGACAGACAGATAGACAGACAGACAGACAGACAGACAGACAGACAGACAGACAGATACACAGTGCCATCCCTGGTCTCCCACTTGATTTACACCAACCAAGATCTCTTCCATTAAACTCAATAAAAACAGTATCAAAATCACAGATTCTAGAGGATTTCTTTATCTTTTTTTGCCATTTGGCATTAGTCTTATGATTTCTACTTACCTTTTGGTCTCTTAAAATATTTTTTTCTTACTAACTTGTAAGTCAGATCAACATTGCCAGCCCCAGAGCCAATAAAAATTCAAGGGATGTTGAACTTTAAGCTGTTCTAACAAGCCGATCAGGTGATGAGAGATTGGCTGACTGTGTTCCTTTAGAACTCAGCTGGTCTCCTCCTTTTTGGACCAGCATGTCATTTTAAACATGTCATGCTGTAGAGAAGACAGTAACTGTTTGCTCAGCTGTGGAGCTTCACACCAACATCTGGACAGAATCTCTTGTTAGCCTTACACAAGCACAGAACAGCATTGGTAAAGGCAAAAAAAGGCAGGCTGGCACTCTCTCATTTGGCCCGACAAACACATGTGCCTGCAGCCTACACTGAACATACTGTGGAAAGGAGAGACATTTTCCGGATGCATCTGCACGTAGGTGGGCAGTGTTTGGAGAGGTTACTAAGACCAGGGTTTGGTATTTGCAGGTCATGTTTCAACGAAGCAGGGCCACGTGAGAGCCGGCGGGGACGTAACTGAGGAACATGCTCAGCCTAAAAAGAGCGTCCTGACAGGTTGGTTTAGGCACAGAGCAGAGAAATTCCTCAGCAGTTCTGTCATCCCCTTAAGATTAAGAACAGTGCTGAGGTCAGCCATAGACCAGCGAGGGCGTGTAGGGCAGATATACTGGGCTACTTCCTCACTCGGGGGTCACTTACACAACCAGTAGACACAGTGTCGTAAATTGAGAGAGTGAAAACTACATTGTGCGCTGAAACAAAACACAGAATCATCTAAGTGGGACTGATGATGAATTATGTTTCTCTTTCAAGCTGGGTGGTATTATGGCTTGGGTGGTATTAGAGGAATGACTCAGAGGATTTGTTATTCTTTTTTTATTGTTGATCCACTGTACTGTCTGTCTGGTGTCATCTCTTATGAAGTGTTGCAAGTGTTGCAACAAAACTGTTTTGGATGCCTTCAGACATAATTGGAAATATTTCTTATTTCCTGGCATTAAACACTGTGAAGCAAAGATTTTTGTCGAATCAAATTGTTTGATTGACTTTTGAAAATGTAATGTTATGTTGACTACAGAAATAAAACCCCAGCCACTTATCCTGTTGTCGGCTCTATTGTCCCTGCTCCCTCCTGTCCTGCACCCCTTCTCCATCACCTGACCTTCCCCCGCCCACATACTTACCTGCTTCCCGTTTTCCTAATCAGTCACCAGCCCATCTCCACTAATTCCCTGCCGGATTGTCAGTGTTGCTTATGCCTTTGCTTCCAGCCATCTCAACCTGAACCCTAGCCTATTTCTGGGGCCTTTCGCATTTCCTAAATCTGTACCTCCTCGACTCCTCGTTACTCAGGCTTGATTCTTTTACCTCTTCCTGGATTTTGACCTGTTTCCTGTTCCTGAGCTGCTCACCAGCCATGCCTATTCTGGATTTGTTTGACTGTTCGGACTACCTTCCTGTTGTCAACCTGTAAGGCTGTTCCTGACCTTTGCTTAGGTAAATTTCCCTTCATCCTGGCCGTGACACATGTTATACATCAAAACAAAAAAGAATAGAAAAATGTACCAATACACAGGAACATCATTAGGCCTATTTTAGGGGAGCTGAAGCTACCCCAAAATGTTCCTAAGCTCCCCTAAATAATAATAAGAAAAATAATATTTTTGATTTCTTCTAACAGGCATTTGTTGGCAGTTCTAAGCACTAAGGCATAGCCTAAACTAAATTGTTTCATGATATTTATTATATATGCTACATTCTGACCAACTTAACTTTCTGCGTTCATTTGCTGTAATAAATTAAACAAGTATGTAGATGTCTTTTATTCCTCCGCCATCAGGTTATTAAATTCAGAAAGTAGCTACTTTAAATATATTTGTCATTGTACACTTGTCATTGTTTGTCTGTTTTACTGATTTGTGCTGGACATGATATTTTGGACTGATGTTTTCATGATACTGATTCAACCACAAAGCTAACATTAGAGTAACGTTTGTAAGTGAGATTCAGCAAGAAAAAGTTTTGCATAGCCCCCCCCCCCGTCTTTCAATCCTAGTGACGTCCCTGCCAATACAGGATTTTTGAGGCCAATGTTATTAAATTATATATGTCAACCTTTTTACACTAGGATCCCAAATTGAAGAGCACCAGAGGGACTCTCTACACACCCGAGCAGCCCTCCATGCAGACTGCATTGTACCTCAAACATGTTTTTGGCATTTTAGTACTGTTTTTTCTTGTTACTTCAGTTGACATGTACACATACATCATGTACGCCAACATTTACGCCGATACTGATGTATCTACTGTACAATAAGCTAATATTAGCCAATTACTGGCATGGCCATTTTATTAGTATGTACTTATTTATGTAATTTAAATATAATTTCTGTGTTTTTCCAATCACTACAAATACACTGCAATTCATTTTCATGTAATCAATCAGAACTACATGTCATTAACTTAAAGGTGGTTTCTGTCTCTTCCTGCCTGGCTCAGTGGTTCAGGAGGCTGGTTGGATCTATTAGCTGTTCAGGATCAGGCTGTAGCCTCTAAGGCGGCAGTTGTTCAGCCTGCTGTTGTTTTCCATCCATAATCTAAACCGACCAGGAATCAATACTCCACTGGACTGACATCGAACACTTGTGGTATTAAGAGAATCCTTCTTGTGTATTGTTTTTGGATGGATGAGACAAACAGGAGGTGGCAGTACCAAGAGTTGGTGTTGCTCTTGGTCTGAATCTCTGTCTGAAATTCCAGAGTCACTCCAGTATTTACAAAGCTGGCACGGCCAGCGGCTCAGCCGGTGTGCCTTCTGTCTGACAAGATTCATAGACGGGGTATGCAGAAAGGCTCAGACTTTGACAGCAGGCCAAGACATGGCCTTTCTCAAAGTCTATTAGGCTTTAGGTGCAGCAGACATTATCTGAGATCCAGGCCCGCAGACCTTAAAGTAATCACTCAGAGGATTGATGGTTGTTTCAACTTGGTATTTATACAGCGTTCTGAACAAGATATTTATTTTAAAAGTAAGTTGAAATAGAAGAGTTGAAAGGAAAGATCTTTTATCCCACTGCTAAAACAAACTTTATCTGGAATATGGAAATTATTCTGACATAGTTCATGACTAAACTATAAAAATATTTAGTCTTTGCTCTTGCAAGAAAAAACAGAATTCCTTAGTCCAGTAAATCACTTAAGGCATTTATTAAGCTTAAATGACACCCATCTCGTTCCATCTTCTCAAATATGAGGATGTAGGCCTCCTGCTTTTCTCTGTTTATTAACATGTTAAAGTAAATAATTTGGGGCAGGTCTGTAGCCATATATTAGAAATACTGAGGTCAAAGAGGCCAAATTGTCCCACAGTGCATCAACCTCTCAAATGTTTGACCAGCTACCAAAAGTCTGTAAAATTATCTTCCCACATTTTCTACATTAATTTAACTGTTAATATATTGATATATTAATCACCTATGAGTCCATAAGTGTTTTCCGTCTCTAAATGCTACAGTAGAGCCGACTCATTACCGATACATGAACCTTCTGCTGTAACGGTCGCACCACCATACAACAGTCAACAGTCTTCTCCGTAATCTGTCCAACATCCTGGAATGATATGTGACTAGTACTTACATTCTTCTACGCACGTACTTCTGTAATGCCGATGAAGCTCCGACGTTTGGTGCTGTCTGGGTGGGCACGGCAGGTAGTAGGCTATGTCAAAATTTAGATTTCTCCACCTGTTGCAGAGGTGTGCATGGGGATAGAGCCACAGCTTTTGTAGACCATGTAAAGAGTTTAGAGAGTGGTGTCTCTTTTTTTAGCCTTTCCAAAACCAAAAACACAAGAACAAAATCAAGGAATAGATTAAACTGTGTATCTGCCCTAAGATAAGCTGCAGTACGTACACCAGAGTTACAATCAACAGTGTCAAGGTAATGGCCTTTTTTACATCTGGCTGGGGGACTACCAATAAAAATTAGCACTTTTGAGCTAACTCGGGCGCATTTACATTGTTTTAATGTTGATAAATGTACACTGTCCCCTTTCAAATAAAGAAAGTAAAATAAATGTTGTCAGGGACCTTCTCCTTATTTCAAGGTTGTTTGGAAGGTTGCACTCCATACAACTCCCGCCAACCTCAGTACTGTCTCAGTCATCTTTGAGAGTGGGTTTATTATAGTAAACCCAACAATACATCAATGATTGCGTGATGGTGCAAAACTTTACTTTTCGGTGGAATGCACAGAACATGACATATTCGTGTCTGGTTTGGTGTGAAAGGTTTAAACACGTAAAAAAACAACTGTTTTCTTTTTCTCGTTTAGTCCTTGGTGTGAAAAGGCCTTTTGTATTACCTTTCACAGACACATTGGTAAGTCCAATATTCACTCTTTTAGCTCCTCTTTTGATCTCCACCAACTCCTAAAATGTATGTCTCTTTAGGTGCTAAATGCTCCATTTTGTTCACCAGCTAGTCACTAACTGAGAGCAGTGAGAGTGAACCCTGATAGTAAATTTACAGTTTTAATTGTTTAGCTAATCAATTGCTGAAACTCACTATAAAGCTCTGTAAAGCCAAAGGGAGCTCCAGATTCAGGTGATAATTCTCAGTAGGTTCATCATTATGAGCGTCCCCCTTTTTATAAAAATATTGATTATAGCCACTTTAAGATTTGTTTACATGGTTCATGTTTTATAACGAATTAGCTGAAAATGTTTAAAAGCTGGAGACAGCTTTTTCATTCAACTCATGGGGCATAAAAGAATGTTAGCATAATTGGAATATTATTGCTTATTTAGCAATCTTGATACATTTTGCTTGTAACAGTAGTCATTTGTCAGACATACATTTTTACGGTTGCTAGTTAGTAATGACTGCTTATGTCTACCTCTGTCTGTAATAAAAGACCAATTGTATCAAAGATTAGCCTACTATGAACTCCAAGAGGTAAATCTGTCACCGTTATCAAACTGCATACTTACAGTTACCAGTTTGCATGTGTAATCCTCCATCTGTCACCATAGCTCTCCATCAGTGATACACACCGAAAAAGAGACAGAAAATGGGGGATGTTTTGTATTAGGATGGGGAAGCGGTGTGCTCTGATAGCAGCAGAAGCTTGTAAGAGCAGAGTGGTGAAAATCTCAGACAAGATTTAAACAAACAGAGACACAGACCCTGGCCTGGCTGGCCTGAGACAACCTGACAGAATAAGGCCATGAGAGATTACACACTGCCATCTCCAGATCAGCCCCAGAAGTGTTTCCACAACATCCACCATTTGGGATACTTCTAACAGACTAAGTGAATGCATAAATACTTTTCCAGATTCAGGGGCAATGAAATGCTCATCAATTAATTTATTTAATATTTCAATGTGGGACATTCAGCGGTCAATGTAACACCTCTTAGGCTGCGTTCACACCAGATGTCAAGTAAACTTTCACCGCGGGATCATATTGGGATCATATTGGGATCATTTGTTTATTTGCCAAAATCACTACATCATGATGCAGATTTGTAAAAGTCTGAAATCATGCTTTGTCAGGTTAGGTAGTATGCAGACTAGTGTACGCTGCCTGAAAATTGATTTATTTGCAATATAAAATAGTATAAAATAAATAACACTGTCATTAAAAGATACCTTTCTATTGATGATTGTTGAGCAGCAGTTCACAGTTTATCCTTATCATTATTTGCCACTACCTCACCAGAAACAGTAAAAGAATAAATTCTCAGAGAGGTTTGACTGTCACTCCGCCATGCTTCTGTGCTCGCATGACATACAGTTGCAGGTCGACTCTTGGGGGGAGTTTTCCCTTTGGAAATATCCCCACCTTCAGGCCGTACTCTGTTTCCACCGGCTGACAGCTTGTCTCTGTGGCATCAGCTCCTGCTGGAAACATAACAAAAAAGAGGAAAAAAAATTTAATTCTGAACTCAGTGAGCTCAGATTCTATACAAACTTTGCTTCTTAAGGCTTTTCTTGTAGCGTCATTGATTGATGGAGAGCCACAGAAAAGTGTTCATCTGTAATGAAAGTGAAGCACCGTGTGTGACCTTGTCAGGTGTGTGTGTGTGTGTGTGTGTGTGTGTGTGTGTGTGTGTGTGTGTGTGTGTGTGTGTGTGTGTGTGTGTGTGTGTGTGTGTGTGTGTGTGTGGCCATTTTAACACCAAACCTGCTCTAATTCAGATGATTGAGGCCTTTTATAATGTCAGCTGCATCAGTGCTTTGAAAGTGAAAAGAAAGGGCAGTGTTGAACAGAAAAGCTACATTACACTTAAAACTAATTCAACTATTGTCTCACTGTATAAATGAAAGCTCAAGCACATGCACTTTTTTGACCTGTTTCTCTGGCTCCAGCCTCGTCCTGAAACTTGAAGCACGTCTCTCCCTGCAGAATAATGTGAGGCGCTGCTTTACTGTGCAGCGGTGCCTATATGTTTATATGGACGTCACAAATATACCAAGAGTTTGCCTCACTCCGTTCTGGCATGTGGCCAGGGGGTTTTATGATTAAAACCAGATTGTGCTTGCCCAATTCAGAGGCCAGAAAAATAGATTGCAGTTACACATACTCTGCACAAGAGGGAAGTACAGAAACACACACACCAGCCTCTGCAGCATCTGTAAAGGTGGACTTTTTGAAGGAACTGTATGCATCTGCTGTTTAATTTCCCCCCTCTGCTGGAGGGACTTTTCACAGATCTCATCTTGTTGTTAAGTCTGCTCCTAGTTCACAGTCAGTAATAATACATCTGACTGTGGCACAAGAAGAAAGCTTCAGTTCCTCCTCATCAACCCCTAACAGTAAATCAAGCCAATTCTGAGTCAGAGCTGTGATCATCCTGTAAATGACGCCTCCTTTGTGTCACGTGATTGGAGTCAAGTGGCTGTGGGGTCTCTTGCCAACTCTAAGTTCCCACGAAGTGATGACTAAGATACACTGCAAAAAAGTCAAGTTTTAAAATTGTATCCTTCTTTTTGCTTTCAGATTTAAGCAGAGGTGGAAAGTAACAAAATACATTTACTCCCGTTACTGTATTGAGTAGTT
Organism: Gymnocephalus cernua; assembly: GCA_023631565.1. Taxonomy (NCBI): domain Eukaryota; kingdom Metazoa; phylum Chordata; class Actinopteri; order Perciformes; family Percidae; genus Gymnocephalus; species Gymnocephalus cernua. The sequence continues at coordinate 24,857,145 of CM042436.1, read as the reverse complement.
TTTTTTGTAGTTTTTAAAATCGGTAATTTGAATTGCACTTGATTATGTTTTGAGTGAAGTATTGTAGTTCGCTACATTACAAATCCCATCCGTTACTGAGTAAAAAATAAAACTTTGACTAACGGAAACCGAAAGGAAGAAAACAAATGGCGCCCGGAACCACTAAAGTGACGAATGATCAGCATCTAGGCTGCCTACCAGGCGCCAAGTCTTTCTGTAGGAGAATGAGAAGGAGATGGATCAGGCGAGCGACGACGGTTCAGAGACTGTTTCAGTAGAAATGCTAGCTGAAACATTGAGTTCTGCTGCCCAAAACAACAAAAATCCTTTTTTATTTATATTCAAGAGGGCCAGTTATGTTGTTATTGCATGTGTATACGTTTGTATAGATGTTTATACATTTGTATAGATGTTTCTTTAATTAAAAAAAATTGTTTGGGATTTATGACCCCTTGTCCTATTTTCACTACATGGGAGAGATCCCCTCGCCCCGTTTTACAGTTGTTTTTTTTATGTAACTAAGTAACTTTTAGTACATTTTAAATGAACTACTTATTAGTTTTACTTGAGTATTTTTTCAGATAGGTAATTTCACTTGTACTTGAGTAATATTTCATCAATGTATTGGTACTTTTACTTGAGTACAATATTTTAGTACTTTTTTCACCTCTGGATTTAAGTGATTGAAATGAGAGCTGCTCTGCTTTAAAGCTGCTTAAATAAAGCTCACCTTATTTTGAGTTATTTTAAAATTTGTAAAACCTGTGGTTTATCTTGTTTTACAAGATCAGATATTTCTCACATCTACTCAAAGTTTCATTTTACTTCAGCAAGGGACATTTTTTACCCTGATGGCTGATTTGGATCACACAAATACTAATGTCTCATTTCACTTGCCAAGACAGGCACATTTTGCAGTGTAGTGAAGGCTAGGAAATCATGTGACATCAACAAAAGCAGACACATTACGCCCCCTCTGTCGCCGCCCACACACAGACATCAGACACACACATAAACCCTTTTTTGTAACAGGGGAGGAACACTGCAATTCATTTACTGACTTTGAAAACTACGCTGCCAGTAAACACGGCAAACGTCATCAGCTGAAAGCGCTGATGGAAACATCAACACTATAAAATAAGAGGGAAATAAGTCCTTGTATCTGAACTTACCATGAGTTGTTCCCCTGCCTGGTCCCACTCTGACCTCCACTCACTGCAGCAGGGTCTCATGTTTCAGGCCCCCATGGCACTGGGGCAGACCACCCTCCTCTTTCACACCATACTTGTGCTCTGGCAGCCTCTCCCTGGGTAGGCAGGGGTCCTCACAGGCTTGGGAGGCAGGTATGGGCCCTTCCCACAGCGTCCGTTTTGAGGATACAAAGGAGGCTTCTGAGTTTTTGAATTGGAGGTGCTGTTACCAATAATGACCTTAGGGTCTAGGCTCTGTGGGTGGGGCTCAGGATGAGTTTGGCCAATGTGGTTGGTGTCTCTGGGGGGATAGAGGTGAGGTGGGTGGCCATTTACACCTGGCCTTTCGTGGTTGATGTCCTTACTGTGGCTGGGTGGGGTGAAGCGGCTGGTTTTGACGACCGATGCCATGTGAACAGGGGAGGGAGAGTTAGTTCTTAAGATGATGCGTTCTTTGTCAATGTGTTGCAACGCCAGGACTGGAGAAGGCCTGTGATTGGGCGACGGTGCCAGCCTGAGGTCACCTGGATGAGTTAAACCATGAAAGTTACTGGACGACCCCTGAGTGATGCAGGGCATATCCTCGCTGAGGTCGATTCTGGCTGTGAGACGATCAATCTGCTGGACCACCTAAACGACAATGAAGAGAGTCGGTATTTGTCCAAAATGCAGTGGTGGAAAGAAAGTTAATTTACTCTTACAGTACTTGTACTTTACTTGCGTATTTCCATTTAATTCCACTTAATACTACTCCACTGCAATTCATAGGGAAATATTTTACTTTTTATTCCACTACTACTACTATGTCTTTGACAGCTATAGTCATTAAGATTTTACATAAAACATTTCAAGTGGCGTGTAATCTGTACGCATTTGAGCTATCTGCGTGTATGTCTACGCTGTATACAGCGGATGTAAACATACACGCCACTTGGCGTGTTATCGCGTAAACATACACATACGTAAACATACACTTTCTAAAGCCAAGTGGCGTGTTATCTGTACGCATTTTGAGCGCTGTATACAGCGGACGGGTTGGGTTTAGGAAAGAAGAAAGCTACGGTTGGGTTTAGGAAACGTGACATCCAGAACACAATTCCCGGTCTCCTGGGTGAAAGTCCTGTGTTTTACCCATCCACCACCCCAACCATCCTCCCTACACAGATTTCCGCCCTTTCATACTACTCTCTACGGCGTAAAGTCACACTCAATCACAAGGTAATGTAAGTCAATGGAGGCCAAAAGGCGTTGATAAACACACTAAAAAGCGAGTATGCGTCTTGATAACATGCCAAAAATGGCATACGAATTGGCGTGTCATACATATGCCACTTCATGAGATCAGTCTGCACAACCCCTCAGATTTGTCTTGTGACCCTTTGGAGGGGCCCTGACCCCCTTGGTTGGAAAACACTGGACAAAACCATCTAGCTGTATGTATAAGGAAACACATTGACCAGCCTCAACAGAAACAAATCTGATCATGCATCGATACATCATTATTAACCATCAAATGATGTTGTATATGATTATCAGTATCAGGTGTCATTTTACATGAATTACTTTCATTTTGGACACTTGTTTTACATTTAGCTGATGATACGTATGTACTTTTACATACCTAATGCATAACTACATAAAATGTAGGCTTTTACTTGTAATGCAGCTTTTTCTACATTGTGTTATTGGTACTTAAGTAAAGGATCTATGTACTTCTTTCACCACTGCAAAAGTGTATTTATAACCACAAGTCTCTGACTGTGCTGAAACTGAAGCAATAATCAACAACTCAGGCAAGTCACTCAAATCAAATCTGGTTTATTTTGATGTCCTTTTTGTTGCCAACTGTCTTAATTCACAATCATGGAGGTTTTTTATTTGTAATGTTGCTTAAGGACGTCGTTAGGCTTTGCAAAGATGCATTCAGCTGTGAATCAATGCTATTTTACAGCTGCATGCAAAATGGATACTGTAAGAGCAAGGTATAATTTAGTAACAGTCTCAAGCCAGGCTTTTTAATGTGCTGGCCGGAACGCTGCCAATTTCTGCAGCATTCTGCAAAAGGTCATTGCAAATCATTCTCAATCGCCACTTCAGTAAGAGATGATGGGTGAGTCACAAACAATGCAGTCAGTATGCACGCACACACACATACTGATATGCTCTATGGAACATGGTCACACAGACGCATGGCGTGTGTCAAACTGATCGCAAAAACTCATTTAGAAAAAACAGACTTTAAAGATTTTTTTTTGCAAGACACTACAGGTGAATAGGGTAAAACATTTTAACTAACAGGTATTACCATGAAACATCCCCAGTTGATTACTTACATTAAGTCAATAATTTTTTTGTATTAAGTTTTCTGACATTTTTGTTTAAATGTGGAAATGAGGCATTATCTAATGCTAACTTTTGTTGAATTTAGGATGAATCTACCAACACAAGACAAAATTAAGTAAAACAAATACACCTAAATGTGTATTTTTGGATGTTTTTTTCCACTAGTCTGAAAGGAAAGAATGGTGACATGGTGTGGAAGCAAAATAGCCCAAAACCTCATAATTAAAAAGTATGTTTTTGCCTGTTGTGTCTGCCCTTAATCGTTTTAAATGAATAAACATTTATAATAATAGACCCTCCTACCTCTTTCATCTCCACGTGAACTTGCTTCAAACCCCCCAACACATCCTCCAGATCTGTCACCACTTGTCTGATTTTATCCCTCACCGAATCCTGCCTCCTCTTCTGCTTCACCACCTCTGAACCCTGGTGCTGGTGGTTGCTGTTGGTTGTCGATTTTGAGGGCTCTGGACTGGTGATGCCAGAGGGTGGGACACAGAGACCCTTCTGTCGCCTTTGGTTCAAGTGTTTTTGTGGGACTTCAGTGGAGAAGAAACCTTTGTGAGAGCCACTGCGTCCATTACAGCCCTCCTCTGATCCAGCCTTCAGTTTTCCCCGGTCCTGATGGCTATCTCTTTCCTCCCCTCCCTGAAAGAACACAGGCCTCGGTCCACAGTGGCCATTTGGTATGTGTAAATGACCCAGATGGGGATTGTGTGGCTCCGCATGATAGTTCTCAGAGGTGCATCCACAACTTTCCTCCTCCTCATCCACAGAGACATACCTGACAGTCCTCCTGTGCCTGTACCCTTGACCTTTGACCTGAAGATGGGGGAGAGGATGTGGTATCCCGGCGTTAAAGGGGTGTGCCCTGGTGTCGCTGCGCACCACACAGCCACACTGTTCTCTGACAGACGGGTAGTGTCTCACCCCAGGCTCCAGCGGGTAGCTCCACTGGGCAGGGTTCAACTCCCAGGGGTAAACTTGGCTCAAGTCATCTGACTGGCTATAAAGGCCCGGCCCTGCGAACACAGGCCTCCTCTGTGGGCTGCGATGACCGCTTCTCTCAGCTCTGTCCACTGCGAAAGCTCTCCCTCCTACGTCTTTAACCCGAGGAGCCTGGGTGTCTCTCCTGCAGTCCAGAGATGGGTGGTCTGTCTGTTTGGCTGATGCTGGTTGGTGTCCCGGCCCACCGTGATGGCCGTACGCTGGCTGTTCATAGTGGACGCAGTGCTGGCAGGAGCAGGGGTTGGTGGTGTTGATGTGTTGAATAAATCGGTGGTGTCCCGTTGTTTGTGCGCCTTCTGTGTACATGTCCAAAGAAGTCAGGAGGCTTGTGTGGAAAACGCCTTAGAAAACAATTGGTTTCCTCCCCTCTCTGCTCCCTCTAGCCCAGTCATTCACTCGCTCTGTTTTCCTCATCTGCGTCTTCCCACAAGAAAACTTTTCTTCAGCTCTTTTTTTCCCCCTCTCTACCCAGGACTCTCTCCCTCCCCTTCCTTCCTGTCTGTTGTTTCCCTTCTTCTCTCCTGTAGTTGTTAATCTCTGCACCCGTTCTTTTCTTTCCCTGGACCTTTTTTTCTCCTACTTCTCCTAACTTTTACTCTACTCCTTCTTCCTCACCCTGTAGCCCTCTCTCCTACACAGGGCCCCTCTCCACCTCCCTCCCTCTCTGTCTCTCTTTCTACCTCTCCCGCTTTGTTGTTCTGTCTCATTTGCTGCTGCAGGCTTCCAGTGTCTCTCTCTCTCTCTCTCTCTCTCTCTCTCTCTCTCTCTCTCTCTCTCTCTCTCTCTCTCTCTCTCTCTCTCTCTCTCTGTGACTGTGTATTTCCCGTTTCCTCCCCTCTCCCGCTCTCCTCTCTTTCTCCACCTCTTACTCCGTCTCCTGCCTCTAGTATATTCTCTCACATAGTCGGCTGTACCTGAATTTACGAATTCCTTCTTTCCCCTCCACCTAAAATCCAGTCGCCTGGTGGGGCTCCTACGGTAAAGGACACCGTATGGGTTTCTGTCTCTCAAAGAGTGCGTGAAAGAGTCCCAGCTCCGGTGCTGAGCTCATTAGCCCAACTAAAGCCTTTGCACTCTGCAATTAAACGCTGCCTGGGATTCCTCGGTCGGAGACTGAAGGAGGAGGTAAGGGGAGGGGAGGAGAGAAGCACTTGGGAGGTGGGGTTTCTAACATACACAGACGAGGGAGTAGACAGCATTCTGAGTCAAGGGGACAGAGCCATGGCCATTGTACAATGAACATTTTTTTCACTAATCTGTATCTCTTTTTTTCTACCTCCCCACCAATTCCTTCTCTTCTTTGTCCTTTGCCACTCCTGTCATTCCCACTCTATCATTGTCTCGGTTTCAATGGTTTCACCTTAACAGTTGAGCAAAACTTCCCTCTGCTGAGGCAAGCACAGACTTTATGGTTGCACTGTATAGAAAAATACGCACTCTTCTTCCTCTCAAGTCCATACAATAGTGTTTACATGCCACATAAACAGCACACTGTCAGAAAAGTCAAACCATGTGTTCAAGCATTGAATGCATCATCCTTTTTATTATAAATAAATCTCTGCTCACTATAGATAACCATAATCTCAGATAAAAGGATCAAAAATCTCCTTCATACAAAATTAGAAAACCAGGATGAGCAATCAAGATCTCTCTCTCTCTCTCTTTCTCTCTCTCTCTCTTTTTACAATGGGTTGTAAAAAGAAAAGAAAAAAACTACTGAGAATAACAACAAGGAGGACGAGCAGTTGTAGATGAAACACAGCTGGAGTGACTTTACCTATCATATTTATATCTATCTATCTATCTATCTATCTATCTATCTATCTATATATATATATATATATATATATATCAATTAGATATTGATCATAGGCACATTCAATTTACAGACAGGAATGTCTGTTTTTGCTTTACCAGTGAATTAAATACCTGAAAAATCAAAGTACGCCATCACATTAATGCAAACTACACACTAATAAAAATTAATGGACAAATGCACGGTACAGGTATAACCCTTACCCTAGCAAAAGTGACATTGGTTGACAATATCAGTATTGTGTGTTAATACAGTTTGTAGTCTCAATAAGCACAGAATCTGTTAGTCAACCGACAAAGAGGAGCAATCTGGCTCTACTTTTATTTTTAGTCAACTGTATCCTTTCTACCTTTTTGGAGTTGCATCATCGTTCACTTTTGAAAACTAACTCTTTTCTGCTTTCTTAGTTGACTTTCCTTGTAGTATTAGCAAAGTCACGATATTTTCACCTGAGCAGGACATTTTGGTATATTTTCTACCCCCGAATATAAGCACTTCACTCCGACTCTATCTCATACATATGCATATATGCAATCAAGACAGAAAGACAAGAAAGTCGATAAGAGGAGACAGAGCAAAACCTCAACTTGTCATCTTAATCTCAGTATTTTTCAGTAGGGGTTCCTCAGGCAGATCCTTGTCTACTAGCTACGTACAAAAGGAATATCAAAAGTTGTAGTTGTCATACTATCTGCACCCTTACCTGTAGGTGGGTGTAGTGTTTGTGTGCGTGTGTGTCGCCTCAGAAATTCCCAGCTTGTGCAGCTCTTACATCACACTCTTTTGTGTTGGCCTGCCCACCTCCCGCTTGGCTGCACAACTGGAGGGCAACCACGAAGTAGAGAATGGGAGCCACACTTCACCGCTCTGCCACTCTGTACCCTCCTGTCCTCACCAGGGTCAAGATGACCTAATTAGCACATATGGATACCAGTCTATAACAAGAGCTCAATATGGTCTTGGCGATGTGTCAGATGGCGTGTGGCCTATTTACCCTCCCGCAGATGCATGCAGCCCAGATATTTACTGATGCAGACCCAAGTGTCCCACATTGTGCAAATTGTTTATAATGCGTTAACAAGAGAGTCTGTATGTGATATGATTAATGTTTTGTCTGTGATATATCACCATACTGCATTGGCTAGTTTTGGCCTCATTAAACTGGCTCCCAGTGTGTTATATTGATTTAATATTAATTTCAATTACCTAAGATACTACATGAAAAAACACCTCAGAGTACACTGCTGAACGTTTAAAACCATATTCCACCGTTCCTCAGTCGGTGTGCAATCATCAGACTATAGTCAAATAAGGAACCCACCAACTGAACCCTAAAGAAAAGAAAATGTAGCCATTAATTGAGCCTGTGTTATATTGAGCTTCTGCCTTAAAGGTCCCATGACATGGTGCTCCTTGGATGCTTTTATATAGGCCTTAGTGGTTCCCTAATAATGTATCTTAAGTCTCATTCCCGAAATTCAGCCTTAGTGCAGAATTACAGCCGCTAGAGCAGGGGTCATCAACTACATTTTTCCAAGGGCCAGAATATTTCTAAGCAGACACTCCGGGGGCCGGACTTTCTAATAAAGAAAATAAAATGAATGTATACCTAATACGCCTATTCTTGTTCGAAATTTTCACTTTCTTACTGAATTAATGCTATATATTTTTGTACATTTATTAGTGTGAGCAAACTCCTAAAATACATGGAAACTCCATAATGACTGGCTCTTTAACTAGAAAAAGATCTCAGACTAGGAGGCAGTTCACTGAGGAGTGATGGTTAAAGTCTGTGATTATGGAAACAGGGTTGAAGTATGCAGCGTCCTGATTGGTGAAAAATGCTTGCAGAAAGACAGGCCTGCTGTCAGGTAAAAATGTAACAGTCAAAGAAACTGAAGCTAAAAGTTGATGTGGAAAAGCCCAGCTTTAATGATGGACTGATAAGCAGGCTAGCATTCATCATATATGCTTCATTTGCAATGAAATGATGCTGCAAAAAAATACAACCAGCATCATCATCAAGAATGAAGAACGCGATCGAGTCATTCACGTGCATATTAAGTAGCCATGTATCTGTTTTGGTCTTACAATACGTCCATAGCTTTACCGCTCCACCGGAGAGGATGGTTCGTTCAGCCAGCAGTTAAGTTTATAAGAATTTGTCCAAATTTCAAGATTCCCGGCAAGCTAAGCTAAGACTAAACCGACAGCTTTTGTTTTAGCTTGTTTGTAAAAGAAATCGCTATTTGCAGAGTAGAGCTGTGTTTGCGTAAAACAGCGCGGTGGACGAGAGTGGACAGAGCAGACAGAGTAGATTGAAATATCGCTTTCTACATGTTTATGCTGGTCTATACAGGTGAGTGCATTGATAAGTATTGACTTTTTACTCACAAAGGCCAACTGCTACTTTGCTCATTTGAAAGCCATGATGTCTCTCTCTCATGGGTTGGCCAAATTCTCTGGGCGGGCAAACCTTGCTTGTTATGACCTCATAACAAGCAAGATTCCAGATCGGCCCATCTGAGCTTTCATTTTCTCAAAGGCAGAACAGGATACCCAGGGCTCGGCTTTTTCAACATTTCAAGCCAATTGGGGACCATAGGCAGGCTGGGGGAACTCGTATTAAAAAACCTCATAAAGTGACATTTTTATGCCATGGGACCTTTAATAAAATAGTATAAAACTGGCAAATTCGTGATTTAAAATGTGGAACTATGTGATCAAAAGAAAAACAAGAAATGCTATGTAGCTGACTCGACATTTGATGGTGGTTTTCAGTGTTTGGTGTTTTAAGCAACGTCATCTTCCAGGTAGAGCTGCCAAATTATATATATTCAATGAAATCCTAGTACAGTACCTCCAAAATATTAAATATTTTAAAGTTTTTTTAATTTAACACTGGCAGCTTTGAGTCACAAACTTGAGTTGTGAGGTTTTGATATCTCCCATAACAGAATGTTCCTCTTACCCAGGCATACAGATACAGTGTGTTTAATCAGTTCTCTGATTTAAATATCAGGGTGTGCTACTGTGAACATTGTGTTCACTAACTTTAGAGCCAACATAAGTATTATACCAATGCACTGATCACATGTTCTTGCAACATTATGTTCATCCCATGAGTATTTTAAACTCCTCATCACGTACATTGTAATTATAACACTGCATAATAGAGCAGTGAGTCCTATGGAGACACTTCTTTCATGCAGCTGCTCAGATCAGTGCTTTATTGTACAATGTATTAAATATGAGGGGCATCAACATGACTCTGCAGTACTCGTCTGCTTCTCTTTATCTCCTTAAAATCTTCTACGCCTTTTGTTAAAGAAAATTAATTACAGAAAATAGCTTTTACCTGCTTACTGTACTTGTCAAGTATAAAACTAGACATATGTGCTTTAATGAGGATGAGCAGTTTCTGCGTCTGTAGATCAGGTCAATTTAACTTCACTCCAAAATGATCTCCTATTGTGAGAAAATTATAGCATCCCCTGAAGAGCCACCATCTCTGTGAAATAGCAAGCAAATCTTCCATCTAGCCTTGACATGAGGTTATATTTTTTACGGCAAGAAAAGACCAATGGTGTGTCAAAAACAGGATAAAATCAAATAAATTAAGCCAATTTGGGGGAAGGTTAGACTCACTAAGACAAAAATGGCCAGAAAAACAGCTGTCAGAAGTGATTTCTCCATCGTGGGATAGTGACTAGTGACAGTGCCGAGCCTATTTTACAGAAGACCACGTTAGATCTAACACCCAGTGAGGTCATATCTTATATCAGTGCTTTGTGTGTGTCTGTGCATGTCCTGCTTTTAGGGAACACAATGGTTACATTATTCCAAAGAGGATTATAAAACAATTCCTATTTCTGAGCCAGGAAACACAATTGCATCATGGTGCCACAAAAAAACGCTGTGTCATGCAATTCATAAGATAAGTTACTCTTTTTCAGTTTTTGTGGGAGAACAAAATGGTTTTAGTGTGACGTTGGAAGCTGAGAGATGTAGTGTGATCTTGCTTTAAAGGACAGTTAAGTAGACTATCAAGCACATCACTGCTTTTATTCCTCCATTCTTTGTGCAAGGATGGAACGTTAATGTCAAATGTGGAGTAAACTTACATTTTCCTTTTCCTCAGAATTAAAATGAAAGCTTGAGACTATTTCACAAGGTCAGTCAAAATCTGCACACAAAGTGTTAAAGACCTCAGGGTGCTGTAGCTTACTTGTCTTTATATGGTGAGCATCAGGAACACCACATGGGAGTCAGCTGTTAATGGCGAAAGGCACTAATGGACAGGATAATGATAATGATAGATAGAGTTGCCTAAAGAAGCACAGCTGAGATCGCTCGCAGAAAGCTGTTGCCATGGCTGACAGAAAGGAAATGGGAATTTGCACTAAATTATTAAGTTTTGAATAGTCTCACATTGCTAGACCTATCTCCACAGCGCTGTGGATAGGAAAAAAAGCATGCTCTGATTTATTGGCATTTCTTTAAACTCATCCCAATCGTCTTGGGCGGCGTTAAGCGCCGGCCGCAGGTACGGTTAGCCTCGAGAAGGAAGTTGTTTTGGTGGAACATGTGCATGTAGGGAGGCGAGCTCTGGAATTAAAATGGCTATCCAGTGTGTGATGAGAATTTTACTCAAAAAATATAAATATAATTTGATTGTCGGTTGTAGCTCAAAGGATGTTTCCCGAATTGACCGGAGTTTAGAATGGCAACACAAAGAAAGCGGAAGGTGAGGGACATCCGGCGGAACCGTCGACGATACAGACAAAGTTTTGATAAATCAATGTTTATAGGTTTGAGGACCATTGCATTAAGTGTAACAACTGAAAATGCTTGAAGGGCTGAGGAGGCCATTTAACAAGGTGGATCAGGTGGAGAAAAGACAGCTTTGAACAGGACTAAAAGGCTGTGGCTCTGTAAAGGCTTTATTTAAATGCTAACGCCAGCATGCTAACATGCTTACAATGACAATGCTAACATGTTTATGATTAGGTATGACATTTACTATGTTCACCAGCTTAGTTTAGTCTGTTAGCATGCTAACAGTAGTTATTAGCACCCAACAAAGTACAGCAGATGATGAGACCGTCATTAGTTTAGCAGGTATTTGGACATAAACCAAAGTATTGGACACTTTATAATTTGGACCTGAAGATGGTGCTAGTTAGTAAAAAAAAACAAAAAAACAGACACCACACAAACACCACAGGCTACAAAATATACATACCGGTACATAAAAAACATCCTTTTAAAATGTTTAGCTTATCTTTTGTTTTATCTGGGAATTAAACAGTGTGGCACCATGAACACATCACTCTGGGACATAAAACCCAGCCTGGCGTCGTCTCACAGCCCAGGACACTGATTCTAAAACAGAACAGACCGTCAGACTTCTTTTCACTCAGATCTAACTTGCAGCAGTAACATGCACTGACCCAAATAAGCCCAATCACATTGTTCATTAAATAGCTCGATGCCAAGGCCTTGGTCATTAGTCCAGTGCACACGATTTTAAATGACCACTGCCAAAGTCCATTGACTGTATAAGATCCTTTACTTAAAACAATGTAAAGAAACAGCGTCCGAACAGCAGTGAACCAAACCAATCTGCGTCCGGTGAGGAGCTACTGGCAGCTAAGGGCTTGGTTTAGGTGTGTGTTACTCAGGCATTATTGTGAATCCAACTACAGTTGGACAAGTACATTTTGGGGGGGGGAAATAAATAAATCAACATCCCTAGTTGTCAAATGAGGTAATGATTCTCAACCTGGGGGTTGTCATCCTCATAGTGGCAGTAAAGAAAAAGTCAGGCAATCACCAAGACATTAGGGTTCGTCATCTGGGACCATGAATTTTTGTACAACATTTTATGACCCATCCAATAGTTTTTGAGATATTTTAGTCCGGACCACTCTTTGTTTTTGTGAACGACTAGATTGTTTTACTTACTAAGTTTCTAAACCCCTGACAATGGTTAACAATTAGAGATATATATATTTTTATTTTAGTGGGTCACAAGCCAAAAAGGTTGAAAAACTATTGGTGTAAGGCAACCACATATGTGCATGATGAGGTATCCAGATATTTAAAACTGATCACGTAACATTTGGGGAATTAGAGGCTCCGTTCATTAAACACAGTAAGACCTACTTATTCAGATTTGATCAACTCATTCTCAGATGCAGGCAAGATATAATTACTGCAAACATCCTTGCTGTAAAACATATTAAGCCACACACATTGGTTACATTTTTTTCCCAAGCTTCCTGCAGTTTTAACATTTGGTTAAATAGATACTGGGACAGAGCAAGCAATGGTCCTAACCCTCTATTTTTGTCATTCCCTCGACCTTCAAGTTAATGGCTGTCCATTTGTTCACAGCAATCTCACAGGTTCACCACAAACAAAAGCTGAATCATTCATTATCCACCACTGCCATTGAACACAAACAGTGAAGCCTCCATCCTTCATACTTTCGCATTTGAGCTGAATAGCTGTGCACTTAAATGGGTGAACCAAGGGAGAAATCAAAGCTGTCCTCGACTTGACAGACACTCACTGTCCAGAGTATTGTTTAATTTCATATCCTTTGTGATTATGAGCAAAATCCTCCATGGTAACCAATTAACGTCAAAATCATAATTTGCTTCTCACTGCTTCACATCTGTTTCAAGCAATGACTATATCAGCCTCAAACTATATATAAGTGCTTTTCTTTTGTGGATGTGTTCAATAGCTCTCAGTGAATTTTATTGCGTATACTGTATAGGGAAACGTACAGAGGATGAAAGATCATCTTCTGATGTACTGTGGAGACCCTTGAGAGCAATAGTTTCTTGCTGATGAGATCATGACTTGGTTTGCATCTAATCTGAAGAGAAATGTGCCGACATAGATTGAGGATCATTAAAAGGGCTTTGTGACCTTATTTAGAGAAAGTTTGCAAATATGTCCTCATGCAGCCTCCGCGTCAGTAGAGCTACTGAGGTGTTTTTATGCTTCGTAAACAGCCATTACAAAAAATATGGGCAGTCCTGCAAGACCTTGGTTGAACCAGCTCCAGAAAACAGCCGAGCCTGGGAGTGTGGTTTAACACACTGTGCTGACACAACGTTCCATCTTGGCTCAAGCTATGCGACCGCTCTTATTTTCCTAAGTGACACTATCTTATTTAATGCTGCAGCACTCATTTAGCATTGTCTGTGAGAGCTAAGTCCTTTTCTGTCCTCTAAATCATTGTCAAACTTTCAAGCTCAGGTCCAGTCCAGACGTTTATCAAACTTATCACTAAAATCGTTTTTCATTAAAAGTAAGACCAAGACATACTACAGGTTACAAGTGTAGTTCTCACATGATTACATTATTATTCACATGTATAAACAGAGCAGAAATAGGTAATCAGACAATCATTTACCAACAACTGCCCCATTGTATAGTATTTAAAAAACAATTCTTAAAGTACACTTTCCCAGTGATACTGCCTTATTATGCACATGCATATATGATTACTTTTTTTATTACATTTTATTTGTGTGAAATCTTTAATATCTCCAGTAATTCAATTTTATTTATAGTATCAAATCATAACGAGTTATCTTGAGGCAATTTACAGAGAGTAGTCTAGACTACACTCTATAATTTATAAAGACCCAACAATTACTGTAATTCCCCCAAGAGCAAGCATTTAGTGTGACAGTGGCGAGGAAAACTTCCTTTTAGGGAGAAACTTTGGACAGACCCCGGCTCTTGGTAGGCGGTGTGTGACGGTGCCGGTTAGGGGTATTAGTGGCAATTATAGTCACAATAAAGATAATGGAACTATGACTAGAAATAGTAGTTGTAGTAGTTCAGAGCGTAGCAGGGCACTGCAGGGCATAGCAGGGTGAAGCAGGGCGGCAGGGCGGCAGGACGTAGCAGGGCACTGCAGGGCGTAGCAGGATGTAGCAGGGCACTGCACAGTGTAGCAGGGCATAGCAGGACACTGCAGGGCATAGCAGGGTGTAGCAGAGCACAGCAGGGCATAGCAGGGTGTAGCAGGACATAGCAGGGCGCCTAGCAGGACCACGTCGACAGCTGCAACCATGATTTAGGTGCAACCCTAATCCAGGGGAAACTGCGGGGCGAGAGACATAAGGACTCCAGGGCATAAACTCACCAGAGCTAAGTTATTTACAAGCATTTCTGGGACATGAATGCACACAGATGAAAAGAGAGAGGAGAGAGGAGCTCAGTGTGTCAAAGGAAGTCCTCCGGCAGTCTAAAACTATAGGCATAACAAAGCTGGTCCAAGGCAAAGCTGAGCCAGCTCTATAAAGGTTGTTAGATGAATCTGAAGATTATGAAGAGAAGCAGAGAAGAGAAGGGGTGCCGTGTCTTCAGATATACACCCTCCCCCGCCGGTAGCAATTAACATGTAAAATTAACTCACTAATAGGAAAAAAACTAAACTTTGTATTTTGTAGTTGGAAATGATCTGGTGTCATACTACACAAAGTTCCAAGTACAACCAAATACTATGTCTTGTTATGGAGCAATGTTCAAAAGTACTTGCATATAGAAGACAGAAATGGGAAATATACAAAGTGCCTGACAGTGTGTCATCTGAGAGCATAATTTTACTGCAATCTACACCAAAACAACAATGCAGTCCTATCTTTTTCTGCCATCATCCACCAGCAGCTGGCCCCATTCAGAGCAATGCTTTCCATAAAACAGCTTTTGGATGATGAACACCAGAATCACTCAACACTTTGAATGAAAATGCAGCTTGTAGTTTTAGAAGCCATTTTCTACAGAGACATTTTGGTGAGCATCAACATAGTTTTTAGAGATGTTTAAGATTGTGATTCTACTTCTTCCTTTGCAGAGCATTTATTTAAAAAGGAAACTAAGTGTGGACTTTTTTATAATTAAAATATGTCATAATGGGTAGAACATTTTTTGACAATCCATAAAGGAATGGTAAAATCTTGATGATGAATTCTTGTATACTAACTGCTAAAACAGTGTTAGTATTGTATACAATTAGTGTGTAGTGTGGAATTTAGAGCTTCAACACAATTATTAGATTGACTGATTGGCAGAAATTAATTGGCAACTGTTTTGATAATAAATTATTCATATAACGTTTTGGACAAAGAAAACAAGACATTGTCTGACATCGCTTCAGGCTCTAGGAAATTGTGATGGACATTGTTTTACTGTTTTATCAAACCAAAAAGAAAAAAATGGATTAATCAAGAAAATAATTAACAGATTATGAAAATGATCATTAGTTGCAGACACAGCCATGAAACACAGTACGTATGAGGATATTTTTATTCTTCATAGGAAACTTACTTAAGTTTTAGTTCAAATTCACTAGACTTTCATTCAAGAGTGATAAAAACAACGCTGCGTGACCTCCTCTGAACAGATTATTTCTGGATGATTATTTATAGGCTTTCAAACTGAAACACTTCAAACTTACTCAGTATAATGAGCTCTTTGTGTTTCCTGTGTGATACCACAGAGGCGCATGGAGTCAGCGGTGCAGCCGACCTGACAGCTTGGTATGCACCAGTGTCACTGACTCCCACTAACCACTGGGAGGGTCAAAGGTCGCCCAGCCAATTTCACAGATGCTGTTTTACTTTTCTGTAAGCAACTGGATATCTACTGACCCCACTGAGAGTCCAGGATATCAGAGTGAATGTGTTGCACATTCTGCAGTTGTTAATAAGCTAAATGATCATGCATGTAGAACCTTGTTACATTCTTCTGCTTCATTTTTAACCAAGAAGTTTTTAAGAAATTGATTGATATGATCTAATGCGCTTCTCATCACGATCAGTAGGTGGCACTCGTGATCCTTAATAGTTTTGCAAGGCCATCTGTTCATGGGAATGAATTATTGCTGCAGTGTGCCAGGTACAAATGCTTTTTTTTTTATTCTCAATTCATTTTGCCCTGATTAGTTTAAAAACTTTTTAAAATCATGCTATAATATCTGCTGTATCCTAAATGTTTACACAACTTTAATCAAACATAGAAATTATGTTGCTCTTCCATTGATGTCATTCTGAATAATCCTGCTAAGTGAAACAACCTTTAATAACACACAACACTGCCCATCTATGTCCTTCATTCTCATTCTTGGCTGCTGGAAGTCTCATTCAGGCATTTATCACCTCCAAATTTGATTAATGCAACAGCACCCTCTACAGAATATCCTCCAAAGTCCTGCAGTATGTTTAAAAACCTGCTGTCTGAGTGAGTCCCCCCCCCCCCCCCCCCCCCCCCCCCCCCTCCCCCTCCCACACTGTATTACATTACCCACTCTCCCTCCAAAAAATCCTGTTGGCTTCACTTGCAGGAAAGGATGCAGCAGATCAATCCACTCCTCTCTGCATCACATGGCTCCTTCCGATCTCTGTGGCTTTTTAACTGTCTTACCCTCTTACTCTATAGAGCTGATGCCAAATGACCTCAACCTTACTGCAAGGACAGCAAAAAATCAAACATTAACAGACACCTTTTAATAGAGGAACGGATCATTTTACTCTCACATGTCTGATTTGTCTAGCCATTTTTTGTGAATGTCAAATTACGTAAAAATAACAGACTGGATGTTATTCATTTATAGTACTTTCCTGGTTATTTTCCTCCTAAATGTTATTGCTGGCTCGGTGGGTGGATGGGTGGATGCACAGACAGACAAACAAACAGATCTGTTAATGTCCAGCAGAAATTATATATTTGAATATCAGACATCAGTATCGCATAATAAATATGAGAGTTAAGGGGCTTGTTGGACAACAGAGCAGTCAAAAGCAGTTTAGCTTTAAACTCTTCCAGCCGTAGCCGCACATAATAGACAGTCAGGCCTCTCAGAGCCAGCTAGCCCATTAGCCTGGGCTAATGTATCCAGGACTCCCCGCCATGCACTGCCCATCACTCCAGACTGGATCTGGTTTCACACAGAAGCCGCCTCATCTCTTTGTGCTCTGAGAAACTCTCACTGCAAAACAATAACTCCTGAGGAACAGTTGCTAAGTAAATTTGCGTTTTCTCTCTCATTCTAATACATTTGTGTATTTAGAAGCTGAGGTTACACGGTCAAATAAAGGTCTAAGATAGGATATAAGTTATCTGGCACAATTTTAAACATCTCTGAGGTTTTACATACGTATTGGGGTTTGTTACAAGTGTTGGGAATACTCTGAAATGAACAGATTACAAAATGGAGAACTTGTATATTGTACATGTGCAGTAACACAGATTAAATTCCTGTTTCTCCTCAAAATGTAAAGTGGATATTGGCTCAATCAGAGGGTGAAATTGTTTTTGACCATGCCTGTGATCTTGGGTTTCACAGCTCTGCCTTGCTAAATGGACCGGGTGCATTAGGGGCCAGAGGAGCACGCTGCAGAGTGCTCTTAAAAGGCGAGGGGAGAAAACAACTCAAGACAGCTTCCCTGTGTTTTTCAGCTGCCCTGCTGTAGAGGGACAGTGACATGTACCAACCATGTATGGAAGCGTGCATATCAGGTTGCAGCCATCAAATCAAAACAATCATCCTGATGGAGTGAGGGCAGAATGTACATGGAGGGTATGGTGACTGACATGAGGGCCCTCATGCAATGGACGGTGAAGGTTTTCCATTTTCTCCTCTATGTTACTGGAAATTTTGCAACAACAACAAAAACCCAGACAAGTAGTGTTTGGAAACAGAAATTGTGATTAGTAACTAACCTTTTTTCTCTTCTCTTCATGGTATTCAAGGGAGGAACAAACAGAAGAGACAAGGATTAAATTTACTTTTGACATTATTCTGTTTTTTGTAAGTTTTTGTTTCAATAAAAACATAAATCTTATTGGGTACATTTGCATTTATTGCAGACTGTTTTCTACTGCGGATTAATACATAATTTGGTTCTCTAGTGAGTATTTCTGGCAGCAGGACGGTGTTTGTGGGATCGACTCAAATTAAACAAAATTATTATTATAATTAAACATTATAATGAAGGAACATGTCACCACTTGTTTGTTTAATTTCACTTCATGCATATTTTGATTCAATACATAAAATCCCTGCTTCAACACCCACTACTTTGGAATATAACCCAATTTCATTGTAGCTCTCAGTTTGATGTAAAAAAGATCAAAAGCTACCAGAAATCAGAAGAAAAAAACTGATTTTATTGTTTTAAATGTTCAATGGGACAACTTAGACTGTGTGTTGAAGTTGTGGTTATGTTCACTATCTGTCAAACTAATTGTATCAATATAACATGTATATCTCTTCATGTTGCTTTTTTTCTTTCTTTTTGCTTTGTTGTGTTTATTATATGCAGATGGCAGAGTGTATGTAAATTCCACAAAGAGTTGTAATCTTAAGAACTAATGAAATGTATTGTTGACTTAAAACATAAAACTAAAATCCTGGGCCTGATTGAAACCATGATAGAATTTGTTCCCGTATGTTTCTGTTTGTGTCTCCCTCTCGCTCACAATCCCACATTTTCTCTCACTTCCACCATAAAAAGGGTGACTCATCACGCTGAAGCAAATATGCCAATAGTGTGCACTACCAGCAGGGTGTGTAAATTCCACACCTGTCCCATCATCTTCTCTCCTCTGCCCTCCCCTTTTGTGCCTTCTCTCTTTCCACACATACTCCCCCCCCGTTGCTCACCCACACCTCACAATGGACAGCTTGAGGAGCAGAAAGCAGCGCTGTCTTGCTACGAACATGCAACAGAAAACACAGAGAAAGAAACCAGCAGAGCGTGAACGGGTTTGACAACACTGAGGGCCATTCTCTTGTGTCTTGTCATCCCGCGTTCTTCTTCACAAACAGGTAAGTTGAGATTCATACCTTTTTATGGGCACTTTTATAACTAGATAGCGTAAAGGCTGGTCTCTATGCTCCTTGGCCAATGTGAATGGTAAATGAAATCAATAGCATGTGTTGGAATTATACTGTGATGCATTTAAGAGCATCTTTTCTTATTTGGGAGTATTTCTTTGATGAATATGGAGTTGCCAAATTGCTTGTATAGAATGATTTAGACTGTGCCACTCCTTCTGTTCCCCTATTTTTCTCTTTCTCTGTCCTCCTATTACACCACCTTTTCATTATAACTTCACCATCTCTGAAATGTTTTGCTTGGTTCTCCCTTCTAGAAGAGACAGTTAACCTGAGAAGATGAATAAATCCTTAAGATGGATCATCACACTTTCTTCTCCACAGCAAAGAAGGAGGTGGCGAGATGACAAAGGCTGCAGCTGCCTTTTCTTCTCCTGAAGCAGGGTGAAAAGTGACATAGTGGCAGTTGAGCTCAGGTAACTTCCCTTGGACACTGATACCCTTGAAACTAATCCAACTCTCGGGATGTGTTTACAAGATTTGTGCCGCTGCGAGAATTTGAAAGACAAGTCATTTTGAGGACTCAGTCTTTGGTGATGACGGGGAGAATCCTCTTATTACACAGTGAATAATTGTTATTTTACATGTAGACCTATTTTTGTTAATTAAGATTTAACTAGTGCAACTTGGAGGAGGGAAGAGTCTAAATATGATCATGTGAACCTTGAACAGTCAAATCTTGCCATTTGAATGACCAAAGAGGAGTAAAATTGTTGAATATCAAGACACAATTGATGCCTGTGTACACAGCAGGTTTACTCATACAGCTCTAGAACGTGAGAGAGTTGCTTTCCACCAAGCGGTGATGTCATGACACCACTGTTTGGGCGGACTAACAGTTTATTCTGAAAACTGAGCCTGTGTCCTGAGGCTCAGACAAACTATCTGAGTAGAAACGATGAAGGTAGAGACTCTTTAACACCTGGGGAGGGAAGGAATAT
Source organism: Gymnocephalus cernua (assembly GCA_023631565.1). Taxonomy (NCBI): domain Eukaryota; kingdom Metazoa; phylum Chordata; class Actinopteri; order Perciformes; family Percidae; genus Gymnocephalus; species Gymnocephalus cernua. The sequence goes on along the minus strand of CM042436.1, from coordinate 24,836,919 downwards.
ACCCACTGTGTGAAAAGAGAAAGCCGTATTTAAAGTTTATAAAACACGGAGTAGTCTTGTCATTTAGATACAGTTTACTACATTTTCTAGCAATGGTCTGCAGAAAGATGAGGCCTGCATCTGGACCTGGTTTGGTTTGGTTTTTGTTTTTCTTCTTTGGTGATTATATTTGAGCAGAGGTGGAAAGTAACTAAATACAAATACCCAAGCACTGTGATAAAGTACAATCTAGAGGTGCTTTACTTAACTATTTCCATGTTCTGCTACTTTATACTACTTCTCTACATTTCAGAGAAATATTGAACTGTTTACTCCACTACATTTATATGAAAGCTATAGTTACTTATTACTTAGCAAACTTGAATTTTGTAGACAAAACCTAACATTTTTACAAAATCAGCTTACATGTCTTACAAGTTACAATAATTTAATAAAATCTTATATTAAAATAACAATATAACACTGACACGTGCCATTCTGCTGCATTACTACTGAACATTCATGTTAAATACTTTTTTTTTTACATACAGCTTGCTGATGATACTTTACTTAAATAATATATAATATTTTGAATGGAATACTTTTATTATTGTTACTTTTACTTAAGCAAAAGTCTAAATGTTTCCTTCACCAATGGATTTAAAGAGTGATGTGAGGCAATTCACTTTTTACGAGGCTTATTAACATGCAGGTTACTGTATGAAAAAAGCTATTCATATTGCATTTGAAAGTAAAAAACGGGGGTCTAACTCTTCGGCCAACCATCATTTTATGTATCCACACATTTTACATTCATATTAGTGACCAGTGTAATATATTATACTAGTTTGTTTTTATTAGCAAATTATCTCTTTTTATTTTGTATTTTATGAAGTCTTTGCCTGCCGTGGACCTGGATTTCTCTTTTGGATAAATCACAGCATTAAAGCAGCCAGTGGATTACACAGCAGACATTATTACTTGTACAGGTCTGAGCATGATTGCAACATCAATCAAATCCATGATCTCCATTCAAAATATGTATAATTGTTTGCGTTTTACTTTCTTTCTTGCAGAATGAGACACACAAAGCTCAGATTACCTGCTGCAAATGTCACTCTGGGAAGACTTTTCTGAAGATGCAGAGCTTAGCTCATTAGTGAGCATTGAACCAAACTTTTGTTCACAGTGGCTAAGTTCAGTGTCTGACATGAAAGTATGAGCTCCCGCAGAACGTCCCCAAACAAAGAGATGTGAGGGAAGAAGGATGCACGTGACGAAGAAGCTGGGCTACCTGTACTGTAAAAGAGGAATGCTCTAAAAGCCTTTGCATGTCCAGACACACTGTACAGTAGTCAGCTTCTCCTGATTTATGGGGGTTTTAAATGAAGAAGAAGAAAGGCGAACAATGGATGACAGAAGGTGTGGTCAGTGTGATTTGTGAAGCATAGCACTAATTTTCAGTTTTCCTTTGTTTTAAAGGTACATTGTGTAGTGTTTTAAATATTGTATTAGCTAAAATCAATGTCTTCATAAATATGTATGTATAATATTGGTGTAAAATTACCTCTGCCAATGATCTGACTTATCCTCGCAAGCGAAGAATTTCTTATCTGTAGTTACATTGGACGGGCAAGTCCAAGAAGGCTTCCATGTCGTTCCGCCATTTTGAAAAACTACAATCGCTGAGAGGGACATAAAGCACTAGCCTACCTGTCTAGCTAATCCGCAATGCGTTTTCGTTCAGAGCCAGCGTCACGTGACTGAAACCAGTTGAAAAAGAGAAGGAGATCAGTGAGAGGCGCTTGTCACTGCCCCGGCAAATTTGAAAGCCTGCACTGCACTTTAGTTCATAATGAAGGATCATACTTATGCCGACCCACAGGAGAAGTAATCCTTGTTGCCAAAAAAGCAAAAATGGGAAGACATGCTGTCATAACTTCTTCGTACATAACAGCTACCGTAGTTGCAACACACATTTGAAAAAGCGAGGCGCTAGAGAGCACTATTCGTTTGAATGCAAAATACAATTTCACCGCTAGATGGTAGAAATTCCTACACAGTGTACCTTTAAGTTCATTTATATCTATTCTACTACATTTCTATTTTTAGTTAAGATTATGTCATAAAGCTGCAGATTTTATTATGCATTGTCAATGTGTCAACTATGGACTTACATTGCCTCCCAAAGTTTAAAGTAGAAATAGCTTGTTAAATTTTGTGCTTTCAATTATTTTGGGATGGGGACTTTTGCTGAGTTGTGCACTCTTGTGCCTACTGAACTGGATTCAGTGTGTCTTTGCAGAACTGGCTCAGTCCAGCAGGAACAATAGTGACACCTATTGTGATACCATCAGCGCTTACAAGGCTGTCATCATCATCCCCATTAAAATAATAAAATGGAACACATTGCAAATGACCAGAAACATGTTTATCACAGCACTCGGCCACAGGTATTTTGTCAGGGGTGATGAATTTGCGTTTCTGAAACATAAAAAGTGATGAGTGTGTCTGTATATCTGTGTGTGTATATGTGTCCCAATTTGTCTTCCTGTGTGGGTGAATCTGGCTGCCTGTGCAGGTAGTCGTTATCAACAGCAGCTGATTTGTGCTGAGTAACACTTCATGCTGCCTCCTCTCATTCCTCACACTATGATAAGCTGTCAGTGTGTCTGCGAGCTTCTTCACTAAATTGGGATACACTGGCTCAACACCTCTGCAGTCATCGTATACCTGACTGGACAGGCGTTGCATTAGCATAAGAAAAACTGATGATCATAAGAAACGTTATTGATTTTGGATGTCCTCAGTTGTCAAGGTGCCGTGTGAACAATTACTTTTCACCAGCCCTTGTGAGGATTATAATAGTACTTGGACTCAAAGACAAAATCCTGTCGTCAAACATCAGCAGCCGTTTCTCCAAATCAGTTTAGTGTTATTTACTTTGGCTGTCTTGATCTTGGTTTCCACCTTGCACTTATAGGCTACATCTTGACTTATCTTGTATTTATTTCTGTGGTGTTTTTTTGTTTGTTTATTGGGGACATTGTTGTTATTAACAAAAAGAGGAAAGAAATGTGTCCACTTGTGAAGGTGAGATAAAAACATCCACGTAGCTGCAACAGAAATTGTTCCAGTGATTCAAAATGAACTTCTTTTTTGACCTAGAAAACAACTGAAGATAAAACTGTTTGTGGTCTGTATGATCTCTATAAAGGCATTTATTTGCATGATAGCGTCACTGCTGGACGTCACAGGCAAATTTCAGCCTTGCACGAACCCCTCTCTGACTCAGGATCAACATTATGCTCACAGAAGCATCAATGTTTACAGCAGGTTTGCATTGACTTGCATTATATTGTACATGTGTTGCTTATATTATAGTAAAAGCACATAGCCAAGGTCACTACAGGTTCACTTCTCACCGCCACAAGCACAGTTTTAATCACTGTTGAGCATTCTAATTACCTAATTAACAGTCCCAAAGGATTATTTACATAATTTACAAATACTTTATTGGGATTTGTCATCACCAGAAGCAGCTCTACAAGTCACATATTGTTAAACGTAACCTTGAAATAACCTTACATAACCTCCCAACCCCCTTTAAATAAATAAATGTTTTTCAAAACTAAAGAACCTCTTAATTTTCAGATGCCACTTTGATGTGGGATGATTAAGAGGAGAGGGAAAAGAAAGGAAAAGTGTTCTCTAATCTTTTTTGTGAATTGTGTGTTGTATTTTGGATTGTTTTACCTCGTTGGGCCTTGAAGAATTATTTAAATGACACCATCTGAGACGTTTTGAGGGATAATGTGTCTTTGATGAACTCGCAGACATCTGAAATGTTAGGGGCTCAAACAAGACAAAAAGGTTGAAACCACTGGTTTAATTTAACACTGTTTTTTATAAGCTTATCATACTGTATGTTCTAACCCATAACCCTAATTTTTATCTAAAAGGAGCTACTTACTATAGCTGTCAAATTAATATCAAATAACATTTCTTTGTCACATACACATTACATGTCTTTTGTGTCATGCTCTCCTTGTGGCTGTGATACCAAAAAATTCTCACTCTTTCTCTCTCTCTCTCTTTCTCTCTCTCTCTCTCTCTCTCTCTCTCTCTCTCTCACGCACGCGCGCGCGCGCGCACACACACACACACACACACACACACACACACACACAGGAACAAACATACAAACAAGCCTGTGGTTGTTGTATCGGCTGACACAAGAGGCCCATATCTGGCCTTCTTTTTTATACAATGCATATAAAATAGAATAGGTAAAATATTTTACAATGACGCAATGAAACAATACAACAGTAGGCTATGTTTCGAATAATAATGTAGTGGAATAAAATATAGTGGAAAAAAGTACGATAGTGGGGTAGAAGTAGTGAGAGCAAATGGAAATACTCAGGTAAAGTACAAGTACTTGAGTAAAAGTACTTTACACCACTGCCTTTACGTGATCAAATAAATACTCTGACTCTGTGATAACTAAAAGATTCCACCAGGGGGTGGTCAAACCACACAGCTCACCCATCATAACACACATTAAACAGCTCAGTCGTAACTTCTTCTCCTCCTCGGTAATGTGAAAGTGTCACATTCCCTCTCTCTGTCACGAAGTCCTGTGGAGTTTTTTTCTCAGCAGTATTATTGAATTATTATTTATCGTTTCCTGAAGTGTGACGTCTTTCAGGTCAGTGAAGGGAAAGCCATTTATTTTCCCCTCGTGGATGGGCGTGTGTGTGTGTGCGTGTGCGTGTGTGCGTGTGTGTGTGTGCGTGTGTGTGTGTGTGTGTGTGTATGGGAGCCAGTGTGTGTGGAGAAATCTAGGAAGTAACGTCAGCCTAACTTAACTCTTTGACCAGGACGACGCGGAAGACGTTAATCTTACATTTGTTAAAAAGACTGTGATTTTTAAGTGCGATAATGTCGCCGAGCTGTTTGGAAATATCAAGTGTATACCCAATATCTAATATTTAATCATTTAAAAACTGCTTTAATTATTAAAGCAGTAAACCTTTTTTCCACCTTTTTTGGAAAACTCAGGTGAAGAAACCCTCAGGGATTGGAGATTGTAGCGCCAGAGATCTGCCTCCTTTCTTCGCTTTCAGGAGTATTTCGGCTTTTAAAGATGAAATGAGCAGGTCTTCTTGAAAGGTGGGACTTATTTTTACATTTTGGTCTTGTTTAACACTTGCATTTGTAACATGGACTGGTGTATATGTGGGAATTGTGATGGGGATAAGACGAAGTGTCGACTGTCGTTGATACAGTAGGTTTTTGTACCAGAAATAATGTATTTTACTGCATTTAGTATATTTGAAATGTAACTAGACTCAATATTAGATCAACAAGGTGCTTTTACCTTAATTCCTACTTTCTTTTCTTCATTTTTAACTGGCATTTGGTTACATTATACAGTATGTGTGTTCCTACAGTGGATGATGGCAGAGAGTCGGGGCACTGAGTTATGCTGAAGCCTGCCTCAATATCTGAATATCAGGATGAACACTACAGATGGAGCCGGGCCCCCTGAACAGCATGGAGAGGTCCGGGTTGTGCAGATCTACCCCAGGCTGCCCCAGGACACAGCTGCCTACTGTCCCCTGCAGGTCAGTGGTGGGGACACGACAGAGGCAGTCATCCACAATGCCGTGGCCACTCTGGGTCTCGATGCCAGCCAGACATACAGCCTGCTGGAGGTCAGGAAGAGCAGTGGAGAGGAGAGGTTGCTGGAGGCTGGGGACTTCCCTTTGGAAAGGGTCCTGCTGTGGCCACCCGGGGCACAGAGGTGGCACCCTCAGAGCCATGGGCACTACTTCATCCTGCAGCACCAGCAAGCCAACAATAGAGGCAACCAAGCAGAAAGCAGCAGAGAGGACTATGATGACCTCTGTAACCTCCAAACTGTCACTGAGAAGAGTATTCTGGAGGCTTTACGCCAGCGCTTCTACAAGCTCAAAATCTACACCTACGCCAGCAACATCCTCATCGCCATCAACCCCAATACGTTCCTGCCACTTTATTACAATCCCAAGTATGTCAAGTTGTACGAGAACCAGCCACTGGGCAAACTAAGCCCTCATATATTTGCCATAGCAGACGTGGCCTTCCGTGCCATGCTGAACAGGCAGGTTAACCAGTGTATTGTGTTATCTGGTGAGAGTGGCTCAGGGAAGACTGAAAGCCGCAATTATCTCATCCACTGCCTGACTGCCCTCAGCCAGAAGACTTACTCCAGCGGGCTGGAACGGACCATCCTCGGGGCTGGCCCGGTGCTAGAGGTAGGTCCCTGTGATGTGAAGCTGGCCACCTGCTAAAAACACTTGACACCCCACATATGTTGTAGCAGCCCACACTGTTAACTTTTTAGAGGCTACACGACTTCTCACGATCTGCTTCAGAAATCAAATGTACACACTTATCAGTCTACTAAAAATTCTTAGATTGAGGGCTAAAACGATCAGTCAGTCAACAGAAAATGAATCAACAACAAAACTGGCTAGGATTTACTATCCTTATTATCATTGCAAATAGAATATCTTTGGATTTTATTGTTAGTTGGACAAAGCAAGCAATGTAATGACATTGCAAAGGTCCTGGGAAGTTTTGATAGTAATTGATTTATCTTATATTGTAAGTCTCTATCCCTTAAAGATTTACAAACCAGGGGGGCTCAAGCTGTCCCTTTTTTTATGGAGAGAGAGAGTTAACGGATCAGAGCAGAGATCAGAGCAGACCGGTGTTGCCAATCCGAGCAGAGGAGAAAAAAGTTGTACAGTTGTCAAATAGTAGTAAATATACAGTTTAGGTTTCAGTTTGTCCATGAATAAATGCTGCAGCTCACCAAAGTGAACATCAACTTCAGCCCTGGAGGCAGAACAAAGTCCCACCTGTGTGTTGCCCAACCACAGTCTGGAAGCTGAAGCTAGACCAACATTTGAGGCTGTGCTTCGTAATTGTCGTTAGATGTAACTAATGTCTGGTCTTTTTAACAAGGTTAATTACTCAATAACACTGCAGATGAGTAATTCATAATTCAGTCAACAGATTGTTAAAAAAAAGGGTGATTCAGTTGTTAAATGTATTAAATTTAAAGCAAGTCTCGTGTCGTATGAAATGCTACTTTGAAACCAGTCGTTGGTTGATTTAGAGAATGGTTATCTCGCTGGTCTAACCATCTGATCATATGGCTTAGCTGCAGCCTGCAGTGAGTGACATGAAGCAAGACTCTGCCATCCTGACTTCGTAGAATCATGGTGATCTGAGTTTGCTGATCACCAGATTAGTGTGGATGTTTTTTTCTTTCTCTTGTTTTGTCGCTCTAGGTCAGGGTTCAGAGTCTAACTGAAACTGCTTTTGACTCATACAGTACAAACTGCCAACTCTTTTCTCATATCCTTTCTTTAGACCTGTTAATCACGTCTGTTAAAAAAAAAACAGAATGTGCCAAATAAAGAAACCACTCTTTATACAGGAAATATATATATCAGCACCATGTGTTTTGCACTTCCTGCAATAAAAAAACAAAACAGTAAATCAGCCTAATCAACAAAAACCACTGTGTGATCTAAACAGGAAGGACTCTGTGGTATTTTTTTCATTTACTGGTGAGACAAAATGCTACAAATGGCATCAAGGGCCACAAACATTTACCAGTTTAAATAAGAAGGCAGAAAACCTGTATCAGTGTTTGCATAGTTTGTTTTGTGATGTTCCTCTGACATTTTTGATTTTTGTGAAGCTCAGATATGTCCTTAATTCAAAACACACCAAAGAGCAAAGCATTGTTTGTCAACTAGGAATTCACACTTTTTTTAAACTTCAGTTTCACTCTCGCTCATTTAGGTTAAAAGTTCTCTTTGTTGGCTACCACATCAGCCAGTAAACATGTCAATGAGTAACAGGACGACACATTTGCCCACATTCTTCTGTAATGTGTGCTTTCTGTTTCAGTTATAATAACTGACTTAAAACTAGGCCAAATGCTTTTTTAGGGAAATACCCCCCTACTTGGAACTTACCAACACTTGCAGTATTTTTTTTTTCAAGGAGTCTCTTTTCATTGCACAAGAACTGTTTCAGTTCATTTCAAATACGAAACTTATTGTTTTATTCATGTTGTTTTTGAATGTGCTGCTTGTGGATCTTTACTTCGCACTGTTCCAGCTACCAATATGTGCAAATGTGCACAAGTTATCTATCCATCAATAGACCAACTGACCTTTTTCGCATAGGAGCCTGGCCTGTTTCTAATCACACCACACCCCCCACACCCACAATCCCAAGGGGCCAGTCTTTCGTTAGAGAGTGGCTAAATATGGATTCTTCCTCTCTCTGAACAAGTCTAACAAGTTTTTATTTGAATAAGCAACAGCTTAAGTATTTTTTCCTTGCAGGGTGTTGTTTTGTGCTCTTCTCCTGATAGGCATTCAATGAGGCAGAGATTTGGCTTGATGGGAGAAAGTGAATGAGAATACTTTGTTGATCCCCTCAGGGAAATTGTTCAGTTGCAAAAATAAGAGTAAGCAAAGAGCGAGTCAATAAGTGGATAAAGAAAAATAAGTAACATAGCTGCAGTGCAAGAAATAAAAACGTTAAGTAGAAGTAAAGAGGTTAGGTTAAAAAGTAAGATTATATTATTATTAAAAATATTACGTTGCTAAAACAAAAGAGAGTGTACAAATGCTATTGTGGTTTGCTTTGGTGTGATTTTTTTAAAATTTTATTTATTAAGGAGATACATACAGAGGAAACTTACTAAAGACAGAGATCCTGCCAGTCAGCCTAGACCATGTACAAGTGTTTACACCTAAACGGACTATCAAAAGAGGCTAACCAGACATATTGACAGGATCCCTACTTTAGTGTTGAGGATCAGTTTGATGTGTTAATCTGTTGTTTGGGGGCGTTTATGGTTCTGTAGTCTGGTTGATTTGCAAAATGCCTCCTGCCATCATAGGGTTTTACTCTATGTCACACCCTAAGATACTTTTTATCTGGAATCACAAAACCAGTGCTTATTTTTATTTTATTTCCCTAAAGCTTTTCAATGTTATCTCACTTGACATTAGTGTGTAGCAGAAACTGCACACTATTTTGAAACTGCAGTTTCCTCATGTATATCAAAGTATCTTGGAAGTTATTTGATTTAATCAGGAGATCTGCAGTCAATAGCCAGCAGACTGCACCTTGCTTTTATTAAGTATGGAGGGTGGTTGTTGCTGCCACAGGGGAAATTTGCAGGGCGTTGTCTTTGGGGGAGCACTAGAGAAAGAAGAGAAACAGGAACGTGTCAGAACAGGCTCACCCAGGCCTGCTGGCAAACCTACCCCACAAAGTATATAACCGCCTCCTTTCTCTCTCTCTTTTTCTCTCTCTCTCTTTGCTTAAACCCCATTCTCGCAAACACACTCTTTCTCTGCCTCTTCTCCCTTTGTTTAGCTGTGTTTCAATTCTGTAATCACAGATTGTAATGCAGACCGCATTACAAGGCGGAATTCGGTCCCATTTTTCATATATGAAACCATTTTCTATCCCAATGTTTTCTTCTTTTGTCTGAACTGGAGCATATTATTTGCAGCCTTCAGAATCCCACAATTCATTTTGCACTAGTTGCATCGGTTGTTTAATGCAATGTTCATGTGGTCCCATGTAACTCACAAAGTCAGGAAATACCGCATGATCACATCATTTATAAAAATTCACTCTTTAAGTTACCTGGTTTAAGCACATAATTATATGCAATAGTGATGATTGGTCAAGTAGACATTACTAAAGAGTCACAAACTCCATTAAACTCCAACTCTGTTGTTTGTTCTTTTTAGCAGCCTGATTGACTTTGTAGTTAATCAGACCGAATACAAATAAATTGATGTTAGATGTATTAAGGCGGAATCTAACAACTATTTCTTTCAATTAATATGTAAATTATTTGTTATGCCAGACAAATGCCAAACAAATGAATGCATGAAAATAGTGAAAACGGTCTATTACAGTTACCAAGACTTGCAGGTGACATTTTCAAATGGCTTGATTTTGCCAGACAGCAGCTCAAAATCTAAATATATTTAATCTATAATGATGTAAACCGTAGAAAAGCAGTACATCCTCACATTTGAGAAGCTGCAACCAGAGAATGTTTGGCACTTGTCTTTGTTAAATCAGTTGAAATTTTCTAAATAAATTGTTTTCCAGGTGTCCATTATCTGTCGCAGTGAAATGTCACATTTCATTCTGTCAAATCAGGTTTAATCAAATTTGTCCCATTTTCCTGCTGGTATTTCCCACTTTGTTGCAGTTTTTTGAGGCTAAAATCTTGGTGATATACTTGGGTTTTTTTCCTCACTACCTGAATGCATCCTTCTTAGTTTTTGTCTCTGTTAGGGAGGAGGAGCAAGTTCATCCTGGTCTTCTTCGTGATAGTGTGTCTTAGGATCCCGCCTCTGAACTGGGACGTGGAAAACACCTGTTTTTCTCCCTCCTCCACATACCATGTTCTCACCACATGCCTTACGTATTTTTTCAACTTCTTCATATAAGGTTGATTAATCTGGTTGAAAATGTAAACCGTACACTGGTTTTACAGAGGTACACAGGGTAGGAACATTCCAGCAGTTGAAAGGTTTACCTGCCAGTGTGAGATCAGGACAGTATGCTGCTCGCTGTCTACGTCAGCATTGCTCTGGCCTGTTAAGACATGACGCTCAGTATAGCTCACACTGGAATGAGATAGAACCTTAGTAACAGTCTCCAGTCCCAGAATAACAATCCGTGCAACTGTGAGATCAATCATTACGTTTCCTCTTGGGCTGCAACAAATGATTATCTTAATCATTGATTATTCTAGCAGTTTGTTTTTTGTTGAATTGTTTAGGTTCACAGATGGCTTTAAATTACCTACTTTGAACAACAGTTATATGTAATGTAAACAATAAATGAAGGTATTTCATTTTTTATGATATGAAACAAAGCTGAAACTCCTCACATGGGAGTTGCAGGAACGAGCTACTGTTTGGGTGTGCTTACTTGATATAAAAAACTAGAAATTATCATTTAATTTGTTAAGATAGCTGTAAATTTCAAACAATCCTCATCAGCTGATTGATTTATCGTTTACCCAATGATTACATTGGAGCAACAGTACCGGTTTTCTAGAAGTACTGCAGTAGAGAAATTCCTTTTTTCACTAAAATATAACCGACCACTGAATAAGCAAAGCAGAAAACCTCACTGAAGCCAGAACTGTGTCTTAAGTGAGAGTAAAACTCCACTCCGTTTATCCAGGAGCCTTATTGAGCAAAGGCTGATTGATGAATATTTTATTTGAAATGCTTGTAGCCACTTAACCATGTGCATAATGCAGTCATTAGTCAGCTAGGTGGACTGAAACATAATGCGGTGTTGCAAGTGAATTAGTAATGCTGATGTGATAAATAAGAAGGTGGTTCAATTGTTAATCTGAAGTTTCAGTATTTGTAAATATATCATAGAAAAAAGAGACAACGTAGATTGTATTTTCAGAAAAGCAATGTATTACTGCTGTTTGGTTTTATACAATTCCTTTTTAAGTTATTATTTACTTGCACATACTAACATCAGTTAGAGAATACCTACTAATATTGTCCTCAATCGTTTTTGTAATTTGTCTTAATACTGACTGATTCTCAGATGTTGTTACAGACACATGAGAGTGGCTTTGCTTGCATTCAGAGTAAAGCTGCAACAATTAGTAGATTATTTAATTACTCAATCAACTTTCAATCAAATTAACGGCAACTATTTTTAAATTGATTAATGGTTTTGAGTCTTGGTTTTAGACAGAAAAAAATTCTGGCCTTTAATTATAGTAAACTTAATATATTTGGGTTTCAGAATGTTAGTCGGTCAAACCAGCAATTTAAAGACGTCCCCTTTGGGCTCTGGGAAGTTGTGATGGACATTTTTCACCATCTTATGACACTTATAGACCAAAGATGAATCAATCGAGATTCGAGAAAATAATCAACCCATTAATTGATAATGATAACGGTTAGTTGCAGCCTTAGTTCAGAGTTGGACCAACTGGATCGTCAATGTTTCATAAGGCTGCGAACACAAACAGTCCCATGCCATCCACAAACCCAAGTGATTTATTTGATTCACGTTTGCTATGTTTAGGTCTGGGTGCCAGTGTCTCTGAGAAACAATTTGTCTGTTTATTTTAGTGAAAACTTATGTTCGCTTGGTTTCAAACAGGCCTTTAGCAACGCTAAGACTGCAGAGAATAACAACTCCAGTCGCTTTGGGATGTTCATCCAGCTCAACTATCTGGAGAGTGGTGTCATCAGAGGGTAAGGCATCATGTTTTATTTTTCTCACCAACCTTCTGTACTCATTTAGTGAATCTTCAAGGCTTCTGCAGTACAGTTTATCTTGGTTGGTCTATTTGTTACATTTAACAGTTCATTTTTCTTCCTTGTGGTATAATTGCACAATGTTGGCAACCATACCAAAGTCTCACAGGCTTTGTTGACCTTCTCTTCTTGTGTGTCTCTTGCAGGGCAGTTATTGAGAAGTACCTACTAGAAAAGTGCCGTCTGGTGTCCAGAGATCACAAGGAGAGGTATGATGAAAACTCACAGAAACACTCCTAGTTCACATTTGATTTCTTATTCATATATTCAAAATCTGGGCATGGAAATGAATACTTAACTGGTACCAAACTTGTTCACATTGTCACCAAATTGTACCTGAACCCTGACCTCTAATATAAGCCATTAAAAGCAGACAACCCCTCAAAACACTTTGGATGAGGCTCAATGTAACCTAACTATCGTTACACCGCCGTATGCAGTTAAAGGTTTAGTAAATAACAGAGTTGAAATAAAACCTAACATGAGCCCTGACTGTATCGACGCTGTGACCTCTGACCCGCAGGAACTACCACGTGTTTTACTATCTGCTGGTGGGTGCGTCCAAAGAGGAGCAGGAGGAGTTTCATCTATTAAAGCCACAAGATTATCTCTACCTCAAGCAGGTACTTTTGATCCACACACTTTACAGCAGCAGCAATAGAGACAGGGGAGCATGAAAACCAGTGGTAGATGTTTTACAGAGACAGACCCATAATATCTAGACACTTCTCAACTGCACTTTAACTAGGCTTACAGTGCACCTGCTTTCCCTCAAAATCATTTTATTATATTGAGAATTTAAAACCATGTTCACATCCTGATACCTTTGCCTATTTAGTCCTGTTCATTTATGTCCTTTTAAAATGCTTTTGTTTAATAAAACCCATGGTGTGGACTAAAGAAAACGTTACTGACCACAAATGGTTGTTCTGTCTGGATTCAGATACATTTAGAGCCTTTTGTCCCCTTGGTTTGTTTTTAGTAGCTCTTGATTTATAGTGTTCCAGCTGCAGAGTCTCAATTAATTCTCATGACTAACTACTGTACGTTTTTGTTATTGCTTTGCTCAGACATTAGAAAATAAATTGATAAAGCCTTTTAGCTCAGTCAGTCGCAGCATCATTTGCTGTCACTCACTGAATTTGAACATGTGTGTCCCTGATTAATCAGAAAGAAACTCAGCAACAAAACTGTCCTATCAAAGAGATACCGATCTTAAGCTTTTGAAACTCAATTAGAGGTGTGAACACAACCTGGGAAATCTAATATAGTAAAGTCATTTTATTTATAGAGAACACATACAAATAACATATCAGATAAAACCCTGAAATATAAACTGGAAAATCAACAAATTGCATACACCTCTGTGGCTGTGCTTAATATTTCTCCCCTTTCTCCCCGTATCTGATTGTTCTCCAGGAAGACCTCCATTTAGATGATGAGGAGAAACTTGGGCATGAGTACAAGAGGCTCCATCAAGCTATGGAGATGGTTGGCTTCCTGTCCTCCACCAAGAAACAGTATGTATGAGTTTGATAATGAACAACACAACTGGAATGCTGCTGGCTGGAGTCAAAACTAAACAGTATAACTATACTGACCTTTTTAGGGAAAAATCAACAGAAGAGTTAATGGACCTGCAAAACACTTTGTTTCTACAAAATAAATTACTTCTTTTTTTTCTGTCAGACGTGAGATTTTTCATCAAGAACACAACAGCACATGCCAGGAGGTTAAGATTGTCAAGGGAATGTATATTAGAACAGTAAAGCCCACTCACTTAGTCGCTTTGAAAGGGTGAAGAAAGATCGGAATTACAGAAATATTTGAAAGACAAATATTTGCTGTACATGGCCCGACAGCATTTCACTGGGTTACAACATTTACAGTGATGCTGCCCAGCTCTTAGTTAGCTGTAGCAATCTAAAAAATTGTGAAGAAGAAATTTGTTCTTTAACTGACCGCTGTCGAAGAGTTTCTGCTTTCTATACTGGTGTCAGTAACAGGTCAGAGCTTGTCAAGTCAAGTGCTGGAGAAAAATGCACCAAGCATGTCATCAGCTGCCTGGCTGCCTTAGGACGCAGCATACACATAAAAGTACTAGCAGCATAGTTTGTAACCTGTTCAGTTTGGTCCTCCTGGTGAAGTAATGTACAGTTGGAAATGCATAAAGTCAGAAACTATGGACTAAGTACAATGATAATTTTTTCCTTTTAATCAGTCACAGAGATCCAGTAGAGACGTATTTGTACACAAAGTAAAGTCCATAAAAATAAAATAGCTATGAAGTCTGTTAATTCGGATAGTCTGTTAAGGCATAATTTTCCTTACAACAGTAGGTTGAACTAACTAAGTGTCTCTTGAACTGCATGTACAACTTGTTTGTAGGCCTTGTTACCTAATGTAGCCGATGAGATATATTAAAATAAAACGAGACTAGTATATGGCTGGACATTATAGTATCTATAATGTGAATTCCTGGTTATAACATTTTCACCTGCAGTTTTCTGTAGTGGTCCCAGTGATATTTGTTCTGATAGTGTATTGGGTGCACACTAGTTTTACAATATCAGCAAAATGACCCCTAATGTTAACTATGCCAAGATACAATAATGCTAAAGTACAGAAAAACAACAACTTTGTTACAGAAACAAGAGTAAATGTAATTTGTAACATCCACCCCTGCTCACTACACACACACTACACTATATGCATTAAACGCTGAATGTTTGTAATGAAAATACAGGAAAATGTAAATTTATACAGAAAAAAAACAGTGGCATCAAAAAATTTGCTATTTTAGAGCTTCCCCTAAGTTTCTTGTGTAAGGCTTTCTGGGTCAAGGTTTTCAGGGAGAGTAACAAACGCCTTGCACAGCAACAACAACTGTCTCTACAGTACTAGATGTGCTTTGTAGAAGGCAACACTGATAGGTTGACATCAACAAAGCAATGTTAAGCTGTTAGTTGGCTACAAATGTACTAGTTACACATCAGCTTTGTGTTATTACTGACAAACTGATGAACTGGCAGCAAGGTTATAATGAACCGCAAAAGAAATGTAAAAAGATACCAAAAGATACAAATGTCAGTATAGAGTATGTGTGAGAGCAATTATCAGTCTCTAAAAGAAAAAAGTTAGAGCGTGTTAAACTGAAGCTGGGTTTGAAGGCCAAAACAAATACGAAACAAGTCAGTCAGATTTGTTGTTAAAGTGGATATTATGACTTGCGCCCTTCATAGAATATACTTAAAGCTGTGGTAGTCACTTTATTTTTGGTGTTGTTGGGCAGAAATTCTGTCATATTCTTTCAGCATATTGTAATTCAGGCTTCAGTAAGAGGCCTCACTCTACTTCAAATTCTGTTTGTTTTTTATTCTACCCACTGCAGCTTTAAGTAAAACACAGCAGTGCAACTGAAAATATGCAGGGAGTAAAAATTCAGTAGATGCTTTTCAGGCAGAAATAAGCCATCTGTTTGTGTCTGTGTATTTCCACTGTGCAGCATATTTTCCATCCTCTCTGCCATCCTGCTACTGGGCAATGTGACATACAGACTGTCAGAGAACACAGAAGTCCTAGAGGTCGGACCTGATGAAGTTTTGTCCACACTGTCTGACCTGCTCAAAGTATGTTCCTGAAATGAAACGGTTGTTTTTCTATGCTAAATCATCATCTGGAATTATTATCACTAGTGTTCAACAATAACTCTGTTCTTGATGAAATCCCAGTACCTTGAGAATATGTTCATCTCTAGCAGTGCAACTCCTAGACATGAACTGCGTCATCGGTATGCCTAAATGGCTCTCTGTATTGTTCAAGAACTAACGTGTTCCATCTTGCTCTGTTTGTCAAGTACAGTAGTTAGTAGGGATTTCCTTTGTGATTACTATATGTTACAGTATTGTGTAACTGTTGTTTATTTTGTTTTGTTTTTTTCCTTAGGTGAAAAAGGAACTACTGGTGAAGACTTTGACCAAGAGGAGAGTAGTGACCGCCAACACCATCGTAGTTTCACAGTACACGCTACAAGTGGTATAGAGTTTAGATTTAGTATTATGGCTGCCCCTTTAAGGGAAATTATTCAATATTATATGAATATAATATAATATGTTTATTTTGAGTTGTGGTCTGTAACAACCTTTTTTAATTTGAGTTGAAGATGTAATTTGCTTTGTTTGATGTTTCTGTGCATTTAGGCCCCCACAGTGCGGGAGTCCATGGCCAAGTCTTTATACAGTGCTCTGTTTGACTGGATCATCCTTCACATCAACCATGCAATGCTCAACAGACGAGACATGGAGGAGTCTGTCTCTGTAAGTCACACAGGCAAAAACTGCAATATTGACTGCAGGATACCTACTTTATTAGTCAAATGGGAGAGAGAAAAATATTTGCAGTGGTCCTCCTAAAAATTGATTTTCAACTTTGAAGTTAATTTGCCGTCTGGAATATTTTTCAGATATATTTAAATATAACAAAATATCATCAACTGAATATAATTTTTCTATTAGAAGTCTTTAAGTGCATTGCTGTAAAATGCTGAACGGGATTATAAAATGTCTGTGCACTCATGTATCTGAAGTCAAAGTCGCATTATTGATCAACAATACTTTCATACGTACACATTACGTGTGCAGTAATGTGCAAACTTAATGCAGATAATAACATTATCATGTTTTCGGTGTTCTGCCTTCTTATATGTTGGTTATGAATTGTCCTGTTTTGTTTTTAGTGTTTGTCCATCGGTGTCCTGGATATGTTTGGATTTGAGAACCTCCAGACAAATAGCTTTGAGCAGCTGTGCATCAACTACACCAATGAGAAACTGCAGTATTACATAAACCAGCACATCTTCCAGCTTGAGCAAGTAGGTTTTTTATTTTAATCTTTCATGACATTCAGAGGTGGTTAGTATTCATTGTTTATTTGGACTCGGCATGGGCGGCACTTTTTTATTGGACGTCCTATTGTCTTTGTAACCTGTGCAGTGGGTTACCACTGTGCCTGCAGACGTCTTTAATTATCTGAAATTATGGTGTCAAAATCCCGGAATTTACATTATCTTACAGACAGACATACTGCGGTGTAATACACGATTAAGCAGTCCTTTTAAGTGTTTCTTGGTGCTTTCAATTTTTTTAAATATATATTTTTTAATCCAGTTGGCATTTAGGAGTCTTAACACCTGCTGGCACTGTATGTACTGTTTGACTGTTACTAATCTTTTTTTTTGGTCAGTCCCACAGAACATTTATTTACATTCACTTCCCCGGAGTAACCTACAGTAATTATGTAAATGTGATTAAATATATTCCAGGAAGATTATGTGTCAGAGGGCATCACCTGGCAAAACATCGACTACACTGACAACACTGGCTGCATTCAGCTGATCAGCGAGAAGTCAACCGGACTCTTTAACCTGCTGGATAAGGAGAGCAAGTAGGTGAACTTTGCTTGTAACATGATCCCTGCAGTGATTTCTCACGCTCAACATATAATGGTAATATTATACAGGTCAAAGAAATCAAAATACATTTCAATACAATGTAGGGACAAACTGGTCAGTCTGGTTACTCTTACAAAAGTTTCTTTTTTGAACAATAAATGACAAACACCATTTGTTCTGTGTCAGCTCACCAGTCATGACAAGAAATCTGGACTTGTTTATTATCATATCATCTCAGCAAGTCGGCATCAGTTGCCTAGTCTCATTTCTGTTGCTGTTGACCTGCTGTTGACCTAAGTCTAATTTTCTTTCCCATATACCATATATTGATATTGATATTCTTTTCCTCTTTGTGTAACCTCAGCCTTCCTAAGGCCACAGATGAAACCCTGTTGGACAAGTTGAAGCAGCAACATCGGGACAACCCATTCTTTGTACCCTCCTTGAATACAGAGCCGACTTTTGTCATTCAACACTTTGCTGGAAGGGTTAAATATCACATCAAGGTGGAGTATATATTTCCCACACTGCAAACATATTTGTTCTACAAAGTAAATAATAAACATTTGAAATTCAATAAATGTACACTGTAACATAGTGAGGGTCTGCTGTAGCCTTGTTAGATAAGCCACCGTGGGAAAAACCTGGAAAATCTTTGAACTAAGTGAATGATTAATGCTGCTCCCTCCACCAACAATACTGTTGTTGCACTGTGAAGTTTAAAGTTGTGAATACACGTAATTCATGTGGAGCTCTGTTTTGTTTAACTACAGCAAGAATAAAAGAATGCAGCATGTTAATTGTGATGTTTCTTGTTCTTCAGGATTTCCGGCAGAAAAACACAGAGCACATGCGTCCTGAAGTCATATCACTTCTACGGAGCAGTGAGCGGTCGTTCGTGCATCACTTGGTTGCATCCAGTCCAGAAGCTCTGTTCAGATGGGGAGTCCTCCGAGCCACCATCCGCATCCTCACAGTATTCAAGAAACTGGGACGCCAGAGGGCAAAATCAAGTAGGTAGTTTTAGTTGCTAATTGAGCTGCAAATTTTGGCTGCAACCAGCAGCTAAAATACATTTTTTTTAAGTTTAAAAAAAAAAACGGCAGATGTGTCTTTGCAGGAATTACATGTTTTTTTAACTCTTTTTCTGAATGACTCACCACAGTATCTGCCAGACGAAGCTCCCGCAAGACCTTCAAAGAGAGACTGTCCAGGTAAATTTACCACACTAATGTATTCACTATGGGTTTTAGTTTTACTGCCACTGACATGTCTTTATTCCAATTTGATTTTCATTTTGATACAACCAAATGTGTTCAAACTGACAACAGGTCTTGAATCAGGCAGCCATTTTCTGTTTTAGAAAATGAACAATTGATTAACAACTTTAGCCATCAACCATCCAGATTTCATTCCAGAAAGAGGCACAAATACTGAATTAATTATGTCATTGTGTCATTTATCTATTCTTTGATAGCTTTATTTTTTCAGGAAATTTTCATTGAGATCAAGATCTCTTTTGAAAGAGAGAACTGAGACCATATTACACATACACAAGAGCACAACAAGAAAATGAATTCACTAAAAACAACCATCACAATCGCACATTTAAAAAAAGAAAGAGCATATGCTTGTCAAAAGGCAAATATACTGTGAAAATGAAATCGAACTCTTTGCTGATAATGTTGAAGTACCTCTCTGATATTTACACCAACAGCATGACCCTGGATTTCTCCTTTGATCGCTCCGATGAAACGCCTCTTGACGTATTCGAAGACATCTTTGTCAATTATGAAAATAGAAAGTAAGTGGGCCTAGTTTAAACACAATGATTTTGATGCGTTATATTTTTTTTATTTTATTTCCAGAGCTGTGTGTTAATTGTAACCTCATTTTGTTTGTATTTTCTGCAGGAAAAGTCGAGCTGGTCGACAGAAGCAGCTCATTCCCAAGGTAACGTGTAATAATGGGTGCAGTGTTGATGAAGCTCAGTGCTTTTTAAGTCATCTCAAAAGCAGCACTTCTACACAGATGGTTGTACATCTTAAAAGTGAAAGAGTGATTCATTGTTTGTTCATTCTTCATTTCATCCATTCATCCATGTGTCCATTTCAAAGTCCTTAAGGTTTTGGAGTCAGAAAGCTCACAGACTTTTTTTATGCTTTAATAAACAGAACCTCATGAATTTGCACTCCCTCCGACATATTGTTGCTCTGGCCGCACATGACCGAACCAGCAAATTCATCTTCCACCCTCATCGGCAGACAAAGCCCCCGACAGTTGGCACTCAGTTTCAGGTTTGTTCTCTCTGTACTTTTGCTGACTATTATTGCTGACTATTCTTTCATAAACTTAAATCATGACTTAATGTGGATTTAAGTGTCATCTCAAAAATGAGATGTCAATTATTTGAAAGTTAAGAGTCACTTCCTGCTATCATAATAATTAAACCATCAACCATCACTCACTGCACTTCTGTATCTCACAGGCCTCACTCAGAAAGCTGATAGAGACAATTGAAAAAGCCGAGCCATTCTTTATTTTCTGTCTTCGCTCCAATGCTGAAAAGGTAACATCGTCTGTGAATTTTGTAACATAATTCTGTTAAATGTAGTCCTACTGTACATGTTGGACTGTATAACACAGTTCATCACTTGGGAAAATGTTTTGTTTTTGCAGAAGGAGCTGCACTTTGATGATGAACTTGTGCTACAGCAAATCAAATACACAGGCATACTGCAGATGGTTAACATCCAGAAGTCTGGCTACAGTGCCACATACACATTCAAGGTGGGCTATTATTTGAGAATGATGTTGTGTGTGTGTTTTTATATATATATATATATATATATATATATATATATATATATATTAGTGGTGGGCCGTTATTGGCGTTAACGTGCTGCATTAACATGAGACTCTTATCGGGCGATAAAAAAAATATCGCCGTTAATCTATTCTCAAAGTTGGGTTGGGAGCTGGGTCTATAGGCTACTACGCAAGCTATGATGACTTTCACCTTGATATTTAAGCGTGGATGTATACAGCCTACTGACTGTAAAACAGTTCATCACGTCCAGCTGGGAGGAGGCCTCGGGGAAGACCCAGGACTAGGTGGAGGGATTATATCTCCAACCTGGCCTGGGAACGCCTCGGGATCCCCCAGTCAGAGCTGGTTAATGTAGCTCGGGAAAGGGAAGTTTGGGGTCCCCTGCTGGAGCTGCTCCCCCCGCGACCCGACACCAGATAAGCGGACAACGATGGATGGATGGATAAACAGTTAGTAACAGTGTTTCCCACACATAGACTAATGTGCGGCGGTGCGCCTCACAACACCGCCTGCCGCACTTGCGTTTATTCATTTTTTTTTTAACGCTATTTAAAACATGCAGCGTATTCGTTCAGCAGCATTTCCTTCGCTGCTCTCCTCCGTCTCTCTGTCACTTGCGTCTGCCAGTGTGTTAATGTTAGAGTCCCGACCCGATTCTTAGCAAACCAGCGATTTCGCCCACTTGAGAAAGTTAACTAGTCGCAAGTTTGCGGTAAAATGCAGTTGGATTGTCGAGGTCAAAACAGTAGCAGCTGTGAATCAAATAAATGTATTATAAATAATGTTATGTAATTTTTTTACTCTTACACTGAATGTTTGCTGCTTCAACCAACCCAGATGAGTATTGAAAAGTATTTTCCGCGACTGAACACCGCAGAAACACTGTAGTAAACACAAGTAGGCTACATCTTATTGAACATGATTTGTTTTCATCACTAATTATACTAGAACAGCTTTCTCAAGCAGTTTGTGATGCATTCAGTGCATTTTGGAAACAGGAGATGAGCCCCTGGTCTAATGCGCCACCTGGCTTGAGAAACCCGTTCTCAAAGACTTACTTTTAGTCATTATTTGGGTAGCACACATATTCTGAATGCCTTCAACAGAATTCAAATTAGCCATTTTAATCTAGATTAATCTTAGATTAATTCCAAGATTACAGTGAGATTAAAAAAAATGTATTCCCACCACTAAAATGTGTGTGTATATATATATATATATATATATATATATATATATATATATATATATATATAAAACACTCTACTGATAACGATTTGCACTTATGATACAGTTTTTCTCTTTATGACAGGAATTTGTTGAGAAGTTCAGAATGTTGCTTCCAAAAGGAGCTACGGTAACGCCTGGACACATAACTGAACTGTTTGAGAGGATGGAGGTGGATAATACCACCTATCAAATAGGAAAAACCAAGGTAACTACTCTTGATCATATTAGTAATTTATTCTGATCTTAACTCATAATGGCCAGAGGATGAATGTAACGTTCCCATGGTTGGAAACTTACTTCAAACTGAGCCCACCTATGAGTACTGCATGTACCCATGTTTCTGTATGTGTTTTGAATTTAAAACATCCAACAAATGACATGACATGCAGGAATTATGTGAATAACAAAATGTATTTTAAGGTAAACAGTTATCGTCTCTCTTGGGAGAACATTGTCATGAATCAGAGGACACTGTCACTTCCTAACAAGACATTGCAGATTTCATGCTTTACATAAAGTCATAAAAAACGCTTTAAAGTCACATAAGCAGTAATGCATGCATTAAAATGTACCACAGATTACACAGTACAAATGTTCCCAGTGGTTTCATAATTTGTGTGCCTCTCTTTCATCTACTCAGGTGTTCCTCAAGGAGAAGGAGAGACAACTGCTCCAAGACACTCTTAACAAAGAAGTGATGCGTCACATCATCATCCTGCAGCGCTGGTTCCGTACCTGTCTGATGAGGCTGCACTTCCTGCAAAACAGAGATGCCACTATGATTATACAGGTAGCATTTATGGTATAAAATAATATATAACGGAATACAATTGGAAATGTCCTCATGGAGACTACTAGACAATAAAACATGCATCCCATCACAGGTTTCCAAGGATGTTGTAGATAGTCTGTCCCTTTGGCTTCCCTGCTCAGTGTCACATCAAAAACAAAATAAAGAAATATTCCCAAAGTGTCAAGAACAAATAAAGCCACAGCAGACTAAAGTTGACGGAGGGTTTGTGGTGTTTTTCAGAGGAGCTGGCGTGAATTTTACGAGAAACGAAACAGAGCTGCTACAGTGATCCAGACAGCATGGAGGAGTTCCCTGAAGACGCCAAAGCACCAACATGAGACGGAGGATGATGAGAACACGGCCAAGACGCGGCTTGGACGGGACAGGTATACGTACCACTAAACGTACACTGCTCGCATTGTAGGAGCACCAGTTCTTAATGAGTAGAGTTTTACTTCTTTTAAAGAATGTAAAAAGGCAACTGCATAACTTAAAAATGGAGGCCAACACATGCCCTGTATTATAGCAGGTTGATGGACTTGGTGGACTGAATGTTTAGTCAATAACCACATCAAATGATGTGCTTGTCTTTGAAAAAACAATTATCATTTAAATCCACCGAAGCTATATGAAAAAAGAAACCTCTATGAGTTATGCAGTGAATGTTGTGTTCAGGTGTGTAACAGGTAGAATATTATTCAAAGGCAATGGTTGGAGTCAATAAATCTTTTTTTAAAGTACCTAGATGGGTCATTTTGGTTCAGTTTACTGAATGTGCATTTAAGGTGGAATTAGAATCAAAACCAATAATAACACATTAGCATTTGTATTATGGATATGTTGCTGTGATGCCAGTCTGATTTGGTTCTTACATAACAGCTCGACAAAAAAGGATTTTAAGAGACAGCACAAAGTGGAGCTCAGCCCCAACATGACCCAGCAGAGGTCCAGAAGCCGGGAGAAACAAGAGGGCAGACCCCTCTCCCTCCCAACGGACCCTAAAGTTCGCAGTGATGATGGCTCCAACAGCCCCTCTAAGAGCAGCTCGCTTCAGCGCTACAAAGATATGGGGGGCATCAAGAAGAAGGCCGAGAGGTGGAAGGAAAGACAGAGCGAGGGCGAACTGACAGATGAATCAAGTCCAGAAATACGACGACGACAAGATGATAAGAAAGATACGTTTCTGTAAGCATCCTGAACGCATAGAAATATTTCTGCACAAATGTTGGTGTTCTGTTAATATGGTCCCAACAAGGTCTTTTATGTTTCTATGTTTGCATCTATTGTCTATCTCATAACAAGATGTTTACATTGCAATACGTTCTCAAAATGTATATCTTGATGCTGTTACCAATAATTGCAAAGTGTTTTGTTTTAGTCCCACAATAGTCCACAGCTCTGCTTCCATTTCCTTCTGCAACACAGGTCCAAAGGGATGTCAATGTCTGTTGATCAACTGACCAAGATCAGCTCATCCAGCTCTGAAAGCTCACCCTCTAGCAAAGAGGTAACCTTTTTCGATATGTTATTGCATAATCCAAAACACAAGATCATTCAATTAATTTTCCTTTTTGCTTCTCATACAGTTGTTGTTAGTGTCCTGTACAACAATAAATGTGGTCATTGGCTTTTCAAACTACTGTAATTATGTGTGCTATAAGCTGACAAACACACAAATGGAGGCTCCTTACACATGAATCAAAGAAGGCCTCTCAGTCTGTGCCTCATCACCTTTCCTGACCCAATCAGGTCAGGGCAAGTCTTCGCAAGCTGCCCAAACATAAACGGCGCATAGCCTACGCCCGCAGCGGTTTGATGGTTAACTTTGGGGACTCCAAGGAAAGCGAGTACTGGAGCTATCCTCTGCCTCCCATCAGCCCCTATGTGCCCAGCCTGAAGAGCTCAGCCAGTTGCGGTGATATCCGGGCCCTCAAATCCCAGGTCAAGGTACTGACTGAAGGGACGATTTGACCGACCACAATTCTGCTCTGCATGCAGGCCTTGCATGTGTATGTCCCAAAAGGATTGCAGGTTGCATTGCTCTGGGATTTCTCATTTCTGCTCTGCAACCCAGGAGGAAAAAAAGAGCCGTTGCTTCCGAAAAACAAAAAGGAAATTTCAAAGCCCATTTCCAAAGCTCATTTCTGATCTTTTTTGTCTCTTCATCCAAATGAGCCATAGCCCAGCAGGTATAGTTCTGAGTCATCATGGAATATGGTGAATTGCTTTTATGTCAGTGTTTTTGGTCACTTAAAAATTAAGACAGGGATTGTGACTTTAATTATTTTTGTGTATTGCTTAATTTCCGTTCACTCTGATCATGTTTACAATACAAAAATACTAAATACCATACAAAAAAATCATTATGAATGTGATCAAAGGTATAGTGGAGGATTTTTTTTTTTTCCGGGAGGATAATCAAGACTATTGGTCCTACTAGTTGTCAATCATTCTGGGATATGTTTACGTAAGGCCGTCGTACATGCCCGACAGGTCAGTGAGCAGACGGCCACGGCCTCCGACCATAGACAGTATATAAAAGTCTCCGACCGCGGCGCTGCCTCCCCGCTCTCGGCGATAGCTTTTTTGTTGGCCTGTAACATGCTAAAGTTAGCTATAGAGATGCTTGTCGTAAATAGATTTTCACTTACCGGTGGCGAGTCTGACATAGTGGAAAAGGTGCAAATCTTCTTTTGGAAAGTAGGCTTGTAGAGCCATGCCGACAGCAACTTGTAAACAGAGCGTGCACGAGGAGAACTAGGCTCGTGCACGCTCTCTCGTGCACATGTTTAATAGGCGTTCTCGGGAGCAGGTAGAGTGTTGCGCATTTTCAAAATTTTTCAAAAAGTGGAGAGGGCGGTTCTTTTCTAAAATTCGGGAAAATCCTCCATTATACCTTTTTTAAGGCAATTATCATATGTAAGTCTTTTGATGTATTAAGTCATAAACACACCTTAATCTTATTAATATTTTAACTATACATGGCAGCTGGAATATCATTATTCACAAAAATCCTAACAATAAAAAAAATCATACAATTAGTGTTCAGAGCCAATCACATTTATTAATAAACATATAAACAATTTAAAAATGAATGTATAAATACATGTTTTAACACTGACACAATGTTATGCTCTGCTCATCATACTAATTAAAACAAAAAAGGTCAAAGTTTAGCTGGTGGCAGGAGACAGTGCAGCTTTGCATGAGTTAAAAATGGACTACCACTAAGTTGCTAAGATTTTATCATGTTTATGTGGCCTGGTTTGGTGGTGGTGGGGGAGATGTGGTGCAGCTGCTGCAGGGCAACATGGTGGAGAAATAGTACTACTAACTATCACATTTGGTTTTCCCGTGAAAGTTTTTTTTTTTTTTTTTTTTTTTTTTTATAAATGTTCATGTTTTGATACTTTCGCAGATACCAGCAGAAACTGATGGGTCAAGGTTCAGTTTTCCAGCTAGAAGCCCCACTGAGTTCTCGGAACAACAGGGATCTAACCAATCACAGGTCACAACTCCTGAGAGGTAAAACCCTCCACTCTGTTCAAATGGAATTGTTCAAGGTTTTGAGTTGTGTCATGTGTATTTGATATGTTGCTGCCTGGAGTTGATACAGACTGTCTTTTCTACAGGATTTGGTTCCTCAGTAAATTCCTGAAAAGGCGAGCACCTAAAAATGCCCCAGGCCACGACACACCGCCAGATAAATTGGGTAACCAAAAGCAGCAGAGCAGCAATCTTAATATATTTAATGTACAATGCAGATGTTTTAAAATGTACACATACAGTGCACTTTAAATAGGCAGCAAGTACTGTTGTATCTAACTAAAGGAAAGAGGAAACAATTACAGTGTCACAGCTTTCTGCATGTAATCTTTCTTATTGTTTACTGGACCTCGCAAGTGGAGGTCACCGTTTACCATCATACATCACTGGTTAACACACTTCCTGTCTTTACTGCCATTTGGGGGTTATTTGCTGGTCAGCAACATGTGTAAAACGAGGTGTTCTTGAAGAGGCTCCAAAGTGTCTGACTGTACATCACCAGTAGATATAGTGTTGACACTTTGAATTGTCATTTTAGACTAATAATGCCATATCTTCCTCATCTGACTGCAGTCACTTTGGCCTGCTACAGTCCACCTCACTACCAAATGCCAAACCAGAACAGTGAGAGGGTCGGTCACAACCCGTCCACTCGAATCAGCCGGGCCACGCGGGCGTTGCATGGCAACTCGTCTCTGGAACGTGAGATCACTGACCCCAAAGAGCTGCGAAACCTCGACGAATTCCTCGGCAATCAGGTGAGATCATCACCTGAGGACGGGAATCTGAAGCACAGCCGATAACCACTAACTCAGACTTTATTAATAGCACTTTAATATCTTGACACACATATGGCTCTCACTTGTTTGTACTGTAGATGTGCAGCTTTGTGCAGTGTTAAACATAATGTAGCCAAGTTCTTTTACACAATCTTACACTTCACACTTTTTATCTATGCACAGCATGCATATTTACATTTATCACACACATTCACGCACATTCACACACACACACACACACACACACACACACACACACACACATTCAGCTGTCATCGATGGGGCAGTGTGAGTAGCTAAGGTGAGATGTGGCGGGGATTACCAATAACAACAACAGTGTTATTAAAAGTGACATTATACTGTGGCCGGGTTAGCTCAGTAGGTAGAGCAGGCGCACAAATATAGAGGTGTATTCCTCGACGCAGAAGGTCCAGGGATCGAGTCCAACCTGTGACGATTTCCTGCATGTCTTCCCCCTCTCTTCTAGTAGTAGTACATTTTAGTACGTTTTGATAGTGGAATAGTTTATGTGAATTGTTGTATTGTTATTATAATGTTTTAAATCCTGTATTTCACATGTTAATATATTCCTCGTCTTTGTCCTCAGGTGAATGAGCTGCGAAGTAGAATAAAAGATCTGTCACCAACAGAGAGCATCTTCCTCACAGCCACCATGCAGTTCAGAGATACCATTAAAGGCATGTACTCTCTCCAGGTCAGTTCAGCTTCTTACTCTGTACAATATAAAGTTTAATCTAGAGTCTATAGTCTTTTGCAGCTTTTACCAGCATGTCTTTTTCCTTCATGATTATTGTAGGAGCATCAGTTATTGACTTACCTTCTGCTGTTCTTTTACAGTGTTTCAGATGTTGGCATGTAGTTTATTTCAAGTTTATTTAAGCATTTATTTACTTCTTATGTGACAAACAGAAGCCCCAAATAGGCTACAAAGATCTGATGAAGGGCTACCAGAACAAAGTGAATACACTAGCAGGGTCGACGAAGACAGAAGTCTCGCTGGTGGTCAACTTGTTTCAGTCTGTGCTGGACGGCTTTATCAGGGGCGAGCTAAAACGAGGGGAGTCTGAACCAGCCAAGGTAAATTAGAGAATTTCAGTCAATCATCAGTCTCAAAACTACTTGGTGAGTGTAAACTATCACTTGACTTACTCCTATATCTTACTTATGGCTTCTTTCATGCCACCAAGATGACGAAGAAGAGGAGGAAAAAAATGGACCCTTGTGTAAGTTAAATATCTTTACCTGCATTGTGAAGTTTCTGCATTATACATCCAAGTAAATCATCCCAGTGCATTGTATGTGCATCCTCTCTCTACAGCCTGATAGTCCTCTGGATCACCTGTTCAGCACTTACCAGGTGAACATTATGCAGTCCTGTGACTTGTGTACCTCCTACATCTGGGGAATGGAGAAAGCCTATATGTGCAGTGGTGAGTTCAACGCGCTGCAAGACCCCAAAATGTGACGGCTTTTTTACAAAAAACCAAGAGGAAAGTCATTAAATTGAAATTTCTTCTGTTTTTCTTTTAGCTTGCAAGTTAATATGTCACAAGAAATGTCTGACCAAAATCATCACAAATTGCTTGACACGATGTGCCAGGCAGGTAGGAACTGACATTTTAAGAACTGTTACAAATACTATAGTATAGTCAAATTAATAACACTCAAAACTCCCTGTCCACAATTCTCTCATGTATTCTCCTCTTGTGTTTGCTTGTGATAGGTTGACAGTATACCAGGCTCCCTTCACTTTGGGGTGCAGGTGTGTGTCCTCACCAGTAAAGCCAACCCTGTGCCAAAAGTGGTGGAGTTGTTGCTGATGCACATCGAGCTAAACGGCCTCTACACAGAGGGCATTTACCGCAAGTCGGGCTCAACCACCCGAGCGAGGGAGCTCCACCAGATTCTGGCGACTGGTAAGGAATTCTTACACACCAGCTGAAACTTGAAATGTCTTTCAACAACAGATCTAGTCAGCTACAGTCTATTCCTATGGTAAAAAATGTTTTTATCTAACAGGGAGACACTTGAGATGCCGAGAATCAATTTTCTTCTCTCTCTCTCTCTCTCTCTCTCTCTCTCTCTCTCTCTCTCTCTCTCTCTGTCTCTTTCTCTCTCTCTGTCTCTCTCTCTCTCTTGCTCTCTCTCTCTCTCTCTGTCTCTCTCTCTCTCTCTCTCTCTCTCTCTCTCTGTGTGTTTTCTTACTTTCTTGTCTTTCTTAGTCTAATCTCTTTTAATTTGTATGTTTGCTTCTTAACAGTTCAAATTAAGAATAATTATAACTTAAAATGTAGAACATGATAATATATTTTTTTGTTTTTTTTAGATTATTTTTTTGGGGGCATTTTCAGCCTTTATCTTGACAGGACAGTTGAAGACATGAAAGGGGAGAGGCCTGCTGCGTCGAGGAGTAAACCTCTACATATGGGCGCCCGCTCTACCAACTGAGCTATCCGGGCGCCATTATCACATCCTTTGTCACCTGACTGTGAAGAATGAAAAGTCATTTCATATACTATTTAAATCATTTTAAATTTGTTTCTGTCTTGAATCAGATCCTGAGGGACCATGTTTAGACAACTATCCCATCCACACCATCACAGGTCTGGTTAAACGTTGGCTCAGAGAGCTGCCGGACCCCCTCATGACCTTTTCCCTCTACAGCGACTTTCTGCACGCCGTGGGTGAGTAAATATTGATAGTATGTTAAACAGAAATCCCCACATTGGTGAATCTGCTACTAGTGATTTGTTTTGGTTTTTTTTGTTTGAAAAATTACTTACATTTTCAAAATAGTTGCAGATGAATTCTTTTGTTAATCAATAAATAAGAGCAATCGTTTAAGCTGACATTACCAATATGGATGTTTACTTTGATATTTTTGAAGTTTAGTGATCTCCATGTTTATTTGCCCCCAGAACTGCCAGAGAGCGGTGAGAGAATAAGAGCTGTATACCAAAAGGTTGATGAACTTCCTCCTGCTAATTTCAACACGTTAGAGCGGCTCATCTTTCACCTTGTCAGGTAGAATGATCTCTTGTTTTCCCTTCTACTGTTTTTTCTGTCTGTGAATGATACAAGTGGGATCTTGATCTGTGTCTTTTTAGGGTTGCAAAGGAGGAAGAGCACAATAAGATGTCACCAAGCTCTCTTGCTATTGTGTTTGCCCCCTGCATCCTTCGTTCACCTGATGTTGATGACCCTTTCCTTGGTATGAAGGATGTGTCCAAGACTACACGGTGAGTCGTACTACACAATCCCATAACGTTTCAAGAAGTTTTATTTTGTGTACTTATTTATTCATGTATGTTTCTTGCCTATTTAAAAAGCCTGGCTTAAAATATTGTATGTGCTCTTGATGAATATACTGTATGTATTTCTAGTGGTTTCTATGTGGGTGTATTCATATTTGACCATGTTGCCTGCAGGTGTGTGGAGATCCTGATCTCTGAGCAGTTCAGACGCTACAATGAGAAGTTGCAGAGTATCCAGGAGCTGGAAAATGCTGAGGCCCTGGCTGTCAATCAGCTCAAACTGAAGAGACAAAACACGGTGAGAGAAAACTACAAGGCCAAAGGAAGATGCATCATAAAATATGACCTGGGTCAAGCAGCCTCTTTCAGTCATTTAAATTTAAGTTTTTATGTTTGTCAATCCGGCTGGAATATTTCAAAGATGCATAATGCATCAAGACAGCACAGACCATTAGAAAACATATACCAACTCATAGAAACGTACATTAAATTTACTGCCAAGCGCTTTTGCCAGCAGTTATTGTTCAATTTAATATAAATCTGAGGAAAGAAAAATGAACATCCTCCTTTTATTTTGATTTTAATCCACACATTTACACCTGGGAGATGGTCAGTATAAGACAGTCAGCAACTATCACCTAATGTTCAATGCATATAATGTTTAAATAAAGAAAGGCATATATACAGTAAATGACTTGATAGCTAAACTTCTACTAAAAAGTAGATTACAGTTGTTGAAGAGTAGCACATTTTTTTTCACTGATTTGAGGCTAGTGTCTGTATTTATCAGCTAACACCCAGCCTACTCCAACTACTCTGATCTCTGTGCAGATTGTTGAAAAGCCTTCAGAGCTGGATGTTCCAGGTGAAATATGTTCAGATGAAATGGAGAGGACCCTCATCAATAGGATCAAGTCCATCAAGCAAGAAAAGTGAGCTGAGATTTTTTTCATTGAAATGAATTCAACTGCACACAAATTACATGATATTGAATAATATCTTGTTTTGCCATTTTCAGGCTGGACTTGGCCTACAGGTTACCTGACCTGGAGCAGGAGAACTCTGACAATGAAAACCTGGACTCAGTGTCGTCGATGAGCTCAGACAGTCTAGAGGACATCCAAGGCAGCCTGTACTCTGAAGGTCAGTAGAGAAGTATGGTATTTTTACCTTCCTCTGGGTTTAAAGTGCCCATATTATGAAAAAAAAATACTTTTTATCTGGGATTTGGGGTGTTATTGTGTGTCTCTGGTGTTTCCACAAGCATACAAACTTGGAAAAAAACACATCCATGCTCTTTTGAGTGAGATATGGGTTTCTGAATGTATCCTGCCTTCAGTCTCCGGGTGAGCTGTTCAAAATCTGCAGGGCTTTCTACGTCATAGAGAGCCGAAGTCACGCCCTTCTACTTCCGGTCCATGGGACCTATCTTTCGAAAAAATAACAACGGGAGTGAACGTGGAGAGGCAAATTATTTTTTTTTATCCCCATGGATTAAAATATGATGTTCGTCAATTTAAAAGATAATTTTTCAACCGAAGAAAGTCTGTTTATTTTTAAACTGTTGAAATATAAATCGTAATATAATATAATCGTATATACATAATTAGAAAGACTACACACTTCAATGTCGCATGGATGACGTCTTGCTAAAGCTACGATGTCTCTGTGTATTGTACCGGGGATGTAACGTTATTCAAATGAGCAGAGGATCATGCTTGTTCTTTTGCTTATCTGCTGAAAACACTTCACTGGATAAAACACATCAGGTAAGATAACGTTACGTGTGTTGTGGAACAGAGCTAAGCTAGCTAGCTAGCAAGCAAGTTGAGCATCAAGCTAGGTGACGTACCTTGTGTGAGACAAGAGATGTAGTTCACTGAGCGGTTTCACACAAAACTAAGTGGTCATATGACAAACCTATGGATAACTAAGACTTTCTTCGGTTAAAAAAATTATCTTTTAAATTGACGAACATCATATTTGTAATCCATGGCTCAATTCAAACGGGATCAAAAAACTAATGTACCTCTCCCCGTTCACTACCGTTCATATTCTTTCCGAATTAAGGTCCCATGAGGTCCACCGGAAGGGGAGGGACTTCACCTCTCTATTGGCCGAAACAAGGTGGCTAACCGCTAGCATGCTAGCACTTTTCAATGGCAAAACACTGCTACAACACACACGAGTTCACCATAATCTACAAAAGCAGTACTTACATGTCCCTGTTCTGCAGGTATTCCACGCAAAGTTGGAAGTGCGCCCTCGTTTAGAAGAAGTCTCCCGGCTAATCCTTCCTTGTACTGACTGAAGTTGGAGAAACAGCTAGCTGATGTGATCCTTACCTAGCTACTGTGCATGTGCGACTCCCAACAAAGATGGTACAGAAGTGAGATGTCTCACTCTGTAGCTACAACAGAGACCTGAACACACAGGGTGAAAAGAGGAGCTGCAGCAATGTGCAGTACAACAAAAACATTGTGTTTTTTGAAAATTAAACCATGTAAACCTATTCTGGTACAACCTCAAAATACAATTATGAACCTGAAAATAAGTATAATATGGGCACTTTAAGGAGACTACTCAATAATAAAGTTAATGTGATTAGATTGTTTTTTTTGTGTGTTCCCTAACAATTGTACATGGTGTATTGGATAATGTCCTCATTATAGCGTTCTGTCTGTGTGCAGAGCAGTGGTTCTGAAACTTTTTCTGCCATTCCAGAAAATGTTTCAAAGCCAAAGCTTATGATGAATGGTACAGCCGCCGCCGGTGCAGTTGATATGTTGTCCTCTCACGTGTGGCAGCAGATATGTTACGTGTTACGTAGGTACGCAGGGAGGGGAATAACATTCCGCTCATCAGACGTTTCCTAAAAATGAAGATTCCCGCATCCCAAGTCAAGTCTGAAATCTTTTGAGGACGAGTTTCAAGTCAAGTCTGAAGTCACTGTGTCTTTTGTTTATAGTTTCCATAAATAAGCTACAATATCAAACCAACACAGGGTCTTGGGGTTGATAGTGTGTGTGCACTACACGCTCATGCCAAATATGTTTGCTAATCTGATGTTTCTAGTATCAGGAAAGATGACCATGTGGTTGAAAACCCAGAAACCCGAATGCCCACATAAACCTCCTGACCTGGCTGAGAAAGTCAGAAGTCTGATGGCTCAGACCAATGATGTACAGAGAGAGTTCGCACCAGGACAAAAAACAGATGTCACCCAATCCATGTGCTTCCTGCCCAGCCAAGACAACGCCTCCCCAACCGGCAAGCCCCAGATCACCAGCAAGACTTCCAATGGGACATTTGACGACCTGGAAATCCCTTACATTGATGAGGATGAAGATCTAACCTGCACGTAATACCACAAGTTGTAATAATTGGAATAGAAGACTTGGGTTGGGCCTAATTTATCAGTTCCATTTGTCAATGCTGCTATGGAAACAAAGTGCTTTAAGATTTATGTATTTGAGGGGAGATCATACAGACTGTAACTTCATGGGTTTTAAAACAGATCTGGAGAAGAACCAATAACCAGGACTACTTAGCCTCTTGAAATACACTGTGTGATTTTAAAGATATGTCAGAATTGTACAGTTCACATTTTAGAAAAAGGTACGTACTTTGGACCAGTTCGGTGAAGCTGTGCGACCAGCTGTGTCTCATCTGTAGAGAAACACAGGACATGCTGAAGAGAAATTATGGATACAAGTGCCTCCTTTACTAATGGGCATTATTCTAAACTCAACCACTGTGGTACTAATAGGAAATAAATGTATTGTAAGTGTACCAAAAAGGTTGATAAGAGATTGAAAGTGCTTCTCTATTGTACAGAGTTGCGTTGAATTTTGGGCTCTCATTGAGTGCATTGCTGTGCATCTGAAACATTTCAGTTGTGTTTTTCTGCTTTTAATTTCCCTGTGGTATCTATTATTGTAACTTACCACTGAGTCAATACACATGTAAGGGGAATGGTCATATTGCTGCGCTTTAGACTGACTGAAAATACTTCCCTCTGTCACTGTTCATGGTATTGCAAGGCTGTGCAGTTCCACCAAGTATGCAAATCTGTACATGTAGTTTTTTTGTTTGTTTTTTTACGCATTCCCGTACATTTTATAAGGGGTAGAAATATTGCCTATTGGGGTGGAGATCCTCAGAGTATGTCTTTTGTCACCACCTAAAATAAACTGACAATTAAATGTATTCTGCTATAATACTAATTACTACAACCCATACTGCAGGTTTGACAACAAGTCTCTTAACAGCACATGGCATGTTCTGTTAAAACATTTGTTCAAAAATAATAACAGACAAAAAAAAACTGCACAACATAAAAAAAGAATGCAAAATATTGTTTGAATATACTGTAGATCTATCCATTAGAAACTATACAAAAGACCAGATTAGTATTTTGAAATACTATATTACACTGATTCCATGATTGGTTATTACAATTGTTTACTATACTACACAGACAACTCTATATATTTTTTTGACAAGGCAAGGTGAATTGAATATCAAAACTAATTTCAGTAAGATTTATTTTGAATAGCTAATTAAATTAACACATCTGGAACCACCAAGTGAACTTATATAGTGTGATATGTGAGGAAACTGAAATTGTACTTCAGGTGGAAGTTTTAAAGACAAAAATAAGTGCCCTTTTGTATCAAGTCAATTTCATTATGAATAAAAATTAAATAATTTTTTTTTTTAGATCTGAACATTTTAAATGATGCTCTCGTTCTTTATGATAATACATCCCTATAGTTTAATCTTTATTACACTACATTTCCATTTTTACAAGTCCAAACTTCCACTTGTTATTTTTTAGGAGACCCGCACATGTCCCACTGTTGCACACTCCCTGTGGCAGATTGTTAGCACAAAAGATTTCTTTCTAGAAATCTAAGTGGGCACCCATAGGAATCATTTTGTTTTATGGTATTAAATGTGTATAGTTCTTTGTTATCCTCTAAAAGTATATATATTGTGCCTCAAATTGCACTGTCCTGATCTTTTACATGGATTAATTGCAGGTTAAAATATTTTTAGGTAATTTGATGACCTTTGGGCAAAGCCTAATGTGTGTAAATGGAAACAGAGCCTACCAAACGTAACTTATTTTGAATTCCTTACAACAGTCACGACTGGATTTCCCCCTGGCTTCATACATTTCAAATGGATTTTTTATATTTACATTTTTTTTTTTAAATGTGAAGCTGTACATGCATTGTTTGATTTGATGGTGCCAGTTTTGAACAGCTTTGTAATACATTGCTACACCTGTGTAATTCTATCATCAGACAGGGGACAACTTAATTAAATATTTTCAACTTCACAAAGTACCCAAAACAAAAAAAAACGCAAAGAGGCAAAGGAGTGACTGGCAAGGGTTAAAGAGTGTAAAATACAAAATAAAAATCTAAAGATAATAATATAAAAGGGAGCACAAGTATGAAAACATTGAATTGAAGGAGATTGAAGGACTTCTAACCCTCCATTTTCTTTAAAAGAAGATGATTAATGATTATGTTTATGCTATTACTGAATTGTTGTATTGGGTTCGTGGAAGTAGCTGAACATCTTCTACACTTTCTTTATAAACACGGCCACTCGCCATATAATGGATTTCCCTCTTTGTACACCGAACTCGCGGTGTGATGTTCACAAATCATATGAGGATCAATAGCACCAACGTTTTTCTAAACCAATCAGACGCACGGATGGACTTGCTCTTTTATCAGGCAGCCAATCGGTGAGTGGTGTTGCACTTGAAGGGCGGGTCAACATTTAGTTCAGGAAGACGTGTTGTAGTGAGGTGGGGACGAGAAATCATTAGTTAGCTCATTGCTAGCTGCCTGGAGCCGACTAACGAGGTGTTATGAGCTTCGTTGCCGAAATCAGTAGATTATTTTAGTTTTGATAGGTGCAACGATGACCCTCTGACACCAAGAATGGACATAAGTTAACAATGACGGGGGAGAAAAAGAAGAAAAAGCGGCTGAACCGCAGCATTCTTCTTGCAAAGAAAATTATAATAAAAGATGGAGGAAGTGTGAGTTAAATATTTATTTATCTTCGTTAAGTCAGCTTGTCACGGAGCTAAACTGGCTCTCAGCCGCTGAAGTTGGTTAACAGCATTGTTTATTTTATGAAAACAGCAGTCGTAGCGGCATTTGTCTACGGCTTTCTGTCTTTGATGGTTTGCCCCAGCTGATACTAATGTTGACCGTTAGCTGGTTCCGCCTAGCTAACTGGCTAACACAGCTAGCATCGGCTAATGTTAGCGGCCTACGTTTGCTAGTCGTTTACACGTCAGCTCAGATAACTCTAGCTGGCTAATGTCAACGATAGCTGTCCTTCTACTTATCTTCCTACATGTAGCTAGTCAGTTAACCCAAATATGCTATTATCTAACTTTAAAAAGTAATTCATGCTTTACGTTATCTCACGTTTGTTCAAATCTTGAAAGTACGCGTGACAGTGCATCACTGTGATGCACAAACTGGGGCTAGGTTAACATTAGCTCACTAGCATATTACTAGCATATTACTAGCATACTAGCATATGTGTGTTAAACTGGGATTGTTTATATTCTGTTGCAACAAACGGAAAATTAAGTAATGGCTTTAAGCTACTTTTTGTACTAACGTTACCTAGCTAATTGTTTAAGAGACAAGGTAAGGTAACAAAATACATTGTAACGTTAGCTAGCCTATATACTTTCATATCCACCTAACGTTACCTCAGATACAGTATATAAGCAAACTTGTTATGTTAATCATTCTTAATTTATTCCAGCCCCTTTGCACTTTCGAATTGCCCTATTGCACTACTGTTTACAATTCTTATATAGCTATTTGTTTACATGTGTCTGTGTATGTGCTTTGAGAGCAACAATAAGCCAGAGTCAAATTCCTTGCGTTTGTTCACACCTACTTTGCTATTAAAGCTAATTTTGATTATGAATGGCCAGGCAGACATATATATCCATAGTCGATAATTTGGTTTAAAAATGGGCAAAGGCAAGACTTGTAAAATAGCAGGGTTTGGATGTTTAAGTCAACATTTCAAGGGAAGTAACGATATTGACTGCCACTGTTAAAACGGCTGTTTAACATAACAGAGCTAACATAACAAAGCTTATAACTATATGGTGGCTGTTCAGAATATGGTGCTTATGGTTGGTTAAATATCAGCTTGTTATTTCTGACACATTTTTACTCCTCTCTCTGGGTCATTGACGCCTGTAGTCCAGATACGATTAAACCACCACATGATGTGTTAAGATTCACCCTTAATAAACAGATGAAATAGACAACTTGAACTAACTATCATATCATGGATGCTAGTTATTTGGATCATGTAGATGGTGGAAGAGATAGTTGTCCCAAATTAGGCTGTTGGCAAAAATTGAGTATGGTAGGATTGTTATAAATACAGGGAGGCATCAGTGCTGGTTATGTAATCAGTGGACAGCTATGCCAAACATGCTGGGTATCCATATGAAGACACTCAGATTTGTAATTCTAACGAAACTATTGTTTTCCCTCAGTAATGGTCCTGTCATCCTGATGAATGCCTTGTGTATGTCAGTTTTTCACCTAACATGATGTGGCTCTCTTCCAATGAGGTCCTTAGTTTAGATCCAACCCTTGATCCAGTCTAAGCATCTAATAGGCGTAGACACTTACTAGTCAATGTGATCTCTAAAGGTCTAGCTTGTTGTCATTCCAGTGGAGAGGAAGTTGCAACATCCACATAGTGAGACGGTTACAGATTGTTCCTCATTCCTTTCCAGGTGGGGTGATCATAGATTTATCATGCAACAAAAACATTGGGAGTTTCCTCTGACTTGCACCCCAATTTGTCATACTCAGACCGGTAGACTGGTTTTCTGTGATGCTTTTCACCCTCTTCAAGTGGGGAAATGACAAACCACATAGTTAGTAAACTAGCAGCTAGTGTATTTTTTGTTACATTGGCACTGGCCTACTTTTATAGTCACCACAATTATCACACCTCGCCATGTTTCCTGTCAAAGATCCTGTTCAGAATCCACACTCACTCATCACACTTTCTTTCCATCTTACAGACTTGTACACAGGGTTTTCCCTAGATTTGTGGAAGACTTGGGTGCACATATTTGCCAGGGGGTTTAGTGGTCCTCCCTCAAGAAAATGTTATGTTGTTTTTTTTTTTGTTTTTTTTAAAACAATTTTGGACCATTATTATTAGGGCTGTGTATTGGCAAGAATCTGGCGATATGTATCACGATTCAATATATTGCAATATGTTTTGATACTTTGCGTAAGGTGATATATTGGGATTTTTAATATTTAAAAAAAGACATGATGTGCATAAAAGTCTGATGCCGTTGCAGTCTGATGCCATGCCAATGCAGCGGGAGCCGGTCTTACACGGGGTTTAGCCATATCTACGTTGTTAGCTTCTAGCAAAAAGTCAGGCGCTGTTAGGCGATGACACTAGTGGTGCGTCTCAGCATAGCCATCTAGCGGTAGGGGGTTTAAACACAACATAAATGTGAACCACTGTCTTAATATTTTTGCACATAAACAAAACAAAAAAAATTGCATTTTTGAAAATCGATACAGTATTGCGATACTCAAGTGTATAGATTTTTTTTTTTACACCCCAAATTATTATTACCATATCTATGTCTAAAACACTGGAAAAGCTAGAGCAGATAATGAATAAATGACACTCAAAAAGCTAAAAGACTTGCTAAAGAAGACCACTGGGGACCAACTACAATCATTAGATCTGAAAAGTCATTTAGTTAGATTTGATGTTGTACCTAAGCCTTAAGCTGCTTGAGACCAAAAAACGCAATCCGGCGATTTGCTGCAAGGTTGTGCGGTGGGAGTGTCACATGATGTGGGGTTGCGTTTCTCCAAAAGTTGAGTCGGTCTCAATCCTTCGCCGCAGGCCAAATTTTTTCTTCTCTCGTCTCCACCCTGCGGCACGCCCTTCAGCAGTCTAAAAGTACTACCCTCATTCAAAGTGAATGGAAAGACTCGCGTTTTTGCCGCACCGTCTGACGGCCGAAGCAGGCTGTGTGAATGCAGACTTATAATGGTAGGGAAAACCCTGGTATAGATTTTACTGTGCTGCAGTAAAGTGACTTCTTCTCTAGGGAGTTGGTATTATTATACAAGTTAAAAGGATGTCTATTTATATTTACATATAAATTCCTTATTCAAAAAGTTCCCCTTAATATTTTAATGTACAGTAATCACATTATTTGTAGTACATTTACTGATTGTATGGATGATTGTGTCCTGTGAGCAGATTACAAAAGATACATGAAGGAAATATAAATTTGGCTTTCTCACAGGATCAGGTTTAATCTGGTAATGTGTTACCATTTACAGGTACTTTGATACATGTAAAAATGTTCTTAGCTACTCACCTTTCTATTTGTATGTGTGTGTGTGTCTCTATCTGTCTCCATCTAGCCTCAGGGAATCGGTGAGCCAAGTGTTTACCATGCTGTGGTGGTCATCTTCCTGGAGTTTTTTGCATGGGGTCTTCTTACCACCCCGATGCTTTCGGTAAGCCTGGACACGCACACACTCTCACATAGATGCACTGTTATGTAAACTGACATAACCGTTAGTAATATATTCATACGCCTACTCCTCGCCTCTCTGGTAACCTAGCCAAAGAGTGGCATTTCCCATTGACTGGAATCACACAAAGCCCATCAGTGTCTATGAATGTTTGAATCCCTAATTAAATGAGTGAGGCCCTTTTGTGACGCACTTTTGTTTTTTATGCATGTGTGTTGGCAGATGTTTTGTCAAGTGCTAATGGACTGAGAAATATGAAAAGGGCATCAAACTGTTGTATTGGCTGAGCACCAGTTCTTTGTTGAAAAGGCTTATCAGGGGGTTGCTGGTTTGTGTTGTAAGGCCACGGAATAGATGCCGGCCAGGCAAACCACGCCACACATTCACTTCAGATCATTGCAGAGTGGTGTGGTTAGGGCTGCTTGATTATGGAAAAAAATATAATGCCGATTATTTCGGTCAATATTGAAATCCCGATAATTTAACACAATTACTCGTTGACTTCTGGAAAGATGTTGCAATTATTGAACTTATAAAACAGTGTAAAAAGTTAAATAAATCAACAGTAAAAAAACACATACAACTTTTCTTATTTAAACTATTTTTTCATTCAGAACACAAGAGAAAATAAGAGTTGGCTTGCAAAACGTAATGAGCTAAATAATTGTTTTTGTAATCATTGGGAGCCAAAATCATAATCACAATTATATTTCAATTAAATGTGCAGTAGCTAAGACTTATAAAACTAACTTTCTGTCATATTTGCTGAAACTGCCCCTATGTTCCAGTAGAACTACATAAAGCAGTTATTTAAAACAATTTAAAGCACCACCTCCAGCCTGTAGTGCAATTTGCAAAAATTCAACCCGCCCTGTTCATTTACACCAATCAGGGCCAGGGGGGGTGTCTAACTGTGTGTCAATCGATGCTCATGCGCACACATTAATTTTACCTTGTGGGTGGAGGGGCTTAGGAGACCGTTTGGCCTCTAGCAGAAAGGGGGGGAGGGACTGAGAAGTTGTTTGGCTAAATCCTGGATCTTCACAATCCTACCTACAGCACCTTTTAATTGCACAGCCCTAAGTGTGGTTTACATATTTGCAACAGGCAACTCAAACAGCATTATTTAGAGGATTCACTTTCTAAAGTGTAACCTGTGTTTTTGAAAAAATGATGGCACCAGAAGATCTTCGGCCAATATTTAACAACTCAGATGATCGTCTCCTCAAAAACGGATCTAATTTGTAAGCAAAGTGCCAAGATGAGTCAGTGATGACATGCTTTAATTCATACCAGCAGGGTTTGTTTATTAATCGTTTTTTTTATAGTAGCTTTCAATTTTTCAGCCAAGCTCTGTTTTTTTTCAATATCTGTTTGGATTTTGGGTTTTTTCACACACGTTTTCCTCTACCAACGTAAATTACTTTGGGTAGAAACTGGTTTCTCAAACAAATGATGAGCAAACATCTGTGAACCAGACAGGCTTATGCAATAGATGCTTTTCAGCAGTCTATTATTTGAAGAGGTGGTTGTATGTATAACTGTTAAGCATTAATCACTGGGGGTTTGTAAAGCATTAATTACTGGGGGTTTGTTGCCCTCAGGATCGCTGGCTAGAGGCAGGATCTGCATTTTGGACTAATCAGGGGGTGTCTAAAGATGAGAGGGAGTGCTTCGTTAGCGACAGTCATCACTAAGCATTCACAGTCTGTGTGTGTATGTGTTAGATAACTTATTACCAGAGGAAGAGCAGAGGTTATTAGCCATGCCTCAAGCTTTCCCTCTGTTCCCCTCAACAATACTCAGATCCTGATATTCAGTCTCAGTCAAGCTCCACATGTCCTAAATTAAACCACGGCTTCATGTTCCCACACCAGTGTCAGTGACACTTGTGCTCCATACTTGCTGCACGCTATGGACTTTGAACGGAACATACCATGGATTTTGAACAGCCCTTTCCTCTCTGTAATCTCACAAAGATACAGTATTGCTGGAACACAGTGTCTAGCTGTATTTATCCTGAAATGCCTAACTATTGATTCTTTTCATTTGTGGGACAGCAGTGGTAAACCAAGCATGTTCAAAAATGAAAAAAAGTTCTCCCTATCATGTGTTAATAATAAAAGCTTAAAAAAAAAAAATGTAAACAAGGCTAAATATGTGTCAAGCCATTCTGAATTTAGTATTGTGGTCCTGCAGACACGTCCCGGACTACAAATCGTATCCTACAGTCTAAAGAAAGTTTTGTTTGGTACAGATCCTCCCAAAAATCACACCATAATCATTTACATGTTTTTGAGTTTAATTATTTCAATGAAAATGAGAATAATCCTGCAAAAACTTATCGGTCAAAATAATTGCAATTAGATATTTTCCTCACATCGTGCTGCCCTAATGTGCACTTAGTAATGGAGCAGGGGACCAGCGATCTGTGGTGTTGGTGGTGTTGATAGTTTGGGATGCCCAGGACCACTATGGAAATAAGTTATTTCAACTTTTTAAGTTTTTAACCTCTGTAATGCCTCAATTTTTATGTATAACACGTCTGTTTTTTATGCTGTTTATGGTTAGTTTAGTTTTTCTGTTTCCATGTTTTACAAATTTGCATCAT
The DNA here is from genome assembly GCA_023631565.1 of Gymnocephalus cernua. Lineage (NCBI taxonomy): Eukaryota > Metazoa > Chordata > Actinopteri > Perciformes > Percidae > Gymnocephalus > Gymnocephalus cernua. The sequence continues at coordinate 24,794,412 of CM042436.1, read as the reverse complement.
CCATTATTTTCTTCCATAGGCCTCAATGATTGAATTAATGGTTTATTTTTTTTTAATTTCAACCTTCCATCATTTGGTACATTTTTGTCCGGTGGCGTCACACTTGTTAATCTAGTTGTAGTTTAACTCTTAAAAAGTACATAAACCACTGTTAGTCATTGTTTGAAATGTGATGCAGTATATGTTCATAACGTGTTTTTGTTTTTCAGGTATTACACCAGACATTCCCTCAACACACATTCCTGATGAATGGGCTTATCCATGGTGTCAAGGTAAGACATCAGTATACACAAACACAATATTTATGTTATCTCATAGCAAGAAATATCTTTGTGTCTTTGTGACTTAGAATGAATGGAAAGTGGAAACGTTTTTGTGGATTAACTCATTCAAATGTTACATTTATTTTTCTAGTCACATAAAGCCATACAGTAATGAATGCCAGGAGCATGTGCTTTTTACTACAGCGGCTGTAAACTAACATTATTCTTTTTAGCGAGTTTGTCTTGCTTTTGTTTGACCTTTTAAAATTTGCTGAGCGTGAGTGCTCTTGTTCAGTGACGCCCTGCTTGACACGAGTGCAGTTGGGCTACATGTAAACACCTGCAAGCTGTCCATAAAACCCTAGCAGGTTCCCCAGATGGCCACAGAATATCTCATAGAAGCACGTTGAGGGCGGAGTGCCTCAAGTACACCTTGCTGGTGATTATTCAGGGAAAGGGTGTCTAAAGTAGAGCTGTAACAATTCCAACTTTTGCTGTATAATTAATTGTCTCAGAAATAATTGCGATTAACAAGACATGTCTCTTTCAGTCAAATTTAAAAATATTTAACAATGTATTACTTTTTCAAACCTATTAAAGTTTTGAATGAATTCCAGGATACATCTTTTGTTATATATCACTGTTATGTGACCCAGATACACAAGTACACAGCCTATGAAGTAAACCATGCCTCTTTATTGTCATAAACATTGTGGTTTTTTTGCTTAAATGAACATACAATTGACAATAGAACATTTATCACCATCAATAAATAACAAATCATTTTTATCATTAATAAAAAACAAAACAGAGCGTGATCAATTTCTCTAGCGTTAGACAGCTACAGCCCAGGATGTTTGGAGTCGCTATGGCAACAACTGACAGCCGCCGCTAGCATAGCTTAAGCTCCACAGTCCGACCAGTAATGAATTATATAATTACAATTTGGCATATCTAAACAAAATCAACAACTACCATCAAGAGTCATACCCCTGAGAGCACAAATCCCCACCGAACTATGGTAGCTTAACGTTAATTAATGACCACCATTTCCACTACGGCGTCGTTTTTGTTTAACAAAGCACAATAGACAGACTAACTACATTACTAGAACACATTATAAAGCTGCATCGGTGGATTTTTAACGTTCGGAAGCCGACTTGACTTGCGGGTGGGGCGTCCTCGGATAGGAATCCATAGGATAGCTACTGTTATGTGACGCTACAGGGTGCACGCAGGTATTGGAAACGTGTTTGATGGATCCAAACAAAAGTGTGACCCATCTCATAAAACGAATGCTCTAATGCTTTATTGCACTTAAAAAAAAAATTTGATCACGTTAAAAAAAATTGCAGTTAGACAATTATTTAATAATTGTTACAGGCCTAGTCTAAAGATAGTTGGAGAGTACATGCTTGTAATTATTTGAGATTTTCTACTCTTGTCGTGGCTGACATGAAGTTAAGAACGTTGTTATTGTCTGAGCAAGCAACATTTTCTCTGCGAACAAGCTAAATTGAGTGGACAAAACCTATTAGTGACCACCAAAAAGCACTTATGACAATCTGTTGTCTATATGTCAACATAATGGATTGCTTGTTTTGGTTTTGTCAAGATACAAAAGAAAGATAAGATTTCTTTATCCATCATGGCAAAAACGGCTTTAACAATCATAAATAACTTTTAGTCTTTTATTAGCAAGACAAGACCATTTTAAAGATCGTCTGTGTTTTCTGGCCTTCACCGTTTGACAGTCTTTGTGAATCTATGAGTCGTAACTTTACAAAAGTTATCCATTTACATTTGCCTCCCTTTCTGTCCCATGTCTTCCCCTATCTTTCTCTCTCCGTCCTCTGTAGGGCCTATTATCATTCCTGAGTGCTCCGCTGATTGGAGCGTTGTCAGACGTATGGGGACGCAAATCCTTCTTGCTGCTAACAGTCTTCTTCACCTGCGCACCTATTCCACTGATGAAGATCAGCCCATGGTGAGTTCCAAACACGGACAACTCTACACAATTATTCGGTCTTGTATCAAGGTAGAAGGTGAAGTCTTGTCCTGTGCTGGTCTGAAACACCATATAATATAATGCAATCTAATAGAACAAAAGCATAAACTACAGCTCCAAAATGACCAATAAACAACATTGTAAACTTCAGGTAGGATTTATAATGTAAACGTTTGTATGTGCTGACAAGCCAAACTCTTCTCTTTCAGGTGGTACTTTGCAGTCATCTCCATGTCCGGCGTCTTTGCTGTCACCTTCTCTGTGATCTTTGCCTATGTGGCAGATATCACACAGGAGCATGAGAGGAGCACAGCATACGGTTTGGTGAGGAGATGGTTGACCAAAACTGAGTCCTGTTAAACTTAAACAGACAAATTTATTGAATCAAAGGAAACAGTTATTAGTGAAGAATCATTCCTGGATTTGTTTTATCACTTTTCAAAACTGTATGAAAGATCAGTCACTTCCTCTTTGCTTACCCTCAGCTCTGCTTCTCTCTCCCTCCCTCCAGGTATCTGCTACCTTTGCGGCCAGCCTGGTTACCAGCCCGGCCATCGGAGCCTACCTGTCTGTGGCCTACGGCGACACCTTGGTGGTAATCCTGGCCACAGCCATTGCCCTGCTTGACATCTGCTTCATCCTGGTGGCTGTACCGGAGTCGCTGCCAGAGAAGATGAGGCCAGCATCATGGGGAGCACCCATCTCCTGGGAGCAAGCAGACCCCTTCGCTGTGAGTATCAACATAACACTCTTTGTTGATCATTTTCAGTCCGTTGTGACCCAGTATTATGTAAGTTTTTAACTAATCAGCCGTTGATTGCAGTGTGCTTTATCAGCTATTAGTGTTTTATTGGAATATAAACCTATATAATGATTTAAGGTTAAGCTATTGGGTGGAAGCTTTTATTTCACAGTAAAATGGATCTGTATAATTAATGTTTTTCATCATTGTAAAGAGCGTCATCTGTAAACAGACTTGATAGGGCTGCATGTTGCCTGCAGACAAATTCTTTTATTCAATCATTAATTCCTGCATAGCAACGCAATGATACATAATTATCTTGTCAGCAGCTCAGCATGGTACACTAAAACTGTGAATTTTTGTGCTAAACTTTTGAAGATATTCACATGACAATTTAAATATTCATGTTAATTATGGCAGGACAATGTGCTGCGGAGGTGACTTTTATTACTAACGGCTTATTTAATTAGGAAGCAATGTTAAATCAGTATGTCCGAAAAGCCACTAATATTGCTCGTTTCAAATTATATAGCTATGCAACAAGTTAAGTTGTTCTTACTGTTCTCTTGGGCAGTCTCTGCGTAAGGTGGGCCAGGACTCCACTGTGCTCCTCATCTGTATCACAGTGTTCCTCTCCTACCTCCCCGAGGCCGGCCAGTACTCCAGCTTCTTTCTCTATCTCAGACAGGTAACGCTCTGCTCTCCCTGCTTACACATTTCCAGAAAGACCACAAAAATGACTGTATGATACACACAAGTTAGTTTAGATTAAGTGACTGCCATTGGACAGATTAATCACCTCTTTTAAGTAGGAATGGCATATTTTCTGTATTTCCATTTATTATTGCAAGCCCTTTGTTCAGACAAGCTCTTGTCATGTCCTAACTTGTGTTATCTGAATACTTTCTAACCTTCAGGTCATAAGCTTCTCATCAGCAACAGTGGCTGCCTTTATTGCTGTTGTGGGGATCCTCTCAATACTAGCCCAGGTACTGAAAAAAAAAAAAACCTTTGCTGTAGAATTACATGTAATAAGCCGTCCTCTGCTCGTGTTTGGAGTTTTAGTATTGTTATTCTTAATGATTAATTTGTTTTGTCTGTATCATGGCAAAAAGTAGTAAAACATTTCACCTAGAGCCCAAGTTCACAGCTTGAAGTCAAGTCCAATTTTATTTGTATATCACAGATTTGCATCACAGCGCTTTACAATCTGTCCTAGGAGCCAAAATCTACAAGAAACAAACTCTACACAAAAACTTCAACAGGGTAAAAAAAAAAAAAAAAAAAAGAGGAAGAAACTTAGGAAGAGCAACAGAGGACAGACGGACATGTTAAATATATGTGTACAGAGTTGTTGGAAATAACAATATGTTCTTCAAAAAGCTTAACATTTAATGGGATGGAACTAGTGAAACAATAGATTTATTTTAAATATTGTTGCAGATCATTTTTCTGTCCGATTAATCAAGTAATTATTTTAGCTCTATAAGAGACAAGATTCAAGAGTGATTTGAAAATGATTTAAACTATTTGCTACAATACCTCCTCAGAGTTGTATTGTATGACCTGTGTGCTGTTTCTGCAGACTGTGGTGTTGGGGATCCTGATGCGTTCCATAGGGAATAAGAACACAATTCTGCTCGGCCTCGGCTTCCAGATCCTCCAGCTGGCGTGGTACGGTTTCGGCTCTCAGCCCTGGTCAGTAACCTCTAGCATGCAATCCTTTCTACCACATTCATTCAAAGGGACCCCACACACTAAGAACCAGAGATACATTAAGAAAAGTGATTGTGTTCAAATCCACAGCTCTATCTGTATTCCTTGTATCCATGGAGCTCAGGTTCAAGTGGGGACAAGCTTCACAATAGATAGTAGTGATACAGAGACATGTAGTCACTTGAGTATAGATGTTTGTCTAAGTGTGTGTATATATATATATATATATATATATATATATATATATATATATATATATATATATATATATATATATATATATATATATATATATATATATATATATATATATATATATAAATAAATAATATTAGGGTTGTCAAATGATTAAAATTTTTAATCAAATTAATCAGAATTTTCAGTGGATTAATCATGATTAATCACTATTTGCAATTACACCTGAATCCTAACCATTTTTTTCTGAAATGCATACCAAAAGATACTAGTGCTGTCAAGCGATTAAAATATTTAATCGCATTAATGTCATAGTTAACTCGCTATTAATCGCAATTAATCGCACATTTTTATCTATTCTAAATGTCCCTTGATTTCTTTTTGTCCCATTAGATTTTCTCATTTTAATTCTCTTATCAGCATGGAAAAGTAGATTGGCTTGCTTTGTGACAATGTTTTTTTTATTGAAAACAACATTGTCATATACGTTATGTTCAATTTCACACTAACATTCACACTTGGAACTAATAATCTGTCACATAATGTAACGCTGTTACCTCGATTTTCCATTGCAGGTAGTACTGCAGATAGTCCTGCAGGTAGTACTGCAGATAGTACTGCCTCATGCCTGAGGCGAGCGTGGCTCGTCCTACTGTCTATGGGCTCATAGCGTCGTCAGCGGCATAGCCGTCGTCATAGCAACTGGTTTCCCGTGACTCATTTCCTGGTTCTCGTTCTCGTTCATAACCAACGTAAAAAATCAAGGAGAGGGTTTTCCTGCTCCAGGTTTCCCACCGTGGTCAGAAAGAACAGAGGAGACACTATATATATATATATATATATATATATATATATATATATATATATATATATATATATATATATATATATATATATATATATATATATCTCTCCAAGAACCTGATGCACCGTCAGATAACAACCAAAATCTATAATCAGAAAAAATAAAATTATACCCGACCCTATGGGTTTCAGGCCCCCAGTGAACACTGCAAACATACAAGGCACTATTGTCTTTTCTTGTCTATTTTTTTTCTTTTTCATTATAGTTTCTAGTCATTGCCCACTGTTGTTGTGATGCCCTGACAAACCACCAGAGGGGAGCATAGCCTCAATCAATAGTACCGTCATCAGCTAGATGGTGACACTGTAATCTGATAACTGAGACTCTTTAAAAGCAGCAATATAGTGTTGTAACTTGAAAGATCTTGTTTGACTAATGTAAAATGATTTTCTTAACATATGCACAGGCATGTTACTCTAGGTTAAAGTTTGAGATTCAGTGTCTTTCAAAAGAACATTTTTTGAAGCAAATAGCAGTAGTACAGTAATTATTGTTTTTGTGCTTTTACTAAACAACCACCACCTATACACACACAGGTCACACTGTCATATTCACTTCTCTTGAAGTGAGATCATAACAACTGCGTCAGTTTCTCTTGTTTTGGCCTGGAAGGGAAGGCAGAGTGACCCATAATATCTATTGATTCTGAAAGAAAACATTCACAACATGTCTCCTTGTTGTTGCTCTGTGCTTTGGTCGATACCCAGGAAATTAAGTTAAGTAAAGGTCAAGTTGTTCCATGTTCACACAGAAAGTAAACGGCATCTATTGCTTCTAGTGTCTCTACCTTGGGGATTACCACACAAAACTACCAGAACTCTAAAGCATTCAATTGATTATGAAAAACCTACAAATCATTGCCATGGATTTCATTTTTCATAAATTGAATAGGAAGAATACATGTATCTAAAATTAGCTTGGGTATTTTGGAGGCTTAGTCACTACCTTTTTTTTTTTTTTTTTTCACAATTTATTCAGATAATGTTTTTTTTATTTTGTTTTTTATCCATAAGGTTTTAGGTTGCAAACAAACTCCGCACACTGTCTAACATGCAATAATAAATAATAAATTAAACTCTCCTCTCCTACGCACCTGTCTCATGAAATAGATGTGCGAAGTATTTTCCTGTTCTGAGCCATAAGGTTTTAACCAGAGTAGGTTTAACAAGCTTTAAACCTCTGAAGGACATGTTTAAATCTCAATTTTTGAAAGGTTGAATAAAGTTTGGTTTGTATCCTTAACACATGTGTGTTGTTGGTTGTAGGATGATGTGGGCTGCTGGAGCTGTTGCAGCCATGTCCAGCATCACTTTCCCTGCCATCAGCGCCATTGTGTCCCGTAATGCAGACCCCGACCAACAAGGTAAGTTTCTCAACCGTTAACATCTATCACCCTTTTTACTATTTAATCAAAATGAGTAGGGGTGCACGATTCAGGAAATGTCACGATTCAATATAAATTTTTAGACTCACAATTCGATTAAAAAACGATCCACAGTATGTAAATGTAGTTACTTTTCCCATGTATGTATTAGGGCTGGGCGATAAAACGATAACGATATGTCTCGCGGTAGACACGTAATCAATATCAATAAAAAATGCGTTCGATAAAATGTTCAATAATGTTTTTTTCTTCATAGGAAGAAACCAGACGTTGCAAAGCAAGTTTGGTTGCATGAACAAAGGCACTCACTCTCTGATAACCTATGAATGTAGGGAGTGACACTCTTAACAACCAATCATGTAACAGTATCTTTTTGGTTGCGCCATATTGTTGTCTCGTGTTGGATTCTTCAATAACAGTACCGGCGTGGAAAATAATTGCCCCAGCGAGCGAGGAAATTGTTCATAAAACAGGAAAAGTCAGCTCGCCAGTATGGCAGTTTTTTGGATTTTATAAGTCTGACTGTAGTCAGACCAATGTCGTCTGCAAATTATGCAAGACTGACGCGCTCACCCTTTGGAGCACAGCCGTATTCGCCAGCAACGTCCAACAACATCTGCAGCTGGAACCCCAACCCCATGTACGGTTTACGCTGTAGCAAGAAAAATAACTGTTACTGTACCAGGTTTTTTTATGTTACAGATGTAAAGTGTACCTCAGGTTTTTATTTTAATTTCTATGTTTACAAAATACTGCACATATTTTAAAACCCTTTATTCACCAGAAGGTGAATCAGCTTGTGAACTTCCTAGCACTAAACTTGCAGAAAATAGTTCTTTTCAGGTTTCTCTATATTTATATTTAAAAAGCATTTCTTATGTATTCTTTAATTTTGCACCTTAATGTTAAGAGATACTTGTAAGTGTTCATTGTGTTTTTTTAGTTATTTGAATGTTTTTAATGGTTGTTGACAGTTCTGCCTTTATAACTGAGGGGATTATAATCAGAGGAAGGTTAAGTTTAAAATAAAAATGTTTAAATTTAATATTTTTCTCCTGTTCCTTATTTTAAGTAGGTCATAAAAAAAAAAAAAATTAATAATTATTGATATTGACCGATATGAAACACTTATATCGTGATACAGTTTTCAGCCACATCGCCTTGTGGCTTGCTGCTAGCTGACACATAATTGACACAATGTCATACATTTTTATTTATTTGACAAATAACTGTAATTCTCATTCTAATTGCCCACCGAAATGTAGCATTTATTAGGGATTTTCCTGACAGTGTTATGTTTATATCTGTCTGCCTGTAGGTGTTGTCCAGGGGATGATTACTGGAATCCGGGGCCTCTGTAACGGTTTGGGCCCTGCTCTTTACGGTTTTGTCTTCTACTTGTTCCACGTGGAGCTTACCGACACGGATGGCTCTGGGAAAGGTGCCAAACCAAACATGGCCAACCCCACTGATGAGGTAGTTACACTATACTCTTACACAATACAAATTATAAGTTCCACATATGGTAGCTGTACTTAAATAAACTGTTTGTCTCTCTTCAGAGTGCCATCATCCCCGGTCCTCCCTTCCTATTTGGTGCATGCTCAGTGCTGCTGTCCCTGCTCGTGGCCCTGTTTATCCCCGAGCACACAGGGCCCGGCATGAGGCCAGGCGCCTATAAGAAGCACAGCAACGGGGCACAGAGTCACTCCCACAGCCCTCAAGGCAGCGGGGCCGAGGGCAAGGAGCCGCTGTTGGAGGACAGCAGTGTATAACCACAGCTAAGGGGGGCAGACGGTGCTCCAACCCAACACCCATGCACACATGGACAGATGCACACATTTTACCACATGGACACACTCTCACCTCAGGCACACATCAGACTCAAGTGCCATGAAGAGGTGTTTGTGTCCACAGCACAAAAGTGGGCACTCTCTCCTTAGCAGCCATTTTCTTTCTTTTTTAAAGCAGGGTATTGTGAGGACTCTCTAAAGACCCTGTATAAAGAGAGCCTGTTGAGTATTTTTTTGGGCTGCAGTGGAAAGGTGTGTGTGTGTGTGACTTAGCTAAGCTGGACTCTAATCCTTTGTTTCTATAAAGCAGTAACGGAGTGGAGCATACAACAGCTTGCCCCCGTCCTAGTGCAAAACAGAACCAAAGTGATTTGGTTTAGAGTGTGAGTGGCGTAGATCTCAAATGTTGCTAAATCCTTGTGTGCTTCTTCATATTCCTCTGTAGCCAGTGAAGTGGCAACTTTGTCTGTTTGTCCAACAAGAGTGTAACAAACAGTTAGTTGAGCACTTGTCTAATGGTCTTTCACAAGCTAACTTCTGTTCTGATGCTTGTCGTTGCGAAGACAGCTCTGTTAAAGCATCCGAGAAGGGAACACAGTTCTTCCTCTGAATGCACAGCAGCAACTCAACTGTCCACCTGTGAGAGGAGTCTCTGCAAACCAGTGTGGGGAGAGGCACAGCCTAATCTAGGTCAGAATGGGTCAACCAGTTTGGATATAAAAAGCTTCGTAACACCACACTTCTTACAGAGAGAAGCGTGTGAGAGAGACCACTTTATTAGCTAAAACAGTTTTTCAATGTTTACTTGCCATTCTCTTCTAGATTAGTAGTACAGTTCGGGTTGTATATTTTTCTCTGTTCTAACTGAAAGCTAGTTGTGCTTCAAGTTTTTATTCAAGAAACAAATGTTGCCTCGAAGTGACTTAAAAAAAAAAAAATATATATATATATATATATATATATATATATATATATATATATATATATATTAAAAAAAATACAGTATATATATTAATTACGTAACCTGTATGAAGACCGAGGTCTGAGAAGGCTCTGTAATCTTACGCTTTCGCTCCCATTGGAGCTGTTACACACTTTTTATTCCGTTTGTTTTCATGCCTCTTCTGTTAACTTTGTTTCCTGACATTTATCACCTTCAGGGTTAAAGCTTACAGAACCATGGTTTTTATTTTAAAAGCCTCTGAACCATTTGGAGCTAGAGCGTTGCGATCAGCATGTCAGTGTTGGCACTGACTGTTAATACAGAGTCTTTGAATTGATATCATCAGGTTAAACAGAATATCACTCATGCTGCTGCAGTAGATACTTCAAAAGTTATTTCTAAAGTGGTAATATGAACAATGAAACTGTTTAGGGTGTTTCAACACATTTTTGAAATTTAAGCTTCCATACAAACGGTCATTAACATGCACTGCACATTCCTTAAATGGTAACGAACGGATGGTAAAAAAGTGTAGATGTAGAGCACTGGCACTGGCTTCTACTCACATTTAATAGCCTTCAGATTCTCCACAGAAGGGAGCCATTTGGTCATTGTCAGACCAGTTCCTTTCATGCCAACTTGCACCACCTATTGCAAAAGGTTGTTGCAACAGTAGTTCAGAAATAAATGTTAATCAACCCCTACAGGCAAGGAAGGTAACAGCTGCTCCAATTTCAGAAGATGTTACAGCTGCAGCTTTTTCTTTTTAAAAGCTGATGTTTGAGTGGCTTTAAAGTTTTACATTTACCACAAACGCCTGTTAAACTATGATAAAGTAATAAAATATAGCGTCAAAGTGCAAATAAATACCCATTAGATGAAATCATCACAACTACATGAAATAATAAAACGACTTCAAAGAACCATTTAAACGGCATACAAACTGGGATTAGAATGACAGTTTTAGCCCTCCCTTTAACCCTCCAGTGGATGTTAAATCTTCAGTTAGAAATCTACAAAGTAGCCAGGAGGACGGAGGGGACACAATGGTATTGAGATCAATGTCAACGTCCCAGAATTCATTAGTAAATGTAATCCAGTTAACACATAAAATGTAAAACCTCAAATATCCACACTTACAAGAACCTGGAAGTGTTGAAGCTGCAGCTGTTGTTTCTTTCCTGTAGATGGTGCACATCAGCGCATCTGTCTGCAGGTCTAAATTGCTGCCGTTACCTTTCTTGCCTATAGGTGGCGCAGGTTGAACATGAATTGCAGGACTGAAACTGCTTGTGCTGCAGCTCCACAATTGGCTGTTGGTCTGTGCCTGGTTTTGGTGCTTCACATCAGTGACACTGTGTTCCCTTTGTTCACATACTGTGTTAGCAACTGGTAAAATATCCTTATCGTAATTTTCAAAAATGAATTTATAAATGCCTCAAGTGCATTTCAATAGCCAATTTACAACCTGATATGGATTAGTAGCTTACATTGTTTCATGCTGTTTAATATCTATCTGAAAAGAAATGTACGTCGTATATATTTTGTGCCAAATTCATTTTTTCTCTTTTTTTTTTTTTTTTTTTTTTTGGTTTGCTTTTTCATACTGTGTGTATGTGTGCTTGCACACTTGAGTGATTTGGATATTTTCTGTGTTTTCTCTTGTCTTAATTTCTTTTGGCTAAAGATTTATGTTTTAATGCTTCTTTTTTTTTTATAGCTTTTTAAAATTTCATCCAGTCATTTTTAGGGATCTTTTCAACATTGCGACTAGATGGTAATTATCGAATGTCCATCTGTCTGTTTTCGGTTCAGTCTTCACTTAATAAGCGTTTCACCTTGGTTAGTTACATTTGATATTTGTCCCAGATTTTTCAGAAAATAAGAAAAGTCACCTAATTTTTTCAAGCCAAGCTGTACATGTTGACCACAGTAGGCGCTCAACATTTTGACTTAACCTGTCAGTTTCTTTTTTTTATTATTTCAGAGGGGGTGTTACTAGACAGGAGGCCATTGGTGTTGATTTAATCTCTGAATATCATACTCCTTTTTTATTTATCATTTATTGGACCAACACATTGGTAAACCTATAAATACAAAATCCTACTTAAATTGGTAAGATTCTGCACCAGCCCCATGTGCACTCGTACAGCTTCCAAGCAGATGACAGTAGATGTACAAAAATCACCTGTACGTACAGAAAATGTATATATTTATTGCTCAAGGAGATGGCCACCTCTTGGTCTATTTGGTTGTATGGTGCAATTATTATATATTTCTCAAGGCTTACCTGCTAGCCACTCCTGTTTTTAGTTTGATGTGGTTTGTGGCCTGAAACCCCTCTCTGTGTGCCTAAAATTAGCCAAGAAATGAGTGGCAACATAAGTAAATGGAGGTTATTATGTAAATATGGGAAACTAATGACAAACTATTTATTAAAGGTTTATTGTACAATGAAATATTTGATGTCTTTGTGGATTTTGGGGTGTGTCTACTCTGTTTTCTTTCATCTTCATGCCAAAGCTTATTGAGTGATCTGGGTGTGCCTCTGCAAGTAACCAACTAATAATTCTTATGTGTTATTTTTAAAACAGGGATCCTAAATCCCATTAGATCCCATTACAAACGTTTAGCATTGCATTCAGCCTTTCCTTACTGTTGGTTAGTATCCCTGCCCTCCGCCATCGCGGAAGGCTTGTGTCGTGGTCACGCCGACAGTTTTGTTGTCATTACTTAGAATTCTTCATGGAGGCGACAGAAACTACTCGCTATAGTTTTAAGTTCAGCCGGCGACTGTTAAGACAAGTCTGGTCGAACACACTACTTCCCCGCCGTCACACTTTTCACATGTGCTAACATGATCCTACGTGTGCTTTCACATCACTTTCACTCTTGCTTTTGAGAGATTAGTCTATACAAACAGTGAAAACTTGTCACCCACTAATGGGACCTTTCCCACTGCATTTACAGAATAATCTCTGCATGCCAGGGCAGTCTGCCTCACTGGTGTTTCCTTCTATCTGCTTGGATGTGATGATGTAGGCAAAGTGTCCAAGTGGAGCAACAGGTGCTGAGTGGGCTTAACGTGGGATAGAAGAGATAATGATAATAATAAGGCTCTTAGCTATAATCCATCCCCATGTTTTCTGAGAAGCCCTCTAACAGCACTGGCCACTGAGGCGGATTTAGTTACAATGAACTCATCAGCACAATGGGGCCTCTTATTGAGCATTCATAATCATCAAACCACTTTGCTACTGTTTTATGTCACACTTTGATTTTAGTTTGCTTTACATGTAAATACTTGCACTCAGTCTTTTCCATGTAAAACACTCTTGTGCACTGAAAGGAAGGTGGACTTCTTTTAACTTGCAACCTTCAGTGCTTGTAGCTACACAACAACACAACAAACGGCAGGTTCCAGCTCTCTAGAAATTAGGGGCACGCAGCCTTGTTGGGATTAACAGCTCTCTGGCAAGGAAAGGATTGGGCATGTTTTAACAAGAGCAACTAAACTGAGCGCTTTAAAGAAAGTAGCTGCTCAGATCACTTCCAAGGCGCAAGTGTGAGTGCAAGAGCCACTCTTGTTTAATTGTGTGGGGATGAAAAGGGGCCATGTGACTATTTGGGGGAGCTGCTGGAATGTATTGTTATGCAGAGTCGCTGTCATAGCACATTTACTTTCCGGGCTTCAAATAGGTGCATGAGAGTTGGCTGCAGGCCATGCACAGTCCACAGCACCGTTACTACAAATGTGAGTGTCCATTAACGTCAGAGAGGCAGAGCATACATCAAACTCTGCCTCAAAAGTATTGTCTTTGCAAACACTGAATGTCGGCAGGAAGAAATCTTTCTTAGAGCCGTACACCTCAGAGGCACTGGGAAGGGGGGAGTGGGAGTGGGCCCAGTGGTGGATGTCCCACCCGGCCCTGACATGCGGCAGCATCTTTTCCTGTGGCTGAGAAGTGTAGCCTACTGGCGTCTAGGAAGAGCCCTCGGGTGAATCATGTGTGAACCTCATTGTTCTTCTAGTCAAACAGGTCTGTGTGAACTTGAGTTTGTCACTAACCTCTGCCACATTGGCTGCTTTCCCATGATCTATATGCAGACCACTAAGGTTTCCTTATGTGACTTCCTTACACATGTAGTTGACAATTAACCCAGGGATAGGCGTGGGCCTCCGGGGACTGGCTGTTTCACACACAAGGACCCAACATCTCTGGATACTGTTTCCTCCAAGGCCATGCTTTAAAAAGTATGATCTATTCTAAACTCCTTGTATTTACCTCTCAGATATCTCATGCACCTCTTATAGATACTGTAGACTGACAACACCAGTATGTCAGTACATTCACACTACCAGAGTGAGTCAGCCTTATCACTCTGTTTTTGCTGTCACATTCAAACAGGGTGCAACCTACATGTTGAAATAAGGTAAAGTGTGGTTGCTATTAAATCGGCTGCATTGCTTCCAGCATTGGTAACAACCACCTACACTGCAAAGCAAGTCAAGGACGACTTCTTAAAAAGAGAGTCTAAAAGAGAGTCTGACAATAAATACAATAAAACACATGTCAATAGTGGCAAAGAGTTTCAGAGATGAAGAGAACATGTTGCTAATAGTTTAGCTTTGTGCTAACCGTAGCCAAAGGCTCACGACTGCAGCTAATTTAAGTTTATAAGTATGTTAGCTAGAGCCTCATCACAGTATGTCATCTCAAAGGGCTTTACGTTTGCAAAAAAAAAAACAGTACAGTAATACTCGTAGAATTGCCACTATATAACATAACTGCATCAGGATGATTGAAATGACTAATACTCATACTGTACAGGTTACTGTATGAAGCGCATGCATATGCCTGTGCTGGTCTAGTGAGAGGGGCTTAGGACAGAGGGGAGAGAGCTGCAGCAGGAGGGCAATATTTTCAAATTCTGGTTGGTTGTTGCCTTTTCCAGAAAACTGCCTACCCCAGCTTTAAATTCTGTTTAAACATATCTGTGATTAAATATTCTAAACTCAATGTTCTAGAGCTTTCAGCCATATCTCTCGGCCTTAATTCAGCAAATAGAACTTACTCAGGTGTCGCAGAGACCCAAGAAGAGAAGTGTTAAAACCTTTTAATTTTTATTTTTTTTATTTAATTTTTTTTTGTGATTAACAATTTTATTCATTTTTTAAATAACATACGGTACATACAATTTGCTAATTTGCACCACCCATCCAAACAAAAAAACAAGAAAAGATGACAATAACCACAATATAAAGGACCATACAACAAAATAATAACAAAATAGACAAACCGTAAACCAAATAAACCTATGTATAATGACAACACCATAAACCGTCATACACGTCTCTCCCCAGAACAAAGCTTCTTAGGAGTCCTCCAGAAAGATCAAGTACCTTCCCTATTTTCCTGTGTAGACATCCAATCTGGCAAACAGTTTGTATGACATCTTTTCAAACGCTGCCATACTATTTCAATTATTTCATTTAATTTATTGTGCTATAGTTCTGTCATGAACTTCCACTACTATGTGATTCTTCAACATAGTTTTTGCCCTCTAAACCATTTAACTGCCACGTCCTGTGTCAACAATTAGGTCATGTTTTCGTTTTTCTAGTCAATACGTGTCACTTTGTGATTGTTTTGAAACTTAAACTTTCCCACCTGTGTGATCACCTGCCCCGCCCTAATGTGTTTCACCTGTGTCTAATGTGTCTCCCCGCTTCCCTTAGTTTACATATATTAGCATCTATAGCTCCCTCTCACTAGCCGTAGTTGCCAAATTATCTTGTACCTCAGTGACAGTGTTCTAGCGGTCCTTCTTCGTGTTTCTAGCATGACCCTTGCCTGCTTTTTTGACTCAGCCCTTGTCTAGTGATTTTGTTTTACGATTTGGATACTGTTGCTTAGATTGTAACAACAATTCTCGTTGCCTGTTGAGTCTGGCATTTGAGTGCATCCTGTGACAGACCTGACATTAAGAATCACTGCCAAACAGCAATGTTTTTAATGTTTGTGCCTAATTCCTTTCCAGGACATACATGTTTGCTTATTGTTCATCTTCCGGGTCGGATTTCCCAATAACATAGCTTGTAAAATCAATGTTTTTTGACAGCTAACATGTAAATATCGGATGTTGAAGCTTCCTTGAAGGTACCACAAAGGAAGAGTTCTTTCTCCAAGCAGCATGAATGATGGTAACCAGTTATTTAAAGTAGTCAGTATGTAATTTGTTGATGGGTTGATTGATGGAAGAACATACCAGTGTGTTTGCGAGTTTTGAATACTTAACTGCAAATTTTCCATTTTCTAATGCAGAGATGTTTTTTAGATTACTTTTGTTGTATTTTCTCTACTATCCATGGCAGCTACTGGTTTTCATTGATTTTTGTGCAGTATATCTATTAAAAGATTGTTGACACTTGCTTGAGCTCTGTAACCAAGTCTGTAATTTTTGTCTTTTTGTTTTCGGAAGTCTGCACCACCCTCAACTGACCCCAGCAGAGGTCAAGAGGTATCTTTTTACTCCGCAGCAACAGGCAGCAGGCTATCAGCATTCACATCATGTGTTTATGAGTCATTTGTTTTTGTTCATCTCAGCCTTAAAAACACAGAAATAGTTCTGAGCCATAATGACATTAACTAGGTCAAAATAGCAAAGTAGGGTACATACTCTGCTCTGGCCACACTGGTTTAAACTAAATATTAGGCACAAAAATGAACTACTGGAAATGACATTAGGAACAAGGTGATGCATTGTAGTGATTCACGATGAAGGAGATGTCTGACATTGGAAAATGCTGGGAAAGATTGTTAATGGACATTCACTTTCACATGACATAAACATATAGAGCCAAAAAAGTGGATCTTTTAGTCAGGCACTGTTGGACATACAACACATTAAACATACTGGAAACAGTTCTGATGTGTTTTATGGGTTCTATTTGTTAATTTTGCTGTTTTTAATCTTTTGTATTTTGTATTTGATTTGATTGTTATTTCTTATTTTATTCTTATCCCATGTAAAGCAATTTGTTACACTGCTGCATGGTGCTATATAAAAATGGCTTACTATTAGTATTGTTAAAGTCGTAATAATAACAATAATACATTTTATTTGGAGGCGCCTACCAAGACACCCAAGGTCACCTTACATTAGATGAAAACGACGAAACAAGAGACAAATGTGACATTAGTTAAAACAATACGGTTGTGGACAGGAAATCAGTGCATTTCATAAATTATAAGCTACAGTGAGTATAGTCGTATGACAGCATGTCCCTCAATCTTATATGCTAATAACCACATATACAAAACATATGTCCTCTTATACAGAAGATCCATTGCAAGCACAAAACACTGCTTGAAAATCAGACCAAACCTGAACTTCTCACTAAGGATATTTGTTGTGAGAGTCAAAAATAAAACTGTATAATACAGCTTGTGGGACATGGCTTCATCCAGTCACTTGCTAGGCTTTAATCTCATTAAGGAATCCCCCTCCTACAAACTGCACTGCAAAAAATAAAAGATATGGGATTCATAGCAATGCATTTTAGCTTTGCTTCCTATGCGAGATGCTCCTGCATTGCATGATGGTCCAATCGGCTCAGTAGCTAATTACTTTTGTGCCATTGGTAATCTTTTGCTCCCACTTGTTGTTATAAGTGGCGCTTGTTAAAAAGCCATGTTGCTTTGGTTTTCCTTTGAACCATTTAACTCTGATTACCGAGTGCTGATATTACTAATGAGCTGCTCTCCTGTTTCACATTTCCATGTCAGTGGTCACTTCCCACTGAATCAATGCCTGTGTCAACAGCAGATATGGGTTGGTGTTCATTTACACCACCTGCCTGCTTTACAGATAAATCTCAGCCAGACAATATTACAAAACAAATGATTAAAATGTGACAGCTGCTGCAGAAATCCTGTAAGTGCAACCTTTTTAGTATTTCAGTAAAGTCTATTTCAGTACAAAAAAAAAACCCAACAGGACATGATTATCTTGCACCAAACATGCTCCTGCTTTAATGGAGGACGGAAACAGGTAATGGATTAGCAGTAGTGATAGAGATGGCATTGTGGTACAATTGCAGTTCAAACAAACATGCCAGAAAGAACAATGTCAGATATTTTCAGCCTCTGAGAGCTCATGTGTGAAATACGTAATCGTGATGTTTTTCCATGTCTGCATGTGAGAACGTCACGGGATCAAAGGGAGAATCAAGTTCTGTTTTTAAAACGACTGAATCACACAAGGTTTTTTCCTTCCTCGTCTTTCCCCCTGTGCTTCCTAAAATAACTGAGGATTTTCTTAGTGGGATCAAGTCCGACTGGAATCAATCGCCCTTAGTTCTTTTCAAAGAAAATTAAGAATGGACTTTAAGGTTGAGTGGGTCTTTGTAAAACTCAACATGTAATTTTGAATTGAATTGGAAGAAGGATAACAGCCAAATGAGTTAATGTACAAGTGACAACACAATGTGAAGAGGAAATTTGACAGAAAGCTCTTATTAAAGTGTTTCATGTTTACCTGGACTTTGTTTTCACATCAGTTAAAACGCTTAATGCAAAGATAGAAACTTCAATGTTATATTTCTATTACCTTTAAATCCAAAATACTTTGCTTATCTACAAAATGTAAAACCTTAAAAGCTCAATTTTCAAAATACCGCCACCTTACAGTGTTAAGGTGTTCTGTATTGGAACGACACTAAATCAACTCAACGTGTGTTTGCAGACTTGTCTTGGCAGGCTACTGGGACCATTAGGTATGCAGCATTGCAACATAATTAGTAAAGGCTTGTGGCCGTTTAGCACAGCTGGTAGAGCGGGCGCACATGTACAGAGGTTTGTTCCTCGACACAAAAGGTTCAGGACCAGTTTCTGAGTTTATCGATAAGGCCTGTTGGTATTAAGTTTACTGTATTTTTTTAACAATGTAATTACAATACAGTATATATATATATATATATACATATATATATTTTTTTTCTTTTTTTTTTTTTTTTTTTTTTTACAACTTGAATTGCCACCATGTAATTGCTTACTGTATTTTTTATTTATGGCTATCTTGACTTTCATTGATATCTAAACTACAAATTAAACTTATCAATGAAAAAAAGTGGGTGGTGGCAGAATATGGCAACCCCTTTAACTCAAACCCCTACTACAATCATACTACAATGGACATTTAACTACCTGCTGTTGCACTAAAACTCTGCATAGCCTACTTTAACTAAACTGTTTTATTTTAACCACTTCTACTACCTTGCATGTTTCTAGATAATGCCCTGTATGCCTATTTGCAGTAGGCATTGCTGTATAACAGTAGGGCCTACTATATAATATGTGTACTTCCTAGAAATCCAGTTTAATGTCTGTGCAAATAACCTGGTATTTTCTACTGTACATCTTGAGAAATGATTCTGAGAGAACACGCCACTTACAGCTTCTTCTGACGTCGCAATCTGAACAAATTTAACTGGAGATCAACAACAACAACTGAGCTATCTCCATGACAACGGATCGAGCAAACCATCCACTTAGAAAGACTGAGAGATGTGGTTGAAGGTGTGCAAAAAGCTAATAAAAGGTACTTGAGTTAAGATATTGTTTCCAAGGTCCAGAGTGAACTTACTGTATCTAATTCTAAATCCGATTTCTTTCTCTGCTTTCGGTCATATGTCTTGTTGGCCAGCATTTGATTTTTGTCAGGGGTGGGGCAAGGCCAGCAATGTGCTAGCCAATCACATCTAAAATGATATTAAATATGTTAATGATCCCCCAAACAGCCTGTTTAATTTGAATCAAGTTTAACCGACACTGGAGAAATTCAATTTATTTTAGACTAAAATCCCTTTTAATCTTAAGGTGAGCAGCTAAAGTATAATTATAATCATAACAATAATTATTATTATTTTTATTATTCGCCTACTACTATACTATTATTGTCGTTAATAAAAGCAGAACAATTGTATTTTCGGGTTGCAACTATGATTATTTTCAACATCTATTAGGCCTACTCTGCCAATTATATTCTCGTTTAATGAATTAATTGAAAATTCGTTTGGTCTATGAAATGTCACAACGTATAGGCTAATTGCCATTTGTTTCCAAAGGTAATAACTAAGGAGCTTGCCTTGTCCCAATTCTAATGATGACCTAACATTCAACAATTATTAACATATAAACTAAGACAATTAGCAAACATGGCTTATTGATTTGTGCTTGAAAATGAATTATCAAATAACAACAACAAATGCAATTGATTATCAAAATTGCCGATTAGATTTCAGTCAATGGAATTATCTTATTGTTTCAATTGTTTCCGTTTTGGTTTTTATTTGTATAGTAGCCACATTTTAATTTTAAATTAAATGGCAATATCCATAGCAGCTTTCAAGTCTTTTACACTACAAAGTACCGCTAGATGTAAATGCATTACTTTTTAACGCGTTACCACCTGACAGTAGGATTAGTTTGTTGTGTAATCCAATAAACTCCAGTCCGTA
The DNA here is from genome assembly GCA_023631565.1 of Gymnocephalus cernua. Taxonomy (NCBI): domain Eukaryota; kingdom Metazoa; phylum Chordata; class Actinopteri; order Perciformes; family Percidae; genus Gymnocephalus; species Gymnocephalus cernua. The sequence goes on along the minus strand of CM042436.1, from coordinate 24,773,981 downwards.
TTTCCCCTGAAGCCCATCTGGCTTATTGGCAGGGTTTGTTTACTGGCGGAGAGGCTGGGAAGAAGGGGATCCTACAGGACCTGGGAGACTGTACCTCCTACCTCTGTTTGTGGAGAAGAAAAGGAAAAAATAACTCGGAAACTTTTTATCACCTACTGTTCTCTCATTCTGATTCACGCTTAGTTGTGGTGACAGGAGCGTAAACACAATTTGCAGCATCATTTATTTTATTTTCTATTCCCAAACAAAAAAAAAGTACAGCGGAGTGCTGCGGAGCCACGAAGTGTCTGAACACGTCTGTCTGTCAGCCTTTCAGAGAGGTATGGATGTCTCTCTGAAATCTCTGCACTGACTGAAGAGGAGTTGTCGCTTTGGAGCTACACGTCTGCCCGGAAAAAAACACCTTACTTCTCAAGCGAAATAAGTCAACTGATGTTTTGTGCTCGCTGGATGACTTGAGGGGGATTTTTACGAAAGACACGCAAACGTTACGCCACGCATGCCACAACCATCGAGTCAGAAGCACACGGCTCCAAAATTCCTCTAAATTAAGTTAACCGTCGCTTTTAAAGAAATGTTCCTGCATGCAACTTGTCCACTGTTATAAAGAATAGGCACTGCAGCTGTGTGGTATGCGGGGGGTTTCTTAAACTTAAAATTATTTGAGACAGTTGCTGGAAAGCAGCGCAAACTTAACTCGTGGCCTGGACTAGAGTGGTGGAGCCAGGCGAGATAGCTAACGTAGCTAGCTTAGCGTAGCTTCTTCTCGGGCAACAAGTCTGTTTTTGCTCTTTTTCCCCAGAAACGGAAAAACCCAACTGTGCCAGTTTAACTAACAATCGTATTTAAATACACAAAAGAGCACTCGTGTCCCGTGGTGGTGTGTGTTAACGGTGTTTTTCCATGAGGTGGCTAACTTTAGCAGCAGCATCGTTAGCTTGTGTTTGACTGAACACGTTGGACTCGTGTCTCCGCCCATCTTCCGGGATGTCTTTTATTTATTTTTGTTTACCTGTTGGCCCTCGCCGCAAAACAAAACCAATTTCCTGAAGGTATTTCTCCTTCAGTTTGAACTTTCCTCCTCGCCAGGATTATTTTGTATTTGACCCGGAATAGTGCTGGATGGGGTATTATTCTGAGTCAGTTATGTGGCTCCGGACTTTGTGCTTGTGTTCTGTTTTGACTGCTTTCTGCTTTGTGATGAGCTGTCATCGAGCGAGTGGAGAGGGTAAGTAACACTAATATTTTTTATCATAGTTAATATTAAGCATTTTAACTGTGTGAAATTGTCTGAATGTGTGGCTGGCTGGACTGTACAACTGATTGCGTATAATTTAAAAAATTGAGTAATAACCTTTACAGAAAATAGAAATGATACATTGTGCTAAGACCTACAGACAGACTCGCATTTGATTAATACAAAATTGTCTGTCAAATATTCCTTAATTTTCTGTCTATTCCATGTAAGGGGATTGACACTGGAATCTAAAAGCTTTACACATTAATTAATATTGCCAAGATACTGGGTAAATTGATTATCATTTTAATATTTTGATAGAGATCCATATAGCCTTTTAGAACCCAAATACTTGTAACGTTAATTATCAAACATTCAAATTATAAACTATGTACAATAGTCAATTATGTTGCATTATTAAAATACAGTTACATTAAATTGACAAAAATGCTTAGAAATACAATAAACATACTAGTGATCAGTGCAGACAACCTGTAACTCCCAGATTTGTTTGTTTTGTTAGTGATGGTAATTTGATATCGGCACATAGGCAGCAACAGTGGTGTTGTAGATAGTCACTGCGTTGAAGGGACAAAGGTTAAGATATTTGGAGTCTGCAGGAACTGTAAACAAAGTGTTTTTTTTCCCCCTCAAATAAGTAAGTAGTCTGAGAATTTAGAGGAATTAATTGGCTGTTATTGTAAAAGGGAAAGCCTTGGCTTGTTGCTGTGGTCATTGCAGGAATGTAACAATAAGCCCTCTTTACAGCTCCTGACAGTACCTTGTATATTCACCAGCCAACAATCACCGGGTGATAAGAATGAATGGACAACATGTACACTCACCCAGAGACATTTTCACATTTCTCAAACACCACAATCACTGCACAGACGTTTTCAAACTGTTGGAATCTGTTACTTACCGTTTTTTTCAACCTGAACCCTATTTACCTATGTTTTTGTGTCTAAGTGACTGATGGGAACAGCAATCTTTGAAATTAGTCCAGTATTAAGCAAGATAGCTTCGGCAGAGGCGAAACAAGCTACAATGTAAGTTAATAGGGCAATTGTCCAACTTGTATTTACCTTGACAAAAGTGCTTGTTTTGCCACTGACAGGCTCAGATTAATATACTATATTAAATACTGATTTTTATAGTTCTCACTCAACAACTTCCTTCAAATCTTGCATTGCATACAACAAAGAATGCATGTCAAAATACACTGCAGTAGTTTTGGTGCACAATTGCAAAATATTGTAGGCTGTTATAGATGCTTTTATTAAGATCATCACTCAATAAATACTACTACATATATTTTAACTCATTCAATATTTTCTTTGCATTTCTTCAAGGTTTGTGCTGTCTTACAATAATCTTGACACAAAGCCATACACATTAACTCACAGTCCCCCTTTATACAGTATAGGAAGTTTGTCCACTCCATGGAACACAGTATGTAGCCCCAGGTAGCTTTAAAACTGTTTCTACTGCAGTACTTTATGTGGCTGTAGTTGGATTTAAGAGGTACTCGAAAGGAAAAGAACATGTCTCTCTCACCTTTCATCAGATTTTAGTGAGGGGTGAATAGAGCGATGTCATCAAACCAGATTGAGCAAGAATTTTAAGACATAAATCAAAAGCAAGTTGTGTAATTGCACTGCAGCCCCTCTCCTCCCCCCTCCCGTGCTTCTCCCAGACTTGACAGTGAACCACAGAAGGGAAGAGTGGAACCTGGGCCTCACACTGGCCGATTTCATTAACTGGACTGACCAGTGTTGAAGTCAGGAAACCTTTCAGAGCCTTCTGATTTGGTAACAGTCCAACTCAGCTTGATAGAAAATTCACTTAATAATAGAAGCTTATATTAAGTGGCAGTGTGAATTTATTTCATTTATTTAGCATCAGCTGGCAGTTGAAAATGTTAGTGTCAATTTGTCCCTGTAACTGCAAATGTGTCTTATGTTTTGTTACATATTGCACATTTCATGTTTCAGCTAGCCCCAGTTAGAGCCTCTTAATGTATTCAAGTCACAGAGCTAAGCATGCGTTTTTCTGAAAGATAAATACCCAGCGATCTTTTAAAAACTCAGTAGGTCGTTTAACAGTGCTTACTGCTGTTCTGAAGGTATTTCCAAGATCTCTATCCTAACAATCTTGATTAAAAAATATTCTTTCTGCTTCACGATGAAAAAAGATTGTATTCTCTTTCTCAAGTTGTGCCACTGTTTCCTAACAAAGATGTTAGCTGGAAATGACATATGTCTGTGCTCAATTTGTACAGTGTAACAGAATGTAAATTATAGACTATTCAGCTACACCTCTATTCCCTCAAGCTTTTTGACTCTTGAATGGTAAACCTCTGTCACTTTAAGGTACATGTTTTTAGTCTATGGTTGTCTTATTTATATTTTGTGTATTTTGATATGTTTAGGTTATTTTATTTCTAAATTGCAAACCTCTCGCACTTTAAGGTGCATTGCTTTTATCTTCTATATTTGTTACTTTGTGTAGTATAGGATATTCTTGTATAATAGTTTTATTAGTATGTTGTGATGAATCTTGTCCTGTTGGTCCGGTTTCACTGTGAACTCACCAAGAAAAAGTTCCTCAAGTCAACTTAACAAAAGTTTCAAAGTTTTATCATGTTATATTTGTCTATATTGACGCTGTATTGTATTATCTTGTATTTTCATTCAAAAAAACGTGTTTATATTTCTCTTGTCTCATACAAAACAAGCTAGGAGGTATGTCATTTCTGACTATATGAAAAGCAAACAGGTTAAATATCTTTCTTTTTATCATGCAGAGTAATTTTTTTTAATCCAGATGGTGATTCTTAGAGGATTCTGGAAATAACTTCCTAAAGTGTTGTTTAAAGACCTTCTGGGTTTTTCTAGTCTGGATCAATGAAAGAACATTTCCTGGATAATTGCCTGACATCCGGCACGTGATGTCCCTCACCTTCTGCTCTCTGCGTGTTGCCGTTACCAAAATCCCTTGGCCACGGGAAACAATAAAGCTAGACGCTGAATATGACAAGTTTTTAATTTGTTTTGGATTGTACAACTATGCAGGCCTACTTAGTCCTTTCGGGGAATGATTCTAAAGATTTACAAGGAATATGTTTACGGCATTTACTATTTAACTGGGACGCTTTGGACCGATTAGTGGGGATTGCTGTGGACGGAGTACATACGACAATACACCGGTAAGAGCAACTTACGTTTAACCCTGTATCCAGCTAATTGAAATATCTCACGTTACTGTGTTATGTTATCAGTTAATATTGTATGTGGCGTTTTCTTATGCGGGGTGCAAATGTTTCACCAAAACAAGTACCTTGCCGAGACTGTTTTGCATAGCCACCGTCGCTGCGTCCAGAGCTTGGCGCCGCCCAAGACGATTGTGATTGGTTTATAGAAATGCAAACAACCCAGAGCGATTTTATTTATTTCTTTTTTTTTCTTTTTTTGTGATCAGATTTTTATTTTCAGCCACTATCATTACAGCAATCCAAACCGGGCCAGTACTTAACTCCTGCGCCCAGTGCTAAGGACGCTAACGGCAGTTTAATGAACCGTCGGGGAAACGGATCATATCAGACCCAGGCACCCGAGTCAGAACAGCGGCCATCCGTAACGTTATGTCTCCGTTAGCATTACTGGTGTACGTGCCGAAAATGTCCTCCCTGCCGAATTTCTCCCCCCTTCGCGTTTAGCTGTCTTTACAGTTAGCTAAATTTACTACTACTACTACTTACTTTAAAAAGTGAAAAGAAGACAATTCCGGGCAGCTGGGAGATCTGCTGCTGCACAACATCGGCCATTGGACCGTTAGGACATCCTCGCCGTCCCGGAGATTCTGACCAGCCATCCCCACCCCACCCTTCTCTCAGCGTCGTTGAGTAATCTTACAACAAACCCCTTTTCCTCCCGGTAACATTGACATGTGAAATATATTGTGATTAGGGATGGGCATTCGATAAAATTTACTTTGTCAATCGTCGGGAGAATTAATTATCGATTAATCATTAATATTTTTATATTAAAATTCATTATTTCACTTTTTATAAATCAAAAACGCAATGAAATTACAAAAATACAGCGTGTTTTTCCTGGATGAGATCTTAATTACAAGAACAACAACTTGTGGCAGTTAAACTAGAGGTTTGGCTAAACTTGAAGATATATGCGCTGCGGTGCTCTGAAGCAGCGGAACCTGCTGCTGCGAGCCGACCCTCTTAAACAGAGACCCTTGTTTACTCCAAAATAATAAATAAAAAGAATCATGTTAAATAACTTAAACAAAAACATAATAATACTTAGATCTGACAGGTTTTGTCAAAATGTAACTCAAAACTATCCAAGGCACGGACAAAGCCTAATAAAAAAATAACCAGTAACTCACATACAACTTCTGCACCAGTCTACAGATTTTTGTTGAGAAAAATAAGCATGTTGACATGATCTAGGGTTAGTCAGACGCGTCCGCTACCTGGTGACCATCAGTCCAGCCGCCGAACATACCCGCCGGCCGGGACGCAGGTAGCTACTTCTGCGCTAACTTGGCCAGCCTGGGCCGGGGAACCTTATTCTGTTCTTCGTAGTGAGTTTCTACCAGTCTGGTGATGGTACGTTGTGATGGAATGTGAAATGCTGGTTCCAATATCCATCTCAATGAACTTGCAGATCCCTTGGGTAATTTACTCTGCTCGTTGTGCATCGCAGCTCCTGCATTAGTTTGATCAACGACAAATTAACGTGATCGACAAAATTCTTAATGATCAATTGTCGATCGTCGATTAATCATGCCCATCCCTAATTGTGATAGTGTGGTTTTAGCTGCAGGCTAATGTAAAGTCTGTGATTACATCCATTGTTTTGATTGAGAGACCCCTAACGCCAGAAAGTTACATATTGTATGTTTAATAAGCAAAATTAAGGGAATGGAGTTTTTAGAGTTTTTCCCTATCCTAGAATGTAAGTGTGGTGTAGCCAGACCTGACTCCACACAGCGCTGTGGAGATAGGTCTGGCAATGCAAAAAAAAAAGGGTTATTCAAAAAAAAAAAACCTGATAGTTAACTCCACGAATGTTATGGCAATACATTAGAAGCACAAAGCAGTTTGGTTAGGTGGTCAGGTTGTTAGGCTGCAATGTATTGTTGTGCCATTATAAAACATCACTTTATGAAGAGTGTCAAACAGCAGGAGCTTACAATGAATCCACCGGCAGCCTGTTGTTGCACGAGTATAAACACTCGTCACGATTTCCGCACGCACTTTTGGAAGCGCTAGTATAACTGAAGCTTACCACTCTGGTTATAGCAAGTCTCATAGGCGGGCAGCAATCCAGCGACCTGGTACTCTTGATTTATGCCTCCCGACAAGGAGAGCAATTGTAAGGTGATGAAACTGTCACCCCTACCACCACCTCTCCAAAAACATTACAAACAAACTGCCACTGCTGTCTGAAGAACCTAAGTCATGAGTACGTTCGACATATATACAATAGAATGATCTTTACACTTGTCACCCTCAACAATGTCTGTCTAATCCTGGTTGACAAGTTCACATTTGGAAATTATATACACCTACTGCTTTATAATGGAGTAAACTGGCACACCTGCACTCTTTAACTCCGACCACACAGGCGTCTGACAAGGAAGCTTTGTTGTGTCACATCTTTACCCTTGACACCGTGCCCCCGTTAAAGGAAATGTGCTTGTTATTGTGCTCTCACACTTTAGAGGTAATAATTACCGCACTGCCAACATTGTCAAAGAGAATAATGTGCATGCGAGGGCAGCTGGTGGGCAACTGAATCACCAAATTATCTTTGGTTCGGACCCATCCATACAGGATCCACTTCAAACAACCCCAAGAGGGAACTGTGTGGTTTTATAGGTTCTCTCTTTTACCCACTTTTACTCTATTTAAAGACCAGGGCCTGAATTACTTTGGTTTAATTGTAGTCCCTGGACTGTTGTACTGTATTGTATTGTCAGTGTGCTGCACTTGCCATGTCACCCCTACCTTACATCTGGCACATTTGATAACCTGCTCTGCCACTGGCCTGGCTCACATGCCATTTATAGGAGAGCTTACATTATACTTTTGAGAAATTTCCCTAGAAGGTTATATATCTTAGAGATGTAGTAATGTCACTGTCTTAACTCCTGTAATATCTAATCCTGTACAGTTGAAGAGATGACAAACCTCTCTTAATTAACTGTAATTGCAGCCGAGAGCATATGCTGACATAGCTGAGTTTTGTGTTAAATGTCATAATTAAATTAAGAAGAGAAAATTAATTATTTAAAGTTGATTTCTGTATTTACAGTGTATCTTAAAACTGACGAGTGATTTGGTTTTACAACCCTTCTGAAAGTGGATTACATCACATGTCAGTTTGGAAACCGTGAACATGTATCTCGGTGACCTCGGCATTTTGTGGATCTGTAGTTACTTTTCGTCTGGGTTCGAAAAGAGAACAGCGAAACCTTGAAAAGGGAAGTGTTGCAATCACTTGAGTGTTTGTGTTCCTGCATGCACATTGAGGCCTCAGTTCTCTCTGAGGCCCAGCGATAATAAACGGCATCATTCTAACAACCTGTACAAACTCCCCCCCCCCCCCCCTGAAATCTCCATCCACCTCCTTTACAAGAACAGAAGCTTCCGTGCCTGTTGATGCCTGCAGCTGTAGTGAAAGGGTTATGGGTTAGTACATTGTGCCACTGAGCACACAGTGGAGAGACATTGAAGCTCAGACTGTGTACGGCTGACACCCTTTATAGCTCAGGGGTGGAACGGTATACAGAAGTCACGATTCGATTTATACCTCCGTTCAGATTCGGTACAATGGAGGGAAAAGCAAACCGAAAATGCAGAAGGCAATTCTTTTTTATTGTGCATGTCTCAGGCTGTACCACCTAGTGCCATACAGTCTCTTCCCTGAGCTAGCTGCAACAGCCTGTGTGTAAACTAAGATGTAAACAGTAAACAATAAGTACCCAACATCATTTTCAGACTCCATCTCTAACTTGTAAATAAAATAAAAAAAATATGACACTGAAAATACAGCATCTCTTATTTATGAAAATGCAAATTCCATTGAATAATAACAAAAAAAAAATATGTGGACGGGTTGGCATGTTGTAACGAGGTTCGAGTACATACAACAAATACGAGTGAATACGGGCGCATTGAAGATGACATGTAAATTCTAATTGCTTCAGTGATATTTTTTTTTATTTTTATTTTATTTTTTTGGCCCTATTTGTATGTGTATCTAAAGGCAGGTTAAGCACTGTAGGGAGGAGAAGTTGGACAGTGATTGGTACATCTGGGTGATGGCGTTGGATATGCGTTAGCATGTTAATCACATACCCGACAACTGCTGAACAACGGCGACACACAGTCCTCGTCTTATCGACCACTCTCTCGCCTGTACTACTGAAACTGACCCGAAGACCGAAGACAGGGACGGCACCAGGCGGGAGGGCATGAGGTGAGAGGGCATGACAAGGGAGGCTCCAGGCTGCAGCCATACAGTCTTGAAGTTGCGATCTTAAGAGGCCGGCGGGGAACTATTGTGGGTCGCCACCACTCGCCATATTCGTCCTTTAGTGGTGCTATCTCTTGACTCGCTCACTGACCATCGACCTGACGAAACACTGCATAATATATGCAGCGCGGAGCTCGGCTAGCTTCAGAGCTAAGGCTTGGCAACAGATTAGGTGTCCCCAGAACCCGCATATCTAACAGTAGTTCCGCATTACATTAATTAATTTGCACAAACAAGTTTTATTTATTTTTGTACCGTGTATTCTCCGTGTAAATTCATGGACCGAACCGAGATGCCCGTACCGTTTTAGTTCAATACGAGTACTGTTCCACCCCTACTCAGTACATGTTGATATAAATTTAGGGCCATCTTGTGACCTAGACGTGATTTACATCAGGCATTCACAATGGTATCTATCTGGATTTACTACAAGGACGTGTCATCCTTGGCATTGTATTTATACTGGGTGTCTGGTCTTGTTTGCAGCTTGTCTGCATTATTGTACAGAATTGTGACATGGAAATTGCAAAAGTAGGGTCACAGAAGTCAGGTGTCAGATGTGAAGAAATTGCCATTTTCTTGTGGTCTGATTTGTTTTCTCAAGTGTTCAAGCAATAGATTTCTTTTTTGTCTGTCTGACTTTTACTTTGGTCTGATTACATTGTGAACTGGACCACCTCCAGGTGTCACCCAGTGAATCTGAACACATCTGATTGCAGTGCACGCTGCATGCGCTCATAATTTGCAATAATGAAAGGAGCTAATCCTCTCATTTTAGAAGCTGAAACTAGAGAATGTGTGGTGTGTGCAGTTTTTGCTACTTTAGCTTTAAAAATTGACAAACCCGTTATGAAATAGTTGACAATTATTGTTCTGTCCACGGCACATTGTTTAATTGACTTATCGTTTCAGCTCTATTAAGACGCACAGATTGTATTTTATTGACATCAAAATGAGCCCCTTTTAACTTGATGAGCAACAAATCACCTGACAAGCAGTCCCTCCAGAAAAACGAGTTTTTTTGTGATTGTTGCGGACAAAAATCCTTGATTTTTTTTTTGCACGTTTTCTTAAAAAATGCGATGGAATATGCAGGATATTTATGCAATTTTATGCAATGCAATTGAGGGAACTTGCAAAAATTGCGGGAACTTGCAAAAATTGCGGGAACTTGCAAAAACTGCGGTTTGATGAAAAAGAGAAGTGATTACCCCAACACCGTGTTCTCACGAGGTGAAATTACATCACTTCATAACGTTCCCATGGCATCAGAGGAAAATGGCTGCTCTTGTGTGAAGTAAACGCAACATTTTTCAACTTTCTGCTAAGATATAGCCTATGTGACTTTTTTGCAACGAAAATGCGGGGATTATGATATCATGCAAGCCCCACATATTTTGAGCGGAAATTGGCAATTTATGCGGCGAAAGTGCGGCATATTTGAAAAAATGCAGCCCCCGCATAAATATGCAGACTTTGGCTGATTATGCATTGAATTCTGCGATCGCATAATCACGTTTTTCTGGAGGGACTGGACAAGACTAAAACCAACAACTTCTTTGGGCTATGTGGAGTTTTTCCTGGCTCAGAATGGAACTTTTGGGGGGGACTACGTATGGCAGTAAGCATGATTGGTCCGCATACAGTAGAGGCAATGAGTCTGTGTTACCTTATTTGACAGAAATCTATGCATTTATCCAATATTTCTGACAATTTGATCAATTATGCTTGAGTAAATAAAACTCCAATTAACAAAACAAATACTATTGATATTTAGACAAAATCACCCAGAGAGTCTGGTTCAGCCCTAGCCTGGTCCTACCAGACTCTTGTACATTTCATTTGTACAGACAGTCTGGCCACTCTCCATTGACAAGTGTTAACTTCCTTGAAGGCGGGTACTCTGTTGAAGTTTAAAACTATTGGATCTGCCCAGAGCCACTCTGGATCTGCCGTAAACCAATCGCTAACGTTTGGTCGTGACGTCAGCTTAACATCACTAGCGTTCGCCTTAGCCAACTCCTTCACCACTAACGGAGTGAGCTGGAAAATCAAACGTTTCTCGAACTTCATGGGGAGGAGGGCCACAACATCATGGCCACCAACAAAACTCAGCAAAGATTGTTCTTGCTCGGGCTTTAACTTCTGGATTCTGGACTTCTCCAGGCTAGTTCAGCCCGACTGGAGATAAAACTGAGATAAGTTTAGTTCTGCTTGTTCAACGGTTGTTTGGTAAATTGGTCTGTTTTGTCTTGTTAGTAGGTAGTATCATACTGCCCTTTTTAATTAACCTTAAAAGTTAATTTGTCTCTGGAGTGCAGGCTGTGAGAAACTTTGATCAATAAAAATCTGCCTCTTTAAAGGCTAATTGTCGATTCGGAGCACCATGGCTGTGTTTTCAGTCTGGCTCAGATTAGGTGATGTATGGAGAGCTGGAGCTGGCCTAGTCACCATAGCAACCTTTGTGATGGCTCCCAGTCTGTTCCCTTTCTCAACAATACGGAGTATTTAAATTCTGGGATGCACCTGGTTTGTTTTGCTTGAGTTGTGCCATGTCGTCACGGACAGATATTCAGTGCTGTATGCCAGAGCAACAAAAAACGTGTTTTGTTTCTAAACTAAGTGTTCACACATTGAGATATCAGCTCGGCCAGTTCTTTCTCTGCTGCCCCTCTAAAATTCCTCACATACACACCAGGGCTGCCATGTTCCAGTTTCCGATGTGAGCCACTATCGGTACGGCAGAAGTGTATTAGATTCTCTATTGGGAATGTGGTTCTAAAAATACTGGCCTGGCTGAAAGTGTACACTGATAGGAGCCTGGACTCGTCACCCTGTGATGATTTGCTTTCTCCCCAGGGTCACTCAGTACTCTGCTGGTTGACTTTACTTTGTATACAGAACCACTGTCTCCTTGTATTTTACACTGCTAGGGTCTTTGTCTATTAAATTGTATTGTTTGAGTGTGTTGGGTCTTTTATGAGAGATGGAGTCTCTTTGTAGTTGTAAATGTGTTTCTTGATGGATCTACAGTAGGCTACATTTGCTGAAGACTCCTCTGGCAGTTACCGTCAGTTTGATCGAAAAGTTTCATTTGGAGGTGGATGTGTTGAAATTACAGGTTTGTGGCATGCCATTCATGTTTACAATTCGGCTGTACTCCAAGACCACAAAGAGAAAAGAGAAATGTACTAGTTTTTAATGAGACAAGCTGCTTTAAATAGCTTGCAGTTTAAACCCATGTTAGGACATTTTGTGTGTATTTTAAACAAGCCTTAAAGTTGTAGGCTGAACTTTAGATAACTGCTGGAGTGAGCAAGCTGGTTAAGGTCATGGAGTGAAACGCTTGTTGTTTGGACTGACTGTGTGTGTGTGTGTGTGTGTGTGTGTGTGTGTGTGTGTGTGTGTGTGTGTGTGTGTGTGTGTGTGTGTGCGCGTGCGTGAGTGAGTAACGCTTGTTGTTTGGACTCTGTGTGTGTGTGTGTGTGGTCTTGTACTGTTATGCAACAGAAGGTGTAAAATGAGCTGCTGCCATAAAGAGGTGCACACCTAGCTGTTGTACCTCTTGCCCACATGGCTGACCAGTTGGCCTAATGCTTCCAGCTCAATTGTAGGTCCGTTGGTAAACAAATACAGTCCACTTACTAGGCAGCACACCTCCAGCTGCAGCCATGACTTGTGAACTGTAAAATTGGGCCTGGAATGTCCCACATTGCATCTGCAAAGGAAAACATCTTTATGACCATTATTACTTGTGTTATGTGACTGTCACACAAGTATTATGCTTAAGAGTTTGGATGATTTCCAGACGGAGAGTTGAGGATATCCTCATTACTGTCAGCTCTCTTCATATAGAACCCCCTGAGTGTAATAGTGTTTAATGTATTTTGCAGGTGGTTTCAAGATCACTGTACTGCATTACCTGAAGTTGTAGTACAGTTGACATTCATCTGGAATTTAAACAATGAGCTGATTTATCAATTAGTTGATGGAAAGAAAAGTTAAGTATTTTGATAATCGATTTAAGTAATTCAAGTAAATGGCAAAAATGTGTTGCTTCTAGCTTCCCAGATGTGGGGATTTCATTGTTAAATGGGATATTATGTATTTTTGGGCTGTTGGTTGAACAAAACAAGTAATTGGAAGACAAATTGTGCTTAGCTTTGTTCACTGTTTATGTAATACAAATTATATATTTGAAAAATAATTGACGGATTAATAATAGATATATTATTATATTAACAGCCCTATAATAATCTCTTGTATCATTGTGATGCAGTGGAATTTAAAATGATTGAGACAGTAAAAATGCAACTTATCTGCGCAATAGCATAGTTATGGAATTTCTCATCAAACCGGATCATGTGTCTGGGTGACAACTGACAAAGCCACAAATCTACTACTGGTGCAATACGCGACTATGCTTTAATTCCCCTCCCAGACAAATATTTTTAATGCATTAGCTAGTGTTTTTTATGGTCCTGAGTTACAGAAGAAACTCCACAAATCATCTCGGCGTAACCAAGGATGAGCACAGCCTCACTCTGATGACAGCACTCAATATTGGACGGTGGCTCAGAGCCAGATATGTGGTTGCTAAACAAAATGTCAGTGAAGATGGTCTGGTCTTCATCAAAGCCAGAGACATAACCACATATTCAAGAAATATATTTTTCTCCTCCTAGAGACTGCGTCTGACTTCTTCAACCCTGTTTTTCTAGTTTACAGAGCAGATATCTTGCCTCATGCATCAGTCATGTTCAGCAGTTGAAACAGCAGAGAAAAAGATAAATTGTCTCTGGGAAGTCTTTTTATTGTTCGTGTCTGAGAGTTACCCATAAGACTTAATTGTACATTTCAGCCATTCCACATTTACTTGTTATGAGTCATACATGAAAATATCTAGTTTCTAAAGAAATGTATCCTTCCTTTTATGTCTTTTCAGTTTGTCCAAGCAAGGACATCCGCAACAATGTGACCAACCTACATACGCTAGAGAACTGCACCGTGATTGAAGGCCACCTGAAGATCTTACTCATGTTCAGGACCAAGCCCGAGGATTTCCGAGGCCTCAGTTTCCCCAAACTGACAGTGGTCACTGACTACCTGTTGCTCTTCAGAGTTTACGGCCTGGAGACCCTCGGCGATCTCTTCCCCAACCTCACTGTCATCAGAGGCAATAACTTGTTCTTCAACTATGCCCTAGTAATGTTCGAGATGCTCCAGCTGCGAGAGATCGGCCTCCATAGCTTGATGAACATCACCCGAGGAGCCGTGAGAATTGAGAAGAACCCAGATCTTTGCTATCTCTCCACTCTGGACTGGTCCAAGATCCTGGACACAGGGGAGGACAACTACATCATGGCTAACAAGAACGACAGAGAGTGTGGAGACGTCTGCCCTGGGGCGGCCAGCGGAAAGACCACCTGCCAGACCACCACCATCAACGGACACTTCAGTGAACGCTGCTGGACTCAGAACCACTGTCAAAGAAGTAAGCAGTTTTTGTTATAACTCTCATGTAAAAATGTGATCTCTGGGATTCTTTATGATAGAACTGGAGTCATGCAATCTGCAAACAAACACATACTACCTAGCTCTGATCCATGACCATCGTACTAGATATCACGGTCCTGGATGGCCGTCAAAAGGAACCCAAACATTTCAGACACTTAGCAGTCCTACAATTCGGTATGGAAAGAAAGGTAAAATAATTAGTCACTGAATGGAAAGCATTCATCTTAGCAACATATGCTATAGAAATGAGACTGTACTGTTTACTGTTTAATCAGGGTATCAGTGGCGTTAACTGCAGTCTTGTTTTATCTGATTGTAAATTCAATATCTTTGAAATGCTGGTTGGACAAAACAAGCAATTGCAATATGGAGACTTCATCTTCGGCTTTGAGAATTTTCTGATGTTTTGTTGAATGTTGACTAAATGGTTTAATGATTAACCGGGGAAAAAACTCAAGTGATTAATCAACAATGAAAATAATTGTTAGTTGCAGCTGTAACGTTACCAGTTAATATTATAAAACCCTTGAAACTCACCACATTAAAGGAAACGTCTGTTAAATAATGTCATAATCTTATGTCAAGGTCCACTCACTAGTTTTTTCCAGAGCTTTTAACCACATCTCATGGTCTTAATCAACAGATGGAGCTTGCTCAGTTTTGTCACATATTTGTCACATTTTGGTCTCTACATTAAATGTTGTACTTGACGTTGTAATGCTAACAAACCATTGCATCTAAAACATTTGCTTTTAAACATTTGTTTTAGATGAGGAACTGTTTAAAACACTTATGATTACATTCATTTTCTATAATTTCCTTCTATAACATTATTGTCGTATACATTTTTGCCAGTGACCAGTAGCAGCTCGTGCAGCTTGTGTAGTTCCTCTCAGCTACTTTCAGTCAATGCATCATTATCTTCACACTTACACACTCGCACATAATAGGACATGAAGGTCAGTGTTTAAAATAAAGAATTGTAGCCTAAAAGTTGTTTTGCCAAAAGTTAGTTTTGTCCATTTTTAGTGTTGAAATGTCAGAGCTGTGTCATGTGCTCAAGTTAAGTAGGCCAAGTTCTGTCAATGTAGCTTGAACTGTACTCTATGGTGACGCAACACCTCGCCAGTTAGTCTTTGAATGTTTACTCTCATTAGGGAATACTAGTGTTGTCATTGCTCATGGTGTGTGGAGGAGGTAAAGAAGATATTAGACATCATGGCACATTTATCACTGTCCCCTGTAAGCACAGCATCTGCGAGATCGGCCATTCCCTCTGTGTTCTGGCTTTTACTGTAAAATGACAAGCCCACCCATTTCACACTGCCAAAGAGTTCAAGTTGCTGCTTTTTCAGACTCTTAGTTATGTTTGTTTGGTGTGGCGGCTACAAGCCGCTTCTGTTTAGCTGACCATTTGTATGCTCTTCAGCCCCCTTGCCACCTTTTTTGATATAGTTTTTCCACTAATGACTTTGTGCTTGAGGTGATTGCAAATAGTCATCACAAATCCTTAAAGACATTTGCACAACAGGCCCAGAAGACCTATTGCCAAATTGTGATGAATGTTAAGGCGGAAGTGTTGTATAAAAAGTATCATAGCAAAGATGATTTCCTCATTGTGTTGACTGGCAACCTCTGATTTCAAGTCATAGGCCTGCATTCGGCATGGGCAGGGCCTGTGGTCTTGTGGTCTGGGACCTGTGGTTTTTTGCCTACTTTCACTAAAGCATGAAAAGATCTGTTAAGCCCTAGCTAGAACCACAGGACAGAGTGCAAGGCATTTAATGTCCTATTCAAATGTACCCTGTTACTGCTTTTTATAGACTACTACTTTAAGACCTACTGTAGTTCTTAAAGTAAACTACTTTTCCCAAATGTGTTGCATTCTTTATATCTATCGTCTTCTGGTCTCAGGTCTGCTGTTGCTGTGACTCAGATGATTTTTTTTTTCACACAATAACATGCATTTTTAAACAAACTTAGATGCTGGATCTGATGCCAAAGGTAGCATTTAGAGATGACAGTAAAATTACTTTTAACCTTTTTTATTCACATTAGATTTCACATAGAGGATTGTGACTATTTTTGCTTATTAATTGTTTTTCAGCTCTCATATTATAAAAGAACAACATTTTGTAATGCAAAGTATATGCGGTGATTAAGTGCCAGAGGTGACTGCAGGTAACACACACTTTATGTAGTCTATACACCAACAGAAAACAAAGCTGCAGAACCATAAGGCTTGGCTTAGCTCCCATGTTTGGAGTCACAACCCATTTCCCTTCCCTGCTTAATAATTTGAGCTTCCCTCCTAATTTACACCAAATTGTGTGCATATGTTAAGCAAAGTGGCAGAGCAAGGTTGCAGGAGGTGATTAGATTTGGACACACACACACACACACACACACACACACACACACACACACACACACACACACACACACACACACACACACACACACACACACACACACACACGCCATGTCAACAGCTGTAATGTTTAGTGGCAAAACAATGCATCATCTTGTGAAGCAGCTTTCTCATCTTTGCAAATAACTCTTCAGAATTGTTCAGATGAATGCCAGACAAACACACATCACATTGATGCAAAAAAGATTTTCTAACAGAGCAGAACACTTACTTATTACTGTGCATTGTAGAGATTGTTTCTGTTGTTTTGTCATGTCACAAATTACTCATTGGACAGTATAGCATATTCAGATATGGTATGCACAGTTTTGACTCCTTAAAGGGGCGCTATGCAGTTTTGGCCATTTCTTCGCTTTTTGCTCGCAGGTTTCTCTATAGAGCTCCCCCTACAGGTTTGGAATAAATATTTGGCAGCTCCTATGTTTACTTGTGTCTGACTCCTTGCTTCTTGACGCTGAGGCCGGCGGCTCGCCGGCTGAAAGTTGCAAGGGTGGTTTTTCCGCTCACAGGCGCTAGGGGGAAGCGAGACGACCACCGTTGCAACTCGAAATAAGTCATATAACCACTCCAATGACTGCAAAGCTGTTCAGTTAAGGTAAATTAAGCTGAAAAACTGCATAGTTTCCCTTTAAATCACTAGTAAACACTGTGGGCAGTACTCAACTGGTTGGAAATTTGGTGTTATATTTAAATTTAGTCAATAGCCCATGTCAGGCAGGGTCTTTGCAGACATCCACATGCAGCCCAAAATTTATGAACGTGTGGACTTTATGCGTAGACTGTACACGCCAACTGCACGTGTGAGCATTTCCACGTATGCAAACACCTAATGTAGTAAAAAACGGAATCATGTTCGCTACATTGTCCATCCTGTTGTTCGTGTCTGTATTTGTTTTGAACTACATTGGGACCTTGAAATGTTAATCCACAACACATCAAGGACTATTTTGACTTACTGGCAATAATCAATAGTTGTAAAACCCCTAATTTGGTGTCTAGTTTTTATTATCTCAAGTCTGTTATAAACACAAGTTTAATACATATGCTGCAAAACAAAGCAGCCCCTCATTTCCTTTTAAAAATTGAGTTGAAATTATGAGCTGGCGTGAAGGGAAATATTACCGTTGAGTCTCTTTACTTGTAATAAAGTACTATTTCTTGCCAACACCAATTTGAAGATAATGGACATTTGATTATGGTTTTGTAATGGCTGTTATGTGGCACAGCTTCTTTGGCTGATAGGACGTCAGCTCAGGCTGAACTTTGAAAGGGGCTGGCAGCTGAAAATATTGGCTGTGACTCAATATCAGGAATCGGGGTCTCCCCGTTGGGATATTATCTTTTTCCACTGCACTGAACTGTATTGTTAATTTTGTATGTTTTCGCCATTTCTTTTTGGGGCATTTTATGTCTATTAGAGAGTCAGCAGTAGATAGATGGCAGGAAATTGGGGGGGAGAGAGAGATGGGAAATTACACGACCCATTGGCGGAACGTTGTGGTTCGTGGTCAGCAACATAAAACCGCTAGACCCTCTAGGGTGCCCCTATTATTACATATCTAACAGGCTTCTTTTTATTCAAATTTGGGAAAATGCCAGTTGAAGTATAAAGTAGTTTCTTTGTCATAACAATGAACATAATTTGGATTACTGTGAATTGAAATCCAATGGCGTTTTCTTTCACATTTTTACGTGTGTAAGGAATTGAGTACACATTGTTAAGAGAGGTGCTTTTGCAGTAAAATGTCTTTTTAATATCTTTGTTTCTTTTGTAATCAACTGCAGCTTGTGTTTGTTCTCTTTTCGTGGAAGCTTTAGTTTCAGGCCTTTCACCAAGCCTAGAGGGATATAAATGAGCCTGTATTTCCCAGGTGGCCAGCTTTTTACACACACGATTAAAAGTGATCTTAATTATCTACCCTTTGCCGATGATGAGACACCCAGGGGGGGCCCGTCCTATTCCTCCTCCTCCTCCGCTGCAGCAGCTTTCGCCAGAGTTTGGGTTTGTAAGGTCTGTTACATATTACAAGCTCCCATAAGGTGGAGAATGGCTCTAAGCAGACGCCTCAACCTCTGATTGGTTTGGCACTTTCCACACTTGTAGCATGTGTGCCTCTGTAGCCTGTTGGCAGAGGGAGACCACTGTTAGTTTCATGCAGGCTGTCACAATTGGATTATTCGTATGAATCACATTTCAGTCAGGTCAGGCGAGGACTCGATGCTGGACCTTTCTTGATATGGATGTTCCAAATTTACTCTGGGCTCACATCACTTATGTCTGTCCACCAATCACACACCAATGTGTGTGTGTGTGTGTGTATGTGTGTGGGGGGGGGGGGGGGGGGTGGTTGGTTATAAATCACGCAGAGGCATAACCTCTGTGTGCAGACAGAGTGGATGGCTATTGTTTAGTCTTGCTGCTAGGAAACGAGAGTAACACTGTGGTGTAATCGTGGATATGAACACATCAGTCATTCACCTAGGCTGTATCAGAAGGAAAAGCGAGGTCACTGCTCACTACGGGGATGAGGAAGCTGAGGACGGAAGAGTGGGTTTGGGGGATGGGTCCCGCCTCACTGTTGACCCTCAGCTCTCCTCTCTGCTGACATTGTTGCAGCTCCTACACACAATGGTCAGCGCTGGTGCCACGATCCTTTTTCACCCTGTACAATGGTGGTCGTAGAAGTTCTTCCCAATTGTTTCCTGTTATTGTTGGTCTGCTTCCTCCCTAAAGTTATGAATGGACGCAAGGGCTGAGGGTGTCGCCTCTGTAGCGACAGACACTTTTATGAGACCAAAATACTGATTGCTGACCCGTGAGATGTCAGCAAGACAGGAAAGAGGACAACTTCAGCTGCTAGTAAAGCTGTCTGTGGGGAAATAGGAGGATAGTGACCCCTGGTATAACAAACCATGAAGAAACTATGGCTTTATTAAATTGTTGTGACTCTTGACTTGCCTGTTCGTCACTTTATACCTGCCAACGGTGTAAGGACTCTTACCGTGGATTTCCACCGGCTGCGTAACTGCTGCGGAACGTCGGCGGAGTCAATCGGTTTCCATTCTAGTCAATGTATGTATTTCCACTAGCTGCGTAACATCTGCGTTCCGACTCCGGCACAGCTCCGGCAGTCCGCAGCCCTGCGGATCAGATACGCAGAGCTTCTATTTTTGCCGGACGCCGTAGAGCTCCGCAGCAATTCAGCACACGGCAGATAGTGCGGGACAGGAAGTCGAGCACAGAAACAAAATAAAACATCCGGTTAATTTTCAAAATAAAATACACCGTGCTCACGGCGGATCATATTTCTCTTCACTACACCTTGAAAACACAGGACAGAGTTGTTTCCTCTCTACTCCTCGGAATAGAAACAAACTGTTGGTGGTTTTGTGGTTCTATTCTGCGTGAATTCGCGAGATCTAGTGGGTCCTCGTGACTACAGCTGTCAGTCCTGGCCGCAGCCGTTCCGCAACAACTCCGGATCCGGTGGGTATTGACGGACGGCGGACCATGGAGCCGTTCCGCAGCGGAGCCGTTCCACAGCAGTTACGCAGCCTGTGGAAATCCACGGTTAGATGTCCCACTGACATGTTGAAGACTGGTGGGGCTTATTCATTGCCTGTGGAATTGCCTTAAAAACATGAACTGTTTGAAAGCCATGCCAACCAGAGGCCTGTACTACGAATCAAGATCAACATGCCCTGGATTTCTTTCAGTTACCCGGCTTCACCTAACCTAACAACCGTGGTCCTGCATAAGATGTGTCACGACGGTGGTTAACAACTAGTTCAGTAAACCCAGGTTTTCCCAATCCAGCGACGCGAGTGTGTTTGCACAGCATGACCAGTCGCATCTACCAGAGCCGCATATTTTACATAAGAGCAAACTATAATTCTACATAAATATGAAGAACACAGACACGGTTTAACAGGCAAAACGCAATACAGTCGCTGCTTCCTAAAACAGAAGGAAAGCTGAAATGATTCATCGAGTTACTCGAATAACTCGATTACAAAAATTCCTCGAGGCAAAAACTCTGCCTCGAAGCCTCGTTAAATTCCTATGACGCGCACTATACGCGCAGGGATCTGATTGTTCCACACGGACCGTTGTTCAGGAAGCACACCACTAGCGCGTGATACATTTTTTTTTAGTTGGCGCGATGGCGGAGAGTAAAGATGTCCAGAAACGGCAGAGAATGTCTAAAGTTTGGGATCATTACATACTAAAAAAGGAAGAGAACAAGGTGCAACATTAAGTAAACCTGGCATACCACAGTAGTACGACTTCAATGATTCAGCATCTGAACCGAAAACATCCACTCCGTGCTGTTTCACCAAACGTCGCTGAAACGAGGTAACGTAGCCTAAGCAGCCGCTGATTTTAATTGCATACTGTATTTGTAGCGATGTCGTGATGCGGTTTGACTAGATATGATGTTTAGCTTTGATGTTTTTAAGTAGTAAACTTATTCACGTTTAATTGCAAGAGAGTATAGCCTAAAAAAAAAGAAACCCTTCACACACACACACACACATACACACATACACACATGCACCCTCGTCTCTCTCACTCTTCCTCACGCACGGCATGCGTGCACACACAAACACACACACACACACACACAGGTTGCTAGGTTACCATAGCAAATAGGCTCACCCCGGAAATTATATATTATTTGTTAGTAGCCTAATGGTAAATGCTGCAGGTGTAGAAATCTACATGAAACAAATATTTACTTTGATGTCAGGGCTAGATTACAGCATGAAACTTAATTAAATTAAATTGCCAATTGTGACCATTGTGTGCCATTTTCGTTATGCATTATTTGTTTTGGTTGTTTGAAAACGCAAAAAAATGAATCCGATTAATCGATCGATAAAGTGCTAATTAATCGATTACAAAAAGAATCGACAGCTGCAGCCCTACTGTAAATGCGTAAATCACAACACCTATCAATATCACTTCCCCATCAGTCAGGCACAAGATCTGACCATAATTACACTTGTGCTTTCCATAAACTGTCGTTGCTTTAGCCTATTATTTCAGTTACAACCCTGGCAGTGGTAAGCGATCGTGAGATCAATTAAACATATAAAAACATAATTCAAACTGATGTGGCAACACAGGGCTCAAGAAACCGACAAATAGCCCATACGTAATTACCTCTGCTGAAAATCTATATCTTACATAAAATACCCATCAGGGAATGTTAACGGGGTTGTCGGTCTGTAAATGTTTTAACTTTTATGAACGCACCTCTATTTTTGTCATCGCTCCTCATTTATTCTGTATCCTCTATATAATTATAAACCCTAAGCTTAAATCTCTAGCTCTTTGCATGTTGTTGCTCTTCACTGCAACAAGTAAATTAAGCTGGTTTCAACTGAAACAAAGGTAATAGAAAATCAAGACGTGTGCTTGTGAAAGACGTTACGTCCCTGCTAAGTGTAAATGCCTCTTCCACTTCCAAGACAAACTTACTTTACCCTTCCTCACAATGTGAAAATATGTTATAATTGCTGTCACAACTTCTCAAAAAGGACTGTTTGGATTTTATTACAGGACTACAACCTCCGTTTAGAGATCTCACATAGCGTTAGTTTAAATGTCATCCGAGTATAATGTATACTGTACATGCACACATGGCCAGTGGCTTTACAAGGTAAGGGCCATAGATTTTCTTTTT